>OZ024742.1:289537518-289745018 GCA_964016885.1 Eledone cirrhosa
ATTTTCCTATCTCTGGGAATAAGATTTTTGTGTCTGTTTGCCTCTTTCTCCGGGACACACTTTTTTTTATATACATACATATATATATATACATATATACATATACATACATATACATACATATATATATATATATATATATATATATATATATATATATACACATATAGATACATATATATATATATATATATACATATATATATATACATATATATATATACATATATATATATACATATCCATATATATATACATATACATATATATATACATATATATATATATACATATATATATATATATACATATATATATATATATACATATATATATATATATACATATATATATATACATATATATATATACATATATATATATACATATATATATATACATATATATATATATACATATATATATATATATACATATATATATATATATATATATATATATAAATATATATATATATATATATACATAACGGCGATGAATTAGTTTTGCGAGGTTTTGATATGAAATCGTGTGTCTAAAAAAATATTGTGGTGCTATTATGTTTCTTCCCGTTGGCGTAGGCATACAATACAACGGGAGGAAACATAATAGCACCACTGACGATGTTGTTGTAGATGTGCAACGAAAGAACTTTGTTAGACTATATATATGTCTTTGTGTCTATATTGTATCTGTATTTTTGACCGTTGGTCAGTCAATGGTAACATTGAGGATCGAATAAATTAAATTAACTGATATAAAAGACAGAGAAGCGAAAACCAACCAAACAGTGAGTGTGTGCTGTTATTAATTCTGGCAATATAATTACACAAATATGACCCTCCCCAAGTATAACAATATATATACATACATATATATATATATACATATATATACAGTTGAAAATTGGAAACTTGACTGTCACCACTGAATATGAACCTGAAGATTGCGAAAGCATGAAAGTACTTGTTCAATTAACATTTAACATTTAATATTCTACCATACTATTTCATTATAATATCATTATAATTTTAAAGGATTGTAAATAAAACGAGTAAATCAGACAAAGTTGGAATTCCTTTTATTAATATACATATATATATATATATACATACATATATATATATGCATATATATACATATATATACATACATATACATATATATACATACATATATATATGTAAGTATGTATATGTCCATACATATATGTATACAGACGTACAGTAGTATGTATATACATACATACATGCACACACATATATATGTACGTATGGGTTTACCGAACATTTATTATAATGCTCGGTTTGTTTGTAAACAAACAGCCCGAATTATAAGCTGTACAGTGTTCGGCAACCATCGTTGCCATTTTGTTCAACACTGACAAAGGAACGATGAATTAGTGTATTTTTGGTTAAGAGGTGCCTATTAACTGTAGGTTTCGCTTTGTACATAGGCAAGGCAGGTCTTCTGTATTACTGCGTAGTGCCAAAGATCTCGATCCAGTGACATTGTCTTAGAGAAGTGTAAGTGTGTAAGGCCGGAATTTATCAAATCGTCCCAGGTATTTCTGGGTCTACCTACTCCATAACTTCCATCAATTTTGATCGCCCTGCACTTTTTTATACAACTGTCGTCTTTCTTGCGCATCACGAGACCATACCTACATAGTTTTCTCTCGAGTAAACAGCATCTGATCCCTCTCATTCCTAATTTCTCACTTAGTTCATTTATGCTTTGCTGTTGACGTATATTACTATTACACACCCAGCGGAGCATGCATGCTTCATTCCTCTCCAGTCTGCGCAGATCCACTGCACACAATGCCCATGTCTCACTGCCATGTAACATTGCTGTTCGTATGCAGGCATCATACAATCTGCCTTTCATTTTTAAAGAGAAACCTTTAGTGGCCAATAGTGGTATAAGGTCTCTGAACTTTTTCCAGAACTTAAGGACCACCAGATGACAGATCGGGGTACTCGATATATCATCATCATCGTTTAACGGTCTATCTTCCAGACTAGCATCAGTTAGACGAGAATTGTCCCACTTGAGGCAAGATTGGTCGGGTGACCATGTCTCACTCGTATAGGACTATCTGGCAGGTTTTCTTGGTTGGATGCCCTTCCTAACACCAACCACATCTACAGTGTGGACATATATATACATATATATATGGGACAAAACCGTCCAACACATGCTACCGTGGAAGATGGACATTAAATGATGATGATGATGATGATGATATATATATATATATAATTCTGTTCTGTCTCACCGTTGTTCTAAAAATAATTCTGCTCCTCGCATCTATATATCTTACAAGCCCCCAAAATCAAAAAATCATGTTCATAATTGTTTGTCTTTCTATGATTCTAAATAATATTCCCGCAACCATTTTGGCCGAAAAAAATTATGCCAGGTTAAATTTTGGGATTGGCATCTCTCTCTCTCCCCCTCTCTCTCTCGGCCTGCTGAAATCGCCTCTCACCCCCTCACTTTCACTATCATATACGCTGCTCTCACACTCCTCCCTCACTCCTTGCCAACCAAATATAAATAAGTCTTGTTAAAGGGGACTAAACCCAGAATTTGTCTCCTATTATTGATGGTCGCTTGTTCAGTTTTCTTCTACGAAATGTAACGTAAATATTTCATTTTCTTCTCAACTCTCCACATTCGGTTCATTCATCTATATATCTTACAATCCCCCAGAATAAAAAAATCGTATTCAAAATTGGCTTTCTATAATTCTGTTCTGTCTCACCGTTGTTCTAAAAATAATTCTGCTCCTCGCAAACTACCCCATACCCCTCCCTCCCGCCCCCACTCTCCACCTTATTATTTGGACCAATCACAAGTAAACGACCTATGCTAGCACTTCTGGTTGCTTTTTCAATATGATGGATGAACTAGTGAATTTCTGGAGAGTCAGAAGAATCTGGACACCCGAAGACAATGCAAACGATAACGACAAATTCACCTCATGCTGCCGGACGAAAGGGCAAAGCCCCACCCTCTTTGTTGCGGCCGCGGATGGCCAACATAACCCCAACCTCACCCCTCCCTGCACCCCACCCACCAAACGCAATCCAAAACTTCAGAGTTGGTACCATGAATGTAGGGACCTTAAAAGGCTGCTCAAACGAGGTTGTAGAAATGCTTGAACGTAAGGAGGTTGATGTCTGCTGCATCCAAGAGACCAGGTGGAGGGGCGGGTCTACTAGATTCATTGTGGGTAAAAAACGATGCTATAAGCTTTTCTGGGTTGGAAATGACAATGGGCTGGGTGGGGTAGGAATCATGTTAGCAGAAAAATGGGTGGATAAGATAATAGACGTAAATAGAGTAAACAACAGAATAATTAAAATAAGACTTGTTCTAAATAGAACTACTGTGACGATAATATCTGCGTACGCGCCCCAATCCGGACTGCCTGGCGCTATAAAAGACACTTTCTATGAGACACTGATGCTCACTACCTCCCAAATAACCGACAATGACTATATAATTATTGCTGGCGACCTAAATGGTCACGTTGGACAACATTGTGACGGCTATGATGAAATCCATGGAGGCTATGGGTTTGGTACTAGAAATGAGGAAGGCTCCAGAATCCTGGAATTCTGTGACGCAAATAACCTAACAATCTGTAACACTAACTTCAAAAAACAAGACAATCACTTGATCACCTACAGATCAGGGGAACATACCAGCCAGGTAGATTATATCCTTACCAGAAGACGTGACAGAGTGACTGTTGTAAACACTAAATCCCTCCCCCATGAAGAATGCACCTCCCAACATAGACTGATAATTAGCGACCTCATAGTCAGGACGAGACGTACTCGACAGCAGAAGAGGACTATCCTCAGGAGAAAAATATGGAAGCTAAAGGACCCCACAGCCAGAAATAAATTTCAAAGCATATTACTTGATGCTTTCGACAGTAAGGAAGAGCATTTAGAGTCGGACAATATAGAGGGACAGTGGGAATTCCTGAAAGCAAACCTGCTGATGGCGGCAGACGAAGTCTGTGGCTGGAGCAGGCCTATAGGCAGGAGGAGAGTAACATGGTGGTGGAACAGTAAGGTGGAGGAGTCGATTAAGGCCAAAAAGCAGGCTTGGAAAGTATGGCGGGATGGGGGAAGTAGAGAAGACTAATGAGTGGCCAGGAGGGAAGCTAGGAGACAAGTGTACTTCGCAAGAAGGGAAGCAGAGGAAAGAAAGTTCAAGCATGTTCTACAACGCGAGGACCAAAAACGTGAGGTGTTCAGGATTGCGAGGCTATGTGTCAAGGAAAACTGTGATATTGTTGGGGAGAAGTGTGTACTAAATGATGATGGCGTACTCGCCATCACTGACGCTGATAAGAAGGTCGCTTGGAAGTGTCACTACGAGAGGCTACTAAATGAGGAGAATAAATGGGAGAAGGACAGTGTGTAGGAAAGGCGTAGGTAGAAACTCCATTTTATGTCCCAAATGCAAAGTATGGGTGCATAAAAGATGTAGTGGGATCACAGGTAAGCTAACTAAGAACATAGATTTTACATGTGGCCGGTGCTCTGGTGCAATAAGTAGCAGCAAGTGCCCACAAAATACTAGCTCTTTCAATTGCACAGAGGGTTCTATAGAAATAGTGGACAGCTTCCGTTACCTGGGTGACAAAATCAGCAGTGGGGGAGGGTGCTCTGAAAGTACAGTAGCTAGAGTCAGAACTGGATGGAAAAAGTTCAGAGAGCTTATACCACTATTAGCCGCTAAAGGGTTCTCCCTAAAAATGAAAGGTAGGTTGTATGATGCCTGCATACGAACAGCAATGTTGCATGGCAGTGAGACCTGGGCATTGTGTGCAGAGGATATACGCAGACTAGAGAGGAACGAAGCTTGCATGCTCCGCTGGGTGTGTAATAGTAATATACGCGAACGGCAAAGCATAAACGAACTAAGGAAAAAATTAGAAATAAGAGGGATCAGATGTTGTTTACTCGAGAGAAGGCTACGTTGGTATGGTCACGTGATGCGCATGAAAGATGACAGCTGTATAGCAAAGTGCAGGGCAATAAAGATACACGGTAGCCACGGAGTAGGCAGACCCAGAAAAACCTGGGACGAGCTGATAAATTCCGACCTCACACACTTACACCTCTCCAAGACAATGTCACTGGACCGAGACCTTTGGCGGTACTCAGTAATAGAGAAGAACCGCCTTACCTAAATACAAAATACACCCCCGTCCCACCACCCCCACCCCATCCACACCGCCCCTTTCAATGTAAAGTTATGTTGGTACCACAAAATCCAGGCCGAAACAAATGAGATTATGTAGGTGTCACGACAAAAAAAAAAACACACAGTCCACGCTGTAAATGTGGCCGTGTAGGCAACACGGTAAAAACCTCCCAGCCCCACACTGTAAATGTGGTTGGTGTTAGGAAGGGCATCCAGCTGTAGAAAACCCGCCAGACAGTCCACGCTGTAATGTGGCAGTGTAGGCAACACGGTAAAAACCTCCCAGCCCCACACTGTAAATGTGGTTGGTGTTAGGAAGGGCATCCAACTGTAGAAAACCCGCCAGACAGTCCTATGCGAACAAGACAACCACTCTTGCCTCAAGTGGGAAAACTCCCGTCCAAACCCATGTAAGCGTGGAACATGGACGTTAAACGATGATGATGATGATGATGATGATATATATATATATACATATACATGAAGGTAGTTCTCGAGCATGGTCGCATTCTATTAACTGAAACCAGTAAAGGAATAAAAGAAATAAAAATAACATAACCAACTTGTCGATATTCTTCAACCTCTCTTGGTAAGTGGCCAAATTTTGTTTTGTACCATCCTGTTCACTCTGTAGTTGTCTGAGGTCATTCTGGTATTTATCTCGTTCTTCTTCAAGTCTTTTAATACTGTCGTTCATTTGACGCCTTTCTAAACTGGAAGTGTTTTCTTTCAGTTCCATCTTATGTTGAATGTCCTTTGCTAACATCTCGGCACATTTCTACCAAAACAAATGGAATAAATTAGTGATATAAAATACCATTAAATGTTTTTATGTGTTTCATATGTCACTGAAATGTCAAAAGCTTCTGGGGAAATAGGAGTCAATCTAGTCATCTGCATAATCAATCAGGTAATACATGATAGAATCATACCCAATGACTGGCATAGCAGAATACCCATTAATTATTGAAAGGAACAACAATGAGGCATAAAGCCGATCAATGGACCAAGTTATGAAAGTGACAGAAAGAGTTTTAACACAACTAATTAGAGAAAGAGTCAAATTAGATGAGATGCTGCTTGGTTTTGAACCAGGGAGGAGCACCACAGATGCCCTCTTCTTAGTGAGACAAAATTATAAAAGATTCTTGTAAGTCACTATATCTAGCTTTGTGGATATGGAGAAGACCTTTGATAGAGAACCATGATCTAACATCTGGTGGTCTCTCAGGAAACAAGTCATTGAAGAATGGCTTTTGAGAACAGTGCGAGCCATATACAGTGGAGCTGTCAGTAAAGTGAAAGTAGAAAGTGAGTTTAGGGAGGAATTCAATGTGCAGGTAGGTGTTCATCAGCCCACTCGTGCTAATTGTAGTACTCCAGGCTATAACTGAGGAGTTGAAGACAGCTGTCAATAGGAATACTATTGTTGATTAAATTAAATTCTGAATACTGAAAAAGATACCTGGACGACACATATTGTGGAGGGAAAATCTTGACAAACTAAAAATATTTTCAATACACATCAATAACATAAACCCTAACATCCAATTCATTATGAACTTCAATAACAAAAAAAAACAATGGGTGAACAGACAGGGGTGGTGTATGGGTAGAGTGGTTGAACAAGATTCAGTTTTGGTAGTTCATAAGCTAGAACTGAAACTAAGCCATGTTAACCAGTAATTTCTGGGCAGAACTGGTGCTAAATCAAGGAATCATATTGTGTGTTATGCCTTTCTTCCCATAGTTTCAGGATAGAATTAGTTGTAAGCCATTGAAGCAATATCTAATATTTACCTTGCCTTCTTGGAGCTCTTGGATAACACGATGTAATTCTACAGATTCAGACATCTGCCGTTGGTTCCTTGACATTTTCAATTCTGACATTTCTTCCTAGAATTAAAGGCATACAGAGGTTACAACATATCTATAGACACAGAAACATAAAAGTATTATGTGCGTGTGTGTGTGTTTATGTGTTGGTTTATGTACCACAGCTTGTAGTCTTCTCTATGTGTGTGTGTGTGTGTGTGTAATATCCTCTAGAGACAGCATTGTCCAATGAATAGAACGCTCGACTAACATACACACATGCATCCTCCCACACATACATAGCCTAGTGAGTAGGGGACTAGGCTATGTATGTGTGGGAAGGGGTGGGGTGGGGATTTACCGAAAGTAGGACCAGCTTGGTAGGCCTCTTCCTTTTCAGACTGTGGTGTCGGAGGGACATAATTTTCAGTGTGAGTTCAGATTACATATCAATAGGTTCTGACGAGAGATTAGGCAAGTAAGTCTCTCACGGATATATCCCATCTGGACAAGAACACTGACAGCAGAGGATCCGTGAGCTATGCTTTATCCCCTACACCACACAGATACACAAGTATACTCACACATACACACCACATATTGTAAAAAAAAAAAAACATACTCGAAGTTTCTGATTTTCATCCTTCAAGTGAACAATTTCAGGTGAGATATTTTGATCAGGTAAACTTCCAGACTACAAGTAAAGGAAGAGTTAAAAAAGAATTATTTTCTCACCAAGTGAAGAATAGACTGTATGATGAATGCATGAGAAGTGTAATGTTG
Source organism: Eledone cirrhosa (assembly GCA_964016885.1). Lineage (NCBI taxonomy): Eukaryota > Metazoa > Mollusca > Cephalopoda > Octopoda > Eledonidae > Eledone > Eledone cirrhosa. The sequence goes on from OZ024742.1 coordinate 289,545,352, forward strand.
CAGGATTGTAACAGATGGGCAGTGAATGTAGATGTGCGATGTTGCATAGTAGTGGGACATGAGCAGTGAATGTAGTGAGCCATGGTCAGTAAATGTAGAGGATGTTATGTGGTAGTGAGACAGTGGCAGTGATTGTAGAGGATGTTATGTGGTAGTGAGACAGTGGCAGTGATTGTAGAGGATGTTATGTGGTAGTGAGACAGTGGCAGTGATTGTAGAGGATGTTATGTGGCAGTGATTGTAGAGGATGTTATGTGGCAGTGAGACAGTGGGAGTGATTGTAGAGGATGTTATGTGGTAGTGAGACAGTGGCAGTGATTGTGGAGGATGGTATGTGGCAGTGAGACTGGCAGTGATTGTAGAGGATGTTATGTGGTAGTGAGACAGTGGCAGTGATTGTAGAGGATGTTATGTGGCAGTGAGACAGTGGCAGTAAATGTAGAGGATGTTATGTGGCAGTGAGACAGAGGCAGTGATTGTAGAGGATGTTATGTGGCAGTGAGACAGTGGCAGTGATTGTAGAGGATGTTATGTGGTAGTGAGACAGTGGCAGTGATTGTAGAGGATGTTATGTGGCAGTGAGACTGGCAGTGATTGTAGAGGATGTTATGTGGCAGTGAGACTGGCAGTGATTGTAGAGGATGTTATGTGGTAGTGAGACAGTGGCAGTGATTGTAGAGGATATTATGTGGTAGTGAAACAGTGGCAGTGATAGTAGAGGATGTTATGTGGCAGTGAGACAGTGGCAGTGATAGTAGAGGATGTTATGTGGTAGTGAGACAGTGGCAGTGATAGTAGAGGATGTTATGTGGTAGTGAGACAGTGGCAGTGATTGTAGAGGATGTTATGTGGCAGTGAGACAGTGGCAGTGATTGTAGAGGATGTTATGTGGTAGTGAGACAGTGGCAGTGATTGTAGAGGATGTTATGTGGCAGTGAGACAGTGGCAGTGATAGTAGAGGATGTTATGTGGTAGTGAGACAGTGGCAGTGATTGTAGAGGATGTTATGTGGCAGTGAGACAGTGGCAGTGATTGTAGAGGATGTTATGTGGCAGTGAGACAGTGGCAGTGATTGTAGAGGATGTTATGTGGTAGTGAGAAAGTGGCAGTGATTGTAGAGGATGTTATGTGGCAGTAAGACAGTGGCGGTGATTGTAGAGGATGTTATGTGGCAGTGAGACAGTGGCAGTGATTGTAGAGGATGTTATGTGGTAGTGAGACAGTGGCAGTGATAGTAGAGGATGTTATGTGGCAGTGAGACAGTGGGAGTGATTGTAGAGGATGTTATGTGGCAGTGAGACAGTGGCAGTGATTGTAGAGGATGTTATGTGGCAGTGAGACAGTGGCAGTGATTGTAGAGGATGTTATGTGGTAGTGAGACAGTGGCAGTGATTGTAGAGGATGTTATGTGGCAGTGAGACAGTGGCAGTGATTGTAGAGGATGTTATGTGGTAGTGAGACAGTGGCAGTGATTGTAGAGGATGTTATGTGGCAGTGAGAAAGTGGCAGTGATAGTAGAGGATGTTATGTGGCAGTGAGACAGTGGCAGTGATTGTAGAGGATGTTATGTGGTAGTAAGACAGTGGCAGTGATTGTAGACGATGTTATGTGGCAGTGAGACTGGCAGTGATTGTAGAGGATGTTATGTGGTAGTGACACAGTGGCAGTGATTGTAAAGGATGTTATGTGGTAGTGAGACAGTGGCAGTGATTGTAGAGGATGTTATGTGGCAGTGAGACAGTGGCAGTGATTGTAGAGGATGTTATGTGGTAGTGAGACAGTGGCAGTGATTGTAGAGGATGTTATGTGGCAGTGAGACAGTGGCAGTGATTGTAGAGGATGTTATGTGGCAGTGAGACAGTGGAAGTGATTGTAGAGGATGTTATGTGGCAGTGAGACAGTGGCAGTGATTGTAGAGGATGTTATGTGGCAGTGAGACAGTGGCAGTGATTGTAGAGGATGTTATGTGGTAGTGAGACAGTGGCAGTGATTGTAGAGGATGTTATGTGGCAGTAAGACAGTGGCGGTGATTGTAGAGGATGTTATGTGGCAGTGAGACAGTGGCAGTGATTGTAGAGGATGTTATGTGGTAGTGAGACAGTGGCAGTGATAGTAGAGGATGTTATGTGGCAGTGAGACAGTGGGAGTGATTGTAGAGGATGTTATGTGGCAGTGAGACAGTGGCAGTGATTGTAGAGGATGTTATGTGGCAGTGAGACAGTGGCAGTGATTGTAGAGGATGTTATGTGGTAGTGAGACAGTGGCAGTGATTGTAGAGGATGTTATGTGGCAGTGAGACAGTGGCAGTGATTGTAGAGGATGTTATGTGGCAGTGATTGTAGAGGATGTTATGTGGCAGTGAGACAGTGGGAGTGATTGTAGAGGATGTTATGTGGTAGTGAGACAGTGGCAGTGATTGTAGAGGATGTTATGTGGCAGTGAGACAGTGGCAGTGATTGTAGAGGATGTTATGTGGCAGTGAGACAGTGGCAGTGATTGTAGAGGATGTTATGTGGTAGTGAGACAGTGGCAGTGATTGTAGAGGATGTTATGTGGCAGTGAGACAGTGGCAGTGATTGTAGAGGATGTTATGTGGCAGTGAGACAGTGGAAGTGATTGTAGAGGATGTTATGTGGCAGTGAGACAGTGGCAGTGATTGTAGAGGATGTTATGTGGCAGTGAGACAGTGGCAGTGATTGTAGAGGATGTTATGTGGTAGTGAGACAGTGGCAGTGATTGTAGAGGATGTTATGTGGCAGTAAGACAGTGGCGGTGATTGTAGAGGATGTTATGTGGCAGTGAGACAGTGGCAGTGATTGTAGAGGATGTTATGTGGTAGTGAGACAGTGGCAGTGATAGTAGAGGATGTTATGTGGCAGTGAGACAGTGGGAGTGATTGTAGAGGATGTTATGTGGCAGTGAGACAGTGGCAGTGATTGTAGAGGATGTTATGTGGCAGTGAGACAGTGGCAGTGATTGTAGAGGATGTTATGTGGTAGTGAGACAGTGGCAGTGATTGTAGAGGATGTTATGTGGCAGTGAGACAGTGGCAGTGATTGTAGAGGATGTTATGTGGCAGTGATTGTAGAGGATGTTATGTGGCAGTGAGACAGTGGGAGTGATTGTAGAGGATGTTATGTGGTAGTGAGACAGTGGCAGTGATTGTAGAGGATGTTATGTGGCAGTGAGACAGTGGCAGTGATTGTAGAGGATGTTATGTGGCAGTGAGACAGTGGCAGTGATTGTAGAGGATGTTATGTGGCAGTGAGACAGTGGCAGTGATTGTAGAGGATGTTATGTGGCAGTGAGACAGTGGCAGTGATTGTAGAGGATGTTATGTGGTAGTGAGACAGTGGCAGTAATTGTAGAGGATGTTATGTGGTAGTGAGACAGTGGCAGTGATTGTAGAGGATGTTATGTGGCAGTGAGACAGTGGCAGTGATTGTAGAGGATGTTATGTGGTAGTGAGACAGTGGCAGTTATTGTAGAGGATGTTATGTGGCAGTGAGACAGTGGCAGTGATAGTAGAGGATGTTATGTGGCAGTGAGACAGTGGGAGTGATTGTAGAGGATGTAATGTGGCAGTGAGACAGTGGCAGTGATTGTAGAGGATGTTATGTGGCAGTGATTGTAGAGAATGTTATGTGGCAGTGAGACAGTGGCAGTGATTGTAGAGGATGTTATGTGGTAGTGAGACAGTGGCAGTGATTGTAGAGGATGTTATGTGGCAGTGATTGTAGAGAATGTTATGTGGCAGTGAGACAGTGGCAGTGATTGTAGAGGATGTTATGTGGTAGTGAGACAGTGGCATTGAATGTAGAGGATGTTATGTGGCAGTGAGACAGTGGCAGTGATTGTAGAGGATGTTATGTGGTAGTGAGACAGTGGCAGTGATTGTAGAGGATGGTATGTGGCAGCGAGACAGGGGCAGTGATTGTAGAGGATGTTATGTGGTAGTGAGACAGTGGCAGTGATTGTAGAGGATGTTATGTGGTAGTGAGACAGTGGCAGTGATTGTAGAGCATGTTATGTGGCAGTGAGACAGTGGCAGTGATTGTAGAGGATGTTATGTGGCAGTGAGACAGTGGGAGTGATTGTAGAGGATGTTACGTGGCAGTGAGACAGTGGCAGTGATTGTAGAGGATGTTATGTGGTAGTGAGACAGGGGCAGTGATTGTAGAGGATGTTATGTGGTAGTGAGACAGTGGCAGTGATTGTAGAGGATGTTATGTGGTAGTGAGACAGTGGTAGTGATTGTAGAGGATGTTATGTGGTAGTGAGACAGTGGCAGTGATTGTAGAGCATGTTATGTGGCAGTGAGACAGTGGCAGTGATTGTAGAGGATGTTATGTGGTAGTGAGACAGTGGAAGTGATTGTAGAGGATGTTATGTGGTAGTGAGACAGTGGCAGTGATTGTAGAGGATGTTATGTGGCAGTGAGATAGTGGCAGTGATTGTAGAGGATGTTATGTGGTAGTGAGACAGTGGCAGTGATTGTAGAGGATGTTATGTGGCAGTGAGACAGTGGCAGTGATTGTAGAGGATGTTATGTGGTAGTGAGACAGTGGCAGTGATAGTAGAGGATGTTATGTGGCAGTGAGACAGTGGTAGTGATTGTAGAGGATGTTATGTGGTAGTGAGACAGTGGCAGTGATTGTAGAGCATGTTATGTGGCAGTGAGACAGTGGCAGTGATTGTAGAGGATGTTATGTGGTAGTGAGACAGTGGCAGTGATTGTAGAGGATGTTATGTGGCAGTGAGACAGTGGCAGTGATTGTAGAGGATGTTATGTGGCAGTGAGACAGTGGCAGTGATTGTAGAGGATGTTATGTGGTAGTGAGACAGTGGCAGTGATTGTAGAGGATGTTATGTGGCAGTAAGACAGTGGCAGTGATTGTAGAGGATGTTACGTGGCAGTGAGACAGTGGCAGTGATTGTAGAGGATGTTATGTGGTAGTGAGACAGTGGCAGTGATAGTAGAGGATGTTATGTGGCAGTGAGACAGTGGGAGTGATTGTAGAGGATGTTATGTGGCAGTGAGACAGTGGCAGTGATTGTAGAGGATGTTATGTGGTAGTGAGACAGTGGCAGTAATTGTAGAGGGTGTGATGTGGTAGTGAGACAGTGGCAGTGATTGTAGAGGATGTTATGTGGCAGTGAGACAGTGGCAGTGATTGTAGAGGATGTTATGTGGTAGTGAGACAGTGGCAGTGATTGTAGAGGATGTTATGTGGCAGTGAGACAGTGGCAGTGATAGTAGAGGATGTTATGTGGCAGTGAGACAGTGGGAGTGATTGTAGAGGATGTTATGTGGCAGTGAGACAGTGGCAGTGATTGTAGAGGATGTTATGTGGCAGTGATTGTAGAGAATGTTATGTGGCAGTGAGACAGTGGCAGTGATTGTAGAGGATGTTATGTGGCAGTGATTGTAGAGAATGTTATGTGGCAGTGAGACAGTGGCAGTGATTGTAGAGGATGTTATGTGGTAGTGAGACAGTGGCAGTGATTGTAGAGGATGGTATGTGGCAGCGAGACAGGGGCAGTGATTGTAGAGGATGTTATGTGGTAGTGAGACAGTGGCAGTGATTGTAGAGGATGTTATGTGGTAGTGAGACAGTGGCAGTGATTGTAGAGCATGTTATGTGGCAGTGAGACAGTGGCAGTGATTGTAGAGGATGTTATGTGGCAGTGAGACAGTGGGAGTGATTGTAGAGGATGTTACGTGGCAGTGAGACAGTGGCAGTGATTGTAGAGGATGTTATGTGGTAGTGAGACAGGGGCAGTGATTGTAGAGGATGTTATGTGGTAGTGAGACAGTGGCAGTGATTGTAGAGGATGTTATGTGGTAGTGAGACAGTGGTAGTGATTGTAGAGGATGTTATGTGGTAGTGAGACAGTGGCAGTGATTGTAGAGCATGTTATGTGGCAGTGAGACAGTGGCAGTGATTGTAGAGGATGTTATGTGGTAGTGAGACAGTGGAAGTGATTGTAGAGGATGTTATGTGGTAGTGAGACAGTGGCAGTGATTGTAGAGGATGTTATGTGGCAGTGAGACAATGGCAGTGATTGTAGAGGATATTATGTGGTAGTGAGACAGTGGCAGTGATTGTAGAGGATGTTATGTGGCAGTGAGACAGTGGCAGTGATTGTAGAGGATGTTATGTGGTAGTGAGACAGTGGCAGTGATAGTAGAGGATGTTATGTGGCAGTGAGACAGTGGTAGTGATTGTAGAGGATGTTATGTGGTAGTGAGACAGTGGCAGTGATTGTAGAGCATGTTATGTGGCAGTGAGACAGTGGCAGTGATTGTAGAGGATGTTATGTGGCAGTGAGACAGTGGCAGTGATTGTAGAGGATGTTATGTGACAGTGAGACAGTGGCAGTGATTGTAGAGGATGTTATGTGGCAGTGAGACAGTGGCAGTGATTGTAGAGGATGTTATGTGGTAGTGAGACAGTGGCAGTGATTGTAGAGGATGTTATGTGGCAGTGAGACAGTGGCAGTGATTGTAGAGGATGTTATGTGGCAGTGATTGTAGAGGATGTTATGTGGCAGTGAGACAGTGGGAGTGATTGTAGAGGATGTTATGTGGTAGTGAGACAGTGGCAGTGATTGTAGAGGATGTTATGTGGCAGTGAGACAGTGGCAGTGATTGTAGAGGATGTTATGTGGCAGTGAGACAGTGGCAGTGATTGTAGAGGATGTTATGTGGCAGTGAGACAGTGGCAGTGATTGTAGAGGATGTTATGTGGCAGTGAGACAGTGGCAGTGATTGTAGAGGATGTTATGTGGTAGTGAGACAGTGGCAGTAATTGTAGAGGATGTTATGTGGTAGTGAGACAGTGGCAGTGATTGTAGAGGATGTTATGTGGCAGTGAGACAGTGGCAGTGATTGTAGAGGATGTTATGTGGTAGTGAGACAGTGGCAGTGATTGTAGAGGATGTTATGTGGCAGTGAGACAGTGGCAGTGATAGTAGAGGATGTTATGTGGCAGTGAGACAGTGGGAGTGATTGTAGAGGATGTAATGTGGCAGTGAGACAGTGGCAGTGATTGTAGAGGATGTTATGTGGCAGTGATTGTAGAGAATGTTATGTGGCAGTGAGACAGTGGCAGTGATTGTAGAGGATGTTATGTGGTAGTGAGACAGTGGCAGTGATTGTAGAGGATGTTATGTGGCAGTGATTGTAGAGAATGTTATGTGGCAGTGAGACAGTGGCAGTGATTGTAGAGGATGTTATGTGGTAGTGAGACAGTGGCATTGAATATAGAGGATGTTATGTGGCAGTGAGACAGTGGCAGTGATTGTAGAGGATGTTATGTGGTAGTGAGACAGTGGCAGTGATTGTAGAGGATGGTATGTGGCAGCGAGACAGGGGCAGTGATTGTAGAGGATGTTATGTGGTAGTGAGACAGTGGCAGTGATTGTAGAGGATGTTATGTGGTAGTGAGACAGTGGCAGTGATTGTAGAGCATGTTATGTGGCAGTGAGACAGTGGCAGTGATTGTAGAGGATGTTATGTGGCAGTGAGACAGTGGGAGTGATTGTAGAGGATGTTACGTGGCAGTGAGACAGTGGCAGTGATTGTAGAGGATGTTATGTGGTAGTGAGACAGGGGCAGTGATTGTAGAGGATGTTATGTGGTAGTGAGACAGTGGCAGTGATTGTAGAGGATGTTATGTGGTAGTGAGACAGTGGTAGTGATTGTAGAGGATGTTATGTGGTAGTGAGACAGTGGCAGTGATTGTAGAGCATGTTATGTGGCAGTGAGACAGTGGCAGTGATTGTAGAGGATGTTATGTGGTAGTGAGACAGTGGAAGTGATTGTAGAGGATGTTATGTGGTAGTGAGACAGTGGCAGTGATTGTAGAGGATGTTATGTGGCAGTGAGATAGTGGCAGTGATTGTAGAGGATGTTATGTGGTAGTGAGACAGTGGCAGTGATTGTAGAGGATGTTATGTGGCAGTGAGACAGTGGCAGTGATTGTAGAGGATGTTATGTGGTAGTGAGACAGTGGCAGTGATAGTAGAGGATGTTATGTGGCAGTGAGACAGTGGTAGTGATTGTAGAGGATGTTATGTGGTAGTGAGACAGTGGCAGTGATTGTAGAGCATGTTATGTGGCAGTGAGACAGTGGCAGTGATTGTAGAGGATGTTATGTGGTAGTGAGACAGTGGCAGTGATTGTAGAGGATGTTATGTGGCAGTGAGACAGTGGCAGTGATTGTAGAGGATGTTATGTGGCAGTGAGACAGTGGCAGTGATTGTAGAGGATGTTATGTGGTAGTGAGACAGTGGCAGTGATTGTAGAGGATGTTATGTGGCAGTAAGACAGTGGCAGTGATTGTAGAGGATGTTACGTGGCAGTGAGACAGTGGCAGTGATTGTAGAGGATGTTATGTGGTAGTGAGACAGTGGCAGTGATAGTAGAGGATGTTATGTGGCAGTGAGACAGTGGGAGTGATTGTAGAGGATGTTATGTGGCAGTGAGACAGTGGCAGTGATTGTAGAGGATGTTATGTGGTAGTGAGACAGTGGCAGTAATTGTAGAGGGTGTGATGTGGTAGTGAGACAGTGGCAGTGATTGTAGAGGATGTTATGTGGCAGTGAGACAGTGGCAGTGATTGTAGAGGATGTTATGTGGTAGTGAGACAGTGGCAGTGATTGTAGAGGATGTTATGTGGCAGTGAGACAGTGGCAGTGATAGTAGAGGATGTTATGTGGCAGTGAGACAGTGGGAGTGATTGTAGAGGATGTTATGTGGCAGTGAGACAGTGGCAGTGATTGTAGAGGATGTTATGTGGCAGTGATTGTAGAGAATGTTATGTGGCAGTGAGACAGTGGCAGTGATTGTAGAGGATGTTATGTGGCAGTGATTGTAGAGAATGTTATGTGGCAGTGAGACAGTGGCAGTGATTGTAGAGGATGTTATGTGGTAGTGAGACAGTGGCATTGAATGTAGAGGATGTTATGTGGCAGTGAGACAGTGGCAGTGATTGTAGAGGATGTTATGTGGTAGTGAGACAGTGGCAGTGATTGTAGAGGATGGTATGTGGCAGCGAGACAGGGGCAGTGATTGTAGAGGATGTTATGTGGTAGTGAGACAGTGGCAGTGATTGTAGAGGATGTTATGTGGTAGTGAGACAGTGGCAGTGATTGTAGAGCATGTTATGTGGCAGTGAGACAGTGGCAGTGATTGTAGAGGATGTTATGTGGCAGTGAGACAGTGGGAGTGATTGTAGAGGATGTTACGTGGCAGTGAGACAGTGGCAGTGATTGTAGAGGATGTTATGTGGTAGTGAGACAGGGGCAGTGATTGTAGAGGATGTTATGTGGTAGTGAGACAGTGGCAGTGATTGTAGAGGATGTTATGTGGTAGTGAGACAGTGGTAGTGATTGTAGAGGATGTTATGTGGTAGTGAGACAGTGGCAGTGATTGTAGAGCATGTTATGTGGCAGTGAGACAGTGGCAGTGATTGTAGAGGATGTTATGTGGTAGTGAGACAGTGGAAGTGATTGTAGAGGATGTTATGTGGTAGTGAGACAGTGGCAGTGATTGTAGAGGATGTTATGTGGCAGTGAGACAATGGCAGTGATTGTAGAGGATATTATGTGGTAGTGAGACAGTGGCAGTGATTGTAGAGGATGTTATGTGGCAGTGAGACAGTGGCAGTGATTGTAGAGGATGTTATGTGGTAGTGAGACAGTGGCAGTGATAGTAGAGGATGTTATGTGGCAGTGAGACAGTGGTAGTGATTGTAGAGGATGTTATGTGGTAGTGAGACAGTGGCAGTGATTGTAGAGCATGTTATGTGGCAGTGAGACAGTGGCAGTGATTGTAGAGGATGTTATGTGGCAGTGAGACAGTGGCAGTGATTGTAGAGGATGTTATGTGACAGTGAGACAGTGGCAGTGATTGTAGAGGATGTTATGTGGCAGTGAGACAGTGGCAGTGATTGTAGAGGATGTTATGTGGTAGTGAGACAGTGGCAGTGATTGTAGAGGATGTTATGTGGCAGTAAGACAGTGGCAGTGATTGTAGAGGATGTTATGTGGCAGTGAGACAGTGGCAGTGATTGTAGAGGATGTTATGTGGTAGTGAGACAGTGGCAGTGATAGTAGAGGATGTTATGTGGCAGTGAGACAGTGGGAGTGATTGTAGAGGATGTTATGTGGCAGTGAGACAGTGGCAGTGATTGTAGAGGATGTTATGTGGTAGTGAGACAGTGGCAGTAATTGTAGAGGGTGTGATGTGGTAGTGAGACAGTGGCAGTGATTGTAGAGGATGTTATGTGGCAGTGAGACAGTGACAGTGATTGTAGAGGATGTTATGTGGTAGTGAGACAGTGGCAGTGATTGTAGAGGATGTTATGTGGTAGTGAGACAGTGGCAGTGATTGTAGAGGATGTTATGTGGCAGTGAGACAGTGGCAGTGATAGTAGAGGATGTTATGTGGCAGTGAGACAGTGGGAGTGATTGTAGAGGATGTTATGTGGCAGTGAGACAGTGGCAGTGATTGTAGAGGATGTTATGTGGCAGTGATTGTAGAGAATGTTATGTGGCAGTGAGACAGTGGCAGTGATTGTAGAGGATGTTATGTGGTAGTGAGACAGTGGCAGTGATTGTAGAGGATGTTATGTGGCAGTGATTGTAGAGAATGTTATGTGGCAGTGAGACAGTGGCAGTGATTGTAGAGGATGTTATGTGGTAGTGAGACAGTGGCATTGAATGTAGAGGATGTTATGTGGCAGTGAGACAGTGGCAGTGATTGTAGAGGATGTTATGTGGTAGTGAGACAGTGGCAGTGATTGTAGAGGATGGTATGTGGCAGCGAGACAGGGGCAGTGATTGTAGAGGATGTTATGTGGTAGTGAGACAGTGGCAGTGATTGTAGAGGATGTTATGTGGTAGTGAGACAGTGGCAGTGATTGTAGAGCATGTTATGTGGCAGTGAGACAGTGGCAGTGATTGTAGAGGATGTTATGTGGCAGTGAGACAGTGGGAGTGATTGTAGAGGATGTTACGTGGCAGTGAGACAGTGGCAGTGATTGTAGAGGATGTTATGTGGTAGTGAGACAGGGGCAGTGATTGTAGAGGATGTGATGTGGTAGTGAGACAGTGGCAGTGATTGTAGAGGATGTTATGTGGTAGTGAGACAGTGGCAGTGATTGTAGAGGATGTTATGTGGCAGTAAGACAGTGGCAGTGATTGTAGAGGATGTTATGTGGCAGTGAGACAGTGGCAGTGATTGTAGAGGATGTTATGTGGTAGTGAGACAGTGGCAGTGATAGTAGAGGATGTTATGTGGCAGTGAGACAGTGGGAGTGATTGTAGAGGATGTTATGTGGCAGTGAGACAGTGGCAGTGATTGTAGAGGATGTTATGTGGCAGTGAGACAGTGGCAGTGATTGTAGAGGATGTTATGTGGTAGTGAGACAGTGGCAGTGATTGTAGAGGTTGTTATGTGGCAGTGAGACAGTGGCAGTGATTGTAGAGGATGTTATGTGGTAGTGAGACAGTGGCAGTGATTGTAGAGGATGTTATGTGGCAGTGAGACAGTGGCAGTGATAGTAGAGGATGTTATGTGGCAGTGAGACAGTGGCAGTGATTGTAGAGGATGTTATGTGGTAGTAAGACAGTGGCAGTGATTGTAGAGGATGTTATGTGGCAGTGAGACTGGCAGTGATTGTAGAGGATGTTATGTGGTAGTGAGACAGTGGCAGTGATTGTAAAGGATGTTATGTGGTAGTGAGACAGTGGCAGTGATTGTAGAGGATGTTATCTGGCAGTGAGACAATGGCAGTGATTGTAGAGGATGTTATGTGGTAGTGAGACAGTGGCAGTGATTGTAGAGGATGTTATGTGGCAGTGAGACAGTGGCAGTGATTGTAGAGGATGTTATGTGGCAGTGAGAGAGTGGCAGTGATTGTAGAGGATGTTATGTGGTAGTGAGACAGTGGCAGTGATAGTAGAGGATGTTATGTGGCAGTGATTGTAGAGGATGTTATGTGGCAGTGAGACAGTGGCAGTTATTGTAGAGGATGTTATGTGGTAGTGAGACAGTGGCAGTGATTGTAGAGGATGTTATGTGATAGTGAGACAGTGGCAGTGATTGTAGAGGATGTTATGTGGTAGTGAGACAGTGGCAGTGATTGTAGAGGATGTTATGTGGCAGTGATTGTAGAGGATGTTATGTGGCAGTGAGACAGTGGGAGTGATTGTAGAGGATGTTATGTGGTAGTGAGACAGTGGCAGTGATTGTAGAGGATGTTATGTGGCAGTGAGACAGTGGCAGTAATTGTAGAGGATGTTATGTAGCAGTGAGACAGTGGCAGTGATTGGAGAGGATGTTATGTGGCAGTGAGACAGTGGCAGTGATTGTAGAGGATGTTATGTGGCAGTGAGACAGTGGCACTGATTGTAGAGGATGTTATGTGGTAGTGAGACAGTGGCAGTAATTGTAGAGGATGTTATGTGGTAGTGAGACAGTGGCAGTGATTGTAGAGGATGTTATGTGGCAGTGAGACAGTGGCAGTGATTGTAGAGGATGTTATGTGGTAGTGAGACAGTGGCAGTGATTGTAGAGGATGTTATGTGGTAGTGAGACAGTGGCAGTGATTGTAGAGCATGTTATGTGGCAGTGAGACAGTGGCAGTGATTGTAGAGGATGTTATGTGGCAGTGAGACAGTGGGAGTGATTGTAGAGGATGTTACGTGGCAGTGAGACAGTGGCAGTGATTGTAGAGGATGTTATGTGGCAGTGAGACAGTGGGAGTGATTGTAGAGGATGTTACGTGGCAGTGAGACAGTGGCAGTGATTGTAGAGGATGTTATGTGGTAGTGAGACAGGGGCAGTGATTGTAGAGGATGTTATGTGGTAGTGAGACAGTGGCAGTGATTGTAGAGGATGTTATGTGGTAGTGAGACAGTGGTAGTGATTGTAGAGGATGTTATGTGGTAGTGAGACAGTGGCAGTGATTGTAGAGCATGTTATGTGGCAGTGAGACAGTGGCAGTGATTGTAGAGGATGTTATGTGGTAGTGAGACAGTGGAAGTGATTGTAGAGGATGTTATGTGGTAGTGAGACAGTGGCAGTTATTGTAGAGGATGTTATGTGGCAGTGAGACAGTGGCAGTGATTGTAGAGGATGTTATGTGGTAGTGAGACAGTGGCAGTGATTGTAGAGGATGTTATGTGGCAGTGAGACAGTGGCAGTGATTGTAGAGGATGTTATGTGGTAGTGAGACAGTGGCAGTGATAGTAGAGGATGTTATGTGGCAGTGAGACAGTGGTAGTGATTGTAGAGGATGTTATGTGGTAGTGAGACAGTGGCAGTGATTGTAGAGCATGTTATGTGGCAGTGAGACAGTGGCAGTGATTGTAGAGGATGTTATGTGGCAGTGAGACAGTGGCAGTGATTGTAGAGGATGTTATGTGGCAGTGAGACAGTGGCAGTGATTGTAGAGGATGTTATGTGGCAGTGAGACAGTGGCAGTGATTGTAGAGGATGTTATGTGGTAGTGAGACAGTGGCAGTGATTGTAGAGGATGTTATGTGGCAGTAAGACAGTGGCAGTGATTGTAGAGGATGTTATGTGGCAGTGAGACAGTGGCAGTGATTGTAGAGGATGTTATGTGGTAGTGAGACAGTGGCAGTGATAGTAGAGGATGTTATGTGGCAGTGAGACAGTGGGAGTGATTGTAGAGGATGTTATGTGGCAGTGAGACAGTGGCAGTGATTGTAGAGGATGTTATGTGGTAGTGAGACAGTGGCAGTAATTGTAGAGGGTGTGATGTGGTAGTGAGACAGTGGCAGTGATTGTAGAGGATGTTATGTGGCAGTGAGACAGTGACAGTGATTGTAGAGGATGTTATGTGGTAGTGAGACAGTGGCAGTGATTGTAGAGGATGTTATGTGGTAGTAAGACAGTGGCAGTGATTGTAGAGGATGTTATGTGGTAGTGAGACAGTGGCAGTGATTGTAGAGGATGTTATGTGGCAGTGAGACAGTGGCAGTGATAGTAGAGGATGTTATGTGGCAGTGAGACAGTGGGAGTGATTGTAGAGGATGTTATGTGGCAGTGAGACAGTGGCAGTGATTGTAGAGGATGTTATGTGGCAGTGATTGTAGAGAATGTTATGTGGCAGTGAGACAGTGGCAGTGATTGTAGAGGATGTTATGTGGTAGTGAGACAGTGGCAGTGATTGTAGAGGATGTTATGTGGTAGTGAGACAGTGGCATTGAATGTAGAGGATGTTATGTGGCAGTGAGACAGTGGCAGTGATTGTAGAGGATGTTATGTGGTAGTGAGACAGTGGCAGTGATTGTAGAGGATGGTATGTGGCAGCGAGACAGGGGCAGTGATTGTAGAGGATGTTATGTGGTAGTGAGACAGTGGCAGTGATTGTAGAGGATGTTATGTGGTAGTGAGACAGTGGCAGTGATTGTAGAGCATGTTATGTGGCAGTGAGACAGTGGCAGTGATTGTAGAGGATGTTATGTGGCAGTGAGACAGTGGGAGTGATTGTAGAGGATGTTACGTGGCAGTGAGACAGTGGCAGTGATTGTAGAGGATGTTATGTGGTAGTGAGACAGGGGCAGTGATTGTAGAGGATGTGATGTGGTAGTGAGACAGTGGCAGTGATTGTAGAGGATGTTATGTGGTAGTGAGACAGTGGTAGTGATTGTAGAGGATGTTATGTGGTAGTGAGACAGTGGCAGTGATTGTAGAGCATGTTATGTGGCAGTGAGACAGTGGCAGTGATTGTAGAGGATGTTATGTGGTAGTGAGACAGTGGAAGTGATTGTAGAGGATGTTATGTGGCAGTGAGACAGTGGCAGTGATTGTAGAGGATGTTATGTGGCAGTGAGACAGTGGAAGTGATTGTAGAGGATGTTATGTGGTAGTGAGACAGTGGCAGTGATTGTAGAGGATGTTATGTGGCAGTAAGACAGTGGCAGTGATTGTAGAGGATGTTATGTGGCAGTGAGACAGTGGCAGTGATTGTAGAGGATGTTATGTGGTAGTGAGACAGTGGCAGTGATAGTAGAGGATGTTATGTGGCAGTGAGACAGTGGTAGTGATTGTAGAGGATGTTATGTGGTAGTGAGACAGTGGCAGTGATTGTAGAGCATGTTATGTGGCAGTGAGACAGTGGCAGTGATTGTAGAGGATGTTATGTGGTAGTGAGACAGTGGCAGTGATTATAGAGGATGTTATGTGGCAGTGAGACAGTGGCAGTGATTGTAGAGGATGTTATGTGGCAGTGAGACAGTGGCAGTGATTGTAGAGGATGTTATGTGGTAGTGAGACAGTGGCAGTGATTGTAGAGGATGTTATGTGGCAGTAAGACAGTGGCAGTGATTGTAGAGGATGTTATGTGGCAGTGAGACAGTGGCAGTGATTGTAGAGGATGTTATGTGGTAGTGAGACAGTGGCAGTGATAGTAGAGGATGTTATGTGGCAGTGAGACAGTGGGAGTGATTGTAGAGGATGTTATGTGGCAGTGAGACAGTGGCAGTGATTGTAGAGGATGTTATGTGGCAGTGAGACAGTGGCAGTGATTGTAGAGGATGTTATGTGGTAGTGAGACAGTGGCAGTGATTGTAGAGGTTGTTATGTGGCAGTGAGACAGTGGCAGTGATTGTAGAGGATGTTATGTGGTAGTGAGACAGTGGCAGTGATTGTAGAGGATGTTATGTGGTAGTAAGACAGTGGCAGTGATTGTAGAGGATGTTATGTGGCAGTGAGACTGGCAGTGATTGTAGAGGATGTTATGTGGTAGTGAGACAGTGGCAGTGATTGTAAAGGATGTTATGTGGTAGTGAGACAGTGGCAGTGATTGTAGAGGATGTTATGTGGCAGTGAGACAATGGCAGTGATTGTAGAGGATGTTATGTGGTAGTGAGAC
Organism: Eledone cirrhosa; assembly: GCA_964016885.1. NCBI lineage: Eukaryota > Metazoa > Mollusca > Cephalopoda > Octopoda > Eledonidae > Eledone > Eledone cirrhosa. The sequence goes on from OZ024742.1 coordinate 289,561,263, forward strand.
AGTGGCAGTGATTGTAGAGGATGTTATGTGGCAGTGAGACAGTGGCAGTGATTGTAGAGGATGTTATGTGGCAGTGAGAGAGTGGCAGTGATTGTAGAGGATGTTATGTGGTAGTGAGACAGTGGCAGTGATAGTAGAGGATGTTATGTGGCAGTGATTGTAGAGGATGTTATGTGGCAGTGAGACAGTGGCAGTTATTGTAGAGGATGTTATGTGGTAGTGAGACAGTGGCAGTGATTGTAGAGGATGTTATGTGATAGTGAGACAGTGGCAGTGATTGTAGAGGATGTTATGTGGTAGTGAGACAGTGGCAGTGATTGTAGAGGATGTTATGTGGCAGTGATTGTAGAGGATGTTATGTGGCAGTGAGACAGTGGGAGTGATTGTAGAGGATGTTATGTGGTAGTGAGACAGTGGCAGTGATTGTAGAGGATGTTATGTGGCAGTGAGACAGTGGCAGTGATTGTAGAGGATGTTATGTGGCAGTGAGACAGTGGCAGTGATTGTAGAGGATGTTATGTGGCAGTGAGACAGTGGCAGTGATTGTAGAGGATGTTATGTAGCAGTGAGACAGTGGCAGTGATTGGAGAGGATGTTATGTGGCAGTGAGACAGTGGCAGTGATTGTAGAGGATGTTATGTGGCAGTGAGACAGTGGCACTGATTGTAGAGGATGTTATGTGGTAGTGAGACAGTGGCAGTAATTGTAGAGGATGTTATGTGGTAGTGAGACAGTGGCAGTGATTGTAGAGGATGTTATGTAGCAGTGAGACAGTGGCAGTGATTGTAGAGGATGTTATGTGGTAGTGAGACAGTGGCAGTGATTGTAGAGGATGTTATGTGGTAGTGAGACAGTGGCAGTGATTGTAGAGCATGTTATGTGGCAGTGAGACAGTGGCAGTGATTGTAGAGGATGTTATGTGGCAGTGAGACAGTGGGAGTGATTGTAGAGGATGTTACGTGGCAGTGAGACAGTGGCAGTGATTGTAGAGGATGTTATGTGGTAGTGAGACAGGGGCAGTGATTGTAGAGGATGTTATGTGGTAGTGAGACAGTGGCAGTGATTGTAGAGGATGTTATGTGGTAGTGAGACAGTGGTAGTGATTGTAGAGGATGTTATGTGGTAGTGATTGTAGAGGATGTTATGTGGTAGTGAGACAGTGGCAGTGATTGTAGAGCATGTTATGTGGCAGTGAGACAGTGGCAGTGATTGTAGAGGATGTTATGTGGCAGTGAGACAGTGGCAGTGATTGTAGAGGATGTTATGTGGCAGTGAGACAGTGGCAGTGATTGTAGAGGATGTTATGTGGCAGTGAGACAGTGGCAGTGATTGTAGAGGATGTTATGTGGTAGTGAGACAGTGGCAGTGATTGTAGAGGATGTTATGTGGCAGTAAGACAGTGGCAGTGATTGTAGAGGATGTTATGTGGCAGTGAGACAGTGGCAGTGATTGTAGAGGATGTTATGTGGTAGTGAGACAGTGGCAGTGATAGTAGAGGATGTTATGTGGCAGTGAGACAGTGGGAGTGATTGTAGAGGATGTTATGTGGCAGTGAGACAGTGGCAGTGATTGTAGAGGATGTTATGTGGTAGTGAGACAGTGGCAGTAATTGTAGAGGGTGTGATGTGGTAGTGAGACAGTGGCAGTGATTGTAGAGGATGTTATGTGGCAGTGAGACAGTGACAGTGATTGTAGAGGATGTTATGTGGTAGTGAGACAGTGGCAGTGATTGTAGAGGATGTTATGTGGTAGTAAGGCAGTGGCAGTGATTGTAGAGGATATTATGTGGTAGTGAGACAGTGGCAGTGATTGTAGAGGATGTTATGTGGCAGTGAGACAGTGGCAGTGATAGTAGAGGATGTTATGTGGCAGTGAGACAGTGGGAGTGATTGTAGAGGATGTTATGTGGCAGTGAGACAGTGGCAGTGATTGTAGAGGATGTTATGTGGCAGTGATTGTAGAGAATGTTATGTGGCAGTGAGACAGTGGCAGTGATTGTAGAGGATGTTATGTGGTAGTGAGACAGTGGCAGTGATTGTAGAGGATGTTATGTGGCAGTGATTGTAGAGAATGTTATGTGGCAGTGAGACAGTGGCAGTGATTGTAGAGGATGTTATGTGGTAGTGAGACAGTGGCATTGAATGTAGAGGATGTTATGTGGCAGTGAGACAGTGGCAGTGATTGTAGAGGATGTTATGTGGTAGTGAGACAGTGGCAGTGATTGTAGAGGATGGTATGTGGCAGCGAGACAGGGGCAGTGATTGTAGAGGATGTTATGTGGTAGTGAGACAGTGGCAGTGATTGTAGAGGATGTTATGTGGTAGTGAGACAGTGGCAGTGATAGTAGAGGATGTTATGTGACAGTGAGACAGTGGTAGTGATTGTAGAGGATGTTATGTGGTAGTGAGACAGTGGCAGTGATTGTAGAGCATGTTATGTGGCAGTGAGACAGTGGCAGTGATTGTAGAGGATGTTATGTGGTAGTGAGACAGTGGCAGTGATTATAGAGGATGTTATGTGGCAGTGAGACAGTGGCAGTGATTGTAGAGGATGTTATGTGGCAGTGAGACAGTGGCAGTGATTGTAGAGGATGTTATGTGGTAGTGAGACAGTGGCAGTGATTGTAGAGGATGTTATGTGGCAGTAAGACAGTGGCAGTGATTGTAGAGGATGGTATGTGGCAGTGAGACAGTGGCAGTGATTGTAGAGGATGTTATGTGGTAGTGAGACAGTGGCAGTGATAGTAGAGGATGTTATGTGGCAGTGAGACAGTGGGAGTGATTGTAGAGGATGTTATGTGGCAGTGAGACAGTGGCAGTGATTGTAGAGGATGTTATGTGGCAGTGAGACAGTGGCAGTGATTGTAGAGGATGTTATGTGGTAGTGAGACAGTGGCAGTGATTGTAGAGGTTGTTATGTGGCAGTGAGACAGTGGCAGTGATTGTAGAGGATGTTATGTGGTAGTGAGACAGTGGCAGTGATTGTAGAGGATGTTATGTGGCAGTGAGACAGTGGCAGTGATAGTAGAGGATGTTATGTGGCAGTGAGACAGTGGCAGTGATTGTAGAGGATGTTATGTGGTAGTAAGACAGTGGCAGTGATTGTAGAGGATGTTATGTGGCAGTGAGACTGGCAGTGATTGTAGAGGATGTTATGTGGTAGTGAGACAGTGGCAGTGATTGTAAAGGATGTTATGTGGTAGTGAGACAGTGGCAGTGATTGTAGAGGATGTTATGTGGCAGTGAGACAGTGGCAGTGATTGTAGAGGATGTTATGTGGTAGTGAGACAGTGGCAGTGATTGTAGAGGATGTTATGTGGCAGTGAGACAGTGGCAGTGATTGTAGAGGATGTTATGTGGCAGTGAGAGAGTGGCAGTGATTGTAGAGGATGTTATGTGGTAGTGAGACAGTGGCAGTGATAGTAGAGGATGTTATGTGGCAGTGATTGTAGAGGATGTTATGTGGCAGTGAGACAGTGGCAGTTATTGTAGAGGATGTTATGTGGTAGTGAGACAGTGGCAGTGATTGTAGAGGATGTTATGTGATAGTGAGACAGTGGCAGTGATTGTAGAGGATGTTATGTGGTAGTGAGACAGTGGCAGTGATTGTAGAGGATGTTATGTGGTAGTGAGACAGTGGCAGTGATTGTAGAGGATGTTATGTGGTAGTGAGACAGTGGCAGTGATTGTAGAGGATGTTATGTGGTAGTGAGACAGTGGCAGTGATTGTAGAGGATGTTATGTGGTAGTGAGACAGTGGCAGTGATTGTAGAGGATGTTATGTGGCAGTGATTGTAGAGGATGTTATGTGGCAGTGAGACAGTGGGAGTGATTGTAGAGGATGTTATGTGGTAGTGAGACAGTGGCAGTGATTGTAGAGGATGTTATGTGGCAGTGAGACAGTGGAAGTGATTGTAGAGGATGTTATGTGGTAGTGAGACAGTGGCAGTGATTGTAGAGGATGTTATGTGGCAGTAAGACAGTGGCAGTGATTGTAGAGGATGTTATGTGGCAGTGAGACAGTGGCAGTGATTGTAGAGGATGTTATGTGGTAGTGAGACAGTGGCAGTGATAGTAGAGGATGTTATGTGGCAGTGAGACAGTGGCAGTGATTGTAGAGGATGTTATGTGGTAGTGAGACAGTGGCAGTGATTGTAGAGCATGTTATGTGGCAGTGAGACAGTGGCAGTGATTGTAGAGGATGTTATGTGGTAGTGAGACAGTGGCAGTGATTATAGAGGATGTTATGTGGCAGTGAGACAGTGGCAGTGATTGTAGAGGATGTTATGTGGCAGTGAGACAGTGGCAGTGATTGTAGAGGATGTTATGTGGTAGTGAGACAGTGGCAGTGATTGTAGAGGATGTTATGTGGCAGTAAGACAGTGGCAGTGATTGTAGAGGATGTTATGTGGCAGTGAGACAGTGGCAGTGATTGTAGAGGATGTTATGTGGTAGTGAGACAGTGGCAGTGATAGTAGAGGATGTTATGTGGCAGTGAGACAGTGGGAGTGATTGTAGAGGATGTTATGTGGCAGTGAGACAGTGGCAGTGATTGTAGAGGATGTTATGTGGCAGTGAGACAGTGGCAGTGATTGTAGAGGATGTTATGTGGTAGTGAGACAGTGGCAGTGATTGTAGAGGTTGTTATGTGGCAGTGAGACAGTGGCAGTGATTGTAGAGGATGTTATGTGGTAGTGAGACAGTGGCAGTGATTGTAGAGGATGTTATGTGGTAGTAAGACAGTGGCAGTGATTGTAGAGGATGTTATGTGGCAGTGAGACTGGCAGTGATTGTAGAGGATGTTATGTGGTAGTGAGACAGTGGCAGTGATTGTAAAGGATGTTATGTGGTAGTGAGACAGTGGCAGTGATTGTAGAGGATGTTATGTGGCAGTGAGACAATGGCAGTGATTGTAGAGGATGTTATGTGGTAGTGAGACAGTGGCAGTGATTGTAGAGGATGTTATGTGGCAGTGAGACAGTGGCAGTGATTGTAGAGGATGTTATGTGGCAGTGAGAGAGTGGCAGTGATTGTAGAGGATGTTATGTGGTAGTGAGACAGTGGCAGTGATAGTAGAGGATGTTATGTGGCAGTGATTGTAGAGGATGTTATGTGGCAGTGAGACAGTGGCAGTTATTGTAGAGGATGTTATGTGGTAGTGAGACAGTGGCAGTGATTGTAGAGGATGTTATGTGATAGTGAGACAGTGGCAGTGATTGTAGAGGATGTTATGTGGTAGTGAGACAGTGGCAGTGATTGTAGAGGATGTTATGTGGCAGTGATTGTAGAGGATGTTATGTGGCAGTGAGACAGTGGGAGTGATTGTAGAGGATGTTATGTGGTAGTGAGACAGTGGCAGTGATTGTAGAGGATGTTATGTGGCAGTGAGACAGTGGCAGTGATTGTAGAGGATGTTATGTGGCAGTGAGACAGTGGCAGTGATTGTAGAGGATGTTATGTGGCAGTGAGACAGTGGCAGTGATTGTAGAGGATGTTATGTAGCAGTGAGACAGTGGCAGTGATTGGAGAGGATGTTATGTGGCAGTGAGACAGTGGCAGTGATTGTAGAGGATGTTATGTGGCAGTGAGACAGTGGCACTGATTGTAGAGGATGTTATGTGGTAGTGAGACAGTGGCAGTAATTGTAGAGGATGTTATGTGGTAGTGAGACAGTGGCAGTGATTGTAGAGGATGTTATGTGGCAGTGAGACAGTGGCAGTGATTGTAGAGGATGTTATGTGGTAGTGAGACAGTGGCAGTGATTGTAGAGGATGTTATGTGGTAGTGAGACAGTGGCAGTGATTGTAGAGCATGTTATGTGGCAGTGAGACAGTGGCAGTGATTGTAGAGGATGTTATGTGGCAGTGAGACAGTGGGAGTGATTGTAGAGGATGTTACGTGGCAGTGAGACAGTGGCAGTGATTGTAGAGGATGTTATGTGGTAGTGAGACAGGGGCAGTGATTGTAGAGGATGTTATGTGGTAGTGAGACAGTGGCAGTGATTGTAGAGGATGTTATGTGGTAGTGAGACAGTGGTAGTGATTGTAGAGGATGTTATGTGGTAGTGAGACAGTGGCAGTAATTGTAGAGCATGTTATGTGGCAGTGAGACAGTGGCAGTGATTGTAGAGGATGTTATGTGGTAGTGAGACAGTGGAAGTGATTGTAGAGGATGTTATGTGGTAGTGAGACAGTGGCAGTTATTGTAGAGGATGTTATGTGGCAGTGAGACAGTGGCAGTGATTGTAGAGGATGTTATGTGGTAGTGAGACAGTGGCAGTGATTGTAGAGGATGTTATGTGGCAGTGAGACAGTGGCAGTGATTGTAGAGGATGTTATGTGGTAGTGAGACAGTGGCAGTGATAGTAGAGGATGTTATGTGGCAGTGAGACAGTGGTAGTGATTGTAGAGGATGTTATGTGGTAGTGAGACAGTGGCAGTGATTGTAGAGCATGTTATGTGGCAGTGAGACAGTGGCAGTGATTGTAGAGGATGTTATGTGGCAGTGAGACAGTGGCAGTGATTGTAGAGGATGTTATGTGGCAGTGAGACAGTGGCAGTGATTGTAGAGGATGTTATGTGGCAGTGAGACAGTGGCAGTGATTGTAGAGGATGTTATGTGGTAGTGAGACAGTGGCAGTGATTGTAGAGGATGTTATGTGGCAGTAAGACAGTGGCAGTGATTGTAGAGGATGTTATGTGGCAGTGAGACAGTGGCAGTGATTGTAGAGGATGTTATGTGGTAGTGAGACAGTGGCAGTGATAGTAGAGGATGTTATGTGGCAGTGAGACAGTGGGAGTGATTGTAGAGGATGTTATGTGGCAGTGAGACAGTGGCAGTGATTGTAGAGGATGTTATGTGGTAGTGAGACAGTGGCAGTAATTGTAGAGGGTGTGATGTGGTAGTGAGACAGTGGCAGTGATTGTAGAGGATGTTATGTGGCAGTGAGACAGTGACAGTGATTGTAGAGGATGTTATGTGGTAGTGAGACAGTGGCAGTGATTGTAGAGGATGTTATGTGGTAGTAAGACAGTGGCAGTGATTGTAGAGGATGTTATGTGGTAGTGAGACAGTGGCAGTGATTGTAGAGGATGTTATGTGGCAGTGAGACAGTGGCAGTGATAGTAGAGGATGTTATGTGGCAGTGAGACAGTGGGAGTGATTGTAGAGGATGTTATGTGGCAGTGAGACAGTGGCAGTGATTGTAGAGGATGTTATGTGGCAGTGATTGTAGAGAATGTTATGTGGCAGTGAGACAGTGGCAGTGATTGTAGAGGATGTTATGTGGTAGTGAGACAGTGGCAGTGATTGTAGAGGATGTTATGTGGCAGTGATTGTAGAGAATGTTATGTGGCAGTGAGACAGTGGCAGTGATTGTAGAGGATGTTATGTGGTAGTGAGACAGTGGCATTGAATGTAGAGGATGTTATGTGGCAGTGAGACAGTGGCAGTGATTGTAGAGGATGTTATGTGGTAGTGAGACAGTGGCAGTGATTGTAGAGGATGGTATGTGGCAGCGAGACAGGGGCAGTGATTGTAGAGGATGTTATGTGGTAGTGAGACAGTGGCAGTGATTGTAGAGGATGTTATGTGGTAGTGAGACAGTGGCAGTGATAGTAGAGGATGTTATGTGGCAGTGAGACAGTGGTAGTGATTGTAGAGGATGTTATGTGGTAGTGAGACAGTGGCAGTGATTGTAGAGCATGTTATGTGGCAGTGAGACAGTGGCAGTGATTGTAGAGGATGTTATGTGGTAGTGAGACAGTGGCAGTGATTATAGAGGATGTTATGTGGCAGTGAGACAGTGGCAGTGATTGTAGAGGATGTTATGTGGCAGTGAGACAGTGGCAGTGATTGTAGAGGATGTTATGTGGTAGTGAGACAGTGGCAGTGATTGTAGAGGATGTTATGTGGCAGTAAGACAGTGGCAGTGATTGTAGAGGATGGTATGTGGCAGTGAGACAGTGGCAGTGATTGTAGAGGATGTTATGTGGTAGTGAGACAGTGGCAGTGATAGTAGAGGATGTTATGTGGCAGTGAGACAGTGGGAGTGATTGTAGAGGATGTTATGTGGCAGTGAGACAGTGGCAGTGATTGTAGAGGATGTTATGTGGCAGTGAGACAGTGGCAGTGATTGTAGAGGATGTTATGTGGTAGTGAGACAGTGGCAGTGATTGTAGAGGTTGTTATGTGGCAGTGAGACAGTGGCAGTGATTGTAGAGGATGTTATGTGGTAGTGAGACAGTGGCAGTGATTGTAGAGGATGTTATGTGGCAGTGAGACAGTGGCAGTGATAGTAGAGGATGTTATGTGGCAGTGAGACAGTGGCAGTGATTGTAGAGGATGTTATGTGGTAGTAAGACAGTGGCAGTGATTGTAGAGGATGTTATGTGGCAGTGAGACTGGCAGTGATTGTAGAGGATGTTATGTGGTAGTGAGACAGTGGCAGTGATTGTAAAGGATGTTATGTGGTAGTGAGACAGTGGCAGTGATTGTAGAGGATGTTATGTGGCAGTGAGACAGTGGCAGTGATTGTAGAGGATGTTATGTGGTAGTGAGACAGTGGCAGTGATTGTAGAGGATGTTATGTGGCAGTGAGACAGTGGCAGTGATTGTAGAGGATGTTATGTGGCAGTGAGAGAGTGGCAGTGATTGTAGAGGATGTTATGTGGTAGTGAGACAGTGGCAGTGATAGTAGAGGATGTTATGTGGCAGTGATTGTAGAGGATGTTATGTGGCAGTGAGACAGTGGCAGTTATTGTAGAGGATGTTATGTGGTAGTGAGACAGTGGCAGTGATTGTAGAGGATGTTATGTGATAGTGAGACAGTGGCAGTGATTGTAGAGGATGTTATGTGGTAGTGAGACAGTGGCAGTGATTGTAGAGGATGTTATGTGGTAGTGAGACAGTGGCAGTGATTGTAGAGGATGTTATGTGGTAGTGAGACAGTGGCAGTGATTGTAGAGGATGTTATGTGGTAGTGAGACAGTGGCAGTGATTGTAGAGGATGTTATGTGGTAGTGAGACAGTGGCAGTGATTGTAGAGGATGTTATGTGGCAGTGATTGTAGAGGATGTTATGTGGCAGTGAGACAGTGGGAGTGATTGTAGAGGATGTTATGTGGTAGTGAGACAGTGGCAGTGATTGTAGAGGATGTTATGTGGCAGTGAGACAGTGGCAGTGATTGTAGAGGATGTTATGTAGCAGTGAGACAGTGGCAGTGATTGGAGAGGATGTTATGTGGCAGTGAGACAGTGGCAGTGATTGTAGACGATGTTATGTGGCAGTGAGACAGTGGCACTGATTGTAGAGGATGTTATGTGGTAGTGAGACAGTGGCAGTAATTGTAGAGGATGTTATGTGGTAGTGAGACAGTGGCAGTGATTGTAGAGGATGTTATGTGGCAGTGAGACAGTGGCAGTGATTGTAGAGGATGTTATGTGGTAGTGAGACAGTGGCAGTGATTGTAGAGGATGTTATGTGGCAGTGAGACAGTGGCAGTGATAGTAGAGGATGTTATGTGGTAGTGAGACAGTGGGAGTGATTGTAGAGGATGTTATGTGGCAGTGAGACAGTGGCAGTGATTGTAGAGGATGTTATGTGGTAGTGAGACAGTGGCAGTGATTGTAGAGGATGTTATGTGGCAGTGAGACAGTGGCAGTGATTGTAGAGGATGTTATGTGGTAGTGAGACAGTGGCAGTGATTGTAGAGGATGTTATGTGGCAGTGAGACAGTGGCAGTGATTGTAGAGGATGTTATGTGGCAGTGAGACAGTGGCAGTGATTGTAGAGGATGTTATGTGGCAGTGAGTCAGTGGCAGTGATTGTAGAGAATGTTATGTGGCAGTGAGACAGTGGCAGTGATTGTAGAGGATGTTATGTAGCAGTGAGACAGTGGCAGTGATTGTAGAGGATGTTATGTGGCAATGAGACAGTGGCAGTGATTGTAGAGGATGTTTTGTGGCAGTGAGACAGTGGCAGTGATTGTAGAGGATGTTATGTGGCAGTGAGACAGTGGCAGTGATTGCAGAGTATGTTATGTGATAGTGAGACAGTGGCAGTGATTGTAGAGGATGTTATGTGGCAGTGAGACAGTGGCAGTGATTGTAGAGGATGTTATGTGGCAGTGAGACAGGGGCAGTGATTGTAGAGGATGTTATGTGGCAGTGAGACAGTGGCAGTGATTGTAGAGGATGTTATGTGGTAGTGAGACAGTGGCAGTGATTGTAGAGGATGTTATGTGGCAGTGAGACAGTGGCAGTGATTGTAGAGGATGTTATGTGGTAGTGAGACAGTGGCAGTGATTGTAGAGGATGTTATGTGGTAGTGAGACATTGGCAGTGATTGTAGCGGATGTTATGTGGTAGTGTGACAGTGGCAGTGATTGTAGAGGATGTTATGTGGTAGTGAGACAGTGGCAGTGATTGTAGAGGATGTTATGTGGTAGTGAGACAGTGGCAGTGATTGTAGAGGATGTTATGTGGTAGTGAGACAGTGGCAGTGATTGTAGAGGATGTTATGTGGCAGTGAGACAGTGGCAGTGATTGTAGAGGATGTTATGTGGTAGTGAGACAGTGGCAGTGATTGTAGAGGAGGTTATGTGGTAGTGAGACAGTGGCAGTGATTGTAGAGGATGTTATGTGGTAGTGAGACAGTGGCAGTGATTGTAGAGGATGTTATGTGGTAGTGAGACAGTGGCAGTGATTGTAGAGGATGTTATGTGGTAGTGAGACAGTGGCAATGATTGTAGAGGATGTTATGTGGTAGTGAGACAGTGGCAGTGATTGTAGAGGATGTTATGTGGTAGTGAGACAGTGGCAGTGATTGTAGAGGATGTTATGTGGCAGTGAGACAGTGGCAGTGATTGTAGAGGATGTTATATGGTAGTGAGACAGTGGCAGTGATTGTAGAGGATGTTATGTGGTAGTGAGACAGTGGCAGTGATTGTAGAGGAGGTTATGTGGTAGTGAGACAGTGGCAGTGATTGTAGAGGATGTTATGTGGTAGTGAGACAGTGGCAGTGATTGTAGAGGAGGTTATGTGGTAGTGAGACAGTGGCAGTGATTGTAGAGGATGTTATGTGGCAGTGAGACAGTGGCAGTGATTGTAGAGGATATTATGTGGCAGTGAGACAGTGGCAGTGATTGTAGAGGATGTTATGTGGCAGTGAGACAGTGACAGTGATAGTAGATGTTATGTGGTAGTGAGACAGCGGGAGTGATTGTAGAGGATGTTATGTGGCAGTGAGCCAGTGGCAGTGATAGTAGATGTTATGTGATAGTGAGACAGTGGCAGTGATTGTAGAGGATGTTATGTGGCAGTGAGACAGTGGCAGTGATTGTAGAGGGTGTTATGTGGTAGTGAGACAGTGGCAGTGATTGTAGAGGATGTTATGTGGTAGTGAGACAGTGGCAGTGATTGTAGAGGATGTTATGTGGTAGTGAGCCAGTGGCAGTGATAGTAGATGTTATGTGGTAGTGAGACAGTGGCAGTGATTGTAGAGGATGTTATGTGGCAGTGAGACAGTGGCAGTGATTGTAGAGGATGTTATGTGGTAGTGAGACAGTGGCAGTGATTGTAGAGGATGTTATGTGGCAGTGAGACAGTGGCAGTGATTGTAGAGGATGTTATGTGGTAGTGAGACAGTGTCAGTGATTGTAGAGGATGTTATGTGGCAGTGAGACAGGGGCAGTGATTGTAGAGGATGTTATGTGCTAGTGAGACAGTGTCAGTGATTGTAGAGGATGTTATGTGGCAGTGAGACAGTGGCAGTGATTGTAGAGGATGTTATGTGGCAGTGAGACAGTGGCAGTGATTGTAGAGGATGTTATGTGGTAGTGAGACAGTGGCAGTGATTGTAGAGGATGTTATGTGGCAGTGAGACAGTGGCAGTGATTGTAGAGGATGTTATGTGGTAGTGAGACAGTGTCAGTGATTGTAGAGGATGTTATGTGGCAGTCAGACAGGGGCAGTGATTGTAGAGGATGTTATGTGGTAGTGAGACAGTGGCAGTGATTGTAGAGGATGTTATGTGGTAGTGAGACAGTGGCAGTGATTGTAGAGGATGTTATGTGGTAGGGAGACAGTGGCAGTGATTGTAGAGGATGTTATGTGGTAGTGAGACAGTGGCAGTGATTGTAGAGGATGTTATGTGGTAGTGAGACAGTGGCAGTGATTGTAGAGGATGTTATGTGGCAGTGAGACAGTGGCAGTGATTGTAGAGGATGTTATGTGGCAGTGAGACAGTGGCAGTGATTGTAGAGGATGTTATGTGGTAGTGAGACAGTGGCAGTGATTGTAGAGGATGTTATGTGGTAGTGAGACAGTGGCAGTGATTGTAGAGGATGTTATGTGGTAGTGAGACAGTGGCAGTGATTGTAGAGGAGGTTATGTGGTAATGAGACAGTGGCAGTGATTGTAGAGGATGTTATGTGGTAGTGAGACAGTGGCAGTGATTGTAGAGGAGGTTATGTGGTAGTGAGACAGTGGCAGTGATTGTAGAGGACGTTATGTGGTAGTGAGACAGTGGCAGTGATTGTAGAGGAGGTTATGTGGTAGTGAGACAGTGGCAGTGATTGTAGAGGATGTTATGTGGTAGTGAGACAGTGGCAGTGATTGTAGAGGATGTTATGTGGTAGTGAGACAGTGGCAGTGATTGTAGAGGATGTTATGTGGTAGTGAGACAGTGGCAGTGATTGTAGAGGATGTTATGTGGCAGTGAGACAGTGGCAGTGATTGTAGAGGATGTTATGTGGTAGTGAGACAGTGGCAGTGATAGTAGAGGATGTTATATGGCAGTGAGACAGTGGCAGTGATTGTAGAGGATGTTATGTGGCAGTGAGACAGTGGCAGTGATTGTAGAGGATGTTATGTGGCAGTGAGACAGTGGCAGTGATTGTACAGGATGTTATGTGGTAGTAAGACAGTGGCAGTGATTGTAGAGGATGTTATGTGGCAGTGAGACAGTGGCAGTGATTGTAGAGGATGTTATGTGGTAGTGAGACAGTGGCAGTGTTTGTAAAGGATGTTATGTGGTAGTGAGACAGTGGCAGTGATTGTAGAGGATGTTATGTGGCACTGAGACAGTGGCAGTGATTGTAGAGGATGTTATGTGGTAGTGAGACAGTGGCAGTGATTGTAGAGGATGTTATGTGGCAGTGAGACAGTGGCAGTGATTGTAGAGGATGTTATGTGGCAGTGAGACAGTGGCAGTGATTGTAGAGGATGTTATGTGGCAGTGAGACAGTGGCAGTGATTGTAGAGGATGTTATGTGGCAGTGAGACAGTGGCAGTGATTGTAGAGGATGTTATGTGGTAGTGAGACAGTGGCAGTGATTGTAGCGGATGTTATGTGGTAGTGACACAGTGGCAGTGATTGTAGAGGATGTTATGTGGTAGTGAGACAGTGGCAGTGATTGTAGAGGATGTTATGTGGTAGTGAGACAGTGGCAGTGATAGTAGAGGATGTTATGTGGTAGTGAGACAGTGGCAGTAATTGTAGAGGATGTTATGTGGAAGTGAGACAGTGGCAGTGAATGTAGAGGATGTTATGTGGCAGTGAGACAGTGGCAGTGATTGTAGAGGATGTTATGTGGTAGTGAGACAGTGGCAGTGATTGTAGAGGATGTTATGTGGTCGTGAGACAGTGGCAGTGATTGTAGAGGTTGTTATGTGGTAGTGAGACAGTGGCAGTGATTGTACAGCATGTTATGTGGCAGTGAGACAGTGGCAGTGATTGTAGAGGATGTTAGGTGGTAGTAAAACAGTGGCAGTGATTGTAGAGGATGTTATGTGGTAGTGAGACAGTGGCAGTGATTGTAGAGGATGTTATGTGGCGGTGAGACTGTGGCAGTGATTGTAGAGGATGTTATGTGGTAGTGAGACAGTGGCAGTGATTGTAAAGGATGTTATGTGGTAGTGAGACAGTGGCAGTGATTGTAGAGGATGTTATGTGGCAGTGAGACAGTGGCAGTGATTGTAGAGCATGTTATGTGGCAGTGAGACAGTGGCAGTGATTGTAGAGGATGTTATGTGGTAGTAAGACAGTGGCAGTGATTGTAGAGGATGTTATGTGGCAGTGCGACAGGGGCAGTGATTGTAGAGGATGTTATGTGGCAGTGAGACTGTGGCAGTGATTGTAGAGGATGTTATGTGGTAGTGAGACAGTGGCAGTGATTGTAAAGGATGTTATGTGGTAGTGAGACAGTGGCAGTGATTGTAGAGGATGTTATGTGGTAGTGAGACAGTGGCAGTGATTGTAGAGGATGTTATGTGGTAGTGAGACAGTGGCAGTGATTGTAGGGGATGTTATGTGGTAGTGAGACAGTGGCAGTGATAGTAGAGGATGTTATGTGGTAGTGAGACAGTGGCAGTGATTGTAGAGGATGTTATGTGGCAGTGAGACAGTGGCAGTGATTGTAGAGCATGTTATGTGTCAGTGAGACAGTGGCAGTGATTGTAGAGGATGTTATGTGGTAGTGAGACAGTGGCAGTGATTGTAGGGGATGTTATGTGGTAGTGAGACAGTGGCAGTGATTGTAGAGGAGGTTATGTGGTAGTGAGACAGTGGCAGTGATTGTAGAGGATGTTATGTGGTAGTGAGACAGTGGCAGTGATTGTAGAGGATGTTATGTGGTAGTGAGACAGTGGCAGTGATTGTAGAGGATGTTATGTGGCAGTGAGACAGTGGGAGTGATTGTAGAGGATGTTATGTGGTAGTGAGACAGTGGCAATGATTGTAGAGGATGTTATGTGGTAGTGAGACAGTGGCAGTGATTGTAGAGGATGTTATGTGGTAGTGAGACAGTGGCAGTGATTGTAGAGGAGGTTATGTGGTAGTGAGACAGTGGCAGTGATTGTAGAGGATGTTATGTGGTAGTGAGACAGTGGCAGTGATTGTAGAGGATGTTATGTGGCAGTGAGACAGTGGGAGTGATTGTAGAGGATGTTATGTGGTAGTGAGACAGTGGCAATGATTGTAGAGGATGTTATGTGGTAGTGAGACAGTGGCAGTGATTGTAGAGGATGTTATGTGGTAGTGAGACAGTGGCAGTGATTGTAGAGGAGGTTATGTGGTAGTGAGACAGTGGCAGTGATTGTAGAGGATGTTATGTGGTAGTGAGACAGTGGCAGTGATTGTAGAGGAGGTTATGTGGTAGTGAGACAGTGGCAGTGATTGTAGAGGATGTTATGTGGCAGTGAGACAGTGGCAGTGATTGTAGAGGATATTATGTGGCAGTGAGACAGTGGCAGTGATTGTAGAGGATGTTATGTGGCAGTGAGACAGTGACAGTGATAGTAGATGTTATGTGGTAGTGAGACAGTGGCAGTGATTGTAGAGGATGTTATGTGGCAGTGAGACAGTGGCAGTGATTGTAGAGGGTGTTATGTGGTAGTGAGACAGTGGCAGTGATTGTAGAGGATGTTATGTGGTAGTGAGACAGTGGCAGTGATTGTAGAGGATGTTATGTGGTAGTGAGCCAGTGGCAGTGATAGTAGATGTTATGTGGTAGTGAGACAGTGGCAGTGATTGAAGAGGATGTTATGTGGCAGTGAGGCAGTGGCAGTGATTGTAGAGGATGTTATGTGGTAGTGAGACAGTGGCAGTGATTGTAGAGGATGTTATGTGGCAGTGAGACAGTGGCAGTGATTGTAGAGGATGTTATGTGGTAGTGAGACAGTGTCAGTGATTGTAGAGGATGTTATGTGGCAGTGAGACAGGGGCAGTGATTGTAGAGGATGTTATGTGGTAGTGAGACAGTGTCAGTGATTGTAGAGGATGTTATGTGGCAGTGAGACAGTGGCAGTGATTGTAGAGGATGTTATGTGGCAGTGAGACAGTGGGAGTGATTGTAGAGGATGTTATGTGGTAGTGAGACAGTGGCAATGATTGTAGAGGATGTTATGTGGTAGTGAGACAGTGGCAGTGATTGTAGAGGATGTTATGTGGTAGTGAGACAGTGGCAGTGATTGTAGAGGAGGTTATGTGGTAGTGAGACAGTGGCAGTGATTGTAGAGGATGTTATGTGGTAGTGAGACAGTGGCAGTGATTGTAGAGGATGTTATGTGGCAGTGAGACAGTGGGAGTGATTGTAGAGGATGTTATGTGGTAGTGAGACAGTGGCAATGATTGTAGAGGATGTTATGTGGTAGTGAGACAGTGGCAGTGATTGTAGAGGATGTTATGTGGTAGTGAGACAGTGGCAGTGATTGTAGAGGAGGTTATGTGGTAGTGAGACAGTGGCAGTGATTGTAGAGGATGTTATGTGGTAGTGAGACAGTGGCAGTGATTGTAGAGGAGGTTATGTGGTAGTGAGACAGTGGCAGTGATTGTAGAGGATGTTATGTGGCAGTGAGACAGTGGCAGTGATTGTAGAGGATATTATGTGGCAGTGAGACAGTGGCAGTGATTGTAGAGGATGTTATGTGGCAGTGAGACAGTGACAGTGATAGTAGATGTTATGTGGTAGTGAGACAGTGGCAGTGATTGTAGAGGATGTTATGTGGCAGTGAGACAGTGGCAGTGATTGTAGAGGGTGTTATGTGGTAGTGAGACAGTGGCAGTGATTGTAGAGGATGTTATGTGGTAGTGAGACAGTGGCAGTGATTGTAGAGGATGTTATGTGGTAGTGAGCCAGTGGCAGTGATAGTAGATGTTATGTGGTAGTGAGACAGTGGCAGTGATTGAAGAGGATGTTATGTGGCAGTGAGACAGTGGCAGTGATTGTAGAGGATGTTATGTGGTAGTGAGACAGTGGCAGTGATTGTAGAGGATGTTATGTGGCAGTGAGACAGTGGCAGTGATTGTAGAGGATGTTATGTGGTAGTGAGACAGTGTCAGTGATTGTAGAGGATGTTATGTGGCAGTGAGACAGGGGCAGTGATTGTAGAGGATGTTATGTGGTAGTGAGACAGTGTCAGTGATTGTAGAGGATGTTATGTGGCAGTGAGACAGTGGCAGTGATTGTAGAGGATGTTATGTGGCAGTGAGACAGTGGCAGTGATTGTAGAGGATGTTATGTGGTAGTGACACAGTGGCAGTGATTGTAGAGGATGTTATGTGGTAGTGACACAGTGGCAGTGATTGTAGAGAATGTTATGTGGTAGTGAGACAGTGGCAGTGATAGTAGAGGATGTTATGTGGTAATGAGACAGTGGCAGTAATTGTAGAGGATGTTATGTGGAAGTGAGACAGTGGCAGTGAATGTAGAGGATGTTATGTGGCAGTGAGACAGTGGCAGTGATTGTAGAGGATGTTATGTGGTAGTGAGACAGTGGCAGTGATTGTAGAGGATGTTATGTGGTCGTGAGACAGTGGCAGTGATTGTAGAGGTTGTTATGTGGTAGTGAGACAGTGGCAGTGATTGTACAGCATGTTATGTGGCAGTGAGACAGTGGCAGTGATTGTAGAGGATGTTAGGTGGTAGTAAAACAGTGGCAGTGATTGTAGAGGATGTTATGTGGTAGTGAGACAGTGGCAGTGGTTGTAGAGGATGTTATGTGGCGGTGAGACTGTGGCAGTGATTGTAGAGGATGTTTTGTGGTAGTGAGACAGTGGCAGTGATTGTAAAGGATGTTATGTGGTAGTGAGACAGTGGCAGTGATTGTAGAGGATGTTATGTGGCAGTGAGACAGTGGCAGTGATTGTAGAGCATGTTATGTGGCAGTGAGACAGTGGCAGTGATTGTAGAGGATGTTATGTGGTAGTAAGACAGTGGCAGTGATTGTAGAGGATGTTATGTGGCAGTGCGACAGGGGCAGTGATTGTAGAGGATGTTATGTGGCAGTGAGACTGTGGCAGTGATTGTAGAGGATGTTATGTGGTAGTGAGACAGTGGCAGTGATTGTAGAGGATGTTATGTGGTAGTGACACAGTGGCAGTGATTGTAGAGGATGTTATGTGGTAGTGAGACAGTGGCAGTGATTGTAGAGGATGTTATGTGGTAGTGAGACAGTGGCAGTGATAGTAGAGGATGTTATGTGGTAGTGAGACAGTGGCAGTAATTGTAGAGGATGTTATGTGGAAGTGAGACAGTGGCAGTGAATGTAGAGGATGTTATGTGGCAGTGAGACAGTGGCAGTGATTGTAGAGGATGTTATGTGGTAGTGAGACAGTGGCAGTGATTGTAGAGGATGTTATGTGGTCGTGAGACAGTGGCAGTGATTGTAGAGGTTGTTATGTGGTAGTGAGACAGTGGCAGTGATTGTACAGCATGTTATGTGGCAGTGAGACAGTGGCAGTGATTGTAGAGGATGTTAGGTGGTAGTAAAACAGTGGCAGTGATTGTAGAGGATGTTATGTGGTAGTGAGACAGTGGCAGTGATTGTAGAGGATGTTATGTGGCGGTGAGACTGTGGCAGTGATTGTAGAGGATGTTATGTGGTAGTGAGACAGTGGCAGTGATTGTAAAGGATGTTATGTGGTAGTGAGACAGTGGCAGTGATTGTAGAGGATGTTATGTGGCAGTGAGACAGTGGCAGTGATTGTAGAGCATGTTATGTGGCAGTGAGACAGTGGCAGTGATTGTAGAGGATGTTATGTGGTAGTAAGACAGTGGCAGTGATTGTAGAGGATGTTATGTGGCAGTGCGACAGGGGCAGTGATTGTAGAGGATGTTATGTGGCAGTGAGACTGTGGCAGTGATTGTAGAGGATGTTATGTGGTAGTGAGACAGTGGCAGTGATTGTAAAGGATGTTATGTGGTAGTGAGACAGTGGCAGTGATTGTAGAGGATGTTATGTGGTAGTGAGACAGTGGCAGTGATGGTAGAGGATGTTATGTGGTAGTGAGACAGTGGCAGTGATTGTAGGGGATGTTATGTGGTAGTGAGACAGTGGCAGTGATAGTAGAGGATGTTATGTGGTAGTGAGACAGTGGCAGTGATTGTAGAGGATGTTATGTGGCAGTGAGACAGTGGCAGTGATTGTAGAGCATGTTATGTGTCAGTGAGACAGTGGCAGTGATTGTAGAGGATGTTATGTGGTAGTGAGACAGTGGCAGTGATTGTAGAGGATGTTATGTGGTAGTGAGACAGTGGCAGTGATTGTAGAGGAGGTTATGTGGTAGTGAGACAGTGGCAGTGATTGTAGAGGATGTTATGTGGTAGTGAGACAGTGGCAGTGATTGTAGAGGATGTTATGTGGTAGTGAGACAGTGGCAGTGATTGTAGAGGATGTTATGTGGTAGTGAGACAGTGGCAATGATTGTAGAGGATGTTATGTGGTAGTGAGACAGTGGCAGTGATTGTAGAGGATGTTATGTGGTAGTGAGACAGTGGCAGTGATTGTAGAGGAGGTTATGTGGTAGTGAGACAGTGGCAGTGATTGTAGAGGATGTTATGTGGTAGTGAGACAGTGGCAGTGATTGTAGAGGAGGTTATGTGGTAGTGAGACAGTGGCAGTGATTGTAGAGGATGTTATGTGGCAGTGAGACAGTGGCAGTGATTGTAGAGGATATTATGTGGCAGTGAGACAGTGGCAGTGATTGTAGAGGATGTTATGTGGCAGTGAGACAGTGACAGTGATAGTAGATGTTATGTGGTAGTGAGACAGTGGCAGTGATTGTAGAGGATGTTATGTGGCAGTGAGACAGTGGCAGTGATTGTAGAGGGTGTTATGTGGTAGTGAGACAGTGGCAGTGATTGTAGAGGATGTTATGTGGTAGTGAGACAGTGGCAGTGATTGTAGAGGATGTTATGTGGTAGTGAGCCAGTGGCAGTGATAGTAGATGTTATGTGGTAGTGAGACAGTGGCAGTGATTGAAGAGGATGTTATGTGGCAGTGAGACAGTGGCAGTGATTGTAGAGGATGTTATGTGGTAGTGAGACAGTGGCAGTGATTGTAGAGGATGTTATGTGGCAGTGAGACAGTGGCAGTGATTGTAGAGGATGTTATGTGGTAGTGAGACAGTGTCAGTGATTGTAGAGGATGTTATGTGGCAGTGAGACAGGGGCAGTGATTGTAGAGGATGTTATGTGGTAGTGAGACAGTGTCAGTGATTGTAGAGGATGTTATGTGGCAGTGAGACAGTGGCAGTGATTGTAGAGGATGTTATGTGGCAGTGAGACAGTGGCAGTGATTGTAGAGGATGTTATGTGGTAGTGACACAGTGGCAGTGATTGTAGAGGATGTTATGTGGTAGTGACACAGTGGCAGTGATTGTAGAGAATGTTATGTGGTAGTGAGACAGTGGCAGTGATAGTAGAGGATGTTATGTGGTAGTGAGACAGTGGCAGTAATTGTAGAGGATGTTATGTGGAAGTGAGACAGTGGCAGTGAATGTAGAGGATGTTATGTGGCAGTGAGACAGTGGCAGTGATTGTAGAGGATGTTATGTGGTAGTGAGACAGTGGCAGTGATTGTAGAGG
Organism: Eledone cirrhosa; assembly: GCA_964016885.1. NCBI lineage: Eukaryota > Metazoa > Mollusca > Cephalopoda > Octopoda > Eledonidae > Eledone > Eledone cirrhosa. The sequence goes on from OZ024742.1 coordinate 289,581,628, forward strand.
ATGTTATGTGGTAGTGAGACAGTGGCAGTGATTGTACAGCATGTTATGTGGCAGTGAGACAGTGGCAGTGATTGTAGAGGATGTTAGGTGGTAGTAAAACAGTGGCAGTGATTGTAGAGGATGTTATGTGGTAGTGAGACAGTGGCAGTGATTGTAGAGGATGTTATGTGGCGGTGAGACTGTGGCAGTGATTGTAGAGGATGTTATGTGGTAGTGAGACAGTGGCAGTGATTGTAAAGGATGTTATGTGGTAGTGAGACAGTGGCAGTGATTGTAGAGGATGTTATGTGGCAGTGAGACAGTGGCAGTGATTGTAGAGCATGTTATGTGGCAGTGAGACAGTGGCAGTGATTGTAGAGGATGTTATGTGGTAGTAAGACAGTGGCAGTGATTGTAGAGGATGTTATGTGGCAGTGCGACAGGGGCAGTGATTGTAGAGGATGTTATGTGGCAGTGAGACTGTGGCAGTGATTGTAGAGGATGTTATGTGGTAGTGAGACAGTGGCAGTGATTGTAAAGGATGTTATGTGGTAGTGAAACAGTGGCAGTGATTGTAGAGGATGTTATGTGGTAGTGAGACAGTGGCAGTGATTTTAGAGGATGTTATGTGGTAGTGAGACAGTGGCAGTGATTGTAGGGGATATTATGTGGTAGTGAGACAGTGGCAGTGATAGTAGAGGATGTTATGTGGTAGTGAGACAGTGGCAGTGATTGTAGAGGATGTTATGTGGCAGTGAGACAGTGGCAGTGATTGTAGAGCATGTTATGTGTCAGTGAGACAGTGGCAGTGATTGTAGAGGATGTTATGTGGTAGTGAGACAGTGGCAGTGATTGTAGAGGATGTTATGTGGCAGTGAGACAGTGGCAGTGATTGTAGAGGGTGTTATGTGGTAGTGAGACAGTGGCAGTGATTGTAGAGGATGTTATGTGGTAGTGAGACAGTGGCAGTGATTGTAGAGGATGTTATGTGGTAGTGAGCCAGTGGCAGTGATAGTAGATGTTATGTGGTAGTGAGACAGTGGCAGTGATTGAAGAGGATGTTATGTGGCAGTGAGACAGTGGCAGTGATTGTAGAGGATGTTATGTGGTAGTGAGACAGTGGCAGTGATTGTAGAGGATGTTATGTGGCAGTGAGACAGTGGCAGTGATTGTAGAGGATGTTATGTGGTAGTGAGACAGTGTCAGTGATTGTAGAGGATGTTATGTGGCAGTGAGACAGGGGCAGTGATTGTAGAGGATGTTATGTGGTAGTGAGACAGTGTCAGTGATTGTAGAGGATGTTATGTGGCAGTGAGACAGTGGCAGTGATTGTAGAGGATGTTATGTGGCAGTGAGACAGTGGCAGTGATTGTAGAGGATGTTATGTGGTAGTGAGACAGTGGCAGTGATTGTAGAGGATGTTATGTGGCAGTGAGACAGTGGCAGTGATTGTAGAGGATGTTATGTGGTAGTGAGACAGTGGCAGTGATTGTAGAGGATGTTATGTGGCAGTGAGACAGTGGCAGTGATTGTAGAGGATGTTATGTGGTAGTGAGACAGTGGCAGTGATTGTAGAGGATGTTATGTGGTAGTGAGACAGTGGCAGTGATTGTAGAGGATGTTATGTGGTAGGGAGACAGTGGCAGTGATTGTAGAGGATGTTATGTGGTAGTGAGACAGTGGCAGTGATTGTAGAGGATGTTATGTGGTAGTGAGACAGTGGCAGTGATTGTAGAGGATGTTATGTGGCAGTGAGACAGTGGCAGTGATTGTAGAGGATGTTATGTGGCAGTGAGACAGTGGCAGTGATTGTAGAGGATGTTATGTGGTAGTGAGACAGTGGCAGTGATTGTAGAGGATGTTATGTGGTAGTGAGACAGTGGCAGTGATTGTAGAGGATGTTATGTGGTAGTGAGACAGTGGCAGTGATTGTAGAGGAGGTTATGTGGTAGTGAGACAGTGGCAGTGATTGTAGAGGATGTTATGTGGTAGTGAGACAGTGGCAGTGATTGTAGAGGAGGTTATGTGGTAGTGAGACAGTGGCAGTGATTGTAGAGGATGTTATGTGGTAGTGAGACAGTGGCAGTGATTGTAGAGGAGGTTATGTGGTAGTGAGACAGTGGCAGTGATTGTAGAGGACGTTATGTGGTAGTGAGACAGTGGCAGTGATTGTAGAGGAGGTTATGTGGTAGTGAGACAGTGGCAGTGATTGTAGAGGATGTTATGTGGTAGTGAGACAGTGGCAGTGTTTGTAGAGGATGTTATGTGGTAGTGAGACAGTGGCAGTGATTGTAGAGGATGTTATGTGGTAGTGAGACAGTGGCAGTGATTGTAGAGGATGTTATGTGGCAGTGAGACAGTGGCAGTGATTGTAGAGGATGTTATGTGGTAGTGAGACAGTGGCAGTGATAGTAGAGGATGTTATATGGCAGTGAGACAGTGGCAGTGATTGTAGAGGATGTTATGTGGCAGTGAGACAGTGGCAGTGATTGTAGAGGATGTTATGTGGCAGTGAGACAGTGGCAGTGATTGTAGAGGATGTTATGTGGTAGTAAGACAGTGGCAGTGATTGTAGAGGATGTTATGTGGCAGTGAGACAGTGGCAGTGATTGTAGAGGATGTTATGTGGTAGTGAGACAGTGGCAGTGTTTGTAAAGGATGTTATGTGGTAGTGAGACAGTGGCAGTGATTGTAGAGGATGTTATGTGGCACTGAGACAGTGGCAGTGATTGTAGAGGATGTTATGTGGTAGTGAGAGAGTGGCAGTGATTGTAGAGGATGTTATGTGGCAGTGAGACAGTGGCAGTGATTGTAGAGGATGTTATGTGGCAGTGAGACAGTGGCAGTGATTGTAGAGGATGTTATGTGGCAGTGAGACAGTGGCAGTGATTGTAGAGGATGTTATGTGGCAGTGAGACAGTGGCAGTGATTGTAGAGGATGTTATGTGGTAGTGAGACAGTGGCAGTGATTGTAGAGGATGTTATGTGGTAGTGACACAGTGGCAGTGATTGTAGAGGATGTTATGTGGTAGTGAGACAGTGGCAGTGATTGTAGAGGATGTTATGTGGTAGTGAGACAGTGGCAGTGATAGTAGAGGATGTTATGTGGTAGTGAGACAGTGGCAGTAATTGTAGAGGATGTTATGTGGAAGTGAGACAGTGGCAGTGAATGTAGAGGATGTTATGTGGCAGTGAGACAGTGGCAGTGATTGTAGAGGATGTTATGTGGTAGTGAGACAGTGGCAGTGATTGTAGAGGATGTTATGTGGTCGTGAGACAGTGGCAGTGATTGTAGAGGTTGTTATGTGGTAGTGAGACAGTGGCAGTGATTGTACAGCATGTTATGTGGCAGTGAGACAGTGGCAGTGATTGTAGAGGATGTTAGGTGGTAGTAAAACAGTGGCAGTGATTGTAGAGGATGTTATGTGGTAGTGAGACAGTGGCAGTGATTGTAGAGGATGTTATGTGGCGGTGAGACTGTGGCAGTGATTGTAGAGGATGTTATGTGGTAGTGAGACAGTGGCAGTGATTGTAAAGGATGTTATGTGGTAGTGAGACAGTGGCAGTGATTGTAGAGGATGTTATGTGGCAGTGAGACAGTGGCAGTGATTGTAGAGGAGGTTATGTGGTAGTGAGACAGTGGCAGTGATTGTAGAGGATGTTATGTGGTAGTGAGACAGTGGCAGTGATTGTAGAGGAGGTTATGTGGTAGTGAGACAGTGGCAGTGATTGTAGAGGGTGTTATGTGGTAGTGAGACAGTGGCAGTGATTGTAGAGGATGTTATGTGGTAGTGAGACAGTGGCAGTGATTGTAGAGGATGTTATGTGGTAGTGAGCCAGTGGCAGTGATAGTAGATGTTATGTGGTAGTGAGACAGTGGCAGTGATTGAAGAGGATGTTATGTGGCAGTGAGACAGTGGCAGTGATTGTAGAGGATGTTATGTGGTAGTGAGACAGTGGCAGTGATTGTAGAGGATGTTATGTGGCAGTGAGACAGTGGCAGTGATTGTAGAGGATGTTATGTGGTAGTGAGACAGTGTCAGTGATTGTAGAGGATGTTATGTGGCAGTGAGACAGGGGCAGTGATTGTAGAGGATGTTATGTGGTAGTGAGACAGTGTCAGTGATTGTAGAGGATGTTATGTGGCAGTGAGACAGTGGCAGTGATTGTAGAGGATGTTATGTGGCAGTGAGACAGTGGCAGTGATTGTAGAGGATGTTATGTGGTAGTGACACAGTGGCAGTGATTGTAGAGGATGTTATGTGGTAGTGACACAGTGGCAGTGATTGTAGAGAATGTTATGTGGTAGTGAGACAGTGGCAGTGATAGTAGAGGATGTTATGTGGTAGTGAGACAGTGGCAGTAATTGTAGAGGATGTTATGTGGAAGTGAGACAGTGGCAGTGAATGTAGAGGATGTTATGTGGCAGTGAGACAGTGGCAGTGATTGTAGAGGATGTTATGTGGTAGTGAGACAGTGGCAGTGATTGTAGAGGATGTTATGTGGTCGTGAGACAGTGGCAGTGATTGTAGAGGTTGTTATGTGGTAGTGAGACAGTGGCAGTGATTGTACAGCATGTTATGTGGCAGTGAGACAGTGGCAGTGATTGTAGAGGATGTTAGGTGGTAGTAAAACAGTGGCAGTGATTGTAGAGGATGTTATGTGGTAGTGAGACAGTGGCAGTGATTGTAGAGGATGTTATGTGGCGGTGAGACTGTGGCAGTGATTGTAGAGGATGTTATGTGGTAGTGAGACAGTGGCAGTGATTGTAAAGGATGTTATGTGGTAGTGAGACAGTGGCAGTGATTGTAGAGGATGTTATGTGGTAGTGAGACAGTGGCAGTGATTGTAAAGGATGTTATGTGGTAGTGAGACAGTAGCAGTGATTGTAGAGGATGTTATGTGGCAGTGATTGTAGAGCATGTTATGTGGCAGTGAGACAGTGGCAGTGATTGTAGAGGATGTTATGTGGTAGTAAGACAGTGGCAGTGATTGTAGAGGATGTTATGTGGCAGTGCGACAGGGGCAGTGATTGTAGAGGATGTTATGTGGCAGTGAGACTGTGGCAGTGATTGTAGAGGATGTTATGTGGTAGTGAGACAGTGGCAGTGATTGTAGAGGATGTTATGTGGTAGTGAGACAGTGGCAGTGATTGTAGAGCATGTTATGTGGCAGTGAGACAGTGGCAGTGATTGTAGAGGATGTTATGTGGTAGTGAGACAGTGGCAGTGATTGTAAAGGATGTTATGTGGTAGTGAAACAGTGGCAGTGATTGTAGAGGATGTTATGTGGTAGTGAGACAGTGGCAGTGATTGTAGAGGATGTTATGTGGTAGTGAGACAGTGGCAGTGATTGTAGGGGATATTATGTGGTAGTGAGACAGTGGCAGTGATAGTAGAGGATGTTATGTGGTAGTGAGACAGTGGCAGTGATTGTAGAGGATGTTATGTGGCAGTGAGACAGTGGCAGTGATTGTAGAGCATGTTATGTGTCAGTGAGACAGTGGCAGTGATTGTAGAGGATGTTATGTGGTAGTGAGACAGTGGCAGTGATTGTAGAGGATGTTATGTGGCAGTGAGACAGTGGCAGTGATTGTAGAGGGTGTTATGTGGTAGTGAGACAGTGGCAGTGATTGTAGAGGATGTTATGTGGTAGTGAGACAGTGGCAGTGATTGTAGAGGATGTTATGTGGTAGTGAGCCAGTGGCAGTGATAGTAGATGTTATGTGGTAGTGAGACAGTGGCAGTGATTGAAGAGGATGTTATGTGGCAGTGAGACAGTGGCAGTGATTGTAGAGGATGTTATGTGGTAGTGAGACAGTGGCAGTGATTGTAGAGGATGTTATGTGGCAGTGAGACAGTGGCAGTGATTGTAGAGGATGTTATGTGGTAGTGAGACAGTGTCAGTGATTGTAGAGGATGTTATGTGGCAGTGAGACAGGGGCAGTGATTGTAGAGGATGTTATGTGGTAGTGAGACAGTGTCAGTGATTGTAGAGGATGTTATGTGGCAGTGAGACAGTGGCAGTGATTGTAGAGGATGTTATGTGGCAGTGAGACAGTGGCAGTGATTGTAGAGGATGTTATGTGGTAGTGAGACAGTGGCAGTGATTGTAGAGGATGTTATGTGGCAGTGAGACAGTGGCAGTGATTGTAGAGGATGTTATGTGGTAGTGAGACAGTGGCAGTGATTGTAGAGGATGTTATGTGGCAGTGAGACAGTGGCAGTGATTGTAGAGGATGTTATGTGGTAGTGAGACAGTGGCAGTGATTGTAGAGGATGTTATGTGGTAGTGAGACAGTGGCAGTGATTGTAGAGGATGTTATGTGGTAGGGAGACAGTGGCAGTGATTGTAGAGGATGTTATGTGGTAGTGAGACAGTGGCAGTGATTGTAGAGGATGTTATGTGGTAGTGAGACAGTGGCAGTGATTGTAGAGGATGTTATGTGGCAGTGAGACAGTGGCAGTGATTGTAGAGGATGTTATGTGGCAGTGAGACAGTGGCAGTGATTGTAGAGGATGTTATGTGGTTGTGAGACAGTGGCAGTGATTGTAGAGGATGTTATGTGGTAGTGAGACAGTGGCAGTGATTGTAGAGGATGTTATGTGGTAGTGAGACAGTGGCAGTGATTGTAGAGGAGGTTATGTGGTAGTGAGACAGTGGCAGTGATTGTAGAGGATGTTATGTGGTAGTGAGACAGTGGCAGTGATTGTAGAGGAGGTTATGTGGTAGTGAGACAGTGGCAGTGATTGTAGAGGATGTTATGTGGTAGTGAGACAGTGGCAGTGATTGTAGAGGAGGTTATGTGGTAGTGAGACAGTGGCAGTGATTGTAGAGGACGTTATGTGGTAGTGAGACAGTGGCAGTGATTGTAGAGGAGGTTATGTGGTAGTGAGACAGTGGCAGTGATTGTAGAGGATGTTATGTGGTAGTGAGACAGTGGCAGTGTTTGTAGAGGATGTTATGTGGTAGTGAGACAGTGGCAGTGATTGTAGAGGATGTTATGTGGTAGTGAGACAGTGGCAGTGATTGTAGAGGATGTTATGTGGCAGTGAGACAGTGGCAGTGATTGTAGAGGATGTTATGTGGTAGTGAGACAGTGGCAGTGATAGTAGAGGATGTTATATGGCAGTGAGACAGTGGCAGTGATTGTAGAGGATGTTATGTGGCAGTGAGACAGTGGCAGTGATTGTAGAGGATGTTATGTGGCAGTGAGACAGTGGCAGTGATTGTAGAGGATGTTATGTGGTAGTGAGACAGTGGCAGTGTTTGTAAAGGATGTTATGTGGTAGTGAGACAGTGGCAGTGATTGTAGAGGATGTTATGTGGCAATGAGACAGTGGCAGTGATTGTAGAGGATGTTATGTGGTAGTGAGAGAGTGGCAGTGATTGTAGAGGATGTTATGTGGCAGTGAGACAGTGGCAGTGATTGTAGAGGATGTTATGTGGCAGTGAGACAGTGGCAGTGATTGTAGAGGATGTTATGTGGCAGTGAGACAGTGGCAGTGATTGTAGAGGATGTTATGTGGCAGTGAGACAGTGGCAGTGATTGTAGAGGATGTTATGTGGTAGTGAGACAGTGGCAGTGATTGTAGAGGATGTTATGTGGTAGTGACACAGTGGCAGTGATTGTAGAGGATGTTATGTGGTAGTGAGACAGTGGCAGTGATTGTAGAGGATGTTATGTGGTAGTGAGACAGTGGCAGTGATAGTAGAGGATGTTATGTGGTAGTGAGACAGTGGCAGTAATTGTAGAGGATGTTATGTGGAAGTGAGACAGTGGCAGTGAATGTAGAGGATGTTATGTGGCAGTGAGACAGTGGCAGTGATTGTAGAGGATGTTATGTGGTAGTGAGACAGTGGCAGTGATTGTAGAGGATGTTATGTGGTCGTGAGACAGTGGCAGTGATTGTAGAGGTTGTTATGTGGTAGTGAGACAGTGGCAGTGATTGTACAGCATGTTATGTGGCAGTGAGACAGTGGCAGTGATTGTAGAGGATGTTAGGTGGTAGTAAAACAGTGGCAGTGATTGTAGAGGATGTTATGTGGTAGTGAGACAGTGGCAGTGATTGTAGAGGATGTTATGTGGCGGTAAGACTGTGGCAGTGATTGTAGAGGATGTTATGTGGTAGTGAGACAGTGGCAGTGATTGTAAAGGATGTTATGTGGTAGTGAGACAGTGGCAGTGATTGTAGAGGATGTTATGTGGCAGTGAGACAGTGGCAGTGATTGTAGAGCATGTTATGTGGCAGTGAGACAGTGGCAGTGATTGTAGAGGATGTTATGTGGTAGTAAGACAGTGGCAGTGATTGTAGAGGATGTTATGTGGCAGTGCGACAGGGGCAGTGATTGTAGAGGATGTTATGTGGCAGTGAGACTGTGACAGTGATTGTAGAGGATGTTATGTGGTAGTGAGACAGTGGCAGTGATTGTAAAGGATGTTATGTGGTAGTGAAACAGTGGCAGTGATTGTAGAGGATGTTATGTGGTAGTGAGACAGTGGCAGTGATTGTAGAGGATGTTATGTGGTAGTGAGACAGTGGCAGTGATTGTAGGGGATATTATGTGGTAGTGAGACAGTGGCAGTGATAGTAGAGGATGTTATGTGGTAGTGAGACAGTGGCAGTGATTGTAGAGGATGTTATGTGGCAGTGAGACAGTGGCAGTGATTGTAGAGCATGTTATGTGTCAGTGAGACAGTGGCAGTGATTGTAGAGGATGTTATGTGGTAGTGAGACAGTGGCAGTGATTGTAGAGGATGTTATGTGGCAGTGAGACAGTGGCAGTGATTGTATAGGATGTTATGTGGCAGTGAGACAGTGGCAGTGACTGTAGAGGATGTTATGTGGTAGTGAGACAGTGGCAGTGATTGTAGAGGATGTTATGTGGTAGTGAGACAGTGGCAGTGATAGTAGAGGATGTTATGTGGTAGTGAGACAGTGGCAGTAATTGTAGAGGATGTTATGTGATTGTGAGACAGTGGCAGTGATTGTAGAGGATGTTATGTGGTAGTGAGACAGTGGCAGTGATTGTAGAGGATGTTATGTGGCAGTGAGACAGTGGCAGTGATTGTAGAGGATGTTATGTGGCAGTGAGACAGTGGCAGTGATTGTAGAGGATGTTTTGTGGCAGTGAGACAGTGGCAGTGATTGTAGAGGATGTTATGTGGTAGTGAGACAGTGGCAGTGATTGTAGAGGATGTTATGTGGTAGTGTGACAGTGGCAGTGATTGTAGAGGATGTTATGTGGTAGTGAGACAGTGGCAGTGATTGTAGAGGATGTTATGTGGCAGTGAGACAGTGGCAGTGATTGTAGAGGATGTTATGTGGCAGTGAGACAGTGGCAGTGATTGTAGAGGATGTTATGTGGTAGTGAGACAGTGGCAGTGATTGTAGAGGATGTTATGCGGTAGTGAAACTGTGGCAGTGATTGTAGAGGATGTTATGTGGTAGTGAGACAGTGGCAGTGATTGTAGAGGATGTTATGTGGTAGTGAGACAGTGGCAGTGATTGTAGAGGATGTTATGTGGTAGTGAGACAGTGGCAGTGATTGTAGAGGATGTTATGTGGTAGTGAGACAGTGGCAGTGATAGTAGAGGATGTTATGTGGTAGTGAGACAGTGGCAGTAATTGTAGAGGATGTTATGTGATAGTGAGACAGTGGCAGTGATTGTAGAGGATGTTATGTGGTAGTGAGACAGTGGTAGTGATTGTAGAGGATGTTATGTGGCAGTGAGACAGTGGCAGTGATTGTAGAGGATGTTATGTGTCAGTGAGACAGTGGCAGTGATTGTAGAGGATGTTATGTGGTAGTGAGACAGTGGCAGTGATTGTAGAGGATGTTATGTGGCAGTGAGACAGTGGCAGTGATTGTAGAGGATGTTATGTGGTAGTGAGACTGTGGCAGTGATTGTAGAGGATGTTATGTGGTAGTGAGACAGTGGCAGTGATTGTAGAGGATGTTATGTGGTAGTGAGACAGTGGCAGTGATTGTAGAGGATGTTATGTGGTAATGAGACAGTGGCAGTGATTGTAGAGGATGTTATGTGGCAGTGAGACAGTGGCAGTGATTGTAGAGGATGTTATGTGGTAGTGAGACAGAGGCAGTGATTGTAGAGGATGTTATGTGGTAGTGAGACAGTGGCAGTGATTGTAGAGGATGTTATGTGGTAGTGAGACAGTGGCAGTGATTGTAAAGGATGTTATGTGGCAGTGATTGTAGAGGATGTTATGTGGTAGTGAGACAGTGGCAGTGATAGTAGAGGATGTTATGTGGTAGTGAGACAGTGGCAGTGATTGTAGAGGATGTTATGTGGTAGTGAGACAGTGGCAGTGATTGTAGAGGATGTTATGTGGTAGTGAGACAGTGGCAGTGATTGTAGAGGATGTTATGTGGCAGTGAGACAGTGGCAGTTATTGTAGAGGATGTTATGTGGTAGTGAGACAGTGGCAGTGATTGTAGAGGATGTTATGTGGCAGTGAGACAGTGGCAGTGAGACAGTGGCAGTGATTGTAGAGGATGTTATGTGGCAGTGAGACAGTGGCAGTGATTGTAGAGGATTTTATGTGGTAGTGAGACAGTTGCAGTGATTGTAGAGGATGTTATGTGGCAGTGAGACAGTGGCAGTGATTGTAGAGCATGTTATGTGGCAGTGAGACGGTGGCAGTGATTGTAGAGGATGTTATGTGGTAGTGAGACAGTGGCAGTGATTGTAGAGGATGTTATGTGGTAGTGAGACAGTGGCAGTGATTGTAGAGGATGTTATGTGGTAGTGAGACAGTGGCAGTGATTGTAGAGGTTGTTATGTGGTAGTGAGACAGTGGCAGTGATTGTAGAGGATGTTATGTGGTAGTGAGACAGTGGCAGTGATTGTAGGGGATGTTATGTGGTAGTGAGACAGTGGCAGTGATAGTAGAGGATGTTATGTGGTAGTGAGACAGTGGCAGTGATTGTAGAGGATGTTATGTGGTAGTGAGACAGTGGCAGTGATTGTAGAGGATGTTATGTGGCAGTGAGACAGTGGGAGTGATTGTAGAGGATGTTATGTGGCAGTGAGACAGTGGCAGTGATTGTAGAGGATGTTATGTGGCAGTGAGACAGTGGCAGTGATTGTAAAGGATGTTATGTGGTAGTGAGACAGTGGCAGTGATTGTAGAGGATGTTATGTGGCACTGAGACAGTGGCAGTGATTGTAGAGGATGTTATGTGGTAGTGAGACAGTGGCAGTGATTGTAGAGGATGTTATGTGGCAGTGAGACAGTGGCAGTGATTGTAGAGGATGTTATGTGGCAGTGAGACAGTGGCAGTGATTGTAGAGGATGTTATGTGGCAGTGAGACAGTGGCAGTGATTGTAGAGGATGTTATGTGGCAGTGAGACAGTGGCAGTGATTGTAGAGGATGTTATGTGGTAGTGAGACAGTGGCAGTGATTGTAGAGGATGTTATGTGGTAGTGACACAGTGGCAGTGATTGTAGAGGATGTTATGTGGTAGTGAGACAGTGGCAGTGATTGTAGAGGATGTTATGTGGTAGTGACACAGTGGCAGTGATTGTAGAGGATGTTATGTGGTAGTGAGACAGTGGCAGTGATTGTAGAGGATGTTATGTGGTAGTGAGACAGTGGCAGTGATTATAGAGGATGTTATGTGATAGTGAGACAATGGCAGTGATAATAGAGGATGTTATGTGGTAGTGAGACAGTGGCAGTGATTGTAGAGGATGTTATGTGGTAGTGAGACAGTGGCAGTGATTGTAGAGGATGTTATGTGGCAGTGAGACAGTGGCAGTGATTGTAGAGGATGTTATGTGGCAGTGAGACAGTGGCAGTGATTGTAGAGGATGTTATGTGGCAGTGAGACAGTGGCAGTGATTGTAGAGGATGTTATGTGGTAGTGAAACAGTGGCAGTGATTGTAGAGGATGTTATGTGGTAGTGAGACAGTGGCAGTGATTGTAGAGGATGTTATGTGGCAGTGAGACAGTGGCAGTGATTGTAGAGGATGTTATGTGGCAGTGAGACAGTGGCAGTAAATGTAGAGGATGTTATGTGGCAGTGAGACAGTGGCAGTGATTGTAGAGGATGTTATGTGGCAGTGAGACAGTGACAGTGATTGTAGAGGATGTTATGTGGTAGTGAGACAGTGGCAGTGATTGTAGAGGAGGTTATGTGGTAGTGAGACAGTGGCAGTGATTGTAGAGGATGTTATGTGGTAGTGAGACAGTGGCAGTGATTGTAGAGGAGGTTATGTGGTAGTGAGACAGTGGCAGTGATTGTAGAGGACGTTATGTGGTAGTGAGACAGTGGCAGTGATTGTAGAGGAGGTTATGTGGTAGTGAGACAGTGGCAGTGATTGTAGAGGATGTTATGTGGTAGTGAGACAGTGGCAGTGTTTGTAGAGGATGTTATGTGGTAGTGAGACAGTGGCAGTGATTGTAGAGGATGTTATGTGGTAGTGAGACAGTGGCAGTGATTGTAGAGGATGTTATGTGGCAGTGAGACAGTGGCAGTGATTGTAGAGGATGTTATGTGGTAGTGAGACAGTGGCAGTGATAGTAGAGGATGTTATATGGCAGTGAGACAGTGGCAGTGATTGTAGAGGATGTTATGTGGCAGTGAGACAGTGGCAGTGATTGTAGAGGATGTTATGTGGCAGTGAGACAGTGGCAGTGATTGTAGAGGATGTTATGTGGTAGTGAGACAGTGGCAGTGTTTGTAAAGGATGTTATGTGGTAGTGAGACAGTGGCAGTGATTGTAGAGGATGTTATGTGGCACTGAGACAGTGGCAGTGATTGTAGAGGATGTTATGTGGTAGTGAGAGAGTGGCAGTGATTGTAGAGGATGTTATGTGGCAGTGAGACAGTGGCAGTGATTGTAGAGGATGTTATGTGGCAGTGAGACAGTGGCAGTGATTGTAGAGGATGTTATGTGGCAGTGAGACAGTGGCAGTGATTGTAGAGGATGTTATGTGGCAGTGAGACAGTGGCAGTGATTGTAGAGGATGTTATGTGGTAGTGAGACAGTGGCAGTGATTGTAGAGGATGTTATGTGGTAGTGACACAGTGGCAGTGATTGTAGAGGATGTTATGTGGTAGTGAGACAGTGGCAGTGATTGTAGAGGATGTTATGTGGTAGTGAGACAGTGGCAGTGATAGTAGAGGATGTTATGTGGTAGTGAGACAGTGGCAGTAATTGTAGAGGATGTTATGTGGAAGTGAGACAGTGGCAGTGAATGTAGAGGATGTTATGTGGCAGTGAGACAGTGGCAGTGATTGTAGAGGATGTTATGTGGTAGTGAGACAGTGGCAGTGATTGTAGAGGATGTTATGTGGTCGTGAGACAGTGGCAGTGATTGTAGAGGTTGTTATGTGGTAGTGAGACAGTGGCAGTGATTGTACAGCATGTTATGTGGCAGTGAGACAGTGGCAGTGATTGTAGAGGATGTTAGGTGGTAGTAAAACAGTGGCAGTGATTGTAGAGGATGTTATGTGGTAGTGAGACAGTGGCAGTGATTGTAGAGGATGTTATGTGGCGGTGAGACTGTGGCAGTGATTGTAGAGGATGTTATGTGGTAGTGAGACAGTGGCAGTGATTGTAAAGGATGTTATGTGGTAGTGAGACAGTGGCAGTGATTGTAGAGGATGTTATGTGGCAGTGAGACAGTGGCAGTGATTGTAGAGCATGTTATGTGGCAGTGAGACAGTGGCAGTGATTGTAGAGGATGTTATGTGGTAGTAAGACAGTGGCAGTGATTGTAGAGGATGTTATGTGGCAGTGCGACAGGGGCAGTGATTGTAGAGGATGTTATGTGGCAGTGAGACTGTGACAGTGATTGTAGAGGATGTTATGTGGTAGTGAGACAGTGGCAGTGATTGTAAAGGATGTTATGTGGTAGTGAAACAGTGGCAGTGATTGTAGAGGATGTTATGTGGTAGTGAGACAGTGGCAGTGATTGTAGAGGATGTTATGTGGTAGTGAGACAGTGGCAGTGATTGTAGGGGATATTATGTGGTAGTGAGACAGTGGCAGTGATAGTAGAGGATGTTATGTGGTAGTGAGACAGTGGCAGTGATTGTAGAGGATGTTATGTGGCAGTGAGACAGTGGCAGTGATTGTAGAGCATGTTATGTGTCAGTGAGACAGTGGCAGTGATTGTAGAGGATGTTATGTGGTAGTGAGACAGTGGCAGTGATTGTAGAGGATGTTATGTGGCAGTGAGACAGTGGCAGTGATTGTATAGGATGTTATGTGGCAGTGAGACAGTGGCAGTGACTGTAGAGGATGTTATGTGGTAGTGAGACAGTGGCAGTGATTGTAGAGGATGTTATGTGGTAGTGAGACAGTGGCAGTGATAGTAGAGGATGTTATGTGGTAGTGAGACAGTGGCAGTAATTGTAGAGGATGTTATGTGATTGTGAGACAGTGGCAGTGATTGTAGAGGATGTTATGTGGTAGTGAGACAGTGGCAGTGATTGTAGAGGATGTTATGTGGCAGTGAGACAGTGGCAGTGATTGTAGAGGATGTTATGTGGCAGTGAGACAGTGGCAGTGATTGTAGAGGATGTTTTGTGGCAGTGAGACAGTGGCAGTGATTGTAGAGGATGTTATGTGGTAGTGAGACAGTGGCAGTGATTGTAGAGGATGTTATGTGGTAGTGTGACAGTGGCAGTGATTGTAGAGGATGTTATGTGGTAGTGAGACAGTGGCAGTGATTGTAGAGGATGTTATGTGGCAGTGAGACAGTGGCAGTGATTGTAGAGGATGTTATGTGGCAGTGAGACAGTGGCAGTGATTGTAGAGGATGTTATGTGGTAGTGAGACAGTGGCAGTGATTGTAGAGGATGTTATGCGGTAGTGAAACTGTGGCAGTGATTGTAGAGGATGTTATGTGGTAGTGAGACAGTGGCAGTGATTGTAGAGGATGTTATGTGGTAGTGAGACAGTGGCAGTGATTGTAGAGGATGTTATGTGGTAGTGAGACAGTGGCAGTGATTGTAGAGGATGTTATGTGGTAGTGAGACAGTGGCAGTGATAGTAGAGGATGTTATGTGGTAGTGAGACAGTGGCAGTAATTGTAGAGGATGTTATGTGATAGTGAGACAGTGGCAGTGATTGTAGAGGATGTTATGTGGTAGTGAGACAGTGGTAGTGATTGTAGAGGATGTTATGTGGCAGTGAGACAGTGGCAGTGATTGTAGAGGATGTTATGTGTCAGTGAGACAGTGGCAGTGATTGTAGAGGATGTTATGTGGTAGTGAGACAGTGGCAGTGATTGTAGAGGATGTTATGTGGCAGTGAGACAGTGGCAGTGATTGTAGAGGATGTTATGTGGTAGTGAGACTGTGGCAGTGATTGTAGAGGATGTTATGTGGTAGTGAGACAGTGGCAGTGATTGTAGAGGATGTTATGTGGTAGTGAGACAGTGGCAGTGATTGTAGAGGATGTTATGTGGTAATGAGACAGTGGCAGTGATTGTAGAGGATGTTATGTGGCAGTGAGACAGTGGCAGTGATTGTAGAGGATGTTATGTGGTAGTGAGACAGAGGCAGTGATTGTAGAGGATGTTATGTGGTAGTGAGACAGTGGCAGTGATTGTAGAGGATGTTATGTGGTAGTGAGACAGTGGCAGTGATTGTAAAGGATGTTATGTGGCAGTGATTGTAGAGGATGTTATGTGGTAGTGAGACAGTGGCAGTGATAGTAGAGGATGTTATGTGGTAGTGAGACAGTGGCAGTGATTGTAGAGGATGTTATGTGGTAGTGAGACAGTGGCAGTGATTGTAGAGGATGTTATGTGGTAGTGAGACAGTGGCAGTGATTGTAGAGGATGTTATGTGGCAGTGAGACAGTGGCAGTTATTGTAGAGGATGTTATGTGGTAGTGAGACAGTGGCAGTGATTGTAGAGGATGTTATGTGGCAGTGAGACAGTGGCAGTGAGACAGTGGCAGTGATTGTAGAGGATGTTATGTGGCAGTGAGACAGTGGCAGTGATTGTAGAGGATTTTATGTGGTAGTGAGACAGTTGCAGTGATTGTAGAGGATGTTATGTGGCAGTGAGACAGTGGCAGTGATTGTAGAGCATGTTATGTGGCAGTGAGACGGTGGCAGTGATTGTAGAGGATGTTATGTGGTAGTGAGACAGTGGCAGTGATTGTAGAGGATGTTATGTGGTAGTGAGACAGTGGCAGTGATTGTAGAGGATGTTATGTGGTAGTGAGACAGTGGCAGTGATTGTAGAGGTTGTTATGTGGTAGTGAGACAGTGGCAGTGATTGTAGAGGATGTTATGTGGTAGTGAGACAGTGGCAGTGATTGTAGGGGATGTTATGTGGTAGTGAGACAGTGGCAGTGATAGTAGAGGATGTTATGTGGTAGTGAGACAGTGGCAGTGATTGTAGAGGATGTTATGTGGTAGTGAGACAGTGGCAGTGATTGTAGAGGATGTTATGTGGCAGTGAGACAGTGGGAGTGATTGTAGAGGATGTTATGTGGCAGTGAGACAGTGGCAGTGATTGTAGAGGATGTTATGTGGCAGTGAGACAGTGGCAGTGATTGTAAAGGATGTTATGTGGTAGTGAGACAGTGGCAGTGATTGTAGAGGATGTTATGTGGCACTGAGACAGTGGCAGTGATTGTAGAGGATGTTATGTGGTAGTGAGACAGTGGCAGTGATTGTAGAGGATGTTATGTGGCAGTGAGACAGTGGCAGTGATTGTAGAGGATGTTATGTGGCAGTGAGACAGTGGCAGTGATTGTAGAGGATGTTATGTGGCAGTGAGACAGTGGCAGTGATTGTAGAGGATGTTATGTGGCAGTGAGACAGTGGCAGTGATTGTAGAGGATGTTATGTGGTAGTGAGACAGTGGCAGTGATTGTAGAGGATGTTATGTGGTAGTGACACAGTGGCAGTGATTGTAGAGGATGTTATGTGGTAGTGAGACAGTGGCAGTGATTGTAGAGGATGTTATGTGGTAGTGACACAGTGGCAGTGATTGTAGAGGATGTTATGTGGTAGTGAGACAGTGGCAGTGATTGTAGAGGATGTTATGTGGTAGTGAGACAGTGGCAGTGATTATAGAGGATGTTATGTGATAGTGAGACAATGGCAGTGATAATAGAGGATGTTATGTGGTAGTGAGACAGTGGCAGTGATTGTAGAGGATGTTATGTGGTAGTGAGACAGTGGCAGTGATTGTAGAGGATGTTATGTGGCAGTGAGACAGTGGCAGTGATTGTAGAGGATGTTATGTGGCAGTGAGACAGTGGCAGTGATTGTAGAGGATGTTATGTGGCAGTGATTGTAGAGGATGTTATGTGGTAGTGAGACAGTGGCAGTGATTGTAGAGGATGTTATGTGGTAGTGAGACAGTGGCAGTGATTGTAGAGGATGTTATGTGGCAGTGAGACAGTGGCAGTGATTGTAGAGGATGTTATGTGGCAGTGAGACAGTGGCAGTAAATGTAGAGGATGTTATGTGGCAGTGAGACAGTGGCAGTGATTGTAGAGGATGTTATGTGGCAGTGAGACAGTGACAGTGATTGTAGAGGATGTTATGTGGTAGTGAGACAGTGGCAGTGATTGTAGAGGATGTTATGTGGTAGTGAGACAGTGGCAGTCATTGTAGAGGATGTTATGTGGCAGTGAGACAGTGACAGTGATTGTAGAGGATGTTATGTGGTAGTGAGACAGTGGCAGTAATTATAGAGGATGTTATGTGGTAGTGAGACAGTGGCAGTGATTGTAGAGGATGTTATGTGGCAGTGAGACAGTGGCAGTGATTGTAGAGGATGTTATGTGGTAGTGAGACAGTGGCAGTGATTGTAGAGGATGTTATGTTGCAGTGAGACAGTGGCAGTGATTGTAGAGGATGTTATGTGGCAGTGAGACAGTGGCAGTAAATGTAGAGGATGTTATGTGGTAGTGAGACAGTGGCAGTGATTGTAGAGGATGTTATGTGGCAGTGAGACAGTGACAGTGATTGTAGAGGATGTTATGTGGTAGTGAGACAGTGGCAGTGATTGTAGAGGATGTTATGTGGCAGTGAGACAGTGGCAGTGATTGTAGAGGATGTTATGTGGTAGTGAGACAGTGGCAGTGATTGTAGAGGATGTTATGTGGCAGAGAGACAGTGGCAGTGATTGTAGAGGATGTTATGTGGCAGTGAGACAGTGGCAGTGATTGTAGAGGATGTTATGTGGTAGTGAGACAGTGGCAGTGATTGTAGAGGATGTTATGTGGTAGTGAGACAGTGGCAGTGATTGTAGAGGATGATATGTGGCAGCGAGACAGTGGCAGTGATTGTAGAGGATGTTATGTGGCAGTGAGACAGTGGCAGTGATTGTAGAGGATGTTATGTGGCAGTGAGACAGTGGCAGTAATTGTAGAGGATGTTATGTGATAGTGAGACAGTGGCAGTGATTGTAGAGGATGTTATGTGGTAGTGAGACAGTGGCAGTGATTGTAGAGGATGTTATGTGGCAGTGAGACAGTGGCAGTGATTGTAGAGGATGTTATGTGTCAGTGAGACAGTGGCAGTGATTGTAGAGGATGTTATGTGGTAGTGAGACAGTGGCAGTGATTGTAGAGGATGTTATGTGGCAGTGAGACAGTGGCAGTGATTGTAGAGGATGTTATGTGGCAGTGAGACAGTGGCAGTGATTGTAGAGGATGTTATGTGGTAGTGAGACAGTGGCAGTGATTGTAGAGGATGTTATGTGGTAGTGAGACAGTGGCAGTGATTGTAGAGGATGTTATGTGGTAGTGAGACAGTGGCAGTGATTGTAGAGGATGTTATGTGGTAATGAGACAGTGGCAGTGATTGTAGAGGATGTTATGTGGTAGTGAGACAGTGGCAGTGATTGTAGAGGATGTTATGTGGCAGTGAGACAGTGGCAGTGATTGTAGAGGATTTTATGTGGTAGTGAGACAGTGGCAGTGATTCTAGAGGATGGTATGTGGTAGTGAGACAGTGGCAGTGATTGTAAAGGATGTTATGTGGCAGTGAGACAGTGGCAGTGATTGTAGAGGATGTTATGTGGTAGTGAGACAGTGGCAGTGATTGTAGAGGATGTTATGTGGCAGTGAGACAGTGGCAGTTATTGTAGAGGATGTTATGTGGTAGTGAGACAGTGGCAGTGATTGTAGAGGATGTTATGTGGCAGTGAGACAGTGGCAGTGATTGTAGAGGATGTTATGTGGCAGTGAGACAGTGGCAGTGATTGTAGAGGATGTTATGTGGTAGTGAGACAGTGGCAGTGATTGTAGAGGATGTTATGTGGCAGTGAGACAGTGGCAGTGATTGTAGAGGATTTTATGTGGTAGTGAGACAGTGGCAGTGATTGTAGAGGATGTTATGTGGCAGTGAGACAGTGGCAGTGATTGTAGAGCATGTTATGTGGCAGTGAGACGGTGGCAGTGATTGTAGAGGATGTTATGTGGTAGTGAGACAGTGGCAGTGATTGTAGAGGATGTTATGTGGTAGTGAGACAGTGGCAGTGATTGTAGAGGATGTTATGTGGTAATGAGACAGTGGCAGTGATTGTAGAGGATGTTATGTGGTAGTGAGACAGTGGCAGTGATTGTAGAGGATGTTATGTGGCAGTGAGACAGTGGGAGTGATTGTAGAGGATGTTATGTGGCAGTGAGACAGTGGGAGTGATTGTAGAGGATGTTATGTGGCAGTGAGACAGTGGGAGTGATTGTAGAGGATGTTATGTGGCAGTGAGACAGTGGCAGTTATTGTAGAGGATGTTATGTGGTAGTGAGACAGTGGCAGTGATTGTAGAGGATGTTATGTGGTAGTGAGACAGTGGCAGTGATTGTAGAGGATGTTATGTGGTAGTGAGACAGTGGCAGTGATTGTAGAGCATGTTATGTGGTAGTGAGACAGTGGCAGTGATTGTAGAGGATGTTATGTGGCAGTGAGACAGTGGCAGTGATTGTAGAGGATGTTATGTGGCAGTGAGACAGTGGCAGTGATTGTAGAGGATGTTATGTGGTAGTAAGACAGTGGCAGTGATTGTAGAGGATGTTATGTGGCAGTGAGACAGTGGCAGTGATTGTAGAGGATGTTATGTGGTAGTGAGACAGTGGCAGTGATTGTAAAGGATGTTATGTGGTAGTGAGACAGTGGCAGTGATTGTAGAGGATGTTATGTGGCACTGAGACAGTGGCAGTGATTGTAGAGGATGTTATGTGGTAGTGAGACAGTGGCAGTGATTGTAGAGGATGTTATGTGGCAGTGAGACAGTGGCAGTGATTGTAGAGGATGTTATGTGGCAGTGAGACAGTGGCAGTGATTGTAGAGGATGTTATGTGGCAGTGAGACAGTGGCAGTGATTGTAGAGGATGTTATGTGGCAGTGAGACAGTGGCAGTGATTGTAGAGGATGTTATGTGGTAGTGAGACAGTGGCAGTGATTGTAGAGGATGTTATGTGGTAGTGACACAGTGGCAGTGATTGTAGAGGATGTTATGTGGTAGTGAGACAGTGGCAGTGATTGTAGAGGATGTTATGTGGTAGTGAGACAGTGGCAGTGATTGTAGAGGATGTTATGTGATAGTGAGACAGTGGCAGTGATAATAGAGGATGTTATGTGGTAGTGAGACAGTGGCAGTGATTGTAGAGGATGTTATGTGGTAGTGAGACAGTGGCAGTGATTGTAGAGGATGTTATGTGGCAGTGAGACAGTGGCAGTGATTGTAGAGGATGTTATGTGGCAGTGAGACAGTGGCAGTGATTGTAGAGGATGTTATGTGGCAGTGAGACAGTGGCAGTGATTGTAGAGGATGTTATGTGGCAGTGAGACAGTGGCAGTGATTGTAGAGGATGTTATGTGGTAGTGAGACAGTGGCAGTGATTGTAGAGGATGTTATGTGGTAGTGAGACAGTGGCAGTGATTGTAGAGGATGTTATGTGGCAGTGAGACAGTGGCAGTGATTGTAGAGGATGTTATGTGGTAGTGAGACAGTGGCAGTGATTGTAGAGGATGTTATGTGGCAGTGAGACAGTGGCAGTAAATGTAGAGGATGTTATGTGACAGTGAGACAGTGGCAGTGATTGTAGAGGATGTTATGTGGCAGTGAGACAGTGACAGTGATTGTAGAGGATGTTATGTGGTAGTGAGACAGTGGCAGTGATTGTAGAGGATGTTATGTGGCAGTGAGACAGTGACAGTGATTGTAGAGGATGTTATGTGGTAGTGAGACAGTGGCAGTAATTGTAGAGGATGTTATGTGGTAGTGAGACAGTGGCAGTGATTGTAGAGGATGTTATGTGGCAGTGAGACAGTGGCAGTGATTGTAGAGGATGTTATGTGGTAGTGAGACAGTGGCAGTGAGACAGTGGCAGTGATTGTAGAGGATGTTATGTGGTAGTGAGATAGTGGCAGTGATTGTAGAGGATGTTATGTGGCAGTGAGACAGTGGCAGTAAATGTAGAGGATGTTATGTGGTAGTGAGACAGTGGCAGTGATTGTAGAGGATGTTATGTGGCAGTGAGACAGTGACAGTGATTGTAGAGGATGTTATGTGGTATTGAGACAGTGGCAGTGATTGTAGAGGATGTTATGTGGCAGTGAGACAGTGGCAGTGATTGTAGAGGATGTTATGTGGTAGTGAGACAGTGGCAGTGATTGTAGAGGATGTTATGTGGCAGTGAGACAGTGGCAGTGATTGTAGAGGATGTTATGTGGCAGTGAGACAGTGGCAGTGATTGTAGAGGATGTTATGTGGTAGTGAGACAGTGGCAGTGATTGTAGAGGATGTTATGTGGTAGTGAGACAGTGGCAGTGATTGTAGAGGATGTTATGTGGCAGCGAGACAGTGGCAGTGATTGTAGAGGATGTTATGTGGCAGTGAGACAGTGGCAGTGATTGTAGAGGATGTTATGTGGCAGTGAGACAGTGGCAGTGATTGTAGAGGATGTTATGTGGTAGTGAGACAGTGGCAGTGATTGTAGAGGATGTTATGTGGCAGTGAGACAGTGGCAGTGATAGTAGAGGATGTTATGTGGTAGTGAGACAATGGCAGTGATTGTTGAGGATGTTATGTGGTAGTGAGACAGTGGCAGTGATTGTAGAGGATGTTATGTGGCAGTGAGACAGTGGCAGTGATTGTAGAGGATGTTATGTGGCAGTGAGACAGTGGCAGTGATTGTAGAGGATGTTATGTGGTAGTGAGACAGTGGCAGTGATTGTAGAGGATGTTATGTGGCAGTGAGACAGTGGCAGTGATTGTAGAGGATGTTATGTGGCAGTGAGACAGTGGCAGTGATTGTAGAGGATGTTATGTGGTAGTGAGACAGTGGCAGTGATTGTAGAGGATGTTATGTGGCAGTGAGACAGTGGCAGTGAGTGTAGAGGATGTTATGTGGTAGTGAGACAGTGGCAGTGATTGTAGAGGATGTTATGTGGCAGTGAGACAATGGCAGTGATTGTAGAGCATGTTATATGGCAGTGAGACGGTGGCAGTGATTGTAGAGGATGTTATGTGGTAGTGAGACAGTGGCAGTGATTGTATAGGATGTTATGTGGTAGTGAGACAGTGGCAGTGATTGTAGAGCATGTTATGTGGCAGTGAGACAGTGGCAGTGATTGTAGAGGATGTTATGTGGTAGTGAGACAGTGGCAGTGATTGTAGAGGATGTTATGTGGTAGTGAGACAGTGGCAGTGATTGTAGAGGATGTTATGTGGTAGTGAGACAGTGGCAGTGATTGTAGAGGATGTTATGTGGTAGTGAGACAGTGGCAGTGATTGTAGGGGATGTTATGTGGTAGTGAGACAGTGGCAGTGATAGTAGAGGATGTTATGTGGTAGTGAGACAGTGGCAGTGATTGTAGAGGATGTTATGTGGCAGTGAGACAGTGGGAGTGATTGTAGAGGATGTTACGTGGCAGTGAGACAGTGGGAGTGATTGTAGAGGATGTTATGTGGGAGTGAGACAGTGGGAGTGATTGTAGAGGATGTTATGTGGCAGTGAGACAGTGGCAGTTATTGTAGAGGATGTTATGTGGTAGTGAGACAGTGGCAGTGATTGTAGAGGATGTTATGTGGTAGTGAGACAGTGGCAGTGATTGTAGAGGATGTTATGTGGTAGTGAGAAAGTGGCAGTGATTGTAGAGCATGTTATGTGGTAGTGAGACAGTGGCAGTGATTGTAGAGGATGTTATGTGGCAGTGAGACAGTGGCAGTGATTGTAGAGGATGTTATGTGGCAGTGAGACAGTGGCAGTGATTGTAGAGGATGTTATGTGGCAGTGAGACAGTGGCAGTGATTGTAGAGGATGTTATGTGGTAGTGAGACAGTGGCAGTGATTGTAGAGGATGTTATGTGGTAGTGACACAGTGGCAGTGATTGTAGAGGATGTTATGTGGTAGTGAGACAGTGGCACTGATTGTAGAGGATGTTATGTGGTAGTGAGACAGTGGCAGTGATTGTAGAGGATGTTATGTGATAGTGAGACAGTGGCAGTGATAATAGAGGATGTTATGTGGTAGTGAGACAGTGGCAGTGATTGTAGAGGATGTTATGTGGTAGTGAGACAGTGGCAGTGATTGTAGAGGATGTTATGTGGCAGTGAGACAGTGGCAGTGATTGTAGAGGATGTTATGTGGCAGTGAGACAGTGGCAGTGATTGTAGAGGATGTTATGTGGCAGTGAGACAGTGGCATTGATTGTAGAGGATGTTATGTGGTAGTGAGACAGTGGCAGTGATTGTAGAGGATGTTATGTGGTAGTGAGACAGTGGCAGTGATTGTAGAGGATGTTATGTGGTAGTGAGACAGTGGCAGTGATTGTAGAGGATGTTATGTGGCAGTGAGACAGTGGCAGTGATTGTAGAGGATGTTATGTGGTAGTGAGACAGTGGCAGTGATTGTAGAGGATGTTATGTGGCAGTGAGACAGTGGCAGTAAATGTAGAGGATGTTATGTGGCAGTGAGACAGTGGCAGTGATTGTAGAGGATGTTATGTGGCAGTGAGACAGTGACAGTGATTGTAGAGGATGTTATGTGGTAGTGAGACAGTGGCAGTGATTGTAGAGGATGTTATGTGGCAGTGAGACAGTGACAGTGATTGTAGAGGATGTTATGTGGTAGTGAGACAGTGGCAGTAATTGTAGATGATGTTATGTGGTAGTGAGACAGTGGCAGTGATTGTAGAGGATGTTATGTGGCAGTGAGACAGTGGCAGTGATTGTAGAGGATGTTATGTGGTAGTGAGACAGTGGCAGTGATTGTAGAGGATGTTATGTGGCAGTGAGACAGTGGCAGTGATTGTAGAGGATGTTATGTGGTAGTGAGATAGTGGCAGTGATTGTAGAGGATGTTATGTGGCAGTGAGACAGTGGCAGTAAATGTAGAGGATGTTATGTGGTAGTGAGACAGTGGCAGTGATTGTAGAGGATGTTATGTGGCAGTGAGACAGTGACAGTGATTGTAGAGGATGTTATGTGGTAGTAAGACAGTGGCAGTGATTGTAGAGGATGTTATGTGGCAGTGAGACAGTGGCAGTGATTGTAGAGGATGTTATGTGGTAGTGAGACAGTGGCAGTGATTGTAAAGGATGTTATGTGGTAGTGAGACAGTGGCAGTGATTGTAGAGGATGTTATGTGGCAGTGAGACAGTGGCAGTGATTGTAGAGGATGTTATGTGGTAGTGAGACAGTGGCAGTGATTGTAGAGGATGTTATGTGGCAGTGAGACAGTGGCAGTGATTGTAGAGGATGTTATGTGGCAGTGAGACAGTGGCAGTGATTGTAGAGGATGTTATGTGGTAGTGAGACAGTGGCAGTGATTGTAGAGGATGTTATGTGGTAGTGAGACAGTGGCAGTGATTGTAGAGGATGTTATGTGGTAGTGAGACAGTGGCAGTGATTGTAGAGGATGTTATGTGATAGTGAGACAGTGGCAGTGATAATAGAGGATGTTATGTGGTAGTGAGACAGTGGCAGTGATTGTAGAGGATGTTATGTCGTAGTGAGACAGTGGCAGTGATTGTAGAGGATGTTATGTGGCAGTGAGACAGTGGCAGTGATTGTAGAGGATGTTATGTGGCAGTGAGACAGTGGCAGTGATTGTAGAGGATGTTATGTGGCAGTGAGACAGTGGCAGTGATTGTAGAGGATGTTATGTGGCAGTGAGACAGTGGCAGTGATTGTAGAGGATGTTATGTGGTAGTGAGACAGTGGCAGTGATTGTAGAGGATGTTATGTGGTAGTGAGACAGTGGCAGTGATTGTAGAGGATGTTATGTGGTAGTGAGACAGTGGCAGTGATTGTAGAGGATGTTATGTGGCAGTGAGACAGTGGCAGTGATTGTAGAGGATGTTATGTGGTAGTGAGACAGTGGCAGTGATTGTAGAGGATGTTATGTGGCAGTGAGACAGTGGCAGTAAATGTAGAGGATGTTATGTGGCAGTGAGACAGTGGCAGTGATTGTAGAGGATGTTATGTGGCAGTGAGACAGTGACAGTGATTGTAGAGGATGTTATGTGGTAGTGAGACAGTGGCAGTGATTGTAGAGGATGTTATGTGGCAGTGAGACAGTGACAGTGATTGTAGAGGATGTTATGTGGTAGTGAGACAGTGGCAGTAATTGTAGAGGATGTTATGTGGTAGTGAGACAGTGGCAGTGATTGTAGAGGATGTTATGTGGCAGTGAGACAGTGGCAGTGATTGTAGAGGATGTTATGTGGTAGTGAGACAGTGGCAGTGATTGTAGAGGATGTTATGTGGCAGTGAGACAGTGGCAGTGATTGTAGAGGATGTTATGTGGTAGTGAGATAGTGGCAGTGATTGTAGAGGATGTTATGTGGCAGTGAGACAGTGGCAGTAAATGTAGAGGATGTTATGTGGTAGTGAGACAGTGGCAGTGATTGTAGAGGATGTTATGTGGCAGTGAGACAGTGACAGTGATTGTAGAGGATGTTATGTGGTAGTGAGACAGTGGCAGTGATTGTAGAGGATGTTATGTGGCAGTGAGACAGTGGCACTGATTGTAGAGGATGTTATGTGGTAGTGAGACAGTGGCAGTGATTGTAGAGGATGTTATGTGGCAGTGAGACAGTGGCAGTGATTGTAGAGGATGTTATGTGGCAGTGAGACAGTGGCAGTGATTGTAGAGGATGTTATGTGGTAGTGTGACAGTGGCAGTGATTGTAGAGGATGTTATGTGGTAGTGAGACAGTGGCAGTGATTGTAGAGGATGTTATGTGGCAGCGAGACAGTGGCAGTGATTGTAGAGGATGTTATGTGGCAGTGAGACAGTGGCAGTGATTGTAGAGGATGTTATGTGGCAGTGAGACAGTGGCAGTGATTGTAGAGGATGTTATGTGGTAGTGAGACAGTGGCAGTGATTGTAGAGGATGTTATGTGGCAGTGAGACAGTGGCAGTGATAGTAGAGGATGTTATGTGGTAGTGAGACAGTGGCAGTGATTGTTGAGGATGTTATGTGGTAGTGAGACAGTGGCAGTGATTGTAGAGGATGTTATGTGGCAGTGAGACAGTGGCAGTGATTGTAGAGGATGTTATGTGGTAGTGAGACAGTGGCAGTGATTGTAGAGGATGTTATGTGGCAGTGAGACAGTGGCAGTGATTGTAGAGGATATTATGTGGCAGTGAGACAGTGGCAGTGATTGTAGAGGATGTTATGTGGTAGTGAGTCAGTGGCAGTGATTGTAGAGGATGTTATGTGGCAGTGAGACAGTGGCAGTGATTGTAGAGGATTTTATGTGGTAGTGAGACATTGGCAGTGATTGTAGAGGATGTTATGTGGCAGTGAGACAGTGGCAGTGATTGTAGAGCATGTTATGTGGCAGTGAGACGGTGGCAGTGATTGTCATCATCATCATCATCATCATCACCGTTTTACGTCCGTTCTTCCACGCTAGCATGGGTTAGACGGGTTGTCCTGTTGTGGGCAGTGTCTGGTCGGCTGACCATGCCTTGCTCATACAGGAACTGATCTGGCTTGATTTCTACAGCTGGATGCCCTTCCTAACACCAACCTCATTTACAGTGAGTGCTGGGTGCTTTTTCGTGGCGCCTACACGTCCACTTTACAGTGTGGGCTGGGTGCTTTTTTGCCGTGGCAACTCCACGACCACCTTGCGGTGGGGGGGGGGGGCATATTGTTTATATGCTTCAGCATGTACCCATGGGAGGTCGGGTACCCTGTATTACTGCGTGACGCCAGAAGTCACGGTCGTGTGTCATTGACTTTGAGAGGTGTAGTTGGGTAAGGTCGGCTTTTATCACCTCATCCCAAGTCATCTTGGGTCTCCCCACTCCGCGGTTTCCATCAACTTCTAGTGCTCTGCACCTTTTTATGCAGCTGTCATCCTTCATACGCATCACATGTCCATACCAGCGTAACCGCCTCTCCTGCACGCAGCATTTGATTCCTCTTATGCTCAGTCTCTCTCTCAATTCATTTATGCTTTGTCGTTCACGTATATTACTGTTACACATCCATCGGAGCATGCAGGCTTCGTTTCTCTCTAATCTACGTAAGTCTTCCACCTTCAGCGCCCAGGTCTCACTACCATGCAACATCGCTGTTCGGATACACGCATCATACAGTCTGCCTTTCATTCTGAGGGAGAAGCCTTTTGCAGCTAGCAGTGGTAGTAGTTCCCTAAACTTCTTCCATCCCGTTCTTACCCTAGTTATTGTACTTTCTGAGCACCCACCTCCGTTGCTAATTCGGTCACCTAGGTAGCAGAAGCTGTCTACTGTTTCTACAGGGCCCTCCCAGAGATTGGTGGTACTTGTTTCCTGTGGCTGTTTGCTTGCTGTTTCAGCACAGCTGCTGCATGTGAATCCTACATTCTTAATTAAGCTTCCTGAGATCCCGCTACATCTCTTGTGTACCCATTGTTTGCATTTGGGGCAAAGAATGGAGTTCCTACCTACACCTTTCCTACATACTGAGCAAGGCCATTTCCCTGAGGGGATCTGGGTTCTGTTTTCTCGTCTACTTATAAGGACCTTAGTCTTTGTCATGTTGACTTTGAGGCCCTTTCTCTCTAGTCCCTGCTTCCAGGTTTGGAATTTATTCTCTAGTTCTACCATAGATTCAGCTATGAGTGCGAGGTCATCAGCATACAGGAGTTCCCATGGGCATCCGGTCTTAAACTCCTCCGTTATTGCCTGCAGGACTATGATGAACAGGAGAGGGCTAAGAACAGAGCCCTGGTGGACCCCAACCTGTACGCTAAATTCCTCGCTATACTCATTGCCAATCCTAACTTTGCTGACTGCTCCCCTATACATGGCTTGTACCGCTTTCACAAGCCATTCATCTACTCCTAGTTTTCTAAGAGCCCACCAGATTACTGCACGTGGAACTCTGTCAAAGGCTTTCTCAAGGTCGACAAATGCCAAGTAGAGTGGCTTACTTTTAGCTAGGTACTTTTCCTGTAATTGCCTCACAAGGAAGAGCGCATCAGTGGTGCCTTTCCCTGGAACAAACCCAAATTGCATCTCGTCTATATTCACCCGGTCCCTAATCAGCTGTGCTATAACTCTTTCTGTTACTTTCATGACCTGGTCCATCAACTTTATACCTCTATAGTTTCCTCTATCTAGTGCATCGCCTTTACCTTTGTAGCAGTTGACAATGATGCTACTGCACCAATCTTTTGGTATGGCCCCCTCTAGTATTACCTGGTTAACGATACGTGTGGTTATAGTGTGACCTACAGACCCAGATGCCTTCAGCATCTCGGCAGCTATACCCGATGGACCGGTTGCCTTCCCTATCTTCATATCTCTGATTGCCTTACTTACTACGCTGCCGCTGACTTGTACTGCTGGTCCCTCTATAGGGTCTACGTGGGGTAGGGTCTCTTCATCCCATGCATTCTCCTCATTTAGTAATCTATCATAATGACTCTTCCATGCATCTTTCTTCTCAGCACTTGTGAGGGCAAGCTCACCTTTATCATTCCGGATACACTTCTCTCCAATGACATCACAACTATCTCTGACACACTGCCTCGCAATCTTGAATACCTCCTGTTTCTGGTCCTCACGTTGTAAAACATGCTTGAATTTTCTATCCTCTGCTTCCCTCCTAGCTAAGTATACTTGTCGCCTAGCTTCCCTCTTGGTCTCTATGTAATGTACCCTGCTCCCCCCGTTCTTCCATTCTTTCCATGCCTGTCTCTTGGCCTTGACTGCTTCATCTACCTTATTGTTCCACCACCAAGTCACTCTCCTCCTGCTTGAGGTCTTACTCCAGCCACAAACCTCATCCGTCGCCTCTAGTAAGTTATTTTTTAGGAACTCCCAGTTCTCTTCTACGTTAAATGTCTCTATCTGTTCTTCTTTACTGTCGTAGGCGTTGAGTAAAATATCTTTAAATCTGTTACTGGTTGAGGGGACTTTCAGCTTCCAGATCTTTCTTCTCCAGGTTGGCCTCTGTTTCAGGGCTCGTCTAGTTCTGACCGTGAGGTCGCTGACAACTAAGCTATGTTGGGATGTACATTCCTCACTAGGGAAGGCTTTTGTGTTTACGACCGTCCATCTGTCACGTCCTCTGATGAGGATAAAATCTAACTGACTAGAGTGCTCCCCTGATCTATAGGTGATCAGGTGGTTGTCGGGTTTTTTAAAGTTTGTAGAGGATGTTATGTGGTAGTGAGACAGTGGCAGTGATTGTAGAGGATGTTATGTGGTAGTGAGACAGTGGCAGTGATTGTAGAGCATGTTATGTGGCAGTGAGACAGTGGCAGTGATTGTAGAGGATGTTATGTGGTAGTGAGACAGTGGCAGTGATTGTAGAGGATGTTATGTGGTAGTGAGACAGTGGCAGTGATTTTAGAGGATGTTATGTGGTAGTGAGACAGTGGCAGTGATTGTAGAGGATGTTATGTGGTAGTGAGACAGTGGCAGTGATTGTAGGGGATGTTATGTGGTAGTGAGACAGTGGCAGTGATAGTAGAGGATGTTATGTGGTAGTGAGACAGTGGCAGTGATTGTAGAGGATGTTATGTGGTAGTGAGAAAGTGGCAGTGATTGTAGAGCATGTTATGTGGTAGTGAGACAGTGGCAGTGATTGTAGAGGATGTTATGTGGCAGTGAGACAGTGGCAGTGATTGTAGAGGATGTTATGTGGCAGTGAGACAGTGACAGTGATTGTAGAGGATGTTATGTGGTATTGAGACAGTGGCAGTGATTGTAGAGGATGTTATGTGGCAGTGAGACAGTGGCAGTGATTGTAGAGGATGTTATGTGGTAGTGAGACAGTGGCAGTGATTGTAGAGGATGTTATGTGGCAGTGAGACAGTGGCAGTGATTGTAGAGGATGTTATGTGGCAGTGAGACAGTGGCAGTGATTGTAGAGGATGTTATGTGGTAGTGAGACAGTGGCAGTGATTGTAGAGGATGTTATGTGGTAGTGAGACAGTGGCAGTGATTGTAGAGGATGTTATGTGGCAGCGAGACAGTGGCAGTGATTGTAGAGGATGTTATGTGGCAGTGAGACAGTGGCAGTGATTGTAGAGGATGTTATGTGGCAGTGAGACAGTGGCAGTGATTGTAGAGGATGTTATGTGGTAGTGAGACAGTGGCAGTGATTGTAGAGGATGTTATGTGGCAGTGAGACAGTGGCAGTGATAGTAGAGGATGTTATGTGGTAGTGAGACAATGGCAGTGATTGTTGAGGATGTTATGTGGTAGTGAGACAGTGGCAGTGATTGTAGAGGATGTTATGTGGCAGTGAGACAGTGGCAGTGATTGTAGAGGATGTTATGTGGCAGTGAGACAGTGGCAGTGATTGTAGAGGATGTTATGTGGTAGTGAGACAGTGGCAGTGATTGTAGAGGATGTTATGTGGCAGTGAGACAGTGGCAGTGATTGTAGAGGATGTTATGTGGCAGTGAGACAGTGGCAGTGATTGTAGAGGATGTTATGTGGTAGTGAGACAGTGGCAGTGATTGTAGAGGATGTTATGTGGCAGTGAGACAGTGGCAGTGAGTGTAGAGGATTTTATGTGGTAGTGAGACAGTGGCAGTGATTGTAGAGGATGTTATGTGGCAGTGAGACAATGGCAGTGATTGTAGAGCATGTTATATGGCAGTGAGACGGTGGCAGTGATTGTAGAGGATGTTATGTGGTAGTGAGACAGTGGCAGTGATTGTAGAGGATGTTATGTGGTAGTGAGACAGTGGCAGTGATTGTAGAGCATGTTATGTGGCAGTGAGACAGTGGCAGTGATTGTAGAGGATGTTATGTGGTAGTGAGACAGTGGCAGTGATTGTAGAGGATGTTATGTGGTAGTGAGACAGTGGCAGTGATTGTAGAGGATGTTATGTGGTAGTGAGACAGTGGCAGTGATTGTAGAGGATATTATGTGGCAGTGAGACAGTGGCAGTGATTGTAGAGGATGTTATGTGGTAGTGAGTCAGTGGCAGTGATTGTAGAGGATGTTATGTGGCAGTGAGACAGTGGCAGTGATTGTAGAGGATTTTATGTGGTAGTGAGACATTGGCAGTGATTGTAGAGGATGTTATGTGGCAGTGAGACAGTGGCAGTGATTGTAGAGCATGTTATGTGGCAGTGAGACGGTGGCAGTGATTGTAGAGGATGTTATGTGGTAGTGAGACAGTGGCAGTGATTGTAGAGGATGTTATGTGGTAGTGAGACAGTGGCAGTGATTGTAGAGCATGTTATGTGGCAGTGAGACAGTGGCAGTGATTGTAGAGGATGTTATGTGGTAGTGAGACAGTGGCAGTGATTGTAGAGGATGTTATGTGGTAGTGAGACAGTGGCAGTGATTTTAGAGGATGTTATGTGGTAGTGAGACAGTGGCAGTGATTGTAGAGGATGTTATGTGGCAGTGAGACAGTGGCAGTGATTGTAGAGGATGTTATGTGGTAGTGAGACAGTGGCAGTGATTGTAGAGGATGTTATGTGGCAGTGAGACAGTGGCAGTGATTGTAGAGGATGTTATGTGGTAGTGAGACAGTGGCAGTGATTGTAGAGGATGTTATGTGGCAGTGAGACAGTGGCAGTGAGTGTAGAGGATTTTATGTGGTAGTGAGACAGTGGCAGTGATTGTAGAGGATGTTATGTGGCAGTGAGACAATGGCAGTGATTGTAGAGCATGTTATATGGCAGTGAGACGGTGGCAGTGATTGTAGAGGATGTTATGTGGTAGTGAGACAGTGGCAGTGATTGTAGAGGATGTTATGTGGTAGTGAGACAGTGGCAGTGATTGTAGAGCATGTTATGTGGCAGTGAGACAGTGGCAGTGATTGTAGAGGATGTTATGTGGTAGTGAGACAGTGGCAGTGATTGTAGAGGATGTTATGTGGTAGTGAGACAGTGGCAGTGATTGTAGAGGATGTTATGTGGTAGTGAGACAGTGGCAGTGATTGTAGAGGATATTATGTGGCAGTGAGACAGTGGCAGTGATTGTAGAGGATGTTATGTGGTAGTGAGTCAGTGGCAGTGATTGTAGAGGATGTTATGTGGCAGTGAGACAGTGGCAGTGATTGTAGAGGATTTTATGTGGTAGTGAGACATTGGCAGTGATTGTAGAGGATGTTATGTGGCAGTGAGACAGTGGCAGTGATTGTAGAGCATGTTATGTGGCAGTGAGACGGTGGCAGTGATTGTAGAGGATGTTATGTGGTAGTGAGACAGTGGCAGTGATTGTAGAGGATGTTATGTGGTAGTGAGACAGTGGCAGTGATTGTAGAGCATGTTATGTGGCAGTGAGACAGTGGCAGTGATTGTAGAGGATGTTATGTGGTAGTGAGACAGTGGCAGTGATTGTAGAGGATGTTATGTGGTAGTGAGACAGTGGCAGTGATTTTAGAGGATGTTATGTGGTAGTGAGACAGTGGCAGTGATTGTAGAGGATGTTATGTGGTAGTGAGACAGTGGCAGTGATTGTAGGGGATGTTATGTGGTAGTGAGACAGTGGCAGTGATAGTAGAGGATGTTATGTGGTAGTGAGACAGTGGCAGTGATTGTAGAGGATGTTATGTGGTAGTGAGAAAGTGGCAGTGATTGTAGAGCATGTTATGTGGTAGTGAGACAGTGGCAGTGATTGTAGAGGATGTTATGTGGCAGTGAGACAGTGGCAGTGATTGTAGAGGATGTTATGTGGCAGTGAGACAGTGACAGTGATTGTAGAGGATGTTATGTGGTATTGAGACAGTGGCAGTGATTGTAGAGGATGTTATGTGGCAGTGAGACAGTGGCAGTGATTGTAGAGGATGTTATGTGGTAGTGAGACAGTGGCAGTGATTGTAGAGGATGTTATGTGGCAGTGAGACAGTGGCAGTGATTGTAGAGGATGTTATGTGGCAGTGAGACAGTGGCAGTGATTGTAGAGGATGTTATGTGGTAGTGAGACAGTGGCAGTGATTGTAGAGGATGTTATGTGGCAGCGAGACAGTGGCAGTGATTGTAGAGGATGTTATGTGGCAGTGAGACAGTGGCAGTGATTGTAGAGGATGTTATGTGGCAGTGAGACAGTGGCAGTGATTGTAGAGGATGTTATGTGGTAGTGAGACAGTGGCAGTGATTGTAGAGGATGTTATGTGGCAGTGAGACAGTGGCAGTGATAGTAGAGGATGTTATGTGGTAGTGAGACAATGGCAGTGATTGTTGAGGATGTTATGTGGTAGTGAGACAGTGGCAGTGATTGTAGAGGATGTTATGTGGCAGTGAGACAGTGGCAGTGATTGTAGAGGATGTTATGTGGCAGTGAGACAGTGGCAGTGATTGTAGAGGATGTTATGTGGTAGTGAGACAGTGGCAGTGATTGTAGAGGATGTTATGTGGCAGTGAGACAGTGGCAGTGATTGTAGAGGATGTTATGTGGCAGTGAGACAGTGGCAGTGATTGTAGAGGATGTTATGTGGTAGTGAGACAGTGGCAGTGATTGTAGAGGATGTTATGTGGCAGTGAGACAGTGGCAGTGAGTGTAGAGGATTTTATGTGGTAGTGAGACAGTGGCAGTGATTGTAGAGGATGTTATGTGGCAGTGAGACAATGGCAGTGATTGTAGAGCATGTTATATGGCAGTGAGACGGTGGCAGTGATTGTAGAGGATGTTATGTGGTAGTGAGACAGTGGCAGTGATTGTAGAGGATGTTATGTGGTAGTGAGACAGTGGCAGTGATTGTAGAGCATGTTATGTGGCAGTGAGACAGTGGCAGTGATTGTAGAGGATGTTATGTGGTAGTGAGACAGTGGCAGTGATTGTAGAGGATGTTATGTGGTAGTGAGACAGTGGCAGTGATTGTAGAGGATGTTATGTGGTAGTGAGACAGTGGCAGTGATTGTAGAGGATGTTATGTGGTAGTGAGACAGTGGCAGTGATTGTAGGGGATGTTATGTGGTAGTGAGACAGTGGCAGTGATAGTAGAGGATGTTATGTGGTAGTGAGACAGTGGCAGTGATTGTAGAGGATGTTATGTTGCAGTGAGACAGTGGGAGTGATTGTAGAGGATGTTACGTGGCAGTGAGACAGTGGGAGTGATTGTAGAGGATGTTATGTGGGAGTGAGACAGTGGCAGTGATTGTAGAGGATGTTATGTGGCAGTGAGACAGTGGCAGTTATTGTAGAGGATGTTATGTGGTAGTGAGACAGTGGCAGTGATTGTAGAGGATGTTATGTGGTAGTGAGACAGTGGCAGTGATTGTAGAGGATGTTATGTGGTAGTGAGAAAGTGGCAGTGATTGTAGAGCATGTTATGTGGTAGTGAGACAGTGGCAGTGATTGTAGAGGATGTTATGTGGCAGTGAGACAGTGGCAGTGATTGTAGAGGATGTTATGTGGCAGTGAGACAGTGGCAGTGATTGTAGAGGATGTTATGTGGCAGTGAGACAGTGGCAGTGATTGTAGAGGATGTTATGTGGTAGTGAGACAGTGGCAGTGATTGTAGAGGATGTTATGTGGTAGTGACACAGTGGCAGTGATTGTAGAGGATGTTATGTGGTAGTGAGACAGTGGCACTGATTGTAGAGGATGTTATGTGGTAGTGAGACAGTGGCAGTGATTGTAGAGGATGTTATGTGATAGTGAGACAGTGGCAGTGATAATAGAGGATGTTATGTGGTAGTGAGACAGTGGCAGTGATTGTAGAGGATGTTATGTGGTAGTGAGACAGTGGCAGTGATTGTAGAGGATGTTATGTGGCAGTGAGACAGTGGCAGTGATTGTAGAGGATGTTATGTGGCAGTGAGACAGTGGCAGTGATTGTAGAGGATGTTATGTGGCAGTGAGACAGTGGCAGTGATTGTAGAGGATGTTATGTGGCAGTGAGACAGTGGCATTGATTGTAGAGGATGTTATGTGGTAGTGAGACAGTGGCAGTGATTGTAGAGGATGTTATGTGGTAGTGAGACAGTGGCAGTGATTGTAGAGGATGTTATGTGGTAGTGAGACAGTGGCAGTGATTGTAGAGGATGTTATGTGGCAGTGAGACAGTGGCAGTGATTGTAGAGGATGTTATGTGGTAGTGAGACAGTGGCAGTGATTGTAGAGGATGTTATGTGGCAGTGAGACAGTGGCAGTAAATGTAGGGGATGTTATGTGGCAGTGAGACAGTGGCAGTGATTGTAGAGGATGTTATGTGGCAGTGAGACAGTGACAGTGATTGTAGAGGATGTTATGTGGTAGTGAGACAGTGGCAGTGATTGTAGAGGATGTTATGTGGCAGTGAGACAGTGACAGTGATTGTAGAGGATGTTATGTGGTAGTGAGACAGTGGCAGTAATTGTAGATGATGTTATGTGGTTGTGAGACAGTGGCAGTGATTGTAGAGGATGTTATGTGGCAGTGAGACAGTGGCAGTGATTGTAGAGGATGTTATGTGGTAGTGAGACAGTGGCAGTGATTGTAGAGGATGTTATGTGGCAGTGAGACAGTGGCAGTGATTGTAGAGGATGTTATGTGGTAGTGAGATAGTGGCAGTGATTGTAGAGGATGTTATGTGGCAGTGAGACAGTGGCAGTAAATGTAGAGGATGTTATGTGGTAGTGAGACAGTGGCAGTGATTGTAGAGGATGTTATGTGGCAGTGAGACAGTGACAGTGATTGTAGAGGATGTTATGTGGTAGTAAGACAGTGGCAGTGATTGTAGAGGATGTTATGTGGCAGTGAGACAGTGGCAGTGATTGTAGAGGATGTTATGTGGTAGTGAGACAGTGGCAGTGATTGTAAAGGATGTTATGTGGTAGTGAGACAGTGGCAGTGATTGTAGAGGATGTTATGTGGCAGTGAGACAGTGGCAGTGATTGTAGAGGATGTTATGTGGTAGTGAGACAGTGGCAGTGATTGTAGAGGATGTTATGTGGCAGTGAGACAGTGGCAGTGATTGTAGAGGATGTTATGTGGCAGTGAGACAGTGGCAGTGATTGTAGAGGATGTTATGTGGTAGTGAGACAGTGGCAGTGATTGTAGAGGATGTTATGTGGTAGTGAGACAGTGGCAGTGATTGTAGAGGATGTTATGTGGTAGTGAGACAGTGGCAGTGATTGTAGAGGATGTTATGTGATAGTGAGACAGTGGCAGTGATAATAGAGGATGTTATGTGGTAGTGAGACAGTGGCAGTGATTGTAGAGGATGTTATGTCGTAGTGAGACAGTGGCAGTGATTGTAGAGGATGTTATGTGGCAGTGAGACAGTGGCAGTGATTGTAGAGGATGTTATGTGGCAGTGAGACAGTGGCAGTGATTGTAGAGGATGTTATGTGGCAGTGAGACAGTGGCAGTGATTGTAGAGGATGTTATGTGGCAGTGAGACAGTGGCAGTGATTGTAGAGGATGTTATGTGGTAGTGAGACAGTGGCAGTGATTGTAGAGGATGTTATGTGGTAGTGAGACAGTGGCAGTGATTGTAGAGGATGTTATGTGGTAGTGAGACAGTGGCAGTGATTGTAGAGGATGTTATGTGGCAGTGAGACAGTGGCAGTGATTGTAGAGGATGTTATGTGGTAGTGAGACAGTGGCAGTGATTGTAGAGGATGTTATGTGGCAGTGAGACAGTGGCAGTAAATGTAGAGGATGTTATGTGGCAGTGAGACAGTGGCAGTGATTGTAGAGGATGTTATGTGGCAGTGAGACAGTGACAGTGATTGTAGAGGATGTTATGTGGTAGTGAGACAGTGGCAGTGATTGTAGAGGATGTTATGTGGCAGTGAGACAGTGACAGTGATTGTAGAGGATGTTATGTGGTAGTGAGACAGTGGCAGTAATTGTAGAGGATGTTATGTGGTAGTGAGACAGTGGCAGTGATTGTAGAGGATGTTATGTGGCAGTGAGACAGTGGCAGTGATTGTAGAGGATGTTATGTGGTAGTGAGACAGTGGCAGTGATTGTAGAGGATGTTATGTGGCAGTGAGACAGTGGCAGTGATTGTAGAGGATGTTATGTGGTAGTGAGATAGTGGCAGTGATTGTAGAGGATGTTATGTGGCAGTGAGACAGTGGCAGTAAATGTAGAGGATGTTATGTGGTAGTGAGACAGTGGCAGTGATTGTAGAGGATGTTATGTGGCAGTGAGACAGTGACAGTGATTGTAGAGGATGTTATGTGGTAGTGAGACAGTGGCAGTGATTGTAGAGGATGTTATGTGGCAGTGAGACAGTGGCAGTGATTGTAGAGGATGTTATGTGGTAGTGAGACAGTGGCAGTGATTGTAGAGGATGTTATGTGGCAGTGAGACAGTGGCAGTGATTGTAGAGGATGTTATGTGGCAGTGAGACAGTGGCAGTGATTGTAGAGGATGTTATGTGGTAGTGTGACAGTGGCAGTGATTGTAGAGGATGTTATGTGGTAGTGAGACAGTGGCAGTGATTGTAGAGGATGTTATGTGGCAGCGAGACAGTGGCAGTGATTGTAGAGGATGTTATGTGGCAGTGAGACAGTGGCAGTGATTGTAGAGGATGTTATGTGGCAGTGAGACAGTGGCAGTGATTGTAGAGGATGTTATGTGGTAGTGAGACAGTGGCAGTGATTGTAGAGGATGTTATGTGGCAGTGAGACAGTGGCAGTGATAGTAGAGGATGTTATGTGGTAGTGAGACAGTGGCAGTGATTGTTGAGGATGTTATGTGGTAGTGAGACAGTGGCAGTGATTGTAGAGGATGTTATGTGGCAGTGAGACAGTGGCAGTGATTGTAGAGGATGTTATGTGGCAGTGAGACAGTGGCAGTGATTGTAGAGGATGTTATGTGGTAGTGAGACAGTGGCAGTGATTGTAGAGGATGTTATGTGGCAGTGAGACAGTGGCAGTGATTGTAGAGGATATTATGTGGCAGTGAGACAGTGGCAGTGATTGTAGAGGATGTTATGTGGTAGTGAGTCAGTGGCAGTGATTGTAGAGGATGTTATGTGGCAGTGAGACAGTGGCAGTGATTGTAGAGGATTTTATGTGGTAGTGAGACATTGGCAGTGATTGTAGAGGATGTTATGTGGCAGTGAGACAGTGGCAGTGATTGTAGAGCATGTTATGTGGCAGTGAGACGGTGGCAGTGATTGTAGAGGATGTTATGTGGTAGTGAGACAGTGGCAGTGATTGTAGAGGATGTTATGTGGTAGTGAGACAGTGGCAGTGATTGTAGAGCATGTTATGTGGCAGTGAGACAGTGGCAGTGATTGTAGAGGATGTTATGTGGTAGTGAGACAGTGGCAGTGATTGTAGAGGATGTTATGTGGTAGTGAGACAGTGGCAGTGATTTTAGAGGATGTTATGTGGTAGTGAGACAGTGGCAGTGATTGTAGAGGATGTTATGTGGTAGTGAGACAGTGGCAGTGATTGTAGGGGATGTTATGTGGTAGTGAGACAGTGGCAGTGATAGTAGAGGATGTTATGTGGTAGTGAGACAGTGGCAGTGATTGTAGAGGATGTTATGTGGTAGTGAGAAAGTGGCAGTGATTGTAGAGCATGTTATGTGGTAGTGAGACAGTGGCAGTGATTGTAGAGGATGTTATGTGGCAGTGAGACAGTGGCAGTGATTGTAGAGGATGTTATGTGGCAGTGAGACAGTGGCAGTGATTGTAGAGGATGTTATGTGGCAGTGAGACAGTGGCAGTGATTGTAGAGGATGTTATGTGGTAGTGAGACAGTGGCAGTGATTGTAGAGGATGTTATGTGGTAGTGACACAGTGGCAGTGATTGTAGAGGATGTTATGTGGTAGTGAGACAGTGGCACTGATTGTAGAGGATGTTATGTGGTAGTGAGACAGTGGCAGTGATTGTAGAGGATGTTATGTGATAGTGAGACAGTGGCAGTGATAATAGAGGATGTTATGTGGTAGTGAGACAGTGGCAGTGATTGTAGAGGATGTTATGTGGTAGTGAGACAGTGGCAGTGATTGTAGAGGATGTTATGTGGCAGTGAGACAGTGGCAGTGATTGTAGAGGATGTTATGTGGCAGTGAGACAGTGGCAGTGATTGTAGAGGATGTTATGTGGCAGTGAGACAGTGGCAGTGATTGTAGAGGATGTTATGTGGCAGTGAGACAGTGGCATTGATTGTAGAGGATGTTATGTGGTAGTGAGACAGTGGCAGTGATTGTAGAGGATGTTATGTGGTAGTGAGACAGTGGCAGTGATTGTAGAGGATGTTATGTGGTAGTGAGACAGTGGCAGTGATTGTAGAGGATGTTATGTGGCAGTGAGACAGTGGCAGTGATTGTAGAGGATGTTATGTGGTAGTGAGACAGTGGCAGTGATTGTAGAGGATGTTATGTGGCAGTGAGACAGTGGCAGTAAATGTAGGGGATGTTATGTGGCAGTGAGACAGTGGCAGTGATTGTAGAGGATGTTATGTGGCAGTGAGACAGTGACAGTGATTGTAGAGGATGTTATGTGGTAGTGAGACAGTGGCAGTGATTGTAGAGGATGTTATGTGGCAGTGAGACAGTGACAGTGATTGTAGAGGATGTTATGTGGTAGTGAGACAGTGGCAGTAATTGTAGATGATGTTATGTGGTTGTGAGACAGTGGCAGTGATTGTAGAGGATGTTATGTGGCAGTGAGACAGTGGCAGTGATTGTAGAGGATGTTATGTGGTAGTGAGACAGTGGCAGTGATTGTAGAGGATGTTATGTGGCAGTGAGACAGTGGCAGTGATTGTAGAGGATGTTATGTGGTAGTGAGATAGTGGCAGTGATTGTAGAGGATGTTATGTGGCAGTGAGACAGTGGCAGTAAATGTAGAGGATGTTATGTGGTAGTGAGACAGTGGCAGTGATTGTAGAGGATGTTATGTGGCAGTGAGACAGTGACAGTGATTGTAGAGGATGTTATGTGGTAGTAAGACAGTGGCAGTGATTGTAGAGGATGTTATGTGGCAGTGAGACAGTGGCAGTGATTGTAGAGGATGTTATGTGGTAGTGAGACAGTGGCAGTGATTGTAAAGGATGTTATGTGGTAGTGAGACAGTGGCAGTGATTGTAGAGGATGTTATGTGGCAGTGAGACAGTGGCAGTGATTGTAGAGGATGTTATGTGGTAGTGAGACAGTGGCAGTGATTGTAGAGGATGTTATGTGGCAGTGAGACAGTGGCAGTGATTGTAGAGGATGTTATGTGGCAGTGAGACAGTGGCAGTGATTGTAGAGGATGTTATGTGGTAGTGAGACAGTGGCAGTGATTGTAGAGGATGTTATGTGGTAGTGAGACAGTGGCAGTGATTGTAGAGGATGTTATGTGGTAGTGAGACAGTGGCAGTGATTGTAGAGGATGTTATGTGATAGTGAGACAGTGGCAGTGATAATAGAGGATGTTATGTGGTAGTGAGACAGTGGCAGTGATTGTAGAGGATGTTATGTCGTAGTGAGACAGTGGCAGTGATTGTAGAGGATGTTATGTGGCAGTGAGACAGTGGCAGTGATTGTAGAGGATGTTATGTGGCAGTGAGACAGTGGCAGTGATTGTAGAGGATGTTATGTGGCAGTGAGACAGTGGCAGTGATTGTAGAGGATGTTATGTGGCAGTGAGACAGTGGCAGTGATTGTAGAGGATGTTATGTGGTAGTGAGACAGTGGCAGTGATTGTAGAGGATGTTATGTGGTAGTGAGACAGTGGCAGTGATTGTAGAGGATGTTATGTGGTAGTGAGACAGTGGCAGTGATTGTAGAGGATGTTATGTGGCAGTGAGACAGTGGCAGTGATTGTAGAGGATGTTATGTGGTAGTGAGACAGTGGCAGTGATTGTAGAGGATGTTATGTGGCAGTGAGACAGTGGCAGTAAATGTAGAGGATGTTATGTGGCAGTGAGACAGTGGCAGTGATTGTAGAGGATGTTATGTGGCAGTGAGACAGTGACAGTGATTGTAGAGGATGTTATGTGGTAGTGAGACAGTGGCAGTGATTGTAGAGGATGTTATGTGGCAGTGAGACAGTGACAGTGATTGTAGAGGATGTTATGTGGTAGTGAGACAGTGGCAGTAATTGTAGAGGATGTTATGTGGTAGTGAGACAGTGGCAGTGATTGTAGAGGATGTTATGTGGCAGTGAGACAGTGGCAGTGATTGTAGAGGATGTTATGTGGTAGTGAGACAGTGGCAGTGATTGTAGAGGATGTTATGTGGCAGTGAGACAGTGGCAGTGATTGTAGAGGATGTTATGTGGTAGTGAGATAGTGGCAGTGATTGTAGAGGATGTTATGTGGCAGTGAGACAGTGGCAGTAAATGTAGAGGATGTTATGTGGTAGTGAGACAGTGGCAGTGATTGTAGAGGATGTTATGTGGCAGTGAGACAGTGACAGTGATTGTAGAGGATGTTATGTGGTAGTGAGACAGTGGCAGTGATTGTAGAGGATGTTATGTGGCAGTGAGACAGTGGCAGTGATTGTAGAGGATGTTATGTGGTAGTGAGACAGTGGCAGTGATTGTAGAGGATGTTATGTGGCAGTGAGACAGTGGCAGTGATTGTAGAGGATGTTATGTGGCAGTGAGACAGTGGCAGTGATTGTAGAGGATGTTATGTGGTAGTGTGACAGTGGCAGTGA
Organism: Eledone cirrhosa; assembly: GCA_964016885.1. Classification (NCBI taxonomy): domain Eukaryota; kingdom Metazoa; phylum Mollusca; class Cephalopoda; order Octopoda; family Eledonidae; genus Eledone; species Eledone cirrhosa. The sequence continues at coordinate 289,623,581 of OZ024742.1, forward strand.
TTGTAGAGGATGTTATGTGGTAGTGAGACAGTGGCAGTGATTGTAGAGGATGTTATGTGGCAGCGAGACAGTGGCAGTGATTGTAGAGGATGTTATGTGGCAGTGAGACAGTGGCAGTGATTGTAGAGGATGTTATGTGGCAGTGAGACAGTGGCAGTGATTGTAGAGGATGTTATGTGGTAGTGAGACAGTGGCAGTGATTGTAGAGGATGTTATGTGGCAGTGAGACAGTGGCAGTGATAGTAGAGGATGTTATGTGGTAGTGAGACAGTGGCAGTGATTGTTGAGGATGTTATGTGGTAGTGAGACAGTGGCAGTGATTGTAGAGGATGTTATGTGGCAGTGAGACAGTGGCAGTGATTGTAGAGGATGTTATGTGGCAGTGAGACAGTGGCAGTGATTGTAGAGGATGTTATGTGGTAGTGAGACAGTGGCAGTGATTGTAGAGGATGTTATGTGGCAGTGAGACAGTGGCAGTGATTGTAGAGGATATTATGTGGCAGTGAGACAGTGGCAGTGATTGTAGAGGATGTTATGTGGTAGTGAGTCAGTGGCAGTGATTGTAGAGGATGTTATGTGGCAGTGAGACAGTGGCAGTGATTGTAGAGGATTTTATGTGGTAGTGAGACATTGGCAGTGATTGTAGAGGATGTTATGTGGCAGTGAGACAGTGGCAGTGATTGTAGAGCATGTTATGTGGCAGTGAGACGGTGGCAGTGATTGTAGAGGATGTTATGTGGTAGTGAGACAGTGGCAGTGATTGTAGAGGATGTTATGTGGTAGTGAGACAGTGGCAGTGATTGTAGAGCATGTTATGTGGCAGTGAGACAGTGGCAGTGATTGTAGAGGATGTTATGTGGTAGTGAGACAGTGGCAGTGATTGTAGAGGATGTTATGTGGTAGTGAGACAGTGGCAGTGATTTTAGAGGATGTTATGTGGTAGTGAGACAGTGGCAGTGATTGTAGAGGATGTTATGTGGTAGTGAGACAGTGGCAGTGATTGTAGGGGATGTTATGTGGTAGTGAGACAGTGGCAGTGATAGTAGAGGATGTTATGTGGTAGTGAGACAGTGGCAGTGATTGTAGAGGATGTTATGTGGTAGTGAGAAAGTGGCAGTGATTGTAGAGCATGTTATGTGGTAGTGAGACAGTGGCAGTGATTGTAGAGGATGTTATGTGGCAGTGAGACAGTGGCAGTGATTGTAGAGGATGTTATGTGGCAGTGAGACAGTGGCAGTGATTGTAGAGGATGTTATGTGGCAGTGAGACAGTGGCAGTGATTGTAGAGGATGTTATGTGGTAGTGAGACAGTGGCAGTGATTGTAGAGGATGTTATGTGGTAGTGACACAGTGGCAGTGATTGTAGAGGATGTTATGTGGTAGTGAGACAGTGGCACTGATTGTAGAGGATGTTATGTGGTAGTGAGACAGTGGCAGTGATTGTAGAGGATGTTATGTGATAGTGAGACAGTGGCAGTGATAATAGAGGATGTTATGTGGTAGTGAGACAGTGGCAGTGATTGTAGAGGATGTTATGTGGTAGTGAGACAGTGGCAGTGATTGTAGAGGATGTTATGTGGCAGTGAGACAGTGGCAGTGATTGTAGAGGATGTTATGTGGCAGTGAGACAGTTGCAGTGATTGTAGAGGATGTTATGTGGCAGTGAGACAGTGGCAGTGATTGTAGAGGATGTTATGTGGCAGTGAGACAGTGGCATTGATTGTAGAGGATGTTATGTGGTAGTGAGACAGTGGCAGTGATTGTAGAGGATGTTATGTGGTAGTGAGACAGTGGCAGTGATTGTAGAGGATGTTATGTGGTAGTGAGACAGTGGCAGTGATTGTAGAGGATGTTATGTGGCAGTGAGACAGTGGCAGTGATTGTAGAGGATGTTATGTGGTAGTGAGACAGTGGCAGTGATTGTAGAGGATGTTATGTGGCAGTGAGACAGTGGCAGTAAATGTAGAGGATGTTATGTGGCAGTGAGACAGTGGCAGTGATTGTAGAGGATGTTATGTGGCAGTGAGACAGTGACAGTGATTGTAGAGGATGTTATGTGGTAGTGAGACAGTGGCAGTGATTGTAGAGGATGTTATGTGGCAGTGAGACAGTGACAGTGATTGTAGAGGATGTTATGTGGTAGTGAGACAGTGGCAGTAATTGTAGAGGATGTTATGTGGTAGTGAGACAGTGGCAGTGATTGTAGAGGATGTTATGTGGCAGTGAGACAGTGGCAGTGATTGTAGAGGATGTTATGTGGTAGTGAGACAGTGGCAGTGATTGTAGAGGATGTTATGTGGCAGTGAGACAGTGGCAGTGATTGTAGAGGATGTTATGTGGTAGTGAGATAGTGGCAGTGATTGTAGAGGATGTTATGTGGCAGTGAGACAGTGGCAGTAAATGTAGAGGATGTTATGTGGTAGTGAGACAGTGGCAGTGATTGTAGAGGATGTTATGTGGCAGTGAGACAGTGGCAGTGATTGTTGAGGATGTTATGTGGTAGTGAGACAGTGGCAGTGATTGTAGAGGATGTTATGTGGTAGTGAGACAGTGGCAGTGATTGTAGAGGATGTTATGTGGTAGTGAGACAGTGGCAGTGATTGTAGAGGATGTTATGTGGCAGTGAGACAGTGGCAGTGATTGTTGAGGATGTTATGTGGTAGTGAGACAGTGGCAGTGATTGTAGAGGATGTTATGTGGTAGTGAGACAGTGGCAGTGATTGTAGAGGATGTTATGTGGTAGTAAGACAGTGGCAGTGATTGTAGAGGATGTTATGTGGTAGTGAGACAGTGGCAGTGATTGTAGAGGATGTTATGTGGTAGTGAGACAGTGGCAGTGATTGTAGAGGATGTTATGTGGTAGTAAGACAGTGGCAGTGATTGTAGAGGATGTTATGTGGTAGTGAGACAGTGGCAGTGATTGTAGAGGATGTTATGTGGTAGTAAGACAGTGGCAGTGATTGTTGAGGATGTTATGTGGTAGTGAGACAGTGGCAGTGATTGTAGAGGATGTTATGTGGTAGTGAGACAGTGGCAGTGATTGTAGAGGATGTTATGTGGTAGTAAGACAGTGGCAGTGATTGTAGAGGATGTTATGTGGTAGTGAGACAGTGGCAGTGATTGTAGAGGATGTTATGTGGTAGTGAGACAGTGGCAGTGATTGTAGAGGATGTTATGTGGCAGTGAGACAGTGGCAGTGATTGTTGAGGATGTTATGTGGTAGTGAGACAGTGGCAGTGATTGTAGAGGATGTTAAGTGGTAGTGAGACAGTGGCAGTGATTGTAGAGGATGTTATGTGGTAGTAAGACAGTGGCAGTGATTGTAGAGGATGTTATGTGGTAGTGAGACAGTGGCACTGATTGTAGAGGATGTTATGTGGTAGTGAGACAGTGGCAGTGATTGTAGAGGATGTTATGTGATAGTGAGACAGTGGCAGTGATAATAGAGGATGTTATGTGGTAGTGAGACAGTGGCAGTGATTGTAGAGGATGTTATGTGGTAGTGAGACAGTGGCAGTGATTGTAGAGGATGTTATGTGGCAGTGAGACAGTGGCAGTGATTGTAGAGGATGTTATGTGGCAGTGAGACAGTGGCAGTGATTGTAGAGGATGTTATGTGGCAGTGAGATAGTGGCAGTGATTGTAGAGGATGTTATGTGGCAGTGAGACAGTGGCATTGATTGTAGAGGATGTTATGTGGTAGTGAGACAGTGGCAGTGATTGTAGAGGATGTTATGTGGTAGTGAGACAGTGGCAGTGATTGTAGAGGATGTTATGTGGTAGTGAGACAGTGGCAGTGATTGTAGAGGATGTTATGTGGCAGTGAGACAGTGGCAGTGATTGTAGAGGATGTTATGTGGTAGTGAGACAGTGGCAGTGATTGTAGAGGATGTTATGTGGCAGTGAGACAGTGGCAGTAAATGTAGAGGATGTTATGTGGCAGTGAGACAGTGGCAGTGATTGTAGAGGATGTTATGTGGCAGTGAGACAGTGACAGTGATTGTAGAGGATGTTATGTGGTAGTGAGACAGTGGCAGTGATTGTAGAGGATGTTATGTGGCAGTGAGACAGTGACAGTGATTGTAGAGGATGTTATGTGGTAGTGAGACAGTGGCAGTAATTGTAGATGATGTTATGTGGTAGTGAGACAGTGGCAGTGATTGTAGAGGATGTTATGTGGCAGTGAGACAGTGGCAGTGATTGTAGAGGATGTTATGTGGTAGTGAGACAGTGGCAGTGATTGTAGAGGATGTTATGTGGCAGTGAGACAGTGGCAGTGATTGTAGAGGATGTTATGTGGTAGTAAGACAGTGGCAGTGATTGTAGAGGATGTTATGTGGTAGTGAGACAGTGGCAGTGATTGTAGAGGATGTTATGTGGTAGTGAGACAGTGGCAGTGATTGTAAAGGATGTTATGTGGTAGTGAGACAGTGGCAGTGATTGTAGAGAATTTTATGTGGCACTGAGACAGTGGCAGTGATTGTAGAGGATGTTATGTGGTAGTGAGACAGTGGCAGTGATTGTAGAGGATGTTATGTGGCAGTGAGACAGTGGCAGTGATTGTTGAGGATGTTATGTGGTAGTGAGACAGTGGCAGTGATTGTAGAGGATGTTATGTGGTAGTGAGACAGTGGCAGTGATTGTAGAGGATGTTATGTGGTAGTAAGACAGTGGCAGTGATTGTAGAGGATGTTATGTGGTAGTGAGACAGTGGCAGTGATTGTAGAGGATGTTATGTGGCAGTGAGACAGTGGCAGTGATTGTTGAGGATGTTATGTGGTAGTGAGACAGTGGCAGTGATTGTAGAGGATGTTATGTGGTAGTGAGACAGTGGCAGTGATTGTAGAGGATGTTATGTGGTAGTAAGACAGTGGCAGTGATTGTAGAGGATGTTATGTGGTAGTGAGACAGTGGCAGTGATTGTAGAGGATGTTATGTGGTAGTAAGACAGTGGCAGTGATTGTTGAGGATGTTATGTGGTAGTGAGACAGTGGCAGTGATTGTAGAGGATGTTATGTGGTAGTGAGACAGTGGCAGTGATTGTAGAGGATGTTATGTGGTAGTAAGACAGTGGCAGTGATTGTAGAGGATGTTATGTGGTAGTGAGACAGTGGCAGTGATTGTAGAGGATGTTATGTGGTAGTGAGACAGTGGCAGTGATTGTAGAGGATGTTATGTGGCAGTGAGACAGTGGCAGTGATTGTTGAGGATGTTATGTGGTAGTGAGACAGTGGCAGTGATTGTAGAGGATGTTATGTGGTAGTGAGACAGTGGCAGTGATTGTAGAGGATGTTATGTGGTAGTAAGACAGTGGCAGTGATTGTAGAGGATGTTATGTGGTAGTGAGACAGTGGCACTGATTGTAGAGGATGTTATGTGGTAGTGAGACAGTGGCAGTGATTGTAGAGGATGTTATGTGATAGTGAGACAGTGGCAGTGATAATAGAGGATGTTATGTGGTAGTGAGACAGTGGCAGTGATTGTAGAGGATGTTATGTGGTAGTGAGACAGTGGCAGTGATTGTAGAGGATGTTATGTGGCAGTGAGACAGTGGCAGTGATTGTAGAGGATGTTATGTGGCAGTGAGACAGTGGCAGTGATTGTAGAGGATGTTATGTGGCAGTGAGATAGTGGCAGTGATTGTAGAGGATGTTATGTGGCAGTGAGACAGTGGCATTGATTGTAGAGGATGTTATGTGGTAGTGAGACAGTGGCAGTGATTGTAGAGGATGTTATGTGGTAGTGAGACAGTGGCAGTGATTGTAGAGGATGTTATGTGGTAGTGAGACAGTGGCAGTGATTGTAGAGGATGTTATGTGGCAGTGAGACAGTGGCAGTGATTGTAGAGGATGTTATGTGGTAGTGAGACAGTGGCAGTGATTGTAGAGGATGTTATGTGGCAGTGAGACAGTGGCAGTAAATGTAGAGGATGTTATGTGGCAGTGAGACAGTGGCAGTGATTGTAGAGGATGTTATGTGGCAGTGAGACAGTGACAGTGATTGTAGAGGATGTTATGTGGTAGTGAGACAGTGGCAGTGATTGTAGAGGATGTTATGTGGCAGTGAGACAGTGACAGTGATTGTAGAGGATGTTATGTGGTAGTGAGACAGTGGCAGTAATTGTAGATGATGTTATGTGGTAGTGAGACAGTGGCAGTGATTGTAGAGGATGTTATGTGGCAGTGAGACAGTGGCAGTGATTGTAGAGGATGTTATGTGGTAGTGAGACAGTGGCAGTGATTGTAGAGGATGTTATGTGGCAGTGAGACAGTGGCAGTGATTGTAGAGGATGTTATGTGGTAGTAAGACAGTGGCAGTGATTGTAGAGGATGTTATGTGGTAGTGAGACAGTGGCAGTGATTGTAGAGGATGTTATGTGGTAGTGAGACAGTGGCAGTGATTGTAAAGGATGTTATGTGGTAGTGAGACAGTGGCAGTGATTGTAGAGAATTTTATGTGACACTGAGACAGTGGCAGTGATTGTAGAGGATGTTATGTGGTAGTGAGACAGTGGCAGTGATTGTAGAGGATGTTATGTGGCAGTGAGACAGTGGCAGTGATTGTTGAGGATGTTATGTGGTAGTGAGACAGTGGCAGTGATTGTAGAGGATGTTATGTGGTAGTGAGACAGTGGCAGTGATTGTAGAGGATGTTATGTGGTAGTGACACAGTGGCAGTGATTGTAGAGGATGTTATGTGGTAGTGAGACAGTGGCACTGATTGTAGAGGATGTTATGTGGTAGTGAGACAGTGGCAGTGATTGTAGAGGATGTTATGTGATAGTGAGACAGTGGCAGTGATAATAGAGGATGTTATGTGGTAGTGAGACAGTGGCAGTGATTGTAGAGGATGTTATGTGGTAGTGAGACAGTGGCAGTGATTGTAGAGGATGTTATGTGGCAGTGAGACAGTGGCAGTGATTGTAGAGGATGTTATGTGGCAGTGAGACAGTGGCAGTGATTGTAGAGGATGTTATGTGGCAGTGAGACAGTGGCAGTGATTGTAGAGGATGTTATGTGGCAGTGAGACAGTGGCATTGATTGTAGAGGATGTTATGTGGTAGTGAGACAGTGGCAGTGATTGTAGAGGATGTTATGTGGTAGTGAGACAGTGGCAGTGATTGTAGAGGATGTTATGTGGTAGTGAGACAGTGGCAGTGATTGTAGAGGATGTTATGTGGCAGTGAGACAGTGGCAGTGATTGTAGAGGATGTTATGTGCTAGTGAGACAGTGGCAGTGATTGTAGAGGATGTTATGTGGCAGTGAGACAGTGGCAGTAAATGTAGAGGATGTTATGTGGCAGTGAGACAGTGGCAGTGATTGTAGAGGATGTTATGTGGCAGTGAGACAGTGGCAGTGATTGTAGAGGATGTTATGTGGTAGTGAGACAGTGGCAGTGATTGTAGAGGATGTTATGTGGCAGTGAGACAGTGACAGTGATTGTAGAGGATGTTATGTGGTAGTGAGACAGTGGCAGTAATTGTAGATGATGTTATGTGGTAGTGAGACAGTGGCAGTGATTGTAGAGGATGTTATGTGGCAGTGAGACAGTGGCAGTGATTGTAGAGGATGTTATGTGGTAGTGAGACAGTGGCAGTGATTGTAGAGGATGTTATGTGGCAGTGAGACAGTGGCAGTGATTGTAGAGGATGTTATGTGGTAGTGAGATAGTGGCAGTGATTGTAGAGGATGTTATGTGGCAGTGAGACAGTGGCAGTAAATGTAGAGGATGTTATGTGGTAGTGAGACAGTGGCAGTGATTGTAGAGGATGTTATGTGGCAGTGAGACAGTGACAGTGATTGTAGAGGATGTTATGTGGTAGTAAGACAGTGGCAGTGATTGTAGAGGATGTTATGTGGCAGTGAGACAGTGGCAGTGATTGTAGAGGATGTTATGTGGTAGTGAGACAGTGGCAGTGATTGTAAAGGATGTTATGTGGTAGTGAGACAGTGGCAGTGATTGTAGAGGATGTTATGTGGTAGTGAGACAGTGGCAGTGATTGTAGAGGATGTTATGTGGTAGTAAGACAGTGGCAGTGATTGTAGAGGATGTTATGTGGCAGTGAGACAGTGGCAGTGATTGTAGAGGATGTTATGTGGTAGTGAGACAGTGGCAGTGATTGTAGAGGATGTTATGTGGCAGTGAGACAGTGGCAGTGATTGTAGAGGATGTTATGTGGCAGTGAGACAGTGGCAGTGATTGTAGAGGATGTTATGTGGTAGTGAGACAGTGGCAGTGATTGTAGAGGATGTTATGTGGTAGTGAGACAGTGGCAGTGATTGTAGAGGATGTTATGTGGTAGTGAGACAGTGGCAGTGATTGTAGAGGATGTTATGTGATAGTGAGACAGTGGCAGTGATAATAGAGGATGTTATGTGGTAGTGAGACAGTGGCAGTGATTGTAGAGGATGTTATGTGGTAGTGAGACAGTGGCAGTGATTGTAGAGGATGTTATGTGGCAGTGAGACAGTGGCAGTGATTGTAGAGGATGTTATGTGGCAGTGAGACAGTGGCAGTGATTGTAGAGGATGTTATGTGGCAGTGAGACAGTGGCAGTGATTGTAGAGGATGTTATGTGGCAGTGAGACAGTGGCAGTGATTGTAGAGGATGTTATGTGGTAGTGAGACAGTGGCAGTGATTGTAGAGGATGTTATGTGGTAGTGAGACAGTGGCAGTGATTGTAGAGGATGTTATGTGGTAGTGAGACAGTGGCAGTGATTGTAGAGGATGTTATGTGGCAGTGAGACAGTGGCAGTGATTGTAGAGGATGTTATGTGGTAGTGAGACAGTGGCAGTGATTGTAGAGGATGTTATGTGGCAGTGAGACAGTGGCAGTAAATGTAGAGGATGTTATGTGGCAGTGAGACAGTGGCAGTGATTGTAGAGGATGTTATGTGGCAGTGAGACAGTGACAGTGATTGTAGAGGATGTTATGTGGTAGTGAGACAGTGGCAGTGATTCTAGAGGATGTTATGTGGCAGTGAGACAGTGACAGTGATTGTAGAGGATGTTATGTGGTAGTGAGACACTGGCAGTAATTGTAGAGGATGTTATGTGGTAGTGAGACAGTGGCAGTGATTGTAGAGGATGTTATGTGGCAGTGAGACAGTGGCAGTGATTGTAGAGGATGTTATGTGGTAGTGAGACAGTGGCAGTGATTGTAGAGGATGTTATGTGGCAGTGAGACAGTGGCAGTGATTGTAGAGGATGTTATGTGGTAGTGAGATAGTGGCAGTGATTGTAGAGGATGTTATGTGGCAGTGAGACAGTGGCAGTAAATGTAGAGGATGTTATGTGGTAGTGAGACAGTGGCAGTGATTGTAGAGGATGTTATGTGGCAGTGAGACAGTGACAGTGATTGTAGAGGATGTTATGTGGTAGTGAGACAGTGGCAGTGATTGTAGAGGATGTTATGTGGCAGTGAGACAGTGGCAGTGATTGTAGAGGATGTTATGTGGTAGTGAGACAGTGGCAGTGATTGTAGAGGATGTTATGTGGCAGTGAGACAGTGGCAGTGATTGTAGAGGATGTTATGTGGCAGTGAGACAGTGGCAGTGATTGTAGAGGATGTTATGTGGTAGTGTGACAGTGGCAGTGATTGTAGAGGATGTTATGTGGTAGTGAGACAGTGGCAGTGATTGTAGAGGATGTTATGTGGCAGCGAGACAGTGGCAGTGATTGTAGAGGATGTTATGTGGCAGTGAGACAGTGGCAGTGATTGTAGAGGATGTTATGTGGCAGTGAGACAGTGGCAGTGATTGTAGAGGATGTTATGTGGTAGTGAGACAGTGGCAGTGATTGTAGAGGATGTTATGTGGCAGTGAGACAGTGGCAGTGATAGTAGAGGATGTTATGTGGTAGTGAGACAGTGGCAGTGATTGTTGAGGATGTTATGTGGTAGTGAGACAGTGGCAGTGATTGTAGAGGATGTTATGTGGCAGTGAGACAGTGGCAGTGATTGTACAGGATGTTATGTGGCAGTGAGACAGTGGCAGTGATTGTAGAGGATGTTATGTGGTAGTGAGACAGTGGCAGTGATTGTAGAGGATGTTATGTGGCAGTGAGACAGTGGCAGTGATTGTAGAGGATATTATGTGGCAGTGAGACAGTGGCAGTGATTGTAGAGGATGTTATGTGGTAGTGAGTCAGTGGCAGTGATTGTAGAGGATGTTATGTGGCAGTGAGACAGTGGCAGTGATTGTAGAGGATTTTATGTGGTAGTGAGACATTGGCAGTGATTGTAGAGGATGTTATGTGGCAGTGAGACAGTGGCAGTGATTGTAGAGGATGTTATGTGGCAGTGAGACAGTGGCAGTGATTGTAGAGGATGTTATGTGGCAGTGAGACAGTGGCATTGATTGTAGAGGATGTTATGTGGTAGTGAGACAGTGGCAGTGATTGTAGAGGATGTTATGTGGTAGTGAGACAGTGGCAGTGATTGTAGAGGATGTTATGTGGTAGTGAGACAGTGGCAGTGATTGTAGAGGATGTTATGTGGCAGTGAGACAGTGGCAGTGATTGTAGAGGATGTTATGTGGTAGTGAGACAGTGGCAGTGATTGTAGAGGATGTTATGTGGCAGTGAGACAGTGGCAGTAAATGTAGAGGATGTTATGTGGCAGTGAGACAGTGGCAGTGATTGTAGAGGATGTTATGTGGCAGTGAGACAGTGACAGTGATTGTAGAGGATGTTATGTGGTAGTGAGACAGTGGCAGTGATTGTAGAGGATGTTATGTGGCAGTGAGACAGTGACAGTGATTGTAGAGGATGTTATGTGGTAGTGAGACAGTGGCAGTAATTGTAGAGGATGTTATGTGGTAGTGAGACAGTGGCAGTGATTGTAGAGGATGTTATGTGGCAGTGAGACAGTGGCAGTGATTGTAGAGGATGTTATGTGGTAGTGAGACAGTGGCAGTGATTGTAGAGGATGTTATGTGGCAGTGAGACAGTGGCAGTGATTGTAGAGGATGTTATGTGGTAGTGAGATAGTGGCAGTGAGTGTAGAGGATGTTATGTGGCAGTGAGACAGTGGCAGTAAATGTAGAGGATGTTATGTGGTAGTGAGACAGTGGCAGTGATTGTAGAGGATGTTACGTGGCAGTGAGACAGTGACAGTGATTGTAGAGGATGTTATGTGGTAGTGAGACAGTGGCAGTGATTGTAGAGGATGTTATGTGGCAGTGAGACAGTGGCAGTGATTGTAGAGGATGTTATGTGGTAGTGAGACAGTGGCAGTGATTGTAGAGGATGTTATGTGGTAGTGAGACAGTGGCAGTGATTGTAGAGGATGTTATGTGGCAGTGAGACAGTGGCAGTGATTGTAGAGGATGTTATGTGGCAGTGAGACAGTGGCAGTGATTGTAGAGGATGTTATGTGGTAGTGAGACAGTGGCAGTGATTGTAGAGGATGTTATGTGGCAGCGAGACAGTGGCAGTGATTGTAGAGGATGTTATGTGGCAGTGAGACAGTGGCAGTGATTGTAGAGGATTTTATGTGGCAGTGAGACAGTGGCAGTGATTGTAGAGGATGTTATGTGGTAGTGAGACAGTGGCAGTGATTGTAGAGGATGTTATGTGGCAGTGAGACAGTGGCAGTGATTGTAGAGGATGTTATGTGGCAGTGAGACAGTGGGAGTGATTGTAGAGGATGTTATGTGGCAGTGAGACAGTGGGAGTGATTGTAGAGGATGTTATGTGGCAGTGAGACAGTGGCAGTTATTGTAGAGGAGGTTATGTGGTAGTGAGACAGTGGCAGTGATTGTAGAGGATGTTATGTGGTAGTGAGACAGTGGCAGTGATTGTAGAGGATGTTATGTGGTAGTGAGACAGTGGCAGTGATTGTAGAGCATGTTATGTGGTAGTGAGACAGTGGCAGTGATTGTAGAGGATGTTATGTGGCAGTGAGACAGTGGCAGTGATTGTAGAGGATGTTATGTGGCAGTGAGACAGTGGCAGTGATTGTAGAGGATGTTATGTGGCAGTGATTGTAGAGGATGTTATGTGGTAGTGAAACAGTGGCAGTGATTGTAGAGGATGTTATGTGGCAGTGAGACAGTGGCAGTGATTGTAGAGGATGTTATGTGGCAGTGAGACAGTGGCAGTGATTGTAGAGGATGTTATGTGGTAGTGAAACAGTGGCAGTGATTGTAGAGGATGTTATGTGGCAGTGAGACAGTGGCAGTGATTGTAGAGGATGTTATGTGGTAGTAAGACAGTGGCAGTGATTGTAGAGGATGTTATGTGGCAGTGAGACAGTGGCAGTGATTGTAGAGGATGTTATGTGGTAGTGAGACAGTGGCAGTGATTGTAAAGGATGTTATGTGGTAGTGAGACAGTGGCAGTGATTGTAGAGAATTTTATGTGGCACTGAGACAGTGGCAGTGATTGTAGAGGATGTTATGTGGCAGTGAGACAGTGGCAGTGATTGTAGAGGATGTTATGTGGCAGTGAGACAGTGGCAGTGATTGTAGAGGATGTTATGTGGCAGTGAGACAGTGGCAGTGATTGTAGAGGATGTTATGTGGTAGTGAGACAGTGGCAGTGATTGTAGAGGATGTTATGTGGCAGCGAGACAGTGGCAGTGATTGTAGAGGATGTTATGTGGCAGTGAGACAGTGGCAGTGATTGTAGAGGATTTTATGTGGCAGTGAGACAGTGGCAGTGATTGTAGAGGATGTTATGTGGTAGTGAGACAGTGGCAGTGATTGTAGAGGATGTTATGTGGCAGTGAGACAGTGGCAGTGATTGTAGAGGATGTTATGTGGCAGTGAGACAGTGGGAATGATTGTAGAGGATGTTATGTGGCAGTGAGACAGTGGGAGTGATTGTAGAGGATGTTATGTGGCAGTGAGACAGTGGCAGTTATTGTAGAGGAGGTTATGTGGTAGTGAGACAGTGGCAGTGATTGTAGAGGATGTTATGTGGCAGTGAGACAGTGGCAGTGATTGTAGAGGATGTTATGTGGCAGTGAGACAGTGGCAGTGATTGTAGAGGATGTTATGTGGTAGTGAGACAGTGGCAGTGATTGTAGAGGATGTTATGTGGTAGTGAGACAGTGGCAGTGATTGTAGAGCATGTTATGTGGTAGTGAGTCAGTGGCAGTGATTGTAGAGGATGTTATGTGGTAGTGAGACAGTGGCAGTGATTGTAGAGGATGTTATGTGGTAGTGAGACAGTGGCAGTGATTGTAGAGGATGTTATGTGGCAGTGAGACAGTGGCAGTGATTGTAGAGGATGTTATGTGGTAGTGAGACAGTGGCAGTGATTGTAGAGGATGTTATGTGGTAGTGAGACAGTGGCAGTGATTGTAGAGGATGTTATGTGGCAGTGAGACAGTGGCAGTGATTGTAGAGGATGTTATGTGGTAGTGAGACAGTGGCAGTGATTGTAGAGGATGTTATGTGGTAGTGAGACAGTGGCAGTGATAGTAGAGGATGTTATATGGCAGTGAGACAGTGGCAGTGATTGTAGAGGATGTTATGTGGCAGTGAGACAGTGGCAGTGATTGTAGAGGATGTTATGTGGTAGTGAGACAGTGGCAGTGATTGTAGAGGATGTTATGTGGCAGTGAGACAGTGGCAGTGATTGTAGAGGATTTTATGTGGTAGTGAGACAGTGGCAGTGATTGTAGAGGATGTTATGTGGCAGTGAGACAGTGGCAGTGATTGTAGAGGATGTTATGTGGTAGTGAGACAGTGGCAGTGATTGTAGAGGATGTTATGTGGTAGTGAGACAGTGGCAGTGATTGTAAAGGATGTTATGTGGTAGTGAGACAGTGGCAGTGATTGTAGAGAATTTTATGTGGCACTGAGACAGTGGCAGTGATTGTAGAGGATGTTATGTGGCAGTGAGACAGTGGCAGTGATTGTAGAGGATGTTATGTGGTAGTGAGACAGTGGCAGTGATTGTAGAGGATGTTATGTGGCAGTGAGACAGTGGCAGTGATTGTAGAGGATGTTATGTGGCAGTGAGACAGTGGCAGTGATTGTAGAGGATGTTATGTGGTAGTGAGACAGTGGCAGTGATTGTAGAGGATGTTATGTGGCAGCGAGACAGTGGCAGTGATTGTAGAGGATGTTATGTGGCAGTGAGACAGTGGCAGTGATTGTAGAGGATTTTATGTGGCAGTGAGACAGTGGCAGTGATTGTAGAGGATGTTATGTGGTAGTGAGACAGTGGCAGTGATTGTAGAGGATGTTATGTGGCAGTGAGACAGTGGCAGTGATTGTAGAGGATGTTATGTGGCAGTGAGACAGTGGGAGTGATTGTAGAGGATGTTATGTGGCAGTGAGACAGTGGGAGTGATTGTAGAGGATGTTATGTGGCAGTGAGACAGTGGCAGTTATTGTAGAGGAGGTTATGTGGTAGTGAGACAGTGGCAGTGATTGTAGAGGATGTTATGTGGTAGTGAGACAGTGGCAGTGATTGTAGAGGATGTTATGTGGTAGTGAGACAGTGGCAGTGATTGTAGAGCATGTTATGTGGTAGTGAGACAGTGGCAGTGATTGTAGAGGATGTTATGTGGCAGTGAGACAGTGGCAGTGATTGTAGAGGATGTTATGTGGCAGTGAGACAGTGGCAGTGATTGTAGAGGATGTTATGTGGCAGTGATTGTAGAGGATGTTATGTGGTAGTGAAACAGTGGCAGTGATTGTAGAGGATGTTATGTGGCAGTGAGACAGTGGCAGTGATTGTAGAGGATGTTATGTGGCAGTGAGACAGTGGCAGTGATTGTAGAGGATGTTATGTGGTAGTGAAACAGTGGCAGTGATTGTAGAGGATGTTATGTGGCAGTGAGACAGTGGCAGTGATTGTAGAGGATGTTATGTGGTAGTAAGACAGTGGCAGTGATTGTAGAGGATGTTATGTGGCAGTGAGACAGTGGCAGTGATTGTAGAGGATGTTATGTGGTAGTGAGACAGTGTCAGTGATTGTAAAGGATGTTATGTGGTAGTGAGACAGTGGCAGTGATTGTAGAGAATTTTATGTGGCACTGAGACAGTGGCAGTGATTGTAGAGGATGTTATGTGGCAGTGAGACAGTGGCAGTGATTGTAGAGGATGTTATGTGGCAGTGAGACAGTGGCAGTGATTGTAGAGGATGTTATGTGGTAGTGAGACAGTGGCAGTGATTGTAGAGGATGTTATGTGGCAGTGAGACAGTGGCAGTGATTGTAGAGGATGTTATGTGGCAGCGAGACAGTGGCAGTGATTGTAGAGGATGTTATGTGGTAGTGAGACAGTGGCAGTGATTGTAGAGGATGTTATGTGGCAGTGAGACAGTGGCAGTGATTGTAGAGGATGTTATGTGGTAGTGAGACAGTGGCAGTGATTGTAGAGGATGTTATGTGGCAGTGAGACAGTGGCAGTGATTGTAGAGGATGTTATGTGGCAGTGAGACAGTGGGAATGATTGTAGAGGATGTTATGTGGCAGTGAGACAGTGGGAGTGATTGTAGAGGATGTTATGTGGCAGTGAGACAGTGGCAGTTATTGTAGAGGAGGTTATGTGGTAGTGAGACAGTGGCAGTGATTGTAGAGGATGTTATGTGGCAGTGAGACAGTGGCAGTGATTGTAGAGGATGTTATGTGGTAGTGAGACAGTGGCAGTGATTGTAGAGCATGTTATGTGGTAGTGAGACAGTGGCAGTGATTGTAGAGGATGTTATGTGGCAGTGAGACAGTGGCAGTGATTGTAGAGGATGTTATGTGGCAGTGAGACAGTGGCAGTGATTGTAGAGGATGTTATGTGGCAGTGATTGTAGAGGATGTTATGTGGTAGTGAAACAGTGGCAGTGATTGTAGAGGATGTTATGTGGCAGTGAGACAGTGGCAGTGATTGTAGAGGATGTTATGTGGCAGTGAGACAGTGGCAGTGATTGTAGAGGATGTTATGTGGTAGTGAAACAGTGGCAGTGATTGTAGAGGATGTTATGTGGCAGTGAGACAGTGGCAGTGATTGTAGAGGATGTTATGTGGTAGTAAGACAGTGGCAGTGATTGTAGAGGATGTTATGTGGCAGTGAGACAGTGGCAGTGATTGTAGAGGATGTTATGTGGTAGTGAGACAGTGGCAGTGATTGTAAAGGATGTTATGTGGTAGTGAGACAGTGGCAGTGATTGTAGAGAATTTTATGTGGCACTGAGACAGTGGCAGTGATTGTAGAGGATGTTATGTGGTAGTGAGACAGTGGCAGTGATTGTAGAGGATGTTATGTGGCAGTGAGACAGTGGCAGTGATTGTTGAGGATGTTATGTGGTAGTGAGACAGTGGCAGTGGTTGTAGAGGATGTTATGTGGTAGTGAGACAGTGGCAGTGATTGTAGAGGATGTTATGTGGCAGTGAGACAGTGGCAGTGATTGTAGAGGATGTTATGTGGTAGTGAGACAGTGGCAGTGATTGTAGAGGATGTTATGTGGCAGTGAGACAGTGGCAGTGATTGTAGAGGATGTTATGTGGCAGTGAGACAGTGGCAGTGATTGTAGAGGATGTTATGTGGTAGTGAGACAGTGGCAGTGATTGTAGAGGATGTTATGTGGCAGTGAGACAGTGGCAGTGATTGTAGAGGATTTTATGTGGTAGTGAGACAGTGGCAGTGATTGTAGAGGATGTTATGTGGCAGTGAGACAGTGGCAGTGATTGTAGAGGATGTTATGTGGTAGTGAGACAGTGGCAGTGATTGTAGAGGATGTTATGTGGTAGTGAGACAGTGGCAGTGATTGTAGAGGATGTTATGTGGTAGTGAGACAGTGGCAGTGATTGTAGAGCATGTTATGTGGTAGTGAGTCAGTGGCAGTGATTGTAGAGGATGTTATGTGGTAGTGAGACAGTGGCAGTGATTGTAGAGCATGTTATGTGGTAGTGAGACAGTGGCAGTGATTGTAGAGGATGTTATGTGGCAGTGAGACAGTGGCAGTGATTGTAGAGGATGTTATGTGGTAGTGAGACAGTGGCAGTGATTGTAGAGGATGTTATGTGGTAGTGAGACAGTGGCAGTGATAGTAGAGGATGTTATATGGCAGTGAGACAGTGGCAGTGATTGTAGAGGATGTTATGTGGCAGTGAGACAGTGGCAGTGATTGTAGAGGATGTTATGTGGTAGTGAGACAGTGGCAGTGATTGTAGAGGATGTTATGTGGCAGTGAGACAGTGGCAGTGATTGTAGAGGATTTTATGTGGTAGTGAGACAGTGGCAGTGATTGTAGAGGATGTTATGTGGCAGTGAGACAGTGGCAGTGATTGTAGAGGATGTTATGTGGTAGTGAGACAGTGGCAGTGATTGTAGAGGATGTTATGTGGTAGTGAGACAGTGGCAGTGATTGTAGAGGATGTTATGTGGTAGTGAGACAGTGGCAGTGATTGTAGAGCATGTTATGTGGTAGTGAGTCAGTGGCAGTGATTGTAGAGGATGTTATGTGGTAGTGAGACAGTGCAGTGATTGTAGAGCATGTTATGTGGTAGTGAGACAGTGGCAGTGATTGTAGAGGATGTTATGTGGCAGTGAGACAGTGGCAGTGATTGTAGAGGATGTTATGTGGTAGTGAGACAGTGGCAGTGATTGTAAAGGATGTTATGTGGTAGGGACAGTGGCAGTGATTGTAGAGCATGTTATGTGGTAGTGAGACAGTGGCAGTGATTGTAGAGGATGTTATGTGGCAGTGAGACAGTGGCAGTGATTGTAGAGGATGTTATGTGGCAGTGAGACAGTGGCAGTGATTGTAGAGGATGTTATGTGGTAGTAAGACAGTGGCAGTGATTGTAGAGGATGTTATGTGGCAGTGAGACAGTGCAGTGATTGTAGAGGATGTTATGTGGTAGTGAGACAGTGGCAGTGATTGTAGAGGATGTTATGTGGTAGTGAGACAGTGGCAGTGATTGTAGAGGATGTTATGTGGCAGTGAGACAGTGGCAGTGATTGTAGAGGATGTTATGTGGCAGTGAGACAGTGGCAGTGATTGTAGAGGATGTTATGTGGCAGTGAGACAGTGGTAGTGATTGTAGAGGATGTTATGTGGCAGTGAGACAGAGGCAGTGATTGTAGAGGATGTTATGTGGTAGTGAGACAGTGGCAGTGATTGTAGAGGATGTTATGTGGTAGTGAGACAGTGGCAGTGATTGTAGAGGATGTTATGTGGCAGTGAGACAGTGGCAGTGATTGTAGAGGATGTTATGTGGTAGTGAGACAGTGGCAGTGATTGTAGAGGATGTTATGTGGCAGTGAGACAGTGGCAGTAAATGTAGAGGATGTTATGTGGCAGTGAGACAGTGGCAGTGATTGTAGAGGATGTTATGTGGCAGTGAGACAGTGACAGTGATTGTAGAGGATGTTATGTGGTAGTGAGACAGTGGCAGTGATTGTAGAGGATGTTATGTGGCAGTGAGACAGTGACAGTGATTGTAGAGGATGTTATGTGGTAGTGAGACAGTGGCAGTAATTGTAGAGGATGTTATGTGGTAGTGAGACAGTGGCAGTGATTGTAGAGGATGTTATGTGGCAGTGAGACAGTGGCAGTGATTGTAGAGGATGTTATGTGGTAGTGAGACAGTGGCAGTGATTGTAGAGGATGTTATGTGGCAGTGAGACAGTGGCAGTGATTGTAGAGGATGTTATGTGGTAGTGAGATAGTGGCAGTGATTGTAGAGGATGTTATGTGGCAGTGAGACAGTGGCAGTAAATGTAGAGGATGTTATGTGGTAGTGAGACAGTGCAGTGATTGTAGAGGATGTTATGTGGCAGTGAGACAGTGACAGTGATTGTAGAGGATGTTATGTGGTAGTGAGACAGTGGCAGTGATTGTAGAGGATGTTATGTGGCAGTGAGACAGTGGCAGTGATTGTAGAGGATGTTATGTGGCAGTGAGACAGTGGCAGTGATTGTAGAGGATGTTATGTGGCAGTGAGACAGTGGCAGTGATTGTAGAGGATGTTATGTGGCAGTGATTGTAGAGGATGTTATGTGGTAGTGAAACAGTGGCAGTGATTGTAGAGGATGTTATGTGGCAGTGAGACAGTGGCAGTGATTGTAGAGGATGTTATGTGGCAGTGAGACAGTGGCAGTGATTGTAGAGGATGTTATGTGGTAGTGAAACAGTGGCAGTGATTGTAGAGGATGTTATGTGGCAGTGAGACAGTGGCAGTGATTGTAGAGGATGTTATGTGGTAGTAAGACAGTGGCAGTGATTGTAGAGGATGTTATGTGGCAGTGAGACAGTGGCAGTGATTGTAGAGGATGTTATGTGGTAGTGAGACAGTGGCAGTGATTGTAAAGGATGTTCTGTGGTAGTGAGACAGTGGCAGTGATTGTAGAGAATTTTATGTGGCACTGAGACAGTGGCAGTGATTGTAGAGGATGTTATGTGGTAGTGAGACAGTGGCAGTGATTGTAGAGGATGTTATGTGGCAGTGAGACAGTGGCAGTGATTGTTGAGGATGTTATGTGGTAGTGAGACAGTGGCAGTGGTTGTAGAGGATGTTATGTGGTAGTGAGACAGTGGCAGTGATTGTAGAGGATGTTATGTGGCAGTGAGACAGTGGCAGTGATTGTAGAGGATGTTATGTGGTAGTGAGACAGTGGCAGTGATTGTAGAGGATGTTATGTGGTAGTGAGACAGTGGCAGTGATTGTAGAGGATGTTATGTGGCAGTGAGACAGTGGCAGTGATTGTAGAGATGTTATGTGGCAGTGAGACAGTGGCAGTGATTGTAGAGGATGGTATGTGGTAGTGAGACAGTGGCAGTGATTGTAGAGGATGTTATGTGGCAGTGAGACAGTGCAGTGATTGTAGAGGATTTTATGTGGTAGTGAGACAGTGGCAGTGATTGTAGAGGATGTTATGTGGCAGTGAGACAGTGGCAGTGATTGTAGAGGATGTTATGTGGTAGTGAGACAGTGGCAGTGATTGTAGAGGATGTTATGTGGTAGTGAGACAGTGGCAGTGATTGTAGAGGATGTTATGTGGTAGTGAGACAGTGGCAGTGATTGTAGAGCAATGTTATGTGGTAGTGAGTCAGTGGCAGTGATTGTAGAGGATGTTATGTGTAGTGAGACAGTGCAGTGATTGTAGAGCATGTTATGTGGTAGTGAGACAGTGGCAGTGATTGTAGAGGATGTTATGTGGCAGTGAGACAGTGGCAGTGATTGTAGAGGATGTTATGTGGTAGTGAGACAGTGGCAGTGATTGTAAAGGATGTTATGTGGTAGTGAGACAGTGGCAGTGATTGTAGAGCATGTTATGTGGTAGTGAGACAGTGGCAGTGATTGTAGAGGATGTTATGTGGCAGTGAGACAGTGGCAGTGATTGTAGAGGATGTTATGTGGCAGTGAGACAGTGGCAGTGATTGTAGAGGATGTTATGTGGTAGTAAGACAGTGGCAGTGATTGTAGAGGATGTTATGTGGCAGTGAGACAGTGGCAGTGATTGTAGAGGATGTTATGTGGTAGTGAGACAGTGGCAGTGATTGTAGAGGATGTTATGTGGTAGTGAGACAGTGGCAGTGATTGTAGAGGATGTTATGTGGCAGTGAGACAGTGGCAGTGATTGTAGAGGATGTTATGTGGCAGTGAGACAGTGGCAGTGATTGTAGAGGATGTTATGTGGCAGTGAGACAGTGGTAGTGATTGTAGAGGATGTTATGTGGCAGTGAGACAGAGGCAGTGATTGTAGAGGATGTTATGTGGTAGTGAGACAGTGGCAGTGATTGTAGAGGATGTTATGTGGTAGTGAGACAGTGGCAGTGATTGTAGAGGATGTTATGTGGCAGTGAGACAGTGGCAGTGATTGTAGAGGATGTTATGTGGTAGTGAGACAGTGGCAGTGATTGTAGAGGATGTTATGTGGCAGTGAGACAGTGGCAGTAAATGTAGAGGATGTTATGTGGCAGTGAGACAGTGGCAGTGATTGTAGAGGATGTTATGTGGCAGTGAGACAGTGACAGTGATTGTAGAGGATGTTATGTGGTAGTGAGACAGTGGCAGTGATTGTAGAGGATGTTATGTGGCAGTGAGACAGTGACAGTGATTGTAGAGGATGTTATGTGGTAGTGAGACAGTGGCAGTAATTGTAGAGGATGTTATGTGGTAGTGAGACAGTGGCAGTGATTGTAGAGGATGTTATGTGGCAGTGAGACAGTGGCAGTGATTGTAGAGGATGTTATGTGGTAGTGAGACAGTGGCAGTGATTGTAGAGGATGTTATGTGGCAGTGAGACAGTGGCAGTGATTGTAGAGGATGTTATGTGGTAGTGAGATAGTGGCAGTGATTGTAGAGGATGTTATGTGGCAGTGAGACAGTGGCAGTAAATGTAGAGGATGTTATGTGGTAGTGAGACAGTGGCAGTGATTGTAGAGGATGTTATGTGGCAGTGAGACAGTGACAGTGATTGTAGAGGATGTTATGTGGTAGTGAGACAGTGGCAGTGATTGTAGAGGATGTTATGTGGCAGTGAGACAGTGGCAGTGATTGTAGAGGATGTTATGTGGTAGTGAGACAGTGGCAGTGATTGTAGAGGATGTTATGTGGCAGTGAGACAGTGGCAGTAAATGTAGAGGATGTTATGTGGCAGTGAGACAGTGGCAGTGATTGTAGAGGATGTTATGTGGCAGTGAGACAGTGACAGTGATTGTAGAGGATGTTATGTGGTAGTGAGACAGTGGCAGTGATTGTAGAGGATGTTATGTGGCAGTGAGACAGTGACAGTGATTGTAGAGGATGTTATGTGGTAGTGAGACAGTGGCAGTAATTGTAGAGGATGTTATGTGGTAGTGAGACAGTGGCAGTGATTGTAGAGGATGTTATGTGGCAGTGAGACAGTGGCAGTGATTGTAGAGGATGTTATGTGGTAGTGAGACAGTGGCAGTGATTGTAGAGGATGTTATGTGGCAGTGAGACAGTGGCAGTGATTGTAGAGGATGTTATGTGGTAGTGAGATAGTGGCAGTGATTGTAGAGGATGTTATGTGGCAGTGAGACAGTGGCAGTAAATGTAGAGGATGTTATGTGGTAGTGAGACAGTGGCAGTGATTGTAGAGGATGTTACGTGGCAGTGAGACAGTGACAGTGATTGTAGAGGATGTTATGTGGTAGTGAGACAGTGGCAGTGATTGTAGAGGATGTTATGTGGCAGTGAGACAGTGGCAGTGATTGTAGAGGATGTTATGTGGTAGTGAGACAGTGGCAGTGATTGTAGAGGATGTTATGTGGCAGTGAGACAGTGGCAGTGATTGTAGAGGATGTTATGTGGCAGTGAGACAGTGGCAGTGATTGTAGAGGATGTTATGTGGCAGTGAGACAGTGGCAGTGATTGTAGAGGATGTTATGTGGTAGTGAGACAGTGGCAGTGATTGTAGAGGATGTTATGTGGCAGTGAGACAGTGGCAGTGATTGTAGAGGATGTTATGTGGCAGTGAGACAGTGGGAGTGATTGTAGAGGATGTTATGTGGCAGTGAGACAGTGGGAGTGATTGTAGAGGATGTTATGTGGCAGTGAGACAGTGGCAGTTATTGTAGAGGAGGTTATGTGGTAGTGAGACAGTGGCAGTGATTGTAGAGGATGTTATGTGGTAGTGAGACAGTGGCAGTGATTGTAGAGGATGTTATGTGGTAGTGAGACAGTGGCAGTGATTGTAGAGCATGTTATGTGGTAGTGAGACAGTGGCAGTGATTGTAGAGGATGTTATGTGGCAGTGAGACAGTGGCAGTGATTGTAGAGGATGTTATGTGGCAGTGAGACAGTGGCAGTGATTGTAGAGGATGTTATGTGGTAGTGAGACAGTGGCAGTGATTGTAAAGGATGTTATGTGGTAGTGAGACAGTGGCAGTGATTGTAGAGAATTTTATGTGGCACTGAGACAGTGGCAGTGATTGTAGAGGATGTTATGTGGTAGTGAGACAGTGGCAGTGATTGTAGAGGATGTTATGTGGCAGTGAGACAGTGGCAGTGATTGTTGAGGATGTTATGTGGTAGTGAGACAGTGGCAGTGGTTGTAGAGGATGTTATGTGGTAGTGAGACAGTGGCAGTGATTGTAGAGGATGTTATGTGGCAGTGAGACAGTGGCAGTGATTGTAGAGGATGTTATGTGGTAGTGAGACAGTGGCAGTGATTGTAGAGGATGTTATGTGGTAGTGAGACAGTGCAGTGATTGTAGAGGATGTTATGTGGCAGTGAGACAGTGGCAGTGATTGTAGAGGATGTTATGTGGCAGTGAGACAGTGGCAGTGATTGTAGAGGATGTTATGTGGTAGTGAGACAGTGGCAGTGATTGTAGAGGATGTTATGTGGCAGTGAGACAGTGGCAGTGATTGTAGAGGATTTTATGTGGTAGTGAGACAGTGGCAGTGATTGTAGAGGATGTTATGTGGCAGTGAGACAGTGGCAGTGATTGTAGAGGATGTTATGTGGTAGTGAGACAGTGGCAGTGATTGTAGAGGATGTTATGTGGTAGTGAGACAGTGGCAGTGATTGTAGAGGATGTTATGTGGTAGTGAGACAGTGGCAGTGATTGTAGAGCATGTTATGTGGTAGTGAGTCAGTGGCAGTGATTGTAGAGGATGTTATGTGGTAGTGAGACAGTGGCAGTGATTGTAGAGCATATTATGTGGTAGTGAGACAGTGGCAGTGATTGTAGAGGATGTTATGTGGCAGTGAGACAGTGGCAGTGATTGTAGAGGATGTTATGTGGTAGTGAGACAGTGGCAGTGATTGTAAAGGATGTTATGTGGTAGTGAGACAGTGGCAGTGATTGTAGAGCATGTTATGTGGTAGTGAGACAGTGGCAGTGATTGTAGAGGATGTTATGTGGCAGTGAGACAGTGGCAGTGATTGTAGAGGATGTTATGTGGCAGTGAGACAGTGGCAGTGATTGTAGAGGATGTTATGTGGTAGTAAGACAGTGGCAGTGATTGTAGAGGATGTTATGTGGCAGTGAGACAGTGGCAGTGATTGTAGAGGATGTTATGTGGTAGTGAGACAGTGGCAGTGATTGTAGAGGATGTTATGTGGTAGTGAGACAGTGGCAGTGATTGTAGAGGATGTTATGTGGCAGTGAGACAGTGGCAGTGATTGTAGAGGATGTTATGTGGCAGTGAGACAGTGGCAGTGATTGTAGAGGATGTTATGTGGCAGTGAGACAGTGGTAGTGATTGTAGAGGATGTTATGTGGCAGTGAGACAGAGGCAGTGATTGTAGAGGATGTTATGTGGTAGTGAGACAGTGGCAGTGATTGTAGAGGATGTTATGTGGTAGTGAGACAGTGGCAGTGATTGTAGAGGATGTTATGTGGTAGTGAGACAGTGGCAGTGATTGTAGAGGATGTTATGTGGCAGTGAGACAGTGGCAGTGATTGTAGAGGATGTTATGTGGTAGTGAGACAGTGGCAGTGATTGTAGAGGATGTTATGTGGCAGTGAGACAGTGGCAGTAAATGTAGAGGATGTTATGTGGCAGTGAGACAGTGGCAGTGATTGTAGAGGATGTTATGTGGCAGTGAGGACAGTGACAGTGATTGTAGAGGATGTTATGTGGTAGTGAGACAGTGGCAGTGATTGTAGAGGATGTTATGTGGCAGTGAGACAGTGACAGTGATTGTAGAGGATGTTATGTGGTAGTGAGACAGTGGCAGTAATTGTAGAGGATGTTATGTGGTAGTGAGACAGTGGCAGTGATTGTAGAGGATGTTATGTGGCAGTGAGACAGTGGCAGTGATTGTAGAGGATGTTATGTGGTAGTGAGACAGTGGCAGTGATTGTAGAGGATGTTATGTGGCAGTGAGACAGTGGCAGTGATTGTAGAGGATGTTATGTGGTAGTGAGATAGTGGCAGTGATTGTAGAGGATGTTATGTGGCAGTGAGACAGTGGCAGTAAATGTAGAGGATGTTATGTGGTAGTGAGACAGTGGCAGTGATTGTAGAGGATGTTATGTGGCAGTGAGACAGTGACAGTGATTGTAGAGGATGTTATGTGGTAGTGAGACAGTGGCAGTGATTGTAGAGGATGTTATGTGGCAGTGAGACAGTGGCAGTGATTGTAGAGGATGTTATGTGGTAGTGAGACAGTGGCAGTGATTGTAGAGGATGTTATGTGGCAGTGAGACAGTGGCAGTAAATGTAGAGGATGTTATGTGGCAGTGAGACAAGTGGCAGTGATTGTAGAGGATGTTATGTGGCAGTGAGACAGTGACAGTGATTGTAGAGGATGTTATGTGGTAGTGAGACAGTGGCAGTGATTGTAGAGGATGTTATGTGGCAGTGAGACAGTGACAGTGATTGTAGAGGATGTTATGTGGTAGTGAGACAGTGGCAGTAATTGTAGAGGATGTTATGTGGTAGTGAGACAGTGGCAGTGATTGTAGAGGATGTTATGTGGCAGTGAGACAGTGGCAGTGATTGTAGAGGATGTTATGTGGTAGTGAGACAGTGGCAGTGATTGTAGAGGATGTTATGTGGCAGTGAGACAGTGGCAGTGATTGTAGAGGATGTTATGTGGTAGTGAGATAGTGGCAGTGATTGTAGAGGATGTTATGTGGCAGTGAGACAGTGGCAGTAAATGTAGAGGATGTTATGTGGTAGTGAGACAGTGGCAGTGATTGTAGAGGATGTTACGTGGCAGTGAGACAGTGACAGTGATTGTAGAGGATGTTATGTGGTAGTGAGACAGTGGCAGTGATTGTAGAGGATGTTATGTGGCAGTGAGACAGTGGCAGTGATTGTAGAGGATGTTATGTGGTAGTGAGACAGTGGCAGTGATTGTAGAGGATGTTATGTGGCAGTGAGACAGTGGCAGTGATTGTAGAGGATGTTATGTGGCAGTGAGACAGTGGCAGTGATTGTAGAGGATGTTATGTGGCAGTGAGACAGTGGCAGTGATTGTAGAGGATGTTATGTGGTAGTGAGACAGTGGCAGTGATTGTAGAGGATGTTATGTGGCAGCGAGACAGTGGCAGTGATTGTAGAGGATGTTATGTGGCAGTGAGACAGTGGCAGTGATTGTAGAGGATTTTATGTGGCAGTGAGACAGTGGCAGTGATTGTAGAGGATGTTATGTGGTAGTGAGACAGTGGCAGTGATTGTAGAGGATGTTATGTGGCAGTGAGACAGTGGCAGTGATTGTAGAGGATGTTATGTGGCAGTGAGACAGTGGGAGTGATTGTAGAGGATGTTATGTGGCAGTGAGACAGTGGAGTGATTGTAGAGGATGTTATGTGGCAGTGAGACAGTGGCAGTTATTGTAGAGGAGGTTATGTGGTAGTGAGACAGTGGCAGTGATTGTAGAGGATGTTATGTGGTAGTGAGACAGTGGCAGTGATTGTAGAGGATGTTATGTGGTAGTGAGACAGTGGCAGTGATTGTAGAGCATGTTATGTGGTAGTGAGACAGTGGCAGTGATTGTAGAGGATGTTATGTGGCAGTGAGACAGTGGCAGTGATTGTAGAGGATGTTATGTGGCAGTGAGACAGTGGCAGTGATTGTAGAGGATGTATGTGGCAGTGATTGTAGAGGATGTTATGTGGTAGTGAAACAGTGGCAGTGATTGTAGAGGATGTTATGTGGCAGTGAGACAGTGGCAGTGATTGTAGAGGATGTTATGTGGCAGTGAGACAGTGGCAGTGATTGTAGAGGATGTTATGTGGTAGTGAAACAGTGGCAGTGATTGTAGAGGATGTTATGTGGCAGTGAGACAGTGGCAGTGATTGTAGAGGATGTTATGTGGTAGTAAGACAGTGGCAGTGATTGTAGAGGATGTTATGTGGCAGTGAGACAGTGGCAGTGATTGTAGAGGATGTTATGTGGTAGTGAGACAGTGGCAGTGATTGTAAAGGATGTTATGTGGTAGTGAGACAGTGGCAGTGATTGTAGAGAATTTTATGTGGCACTGAGACAGTGGCAGTGATTGTAGAGGATGTTATGTGGTAGTGAGACAGTGGCAGTGATTGTAGAGGATGTTATGTGGCAGTGAGACAGTGGCAGTGATTGTTGAGGATGTTATGTGGTAGTGAGACAGTGGCAGTGGTTGTAGAGGATGTTATGTGGTAGTGAGACAGTGGCAGTGATTGTAGAGGATGTTATGTGGCAGTGAGACAGTGGCAGTGATTGTAGAGGATGTTATGTGGTAGTGAGACAGTGGCAGTGATTGTAGAGGATGTTATGTGGTAGTGAGACAGTGGCAGTGATTGTAGAGGATGTTATGTGGCAGTGAGACAGTGGCAGTGATTGTAGAGGATGTTATGTGGCAGTGAGACAGTGGCAGTGATTGTAGAGGATGTTATGTGGTAGTGAGACAGTGGCAGTGATTGTAGAGGATGTTATGTGGCAGTGAGACAGTGGCAGTGATTGTAGAGGATTTTATGTGGTAGTGAGACAGTGGCAGTGATTGTAGAGGATGTTATGTGGCAGTGAGACAGTGGCAGTGATTGTAGAGGATGTTATGTGGTAGTGAGACAGTGGCAGTGATTGTAGAGGATGTTATGTGGTAGTGAGACAGTGGCAGTGATTGTAGAGGATGTTATGTGGTAGTGAGACAGTGGCAGTGATTGTAGAGCATGTTATGTGGTAGTGAGTCAGTGGCAGTGATTGTAGAGGATGTTATGTGGTAGTGAGACAGTGGCAGTGATTGTAGAGCATGTTATGTGGTAGTGAGACAGTGGCAGTGATTGTAGAGGATGTTATGTGGCAGTGAGACAGTGGCAGTGATTGTAGAGGATGTTATGTGGTAGTGAGACAGTGGCAGTGATTGTAAAGGATGTTATGTGGTAGTGAGACAGTGGCAGTGATTGTAGAGCATGTTATGTGGTAGTGAGACAGTGGCAGTGATTGTAGAGGATGTTATGTGGCAGTGAGACAGTGGCAGTGATTGTAGAGGATGTTATGTGGCAGTGAGACAGTGGCAGTGATTGTAGAGGATGTTATGTGGTAGTAAGACAGTGGCAGTGATTGTAGAGGATGTTATGTGGCAGTGAGACAGTGGCAGTGATTGTAGAGGATGTTATGTGGTAGTGAGACAGTGGCAGTGATTGTAGAGGATGTTATGTGGTAGTGAGACAGTGGCAGTGATTGTAGAGGATGTTATGTGGCAGTGAGACAGTGGCAGTGATTGTAGAGGATGTTATGTGGCAGTGAGACAGTGGCAGTGATTGTAGAGGATGTTATGTGGCAGTGAGACAGTGGTAGTGATTGTAGAGGATGTTATGTGGCAGTGAGACAGAGGCAGTGATTGTAGAGGATGTTATGTGGTAGTGAGACAGTGGCAGTGATTGTAGAGGATGTTATGTGGTAGTGAGACAGTGGCAGTGATTGTAGAGGATGTTATGTGGTAGTGAGACAGTGGCAGTGATTGTAGAGGATGTTATGTGGCAGTGAGACAGTGGCAGTGATTGTAGAGGATGTTATGTGGTAGTGAGACAGTGGCAGTGATTGTAGAGGATGTTATGTGGCAGTGAGACAGTGGCAGTAAATGTAGAGGATGTTATGTGGCAGTGAGACAGTGGCAGTGATTGTAGAGGATGTTATGTGGCAGTGAGACAGTGACAGTGATTGTAGAGGATGTTATGTGGTAGTGAGACAGTGGCAGTGATTGTAGAGGATGTTATGTGGCAGTGAGACAGTGACAGTGATTGTAGAGGATGTTATGTGGTAGTGAGACAGTGGCAGTAATTGTAGAGGATGTTATGTGGTAGTGAGACAGTGGCAGTGATTGTAGAGGATGTTATGTGGCAGTGAGACAGTGGCAGTGATTGTAGAGGATGTTATGTGGTAGTGAGACAGTGGCAGTGATTGTAGAGGATGTTATGTGGCAGTGAGACAGTGGCAGTGATTGTAGAGGATGTTATGTGGTAGTGAGATAGTGGCAGTGATTGTAGAGGATGTTATGTGGCAGTGAGACAGTGGCAGTAAATGTAGAGGATGTTATGTGGTAGTGAGACAGTGGCAGTGATTGTAGAGGATGTTATGTGGCAGTGAGACAGTGACAGTGATTGTAGAGGATGTTATGTGGTAGTGAGACAGTGGCAGTGATTGTAGAGGATGTTATGTGGCAGTGAGACAGTGGCAGTGATTGTAGAGGATGTTATGTGGTAGTGAGACAGTGGCAGTAATTGTAGAGGATGTTATGTGGCAGTGAGACAGTGGCAGTGATTGTAGAGGATGTTATGTGGCAGTGAGACAGTGGCAGTGATTGTAGAGGATGTTATGTGGTAGTGAGACAGTGGCAGTGATTGTAGAGGATGTTATGTGGTAGTGAGACAGTGGCAGTGATTGTAGAGGATGTTATGTGGCAGCGAGACAGTGGCAGTGATTGTAGAGGATGTTATGTGGCAGTGAGACAGTGGCAGTGATTGTAGAGGATGTTATGTGGCAGTGAGACAGTGGAAGTGATTGTAGAGGATGTTATGTGGTAGTGAGACAGTGGCAGTGATTGTAGAGGATGTTATGTGGTAGTGAGACAGTGGCAGTGATTGTAGAGGATGTTATGTGGTAGTGAGACAGTGGCAGTGATTGTAGAGGATGTTATGTGGCAGTGAGACAGTGGCAGTGATTGTAGAGGATGTTATGTGGTAGTGAGACAGTGGCAGTGATTGTAGAGGATGTTATGTGGCAGTGAGACAGTGGCAGTAAATGTAGAGGATGTTATGTGGCAGTGAGACAGTGGCAGTGATTGTAGAGGATGTTATGTGGCAGTGAGACAGTGACAGTGATTGTAGAGGATGTTATGTGGTAGTGAGACAGTGGCAGTGATTGTAGAGGATGTTATGTGGCAGTGAGACAGTGACAGTGATTGTAGAGGATGCTATGTGGTAGTGAGACAGTGGCAGTAATTGTAGAGGATGTTATGTGGTAGTGAGACAGTGGCAGTGATTGTAGAGGATGTTATGTGGCAGTGAGACAGTGGCAGTGATTGTAGAGGATGTTATGTGGTAGTGAGACAGTGGCAGTGATTGTAGAGGATGTTATGTGGCAGTGAGACAGTGGCAGTGATTGTAGAGGATGTTATGTGGTAGTGAGATAGTGGCAGTGATTGTAGAGGATGTTATGTGGCAGTGAGACAGTGGCAGTAAATGTAGAGGATGTTATGTGGTAGTGAGACAGTGGCAGTGATTGTAGAGGATGTTATGTGGCAGTGAGACAGTGACAGTGATTGTAGAGGATGTTATGTGGTAGTGAGACAGTGGCAGTGATTGTAGAGGATGTTATGTGGCAGTGAGACAGTGGCAGTGATTGTAGAGGATGTTATGTGGTAGTGAGACAGTGGCAGTGATTGTAGAGGATGTTATGTGGTAGTGAGACAGTGGCAGTGATTGTAGAGGATGTTATGTGGTAGTGAGACAGTGGCAGTGATTGTAGAGCATGTTATGTGGTAGTGAGACAGTGGCAGTGATTGTAGAGGATGTTATGTGGCAGTGAGACAGTGGCAGTGATTGTAGAGGATGTTATGTGGCAGTGAGACAGTGGCAGTGATTGTAGAGGATGTTATGTGGCAGTGATTGTAGAGGATGTTATGTGGTAGTGAAACAGTGGCAGTGATTGTAGAGGATGTTATGTGGCAGTGAGACAGTGGCAGTGATTGTAGAGGATGTTATGTGGCAGTGAGACAGTGGCAGTGATTGTAGAGGATGTTATGTGGTAGTGAAACAGTGGCAGTGATTGTAGAGGATGTTATGTGGCAGTGAGACAGTGGCAGTGATTGTAGAGGATGTTATGTGGTAGTAAGACAGTGGCAGTGATTGTAGAGGATGTTATGTGGCAGTGAGACAGTGGCAGTGATTGTAGAGGATGTTATGTGGTAGTGAGACAGTGGCAGTGATTGTAAAGGATGTTATGTGGTAGTGAGACAGTGGCAGTGATTGTAGAGAATTTTATGTGGCACTGAGACAGTGGCAGTGATTGTAGAGGATGTTATGTGGTAGTGAGACAGTGGCAGTGATTGTAGAGGATGTTATGTGGCAGTGAGACAGTGGCAGTGATTGTTGAGGATGTTATGTGGTAGTGAGACAGTGGCAGTGGTTGTAGAGGATGTTATGTGGTAGTGAGACAGTGGCAGTGATTGTAGAGGATGTTATGTGGCAGTGAGACAGTGGCAGTGATTGTAGAGGATGTTATGTGGTAGTGAGACAGTGGCAGTGATTGTAGAGGATGTTATGTGGTAGTGAGACAGTGGCAGTGATTGTAGAGGATGTTATGTGGCAGTGAGACAGTGGCAGTGATTGTAGAGGATGTTATGTGGCAGTGAGACAGTGGCAGTGATTGTAGAGGATGTTATGTGGTAGTGAGACAGTGGCAGTGATTGTAGAGGATGTTATGTGGCAGTGAGACAGTGGCAGTGATTGTAGAGGATTTTATGTGGTAGTGAGACAGTGGCAGTGATTGTAGAGGATGTTATGTGGCAGTGAGACAGTGGCAGTGATTGTAGAGGATGTTATGTGGTAGTGAGACAGTGGCAGTGATTGTAGAGGATGTTATGTGGTAGTGAGACAGTGGCAGTGATTGTAGAGGATGTTATGTGGTAGTGAGACAGTGGCAGTGATTGTAGAGCATGTTATGTGGTAGTGAGTCAGTGGCAGTGATTGTAGAGGATGTTATGTGGTAGTGAGACAGTGGCAGTGATTGTAGAGCATGTTATGTGGTAGTGAGACAGTGGCAGTGATTGTAGAGGATGTTATGTGGCAGTGAGACAGTGGCAGTGATTGTAGAGGATGTTATGTGGTAGTGAGACAGTGGAAGTGATTGTAGAGGATGTTATGTGGTAGTGAGACAGTGGCAGTGATTGTAGAGGATGTTATGTGGTAGTGAGACAGTGGCAGTGATTGTAGAGGATGTTATGTGGTAGTGAGACAGTGGCAGTGATTGTAGAGGATGTTATGTGGCAGTGAGACAGTGGCAGTGATTGTAGAGGATGTTATGTGGTAGTGAGACAGTGGCAGTGATTGTAGAGGATGTTATGTGGCAGTGAGACAGTGGCAGTAAATGTAGAGGATGTTATGTGGCAGTGAGACAGTGGCAGTGATTGTAGAGGATGTTATGTGGCAGTGAGACAGTGACAGTGATTGTAGAGGATGTTATGTGGTAGTGAGACAGTGGCAGTGATTGTAGAGGATGTTATGTGGTAGTGAGACAGTGGCAGTGATTGTAGAGGATGTTATGTGGCAGTGAGACAGTGGCAGTGATTGTAGAGGATGTTATGTGGCAGTGAGACAGTGGCAGTGATTGTAGAGGATGTTATGTGGTAGTGAGACAGTGGCAGTGATTGTAGAGGATGTTATGTGGCAGTGAGACAGTGGCAGTGATTGTAGAGGATTTTATGTGGTAGTGAGACAGTGGCAGTGATTGTAGAGGATGTTATGTGGCAGTGAGACAGTGGCAGTGATTGTAGAGGATGTTATGTGGTAGTGAGACAGTGGCAGTGATTGTAGAGGATGTTATGTGGTAGTGAGACAGTGGCAGTGATTGTAGAGGATGTTATGTGGCAGTGAGACAGTGGCAGTGATTGTTGAGGATGTTATGTGGTAGTGAGACAGTGGCAGTGGTTGTAGAGGATGTTATGTGGTAGTGAGACAGTGGCAGTGATTGTAGAGGATGTTATGTGGCAGTGAGACAGTGGCAGTGATTGTAGAGGATGTTATGTGGTAGTGAGACAGTGGCAGTGATTGTAGAGGATGTTATGTGGTAGTGAGACAGTGGCAGTGATTGTAGAGGATGTTATGTGGCAGTGAGACAGTGGCAGTGATTGTAGAGGATGTTATGTGGCAGTGAGACAGTGGCAGTGATTGTAGAGGATGTTATGTGGTAGTGAGACAGTGGCAGTGATTGTAGAGGATGTTATGTGGCAGTGAGACAGTGGCAGTGATTGTAGAGGATTTTATGTGGTAGTGAGACAGTGGCAGTGATTGTAGAGGATGTTATGTGGCAGTGAGACAGTGGCAGTGATTGTAGAGGATGTTATGTGGTAGTGAGACAGTGGCAGTGATTGTAGAGGATGTTATGTGGTAGTGAGACAGTGGCAGTGATTGTAGAGGATGTTATGTGGTAGTGAGACAGTGGCAGTGATTGTAGAGCATGTTATGTGGTAGTGAGTCAGTGGCAGTGATTGTAGAGGATGTTATGTGGTAGTGAGACAGTGGCAGAGATTGTAGAGCATGTTATGTGGTAGTGAGACAGTGGCAGTGATTGTAGAGGATGTTATGTGGCAGTGAGACAGTGGCAGTGATTGTAGAGGATGTTATGTGGTAGTGAGACAGTGGCAGTGATTGTAAAGGATGTTATGTGGTAGTGAGACAGTGGCAGTGATTGTAGAGCATGTTATGTGGTAGTGAGACAGTGGCAGTGATTGTAGAGGATGTTATGTGGCAGTGAGACAGTGGCAGTGATTGTAGAGGATGTTATGTGGCAGTGAGACAGTGGCAGTGATTGTAGAGGATGTTATGTGGTAGTAAGACAGTGGCAGTGATTGTAGAGGATGTTATGTGGCAGTGAGACAGTGGCAGTGATTGTAGAGGATGTTATGTGGTAGTGAGACAGTGGCAGTGATTGTAGAGGATGTTATGTGGTAGTGAGACAGTGGCAGTGATTGTAGAGGATGTTATGTGGCAGTGAGACAGTGGCAGTGATTGTAGAGGATGTTATGTGGCAGTGAGACAGTGGCAGTGATTGTAGAGGATGTTATGTGGCAGTGAGACAGTGGTAGTGATTGTAGAGGATGTTATGTGGCAGTGAGACAGAGGCAGTGATTGTAGAGGATGTTATGTGGTAGTGAGACAGTGGCAGTGATTGTAGAGGATGTTATGTGGTAGTGAGACAGTGGCAGTGATTGTAGAGGATGTTATGTGGCAGTGAGACAGTGGCAGTGATTGTAGAGGATGTTATGTGGTAGTGAGACAGTGGCAGTGATTGTAGAGGATGTTATGTGGCAGTGAGACAGTGGCAGTAAATGTAGAGGATGTTATGTGGCAGTGAGACAGTGGCAGTGATTGTAGAGGATGTTATGTGGCAGTGAGACAGTGACAGTGATTGTAGAGGATGTTATGTGGTAGTGAGACAGTGGCAGTGATTGTAGAGGATGTTATGTGGCAGTGAGACAGTGACAGTGATTGTAGAGGATGTTATGTGGTAGTGAGACAGTGGCAGTAATTGTAGAGGATGTTATGTGGTAGTGAGACAGTGGCAGTGATTGTAGAGGATGTTATGTGGCAGTGAGACAGTGGCAGTGATTGTAGAGGATGTTATGTGGTAGTGAGACAGTGGCAGTGATTGTAGAGGATGTTATGTGGCAGTGAGACAGTGGCAGTGATTGTAGAGGATGTTATGTGGTAGTGAGATAGTGGCAGTGATTGTAGAGGATGTTATGTGGCAGTGAGACAGTGGCAGTAAATGTAGAGGATGTTATGTGGTAGTGAGACAGTGGCAGTGATTGTAGAGGATGTTATGTGGCAGTGAGACAGTGACAGTGATTGTAGAGGATGTTATGTGGTAGTGAGACAGTGGCAGTGATTGTAGAGGATGTTATGTGGCAGTGAGACAGTGGCAGTGATTGTAGAGGATGTTATGTGGTAGTGAGACAGTGGCAGTGATTGTAGAGGATGTTATGTGGCAGTGAGACAGTGGCAGTAAATGTAGAGGATGTTATGTGGCAGTGAGACAGTGGCAGTGATTGTAGAGGATGTTATGTGGCAGTGAGACAGAGGCAGTGATTGTAGAGGATGTTATGTGGCAGTGAGACAGTGGCAGTGATTGTAGAGGATGTTATGTGGCAGTGAGACAGTGACAGTGATTGTAGAGGATGTTATGTGGTAGTGAGACAGTGGCAGTGATTGTAGAGGATGTTATGTGGCAGTGAGACAGTGACAGTGATTGTAGAGGATGTTATGTGGTAGTGAGACAGTGGCAGTAATTGTAGAGGATGTTATGTGGTAGTGAGACAGTGGCAGTGATTGTAGAGGATGTTATGTGGCAGTGAGACAGTGGCAGTGATTGTAGAGGATGTTATGTGGTAGTGAGACAGTGGCAGTGATTGTAGAGGATGTTATGTGGCAGTGAGACAGTGGCAGTGATTGTAGAGGATGTTATGTGGTAGTGAGATAGTGGCAGTGATTGTAGAGGATGTTATGTGGCAGTGAGACAGTGGCAGTAAATGTAGAGGATGTTATGTGGTAGTGAGACAGTGGCAGTGATTGTAGAGGATGTTATGTGGCAGTGAGACAGTGACAGTGATTGTAGAGGATGTTATGTGGTAGTGAGACAGTGGCAGTGATTGTAGAGGATGTTATGTGGCAGTGAGACAGTGGCAGTGATTGTAGAGGATGTTATGTGGTAGTGAGACAGTGGCAGTGATTGTAGAGGATGTTATGTGGCAGTGAGACAGTGGCAGTAAATGTAGAGGATGTTATGTGGCAGTGAGACAGTGGCAGTGATTGTAGAGGATGTTATGTGGCAGTGAGACAGTGACAGTGATTGTAGAGGATGTTATGTGGTAGTGAGACAGTGGCAGTGATTGTAGAGGATGTTATGTGGCAGTGAGACAGTGACAGTGATTGTAGAGGATGTTATGTGGTAGTGAGACAGTGGCAGTAATTGTAGAGGATGTTATGTGGTAGTGAGACAGTGGCAGTGATTGTAGAGGATGTTATGTGGCAGTGAGACAGTGGCAGTGATTGTAGAGGATGTTATGTGGTAGTGAGACAGTGGCAGTGATTGTAGAGGATGTTATGTGGCAGTGAGACAGTGGCAGTGATTGTAGAGGATGTTATGTGGTAGTGAGATAGTGGCAGTGATTGTAGAGGATGTTATGTGGCAGTGAGACAGTGGCAGTAAATGTAGAGGATGTTATGTGGTAGTGAGACAGTGGCAGTGATTGTAGAGGATGTTACGTGGCAGTGAGACAGTGACAGTGATTGTAGAGGATGTTATGTGGTAGTGAGACAGTGGCAGTGATTGTAGAGGATGTTATGTGGTAGTGAGACAGTGGCAGTGATTGTAGAGAATTTTATGTGGCACTGAGACAGTGGCAGTGATTGTAGAGGATGTTATGTGGTAGTGAGACAGTGGCAGTGATTGTAGAGGATGTTATGTGGCAGTGAGACAGTGGCAGTGATTGTTGAGGATGTTATGTGGTAGTGAGACAGTGGCAGTGGTTGTAGAGGATGTTATGTGGTAGTGAGACAGTGGCAGTGATTGTAGAGGATGTTATGTGGCAGTGAGACAGTGGCAGTGATTGTAGAGGATGTTATGTGGTAGTGAGACAGTGGCAGTGATTGTAGAGGATGTTATGTGGTAGTGAGACAGTGGCAGTGATTGTAGAGGATGTTATGTGGCAGTGAGACAGTAGCAGTGATTGTAGAGGATGTTATGTGGCAGTGAGACAGTGGCAGTGATTGTAGAGGATGTTATGTGGTAGTGAGACAGTGGCAGTGATTGTAGAGGATGTTATGTGGCAGTGAGACAGTGGCAGTGATTGTAGAGGATTTTATGTGGTAGTGAGACAGTGGCAGTGATTGTAGAGGATGTTATGTGGCAGTGAGACAGTGGCAGTGATTGTAGAGGATGTTATGTGGTAGTGAGACAGTGGCAGTGATTGTAGAGGATGTTATGTGGTAGTGAGACAGTGGCAGTGATTGTAGAGGATGTTATGTGGCAGTGAGACAGTGGCAGTGATTGTTGAGGATGTTATGTGGTAGTGAGACAGTGGCAGTGGTTGTAGAGGATGTTATGTGGTAGTGAGACAGTGGCAGTGATTGTAGAGGATGTTATGTGGCAGTGAGACAGTGGCAGTGATTGTAGAGGATGTTATGTGGTAGTGAGACAGTGGCAGTGATTGTAGAGGATGTTATGTGGTAGTGAGACAGTGGCAGTGATTGTAGAGGATGTTATGTGGCA
This sequence comes from Eledone cirrhosa, assembly GCA_964016885.1. NCBI lineage: Eukaryota > Metazoa > Mollusca > Cephalopoda > Octopoda > Eledonidae > Eledone > Eledone cirrhosa. The sequence goes on from OZ024742.1 coordinate 289,660,430, forward strand.
GTGAGACAGTGGCAGTGATTGTAGAGGATGTTATGTGGCAGTGAGACAGTGGCAGTGATTGTAGAGGATGTTATGTGGCAGTGAGACAGTGGCAGTGATTGTAGAGGATGTTATGTGGCAGTGAGACAGTGGCAGTGAATGTAGAGGATGTTATGTGGTAGTGAGACAGTGGCAGTGATTGTAGAGGATGTTATGTGGTAGTGAGACAGTGGCAGTGATTGTAAAGGATGTTATGTGGCAGTGAGACAGTGGCAGTGATTGTAGAGGATGTTATGTGGTAGTGAGACAGTGGCAGTGATAGTAGAGGATGTTATGTGGTAGTGAGACAGTGGCAGTGATTGTAGAGGATGTTATGTGGCAGTGATTGTAGAGGATGTTATGTGGTAGTGAGACAGTGGCAGTGATTGTAGAGGATGTTATGTGGCAGTGAGACAGTGGCAGTTATTGTAGAAGATGTTATGTGGTAGTGAGACAGTGGCAGTGATTGTAGAGGATGTTATGTGGCAGTGAGACAGTGGCAGTGATTGTAGAGGATGTTATGTGGCAGTGAGACAGTGGCAGTGATTGTAGAGGATGTTATGTGGTAGTGAGACAGTGGCAGCGATTGTAGAGGATGTTATGTGGCAGTGAGACAGTGGCAGTGATTGTAGAGGATTTTATGTGGTAGTGAGACAGTGGCAGTGATTGTAGAGGATGTTATGTGGCAGTGAGACAGTGGCAGTGATTGTAGAGCATGTTATGTGGCAGTGAGACGGTGGCAGTGATTGTAGAGGATGTTATGTGGTAGTGAGACAGTGGCAGTGATTGTAGAGGATGTTATGTGGTAGTGAGACAGTGGCAGTGATTGTAGAGGATGTTATGTGGTAGTGAGACAGTGGCAGTGATTGTAGAGCATGTTATGTGGCAGTGAGACAGTGGCAGTGATTGTAGAGGATGTTATGTGGTAGTGAGACAGTGGCAGTGATTGTAGAGGATGTTATGTGGTAGTGAGACGGTGGCAGTGATTGTAGAGGATGTTATGTGGTAGTGAGACAGTGGCAGTGATTGTAGAGGATGTTATGTGGTAGTGAGACAGTGGCAGTGATTGTAGGGGATGTTATGTGGTAGTGAGACAGTGGCAGTGATAGTAGAGGATGTTATGTGGTAGTGAGACAGTGGCAGTGATTGTAGAGGATGTTATGTGGTAGTGAGACAGTGGCAGTGATTGTAGAGGATGTTATGTGGTAGTGAGACAGTGGCAGTGATTGTAGAGGATGTTATGTGGCAGTGAGACAGTGGAAGTGATTGTAGAGGATGTTATGTGGTAGTGAGACAGTGGCAGTGATTGTAGAGGATGTTATGTGGCAGTGAGACAGTGGCAGTGATAGTAGAGGATGTTATGTGGTAGTGAGACAGTGGCAGTGATTGTTGAGGATGTTATGTGGTAGTGAGACAGTGGCAGTGATTGTAGAGGATGTTATGTGGTAGTGAGACAGTGGCAGTGATTGTAGAGGATGTTATGTGGCAGTGAGACAGTGGCAGTGATTGTAGAGGATGTTATGTGGTAGTGAGACAGTGGCAGTGATTGTAGAGGATGTTATGTGGCAGTGAGACAGTGGCAGTGATTGTAGAGGATGTTATGTGGCAGTGAGACAGTGGCAGTGATTGTAGAGGATGTTATGTGGTAGTGAGACAGTGGCAGTGATTGTAGAGGATGTTATGTGGTAGTGAGACAGTGGCAGTGATTGTAGAGGATGTTATGTGGTAGTGAGACAGTGGCAGTGATTGTAGAGGATGTTATGTGGTACTGAGACAGTGGCAGTGATAGTAGAGGATGTTATGTGGTAGTGAGACAGTGGCAGTAATTGTAGAGGATGTTATGTGATAGTGAGACAGTGGCAGTGATTGTAGAGGATGTTATGTGGTAGTGAGACAGTGGCAGTGATTGTAGAGGATGTTATGTGGCAGTGAGACAGTGGCAGTGATTGTAGAGGATGTTATGTGTCAGTGAGACAGTGGCAGTGATTGTAGAGGATGTTATGTGGTAGTGAGACAGTGGCAGTGATTGTAAAGGATGTTATGTGGCAGTGAGACAGTGGCAGTGATTGTAGAGGATGTTATGTGGCAGTGAGACAGTGGCAGTGATTGTAGAGGATGTTATGTGGCAGTGAGACAGAGGCAGTGATTGTAGAGGATGTTATGTGGCAGTGAGACAGTGGCAGTGATTGTAGAGGATGTTATGTGGCAGTGAGACAGTGACAGTGATTGTAGAGGATGTTATGTGGTAGTGAGACAGTGGCAGTGATTGTAGAGGATGTTATGTGGCAGTGAGACAGTGACAGTGATTGTAGAGGATGTTATGTGGTAGTGAGACAGTGGCAGTAATTGTAGAGGATGTTATGTGGTAGTGAGACAGTGGCAGTGATTGTAGAGGATGTTATGTGGCAGTGAGACAGTGGCAGTGATTGTAGAGGATGTTATGTGGTAGTGAGACAGTGGCAGTGATTGTAGAGGATGTTATGTGGCAGTGAGACAGTGGCAGTGATTGTAGAGGATGTTATGTGGTAGTGAGATAGTGGCAGTGATTGTAGAGGATGTTATGTGGCAGTGAGACAGTGGCAGTAAATGTAGAGGATGTTATGTGGTAGTGAGACAGTGGCAGTGATTGTAGAGGATGTTATGTGGCAGTGAGACAGTGACAGTGATTGTAGAGGATGTTATGTGGTAGTGAGACAGTGGCAGTGATTGTAGAGGATGTTATGTGGCAGTGAGACAGTGGCAGTGATTGTAGAGGATGTTATGTGGTAGTGAGACAGTGGCAGTGATTGTAGAGGATGTTATGTGGCAGTGAGACAGTGGCAGTAAATGTAGAGGATGTTATGTGGCAGTGAGACAGTGGCAGTGATTGTAGAGGATGTTATGTGGCAGTGAGACAGTGACAGTGATTGTAGAGGATGTTATGTGGTAGTGAGACAGTGGCAGTGATTGTAGAGGATGTTATGTGGCAGTGAGACAGTGACAGTGATTGTAGAGGATGTTATGTGGTAGTGAGACAGTGGCAGTAATTGTAGAGGATGTTATGTGGTAGTGAGACAGTGGCAGTGATTGTAGAGGATGTTATGTGGCAGTGAGACAGTGGCAGTGATTGTAGAGGATGTTATGTGGCAGTGAGACAGTGGCAGTGATTGTAGAGGATGTTATGTGGTAGTGAGATAGTGGCAGTGATTGTAGAGGATGTTATGTGGCAGTGAGACAGTGGCAGTAAATGTAGAGGATGTTATGTGGTAGTGAGACAGTGGCAGTGATTGTAGAGGATGTTACGTGGCAGTGAGACAGTGACAGTGATTGTAGAGGATGTTATGTGGTAGTGAGACAGTGGCAGTGATTGTAGAGGATGTTATGTGGTAGTGAGACAGTGGCAGTGATTGTAGAGAATTTTATGTGGCACTGAGACAGTGGCAGTGATTGTAGAGGATGTTATGTGGTAGTGAGACAGTGGCAGTGATTGTAGAGGATGTTATGTGGCAGTGAGACAGTGGCAGTGATTGTTGAGGATGTTATGTGGTAGTGAGACAGTGGCAGTGGTTGTAGAGGATGTTATGTGGTAGTGAGACAGTGGCAGTGATTGTAGAGGATGTTATGTGGCAGTGAGACAGTGGCAGTGATTGTAGAGGATGTTATGTGGTAGTGAGACAGTGGCAGTGATTGTAGAGGATGTTATGTGGTAGTGAGACAGTGGCAGTGATTGTAGAGGATGTTATGTGGCAGTGAGACAGTAGCAGTGATTGTAGAGGATGTTATGTGGCAGTGAGACAGTGGCAGTGATTGTAGAGGATGTTATGTGGTAGTGAGACAGTGGCAGTGATTGTAGAGGATGTTATGTGGCAGTGAGACAGTGGCAGTGATTGTAGAGGATTTTATGTGGTAGTGAGACAGTGGCAGTGATTGTAGAGGATGTTATGTGGCAGTGAGACAGTGGCAGTGATTGTAGAGGATGTTATGTGGTAGTGAGACAGTGGCAGTGATTGTAGAGGATGTTATGTGGTAGTGAGACAGTGGCAGTGATTGTAGAGGATGTTATGTGGCAGTGAGACAGTGGCAGTGATTGTTGAGGATGTTATGTGGTAGTGAGACAGTGGCAGTGGTTGTAGAGGATGTTATGTGGTAGTGAGACAGTGGCAGTGATTGTAGAGGATGTTATGTGGCAGTGAGACAGTGGCAGTGATTGTAGAGGATGTTATGTGGTAGTGAGACAGTGGCAGTGATTGTAGAGGATGTTATGTGGTAGTGAGACAGTGGCAGTGATTGTAGAGGATGTTATGTGGCAGTGAGACAGTGGCAGTGATTGTAGAGGATGTTATGTGGCAGTGAGACAGTGGCAGTGATTGTAGAGGATGTTATGTGGCAGTGAGACAGTGGCAGTGATTGTAGAGGATGTTATGTGGCAGTGAGACAGTGGCAGTGAATGTAGAGGATGTTATGTGGTAGTGAGACAGTGGCAGTGATTGTAGAGGATGTTATGTGGTAGTGAGACAGTGGCAGTGATTGTAAAGGATGTTATGTGGCAGTGAGACAGTGGCAGTGATTGTAGAGGATGTTATGTGGTAGTGAGACAGTGGCAGTGATAGTAGAGGATGTTATGTGGTAGTGAGACAGTGGCAGTGATTGTAGAGGATGTTATGTGGCAGTGATTGTAGAGGATGTTATGTGGTAGTGAGACAGTGGCAGTGATTGTAGAGGATGTTATGTGGCAGTGAGACAGTGGCAGTTATTGTAGAAGATGTTATGTGGTAGTGAGACAGTGGCAGTGATTGTAGAGGATGTTATGTGGCAGTGAGACAGTGGCAGTGATTGTAGAGGATGTTATGTGGCAGTGAGACAGTGGCAGTGATTGTAGAGGATGTTATGTGGTAGTGAGACAGTGGCAGTGATTGTAGAGGATGTTATGTGGCAGTGAGACAGTGGCAGTGATTGTAGAGGATTTTATGTGGTAGTGAGACAGTGGCAGTGATTGTAGAGGATGTTATGTGGCAGTGAGACAGTGGCAGTGATTGTAGAGCATGTTATGTGGCAGTGAGACGGTGGCAGTGATTGTAGAGGATGTTATGTGGTAGTGAGACAGTGGCAGTGATTGTAGAGGATGTTATGTGGTAGTGAGACAGTGGCAGTGATTGTAGAGGATGTTATGTGGTAGTGAGACAGTGGCAGTGATTGTAGAGCATGTTATGTGGCAGTGAGACAGTGGCAGTGATTGTAGAGGATGTTATGTGGTAGTGAGACAGTGGCAGTGATTGTAGAGGATGTTATGTGGTAGTGAGACGGTGGCAGTGATTGTAGAGGATGTTATGTGGTAGTGAGACAGTGGCAGTGATTGTAGAGGATGTTATGTGGTAGTGAGACAGTGGCAGTGATTGTAGGGGATGTTATGTGGTAGTGAGACAGTGGCAGTGATAGTAGAGGATGTTATGTGGTAGTGAGACAGTGGCAGTGATTGTAGAGGATGTTATGTGGTAGTGAGACAGTGGCAGTGATTGTAGAGGATGTTATGTGGTAGTGAGACAGTGGCAGTGATTGTAGAGGATGTTATGTGGCAGTGAGACAGTGGAAGTGATTGTAGAGGATGTTATGTGGTAGTGAGACAGTGGCAGTGATTGTAGAGGATGTTATGTGGCAGTGAGACAGTGGCAGTGATAGTAGAGGATGTTATGTGGTAGTGAGACAGTGGCAGTGATTGTTGAGGATGTTATGTGGTAGTGAGACAGTGGCAGTGATTGTAGAGGATGTTATGTGGTAGTGAGACAGTGGCAGTGATTGTAGAGGATGTTATGTGGCAGTGAGACAGTGGCAGTGATTGTAGAGGATGTTATGTGGTAGTGAGACAGTGGCAGTGATTGTAGAGGATGTTATGTGGCAGTGAGACAGTGGCAGTGATTGTAGAGGATGTTATGTGGCAGTGAGACAGTGGCAGTGATTGTAGAGGATGTTATGTGGTAGTGAGACAGTGGCAGTGATTGTAGAGGATGTTATGTGGTAGTGAGACAGTGGCAGTGATTGTAGAGGATGTTATGTGGTAGTGAGACAGTGGCAGTGATTGTAGAGGATGTTATGTGGTACTGAGACAGTGGCAGTGATAGTAGAGGATGTTATGTGGTAGTGAGACAGTGGCAGTAATTGTAGAGGATGTTATGTGATAGTGAGACAGTGGCAGTGATTGTAGAGGATGTTATGTGGTAGTGAGACAGTGGCAGTGATTGTAGAGGATGTTATGTGGCAGTGAGACAGTGGCAGTGATTGTAGAGGATGTTATGTGCCAGTGAGACAGTGGCAGTGATTGTAGAGGATGTTATGTGGTAGTGAGACAGTGGCAGTGATTGTAAAGGATGTTATGTGGCAGTGAGACAGTGGCAGTGATTGTAGAGGATGTTATGTGGCAGTGAGACAGTGGCAGTGATTGTAGAGGATGTTATGTGGCAGTGAGACAGAGGCAGTGATTGTAGAGGATGTTATGTGGCAGTGAGACAGTGGCAGTGATTGTAGAGGATGTTATGTGGCAGTGAGACAGTGACAGTGATTGTAGAGGATGTTATGTGGTAGTGAGACAGTGGCAGTGATTGTAGAGGATGTTATGTGGCAGTGAGACAGTGACAGTGATTGTAGAGGATGTTATGTGGTAGTGAGACAGTGGCAGTAATTGTAGAGGATGTTATGTGGTAGTGAGACAGTGGCAGTGATTGTAGAGGATGTTATGTGGCAGTGAGACAGTGGCAGTGATTGTAGAGGATGTTATGTGGTAGTGAGACAGTGGCAGTGATTGTAGAGGATGTTATGTGGCAGTGAGACAGTGGCAGTGATTGTAGAGGATGTTATGTGGTAGTGAGATAGTGGCAGTGATTGTAGAGGATGTTATGTGGCAGTGAGACAGTGGCAGTAAATGTAGAGGATGTTATGTGGTAGTGAGACAGTGGCAGTGATTGTAGAGGATGTTATGTGGCAGTGAGACAGTGACAGTGATTGTAGAGGATGTTATGTGGTAGTGAGACAGTGGCAGTGATTGTAGAGGATGTTATGTGGCAGTGAGACAGTGGCAGTGATTGTAGAGGATGTTATGTGGTAGTGAGACAGTGGCAGTGATTGTAGAGGATGTTATGTGGCAGTGAGACAGTGGCAGTAAATGTAGAGGATGTTATGTGGCAGTGAGACAGTGGCAGTGATTGTAGAGGATGTTATGTGGCAGTGAGACAGTGACAGTGATTGTAGAGGATGTTATGTGGTAGTGAGACAGTGGCAGTGATTGTAGAGGATGTTATGTGGCAGTGAGACAGTGACAGTGATTGTAGAGGATGTTATGTGGTAGTGAGACAGTGGCAGTAATTGTAGAGGATGTTATGTGGTAGTGAGACAGTGGCAGTGATTGTAGAGGATGTTATGTGGCAGTGAGACAGTGGCAGTGATTGTAGAGGATGTTATGTGGTAGTGAGACAGTGGCAGTGATTGTAGAGGATGTTATGTGGCAGTGAGACAGTGGCAGTGATTGTAGAGGATGTTATGTGGTAGTGAGATAGTGGCAGTGATTGTAGAGGATGTTATGTGGCAGTGAGACAGTGGCAGTAAATGTAGAGGATGTTATGTGGTAGTGAGACAGTGGCAGTGATTGTAGAGGATGTTACGTGGCAGTGAGACAGTGACAGTGATTGTAGAGGATGTTATGTGGTAGTGAGACAGTGGCAGTGATTGTAGAGGATGTTATGTGGTAGTGAGACAGTGGCAGTGATTGTAGAGAATTTTATGTGGCACTGAGACAGTGGCAGTGATTGTAGAGGATGTTATGTGGTAGTGAGACAGTGGCAGTGTTTGTAGAGGATGTTATGTGGCAGTGAGACAGTGGCAGTGATTGTTGAGGATGTTATGTGGTAGTGAGACAGTGGCAGTGGTTGTAGAGGATGTTATGTGGTAGTGAGACAGTGGCAGTGATTGTAGAGGATGTTATGTGGCAGTGAGACAGTGGCAGTGATTGTAGAGGATGTTATGTGGCAGTGAGACAGTGGCAGTGATTGTAGAGGATGTTATGTGGCAGTGAGACAGTGGCAGTGATTGTAGAGGATGTTATGTGGTAGTGAGACAGTGGCAGTGATTGTAGAGGATGTTATGTGGCAGTGAGACAGTGGCAGTGATTGTAGAGGATTTTATGTGGTAGTGAGACAGTGGCAGTGATTGTAGAGGATGTTATGTGGCAGTGAGACAGTGGCAGTGATTGTAGAGGATGTTATGTGGTAGTGAGACAGTGGCAGTGATTGTAGAGGATGTTATGTGGTAGTGAGACAGTGGCAGTGATTGTAGAGGATGTTATGTGGCAGTGAGACAGTGGCAGTGATTGTTGAGGATGTTATGTGGTAGTGAGACAGTGGCAGTGGTTGTAGAGGATGTTATGTGGTAGTGAGACAGTGGCAGTGATTGTAGAGGATGTTATGTGGCAGTGAGACAGTGGCAGTGATTGTAGAGGATGTTATGTGGTAGTGAGACAGTGGCAGTGATTGTAGAGGATGTTATGTGGTAGTGAGACAGTGGCAGTGATTGTAGAGGATGTTATGTGGCAGTGAGACAGTGGCAGTGATTGTAGAGGATGTTATGTGGTAGTGAGACAGTGGCAGTGATTGTAAAGGATGTTATGTGGCAGTGAGACAGTGGCAGTGATTGTAGAGGATGTTATGTGGTAGTGAGACAGTGGCAGTGATAGTAGAGGATGTTATGTGGTAGTGAGACAGTGGCAGTGATTGTAGAGGATGTTATGTGGCAGTGATTGTAGAGGATGTTATGTGGTAGTGAGACAGTGGCAGTGATTGTAGAGGATGTTATGTGGCAGTGAGACAGTGGCAGTTATTGTAGAAGATGTTATGTGGTAGTGAGACAGTGGCAGTGATTGTAGAGGATGTTATGTGGCAGTGAGACAGTGGCAGTGATTGTAGAGGATGTTATGTGGCAGTGAGACAGTGGCAGTGATTGTAGAGGATGTTATGTGGTAGTGAGACAGTTGCAGTGATTGTAGAGGATGTTATGTGGCAGTGAGACAGTGGCAGTGATTGTAGAGGATTTTATGTGGTAGTGAGACAGTGGCAGTGATTGTAGAGGATGTTATGTGGCAGTGAGACAGTGGCAGTGATTGTAGAGCATGTTATGTGGCAGTGAGACGGTGGCAGTGATTGTAGAGGATGTTATGTGGTAGTGAGACAGTGGCAGTGATTGTAGAGGATGTTATGTGGTAGTGAGACAGTGGCAGTGATTGTAGAGGATGTTATGTGGTAGTGAGACAGTGGCAGTGATTGTAGAGCATGTTATGTGGCAGTGAGACAGTGGCAGTGATTGTAGAGGATGTTATGTGGTAGTGAGACAGTGGCAGTGATTGTAGAGGATGTTATGTGGTAGTGAGACGGTGGCAGTGATTGTAGAGGATGTTATGTGGTAGTGAGACAGTGGCAGTGATTGTAGAGGATGTTATGTGGTAGTGAGACAGTGGCAGTGATTGTAGGGGATGTTATGTGGTAGTGAGACAGTGGCAGTGATAGTAGAGGATGTTATGTGGTAGTGAGACAGTGGCAGTGATTGTAGAGGATGTTATGTGGTAGTGAGACAGTGGCAGTGATTGTAGAGGATGTTATGTGGTAGTGAGACAGTGGCAGTGATTGTAGAGGATGTTATGTGGCAGTGAGACAGTGGAAGTGATTGTAGAGGATGTTATGTGGTAGTGAGACAGTGGCAGTGATTGTAGAGGATGTTATGTGGCAGTGAGACAGTGGCAGTGATAGTAGAGGATGTTATGTGGTAGTGAGACAGTGGCAGTGATTGTTGAGGATGTTATGTGGTAGTGAGACAGTGGCAGTGATTGTAGAGGATGTTATGTGGTAGTGAGACAGTGGCAGTGATTGTAGAGGATGTTATGTGGCAGTGAGACAGTGGCAGTGATTGTAGAGGATGTTATGTGGTAGTGAGACAGTGGCAGTGATTGTAGAGGATGTTATGTGGCAGTGAGACAGTGGCAGTGATTGTAGAGGATGTTATGTGGCAGTGAGACAGTGGCAGTGATTGTAGAGGATGTTATGTGGTAGTGAGACAGTGGCAGTGATTGTAGAGGATGTTATGTGGTAGTGAGACAGTGGCAGTGATTGTAGAGGATGTTATGTGGTAGTGAGACAGTGGCAGTGATTGTAGAGGATGTTATGTGGTACTGAGACAGTGGCAGTGATAGTAGAGGATGTTATGTGGTAGTGAGACAGTGGCAGTGATTGTAGAGGATGTTATGTGGTAGTGAGACAGTGGCAGTGATTGTAGAGGATGTTATGTGGCAGTGAGACAGTGGCAGTGATTGTAGAGGATGTTATGTGTCAGTGAGACAGTGGCAGTGATTGTAGAGGATGTTATGTGGTAGTGAGACAGTGGCAGTGATTGTAAAGGATGTTATGTGGCAGTGAGACAGTGGCAGTGATTGTAGAGGATGTTATGTGGCAGTGAGACAGTGGCAGTGATTGTAGAGGATGTTATGTGGTAGTGAGACAGTGGCAGTGATTGTAGAGGATGTTATGTGGTAGTGAGACAGTGGCAGTGATTGTAGAGGATGTTATGTGGTAGTGAGACAGTGGCAGTGATTGTAGAGGATGTTATGTGGTAATGAGACAGTGGCAGTGATTGTAGAGGATGTTTATGTGGTAGTGAGACAGTGGCAGTGATTGTAGAGGATGTTATGTGGCAGTGAGACAGTGGCAGTGAATGTAGAGGATGTTATGTGGTAGTGAGACAGTGGCAGTGATTGTAGAGGATGTTATGTGGTAGTGAGACAGTGGCAGTGATTGTAAAGGATGTTATGTGGCAGTGAGACAGTGGCAGTGATTGTAGAGGATGTTATGTGGTAGTGAGACAGTGGCAGTGATAGTAGAGGATGTTATGTGGTAGTGAGACAGTGGCAGTGATTGTAGAGGATGTTATGTGGCAGTGATTGTAGAGGATGTTATGTGGTAGTGAGACAGTGGCAGTGATTGTAGAGGATGTTATGTGGCAGTGAGACAGTGGCAGTTATTGTAGAAGATGTTATGTGGTAGTGAGACAGTGGCAGTGATTGTAGAGGATGTTATGTGGCAGTGAGACAGTGGCAGTGATTGTAGAGGATGTTATGTGGCAGTGAGACAGTGGCAGTGATTGTAGAGGATGTTATGTGGTAGTGAGACAGTGGCAGTGATTGTAGAGGATGTTATGTGGCAGTGAGACAGTGGCAGTGATTGTAGAGGATTTTATGTGGTAGTGAGACAGTGGCAGTGATTGTAGAGGATGTTATGTGGCAGTGAGACAGTGGCAGTGATTGTAGAGCATGTTATGTGGCAGTGAGACGGTGGCAGTGATTGTAGAGGATGTTATGTGGTAGTGAGACAGTGGCAGTGATTGTAGAGGATGTTATGTGGTAGTGAGACAGTGGCAGTGATTGTAGAGGATGTTATGTGGTAGTGAGACAGTGGCAGTGATTGTAGAGCATGTTATGTGGCAGTGAGACAGTGGCAGTGATTGTAGAGGATGTTATGTGGTAGTGAGACAGTGGCAGTGATTGTAGAGGATGTTATGTGGTAGTGAGACGGTGGCAGTGATTGTAGAGGATGTTATGTGGTAGTGAGACAGTGGCAGTGATTGTAGAGGATGTTATGTGGTAGTGAGACAGTGGCAGTGATTGTAGGGGATGTTATGTGGTAGTGAGACAGTGGCAGTGATAGTAGAGGATGTTATGTGGTAGTGAGACAGTGGCAGTGATTGTAGAGGATGTTATGTGGTAGTGAGACAGTGGCAGTGATTGTAGAGGATGTTATGTGGCAGTGAGACAGTGGCAGTGATTGTAGAGGATGTTATGTGGTAGTGAGACAGTGGCAGTGATTGTAGAGGATGTTATGTGGTAGTGAGACAGTGGCAGTGATTGTAGAGGATGTTATGTGGCAGTGAGACAGTGGCAGTGATTGTAGAGGATGTTATGTGGCAGTGAGACAGTGGCAGTGATTGTAGAGGATGTTATGTGGTAGTGAGACAGTGGCAGTGATTGTAGAGGATGTTATGTGGCAGTGAGACAGTGGCAGTGATTGTAGAGGATTTTATGTGGTAGTGAGACAGTGGCAGTGATTGTAGAGGATGTTATGTGGCAGTGAGACAGTGGCAGTGATTGTAGAGCATGTTATGTGGCAGTGAGACGGTGGCAGTGATTGTAGAGGATGTTATGTGGTAGTGAGACAGTGGCAGTGATTGTAGAGGATGTTATGTGGTAGTGAGACAGTGGCAGTGATTGTAGAGGATGTTATGTGGTAGTGAGACAGTGGCAGTGATTGTAGAGCATGTTATGTGGCAGTGAGACAGTGGCAGTGATTGTAGAGGATGTTATGTGGTAGTGAGACAGTGGCAGTGATTGTAGAGGATGTTATGTGGTAGTGAGACAGTGGCAGTGATTGTAGAGGATGTTATGTGGTAGTGAGACAGTGGCAGTGATTGTAGAGGATGTTATGTGGTAGTGAGACAGTGGCAGTGATTGTATGGGATGTTATTTTGTAGTGAGACAGTGGCAGTGATAGTAGAGGATGTTATGTGGTAGTGAGACAGTGGCAGTGATTGTAGAGGATGTTATGTGGTAGTGAGACAGTGGCAGTGATTGTAGAGGATGTTATGTGGCAGTGAGACAGTGGGAGTGATTGTAGAGGATGTTATGTGGCAGTGAGACAGTGGGAGTGATTGTAGAGGATGTTATGTGGCAGTGAGACAGTGGGAGTGATTGTAGAGGATGTTATGTGGCAGTGAGACAGTGGCAGTTATTGTAGAGGATGTTATGTGGTAGTGAGACAGTGGCAGTGATTGTAGAGGATGTTATGTGGTAGTGAGACAGTGGCAGTGATTGTAGAGGATGTTATGTGGTAGTGAGACAGTGGCAGTGATTGTAGAGCATGTTATGTGGTAGTGAGACAGTGGCAGTGATTGTAGAGGATGTTATGTGGCAGTGAGACAGTGGCAGTGATTGTAGAGGATGTTATGTGGCAGTGAGACAGTGGCAGTGATTGTAGAGGATGTTATGTGGTAGTGAGACAGTGGCAGTGATTGTAGAGGATGTTATGTGGTAGTGAGACAGTGGCAGTGATTGTAGAGGATGTTATGTGGTAGTGAGACAGTGGCAGTGATTGTAGAGGATGTTATGTGGCAGTGAGACAGTGGCAGTGATTGTAGAGGATGTTATGTGGTAGTAAGATAGTGGCAGTGATTGTAGAGGATGTTATGTGGCAGTGAGACAGTGGCAGTGATTGTAGAGGATGTTATGTGGTAGTGAGACAGTGGCAGTGATTGTAAAGGATGTTATGTGGTAGTGAGACAGTGGCAGTGATTGTAGAGGATGTTATGTGGCACTGAGACAGTGGCAGTGATTGTAGAGGATGTTATGTGGTAGTGAGACAGTGGCAGTGATTGTAGAGGATGTTATGTGGCAGTGAGACAGTGGCAGTGATTGTAGAGGATGTTATGTGGCAGTGAGACAGTGGCAGTGATTGTAGAGGATGTTATGTGGAAGTGAGACAGTGGCAGTGATTGTAGAGGATGTTATGTGGTAGTGAGACAGTGGCAGTGATTGTAGAGGATGTTATGTGATAGTGAGACAGTGGCAGTGATAATAGAGGATGTTATGTGGTAGTGAGACAGTGGCAGTGATTGTAGAGGATGTTATGTGGTAGTGAGACAGTGGCAGTGATTGTAGAGGATGTTATGTGGCAGTGAGACAGTGGCAGTGATTGTAGAGGATGTTATGTGGCAGTGAGACAGTGGCAGTGATTGTAGAGGATGTTATGTGGCAGTGAGACAGTGGCAGTGATTGTAGAGGATGTTATGTGGCAGTGAGACAGTGGCAGTGATTGTAGAGGATGTTATGTGGTAGTGAGACAGTGGCAGTGATTGTAGAGGATGTTATGTGGTAGTGAGACAGTGGCAGTGATTGTAGAGGATGTTATGTGGTAGTGAGACAGTGGCAGTGATTGTAGAGGATGTTATGTGGCAGTGAGACAGTGGCAGTGATTGTAGAGGATGTTATGTGGCAGTGAGACAGTGGCAGTGATTGTAGAGGATGTTATGTGGCAGTGAGACAGTGACAGTGATTGTAGAGGATGTTATGTGGTAGTGAGACAGTGGCAGTGATTGTAGAGGATGTTATGTGGCAGTGAGACAGTGGCAGTGATTGTAGAGGATGTTATGTGGTAGTGAGACAGTGGCAGTGATTGTAGAGGATGTTATGTGGCAGTGAGACAGTGGCAGTGATTGTAGAGGATGTTATGTGGCAGTGAGACAGTGGCAGTGATTGTAGAGGATGTTATGTGGTAGTGAGACAGTGGCAGTGATTGTAGAGGATGTTATGTGGTAGTGAGACAGTGGCAGTGATTGTAGAGGATGTTACGTGGCAGCGAGACAGTGGCAGTGATTGTAGAGGATGTTATGTGGCAGTGAGACAGTGGCAGTGATTGTAGAGGATGTTATGTGGCAGTGAGACAGTGGCAGTGATTGTAGAGGATGTTATGTGGTAGTGAGACAGTGGCAGTGATTGTAGAGGATGTTATGTGGCAGTGAGACAGTGGCAGTGATAGTAGAGGATGTTATGTGGTAGTGAGACAGTGGCAGTGATTGTTGAGGATGTTATGTGGTAGTGAGACAGTGGCAGTGATTGTAGAGGATGTTATGTGGCAGTGAGACAGTGGCAGTGATTGTAGAGGATGTTATGTGGCAGTGGGACAGTGGCAGTGATTGTAGAGGATGTTATGTGGTAGTGAGACAGTGGCAGTGATTGTAGAGGATGTTATGTGGCAGTGAGACAGTGGCAGTGATTGTAGAGGATGTTATGTGGCAGTGAGACAGTGGCAGTGATTGTAGAGCATGTTATGTGGTAGTGAGACAGTGGCAGTGATTGTAGAGGATGTTATGTCGCAGTGAGACAGTGGCAGTGATTGTAGAGGATTTTATGTGGTAGTGAGACAGTGGCAGTGATTGTAGAGGATGTTATGTGGCAGTGAGACAGTGGCAGTGATTGTAGAGCATGTTATGTGGCAGTGAGACGGTGGCAGTGATAGTAGAGGATGTTATGTGGTAGTGAGACAGTGGCAGTGATTGTAGAGGATGTTATGTGGTAGTGAGACAGTGGCAGTGATTGTAGAGCATGTTATGTGGCAGTGAGACAGTGGCAGTGATTGAGAGGATGTTATGTGGTAGTGAGACAGTGGCAGTGATTGTAGAGGATGTTATGTGGTAGTGAGACAGTGGCAGTGATTGTAGAGGATGTTATGTGGTAGTGAGACCGTGGCAGTGATTGTAGAGGATGTTATGTGGTAGTGAGACAGTGGCAGTGATTGTAGGGGATGTTATGTGGTAGTGAGACAGTGGCAGTGATAGTAGAGGATGTTATGTGGTAGTGAGACAGTGGCAGTGATTGTAGAGGATGTTATGTGGTAGTGAGACAGTGGCAGTGATTGTAGAGGATGTTATGTGGCAGTGAGACAGTGGGAGTGATTGTAGAGGATGTTATGTGGCAGTGAGACAGTGGGAGTGATTGTAGAGGATGTTATGTGGCAGTGAGACAGTGGGAGTGATTGTAGAGGATGTTATGTGGCAGTGAGACAGTGGCAGTTATTGTAGAGGATGTTATGTGGTAGTGAGACAGTGGCAGTGATTGTAGAGGATGTTATGTGGTAGTGAGACAGTGGCAGTGATTGTAGAGGATGTTATGTGGTAGTGAGACAGTGGCAGTGATTGTAGAGCATGTTATGTGGTAGTGAGACAGTGGCAGTGATTGTAGAGGATGTTATGTGGCAGTGAGACAGTGGCAGTGATTGTAGAGGATGTTATGTGGTAGTAAGACAGTGGCAGTGAATGTAGAGGATGTTATGTGGCAGTGAGACAGTGGCAGTGATTGTAGAGGATGTTATGTGGTAGTGAGACAGTGGCAGTGATTGTAAAGGATGTTATGTGGTAGTGAGACAGTGGCAGTGATTGTAGAGGATGTTATGTGGCACTGAGACAGTGGCAGTGATTGTAGAGGATGTTATGTGGTAGTGAGACAGTGGCAGTGATTGTAGAGGATGTTATGTGGCAGTGAGACAGTGGCAGTGATTGTAGAGGATGTTATGTGGCAGTGAGACAGTGGCAGTGATTGTAGAGGATGTTATGTGGCAGTGAGACAGTGGCAGTGATTGTAGAGGATGTTATGTGGCAGTGATTGTAGAGGATGTTATGTGGTAGTGATACAGTGGCAGTGATTGTAGAGGATGTTACGTGGTAGTGACACAGTGGCAGTGATTGTAGAGGATGTTATGTGGTAGTGAGACAGTGGCACTGATTGTAGAGGATGTTATGTGGTAGTGAGACAGTGGCAGTGATTGTAGAGGATGTTATGTGATAGTGAGACAGTGGCAGTGATAATAGAGGATGTTATGTGGTAGTGAGACAGTGGCAGTGATTGTAGAGGATGTTATGTGGTAGTGAGATAGTGGCAGTGATTGTAGAGGATGTTATGTGGTAGTGAGATAGTGGCAGTGATTGTAGAGGATGTTATGTGGCAGTGAGACAGTGGCAGTGATTGTAGAGGATGTTATGTGGTAGTGAGACAGTGGCAGTGATTGTAGAGGATGTTATGTGGCAGTGAGACAGTGGCAGTGATTGTAGAGGATGTTATGTGGCAGTGAGACAGTGGCAGTGATTGTAGAGGATGTTATGTGGCAGTGAGACAGTGGCAGTGATTGTAGAGGATGTTATGTGGCAGTGAGACAGTGGCATTGATTGTAGAGGATGTTATGTGGTAGTGAGACAGTGGCAGTGATTGTAGAGGATGTTATGTGGTAGTGAGACAGTGGCAGTGATTGTAGAGGATGTTATGTGGTAGTGAGACAGTGGCAGTGATTGTAGAGGATGTTATGTGGCAGTGAGACAGTGGCAGTGATTGTAGAGGATGTTATGTGGTAGTGAGACAGTGGCAGTGATTGTAGAGGATGTTATATGGTAGTGAGACAGTGGCAGTGATTGTAGAGGATGTTATGTGGCAGTGAGACAGTGACAGTGATTGTAGAGGATGTTATGTGGTAGTGAGACAGTGGCAGTAATTGTAGAGGATGTTATGTGGTAGTGAGACAGTGGCAGTGATTGTAGAGGATGTTATGTGGCAGTGAGACAGTGGCAGTGATTGTAGAGGATGTTATGTGGTAGTGAGACAGTGGCAGTGATTGTAGAGGATGTTATGTGGCAGTGAGACAGTGGCAGTGATTGTAGAGGATGTTATGTGGTAGTGAGATAGTGGCAGTGATTGTAGAGGATGTTATGTGGCAGTGAGACAGTGGCAGTAAATGTAGAGGATGTTATGTGGTAGTGAGACAGTGGCAGTGATTGTAGAGGATGTTATGTGGCAGTGAGACAGTGACAGTGATTGTAGAGGATATTATGTGGTAGTGAGACAGTGGCAGTGATTGTAGAGGATGTTATGTGGCAGTGAGACAGTGGCAGTGATTGTAGAGGATGTTATGTGGTAGTGAGACAGTGGCAGTGATTGTAGAGGATGTTATGTGGCAGTGAGACAGTGGCAGTGATTGTAGAGGATGTTATGTGGCAGTGAGACAGTGGCAGTGATTGTAGAGGATGTTATGTGGTAGTGAGACAGTGGCAGTGATTGTAGAGGATGTTATGTGGTAGTGAGACAGTGGCAGTGATTGTAGAGGATGTTATGTGGCAGCGAGACAGTGGCAGTGATTGTAGAGGATGTTATGTGGCAGTGAGACAGTGGCAGTGATTGTAGAGGATGTTATGTGGCAGTGAGACAGTGGCAGTGATTGTAGAGGATGTTATGTGGTAGTGAGACAGTGGCAGTGATTGTAGAGGATGTTATGTGGCAGTGAGACAGTGGCAGTGATTGTAGAGGATGTTATGTGGCAGTGAGACAGTGGGAGTGATTGTAGAGGATGTTATGTGGCAGTGAGACAGTGGGAGTGATTGTAGAGGATGTTATGTGGCAGTGAGACAGTGGCAGTTATTGTAGAGGATGTTATGTGGTAGTGAGACAGTGGCAGTGATTGTAGAGGATGTTATGTGGTAGTGAGACAGTGGCAGTGATTGTAGAGGATGTTATGTGGTAGTGAGACAGTGGCAGTGATTGTAGAGCATGTTATGTGGCAGTGAGACAGTGGCAGTGATTGTAGAGGATGTTATGTGGCAGTGAGACAGTGGCAGTGATTGTAGAGGATGTTATGTGGTAGTAAGACAGTGGCAGTGATTGTAGAGGATGTTATGTGGCAGTGAGACAGTGGCAGTGATTGTAGAGGATGTTATGTGGTAGTGAGACAGTGGCAGTGATTGTAAAGGATGTTATGTGGTAGTGAGACAGTGGCAGTGATTGTAGAGGATGTTATGTGGCACTGAGACAGTGGCATTGATTGTAGAGGATGTTATGTGGTAGTGAGACAGTGGCAGTGATTGTAGAGGATGTTATGTGGTAGTGAGACAGTGGCAGTGATTGTAGAGGATGTTATGTGGTAGTGAGACAGTGGCAGTGATTGTAGAGGATGTTATGTGGTAGTGAGACAGTGGCAGTGATTGTAGAGGATGTTATGTGGCAGTGAGACAGTGGCAGTGATTGTAGAGGATGTTATGTGGTAGTGAGACAGTGGCAGTGATTGTAGAGGATGTTATGTGGCAGTGAGACAGTGGCAGTAAATGTAGAGGATGTTATGTGGCAGTGAGACAGTGGCAGTGATTGTAGAGGATGTTATGTGGCAGTGAGACAGTGACAGTGATTGTAGAGGATGTTATGTGGTAGTGAGACAGTGGCAGTGATTGTAGAGGATGTTATGTGGCAGTGAGACAGTGACAGTGATTGTTGAGGATGTTATGTGGTAGTGAGACAGTGGCAGTGATTGTAGAGGATGTTATGTGGTAGTGAGACAGTGGCAGTGATTGTAGAGGATGTTATGTGGTAGTGAGACAGTGGCAGTGAATGTAGAGGATGTTATGTGGCAGTGAGACAGTGGCAGTGATTGTAGAGGATGTTATGTGGTAGTGAGACAGTGGCAGTGATTGTAAAGGATGTTATGTGGTAGTGAGACAGTGGCAGTGATTGTAGAGGATGTTATGTGGCACTGAGACAGTGGCAGTGATTGTAGAGGATGTTATGTGGTAGTGAGACAGTGGCAGTGATTGTAGAGGATGTTATGTGGCAGTGAGACAGTGGCAGTGATTGTAGAGGATGTTATGTGGCAGTGAGACAGTGGCAGTGATTGTAGAGGATGTTATGTGGCAGTGAGACAGTGGCAGTGATTGTAGAGGATGTTATGTGGCAGTGATTGTAGAGGATGTTATGTGGTAGTGATACAGTGGCAGTGATTGTAGAGGATGTTACGTGGTAGTGACACAGTGGCAGTGATTGTAGAGGATGTTATGTGGTAGTGAGACAGTGGCACTGATTGTAGAGGATGTTATGTGGTAGTGAGACAGTGGCAGTGATTGTAGAGGATGTTATGTGATAGTGAGACAGTGGCAGTGATAATAGAGGATGTTATGTGGTAGTGAGACAGTGGCAGTGATTGTAGAGGATGTTATGTGGTAGTGAGATAGTGGCAGTGATTGTAGAGGATGTTATGTGGTAGTGAGATAGTGGCAGTGATTGTAGAGGATGTTATGTGGCAGTGAGACAGTGGCAGTGATTGTAGAGGATGTTATGTGGTAGTGAGACAGTGGCAGTGATTGTAGAGGATGTTATGTGGCAGTGAGACAGTGGCAGTGATTGTAGAGGATGTTATGTGGCAGTGAGACAGTGGCAGTGATTGTAGAGGATGTTATGTGGCAGTGAGACAGTGGCAGTGATTGTAGAGGATGTTATGTGGCAGTGAGACAGTGGCATTGATTGTAGAGGATGTTATGTGGTAGTGAGACAGTGGCAGTGATTGTAGAGGATGTTATGTGGTAGTGAGACAGTGGCAGTGATTGTAGAGGATGTTATGTGGTAGTGAGACAGTGGCAGTGATTGTAGAGGATGTTATGTGGCAGTGAGACAGTGGCAGTGATTGTAGAGGATGTTATGTGGTAGTGAGACAGTGGCAGTGATTGTAGAGGATGTTATATGGTAGTGAGACAGTGGCAGTAAATGTAGAGGATGTTATGTGGCAGTGAGACAGTGACAGTGATTGTAGAGGATGTTATGTGGTAGTGAGACAGTGGCAGTAATTGTAGAGGATGTTATGTGGTAGTGAGACAGTGGCAGTGATTGTAGAGGATGTTATGTGGCAGTGAGACAGTGGCAGTGATTGTAGAGGATGTTATGTGGTAGTGAGACAGTGGCAGTGATTGTAGAGGATGTTATGTGGCAGTGAGACAGTGGCAGTGATTGTAGAGGATGTTATGTGGTAGTGAGATAGTGGCAGTGATTGTAGAGGATGTTATGTGGCAGTGAGACAGTGGCAGTAAATGTAGAGGATGTTATGTGGTAGTGAGACAGTGGCAGTGATTGTAGAGGATGTTATGTGGCAGTGAGACAGTGACAGTGATTGTAGAGGATATTATGTGGTAGTGAGACAGTGGCAGTGATTGTAGAGGATGTTATGTGGCAGTGAGACAGTGGCAGTGATTGTAGAGGATGTTATGTGGTAGTGAGACAGTGGCAGTGATTGTAGAGGATGTTATGTGGCAGTGAGACAGTGGCAGTGATTGTAGAGGATGTTATGTGGCAGTGAGACAGTGGCAGTGATTGTAGAGGATGTTATGTGGTAGTGAGACAGTGGCAGTGATTGTAGAGGATGTTATGTGGTAGTGAGACAGTGGCAGTGATTGTAGAGGATGTTATGTGGCAGCGAGACAGTGGCAGTGATTGTAGAGGATGTTATGTGGCAGTGAGACAGTGGCAGTGATTGTAGAGGATGTTATGTGGCAGTGAGACAGTGGCAGTGATTGTAGAGGATGTTATGTGGTAGTGAGAGAGTGGCAGTGATTGTAGAGGATGTTATGTGGCAGTGAGACAGTGGCAGTGATTGTAGAGGATGTTATGTGGCAGTGAGACAGTGGGAGTGATTGTAGAGGATGTTATGTGGCAGTGAGACAGTGGGAGTGATTGTAGAGGATGTTATGTGGCAGTGAGACAGTGGCAGTTATTGTAGAGGATGTTATGTGGTAGTGAGACAGTGGCAGTGATTGTAGAGGATGTTATGTGGTAGTGAGACAGTGGCAGTGATTGTAGAGGATGTTATGTGGTAGTGAGACAGTGGCAGTGATTGTAGAGCATGTTATGTGGCAGTGAGACAGTGGCAGTGATTGTAGAGGATGTTATGTGGCAGTGAGACAGTGGCAGTGATTGTAGAGGATGTTATGTGGTAGTAAGACAGTGGCAGTGATTGTAGAGGATGTTATGTGGCAGTGAGACAGTGGCAGTGATTGTAGAGGATGTTATGTGGTAGTGAGACAGTGGCAGTGATTGTAAAGGATGTTATGTGGTAGTGAGACAGTGGCAGTGATTGTAGAGGATGTTATGTGGCACTGAGACAGTGGCATTGATTGTAGAGGATGTTATGTGGTAGTGAGACAGTGGCAGTGATTGTAGAGGATGTTATGTGGTAGTGAGACAGTGGCAGTGATTGTAGAGGATGTTATGTGGTAGTGAGACAGTGGCAGTGATTGTAGAGGATGTTATGTGGTAGTGAGACAGTGGCAGTGATTGTAGAGGATGTTATGTGGCAGTGAGACAGTGGCAGTGATTGTAGAGGATGTTATGTGGTAGTGAGACAGTGGCAGTGATTGTAGAGGATGTTACGTGGCAGTGAGACAGTGGCAGTAAATGTAGAGGATGTTATGTGGCAGTGAGACAGTGGCAGTGATTGTAGAGGATGTTATGTGGCAGTGAGACAGTGACAGTGATTGTAGAGGATGTTATGTGGTAGTGAGACAGTGGCAGTGATTGTAGAGGATGTTATGTGGCAGTGAGACAGTGGCAGTGATTGTAGAGGATGTTATGTGGTAGTGAGACAGTGGGAGTCATTGTAAAGGATGTTATGTGGCAGTGAGACAGTGGCAGTGATTGTAGAGGATGTTATGTGGCAGTGAGACAGTGGCAGTGATTGTAGAGGATGTTATGTGGTAGTGAGACAGTGGGAGTGATTGTAAAGGATGTTATGTGGCAGTGAGACAGTGGCAGTGATTGTAGAGGATGTTATGTGGCAGTGAGACAGTGGCAGTGATTGTAGAGGATGTTATGTGGTAGTGAGACAGTGGCAGTGATTGTAGAGCATGTTATGTGATAGTGAGACAGTGGCAGTGATAATAGAGGATGTTATGTGGTAGTGAGACAGTGGCAGTGATTGTAGAGGATGTTATGTGGTAGTGAGACAGTGGCAGTGATTGTAGAGGATGTTATGTGGTAGTGAGACAGTGGCAGTGATTGTAGAGGATGTTATGTGGTAGTGAGACAGTGGCAGTGATTGTAGAGGATGTTATGTGGCAGTGAGACAGTGGCAGTGATTGTAGAGGATGTTATGTGGTAGTGAGACAGTGGCAGTGATTGTAGAGGATGTTATGTGGCAGTGAGACAGTGGCAGTAAATGTAGAGGATGTTATGTGGCAGTGAGACAGTGGCAGTGATTGTAGAGGATGTTATGTGGCAGTGAGACAGTGACAGTGATTGTAGAGGATGTTATGTGGTAGTGAGACAGTGGCAGTGATTGTAGAGGATGTTATGTGGCAGTGAGACAGTGACAGTGATTGTTGAGGATGTTATGTGGTAGTGAGACAGTGGCAGTGATTGTAGAGGATGTTATGTGGTAGTGAGACAGTGGCAGTGATTGTAGAGGATGTTATGTGGTAGTGAGACAGTGGCAGTGAATGTAGAGGATGTTATGTGGCAGTGAGACAGTGGCAGTGATTGTAGAGGATGTTATGTGGTAGTGAGACAGTGGCAGTGATTGTAAAGGATGTTATGTGGTAGTGAGACAGTGGCAGTGATTGTAGAGGATGTTATGTGGCACTGAGACAGTGGCAGTGATTGTAGAGGATGTTATGTGGTAGTGAGACAGTGGCAGTGATTGTAGAGGATGTTATGTGGCAGTGAGACAGTGGCAGTGATTGTAGAGGATGTTATGTGGCAGTGAGACAGTGGCAGTGATTGTAGAGGATGTTATGTGGCAGTGAGACAGTGGCAGTGATTGTAGAGGATGTTATGTGGCAGTGAGACAGTGGCAGTGATTGTAGAGGATGTTATGTGGCAGTGATTGTAGAGGATGTTATGTGGTAGTGATACAGTGGCAGTGATTGTAGAGGATGTTACGTGGTAGTGACACAGTGGCAGTGATTGTAGAGGATGTTATGTGGTAGTGAGACAGTGGCACTGATTGTAGAGGATGTTATGTGGTAGTGAGACAGTGGCAGTGATTGTAGAGGATGTTATGTGATAGTGAGACAGTGGCAGTGATAATAGAGGATGTTATGTGGTAGTGAGACAGTGGCAGTGATTGTAGAGGATGTTATGTGGTAGTGAGATAGTGGCAGTGATTGTAGAGGATGTTATGTGGTAGTGAGATAGTGGCAGTGATTGTAGAGGATGTTATGTGGCAGTGAGACAGTGGCAGTGATTGTAGAGGATGTTATGTGGTAGTGAGACAGTGGCAGTGATTGTAGAGGATGTTATGTGGCAGTGAGACAGTGGCAGTGATTGTAGAGGATGTTATGTGGCAGTGAGACAGTGGCAGTGATTGTAGAGGATGTTATGTGGCAGTGAGACAGTGGCAGTGATTGTAGAGGATGTTATGTGGCAGTGAGACAGTGGCATTGATTGTAGAGGATGTTATGTGGTAGTGAGACAGTGGCAGTGATTGTAGAGGATGTTATGTGGTAGTGAGACAGTGGCAGTGATTGTAGAGGATGTTATGTGGTAGTGAGACAGTGGCAGTGATTGTAGAGGATGTTATGTGGCAGTGAGACAGTGGCAGTGATTGTAGAGGATGTTATGTGGTAGTGAGACAGTGGCAGTGATTGTAGAGGATGTTATATGGTAGTGAGACAGTGGCAGTGATTGTAGAGGATGTTATGTGGCAGTGAGACAGTGACAGTGATTGTAGAGGATGTTATGTGGTAGTGAGACAGTGGCAGTAATTGTAGAGGATGTTATGTGGTAGTGAGACAGTGGCAGTGATTGTAGAGGATGTTATGTGGCAGTGAGACAGTGGCAGTGATTGTAGAGGATGTTATGTGGTAGTGAGACAGTGGCAGTGATTGTAGAGGATGTTATGTGGCAGTGAGACAGTGGCAGTGATTGTAGAGGATGTTATGTGGTAGTGAGATAGTGGCAGTGATTGTAGAGGATGTTATGTGGCAGTGAGACAGTGGCAGTAAATGTAGAGGATGTTATGTGGTAGTGAGACAGTGGCAGTGATTGTAGAGGATGTTATGTGGCAGTGAGACAGTGACAGTGATTGTAGAGGATATTATGTGGTAGTGAGACAGTGGCAGTGATTGTAGAGGATGTTATGTGGCAGTGAGACAGTGGCAGTGATTGTAGAGGATGTTATGTGGTAGTGAGACAGTGGCAGTGATTGTAGAGGATGTTATGTGGCAGTGAGACAGTGGCAGTGATTGTAGAGGATGTTATGTGGCAGTGAGACAGTGGCAGTGATTGTAGAGGATGTTATGTGGTAGTGAGACAGTGGCAGTGATTGTAGAGGATGTTATGTGGTAGTGAGACAGTGGCAGTGATTGTAGAGGATGTTATGTGGCAGCGAGACAGTGGCAGTGATTGTAGAGGATGTTATGTGGCAGTGAGACAGTGGCAGTGATTGTAGAGGATGTTATGTGGCAGTGAGACAGTGGCAGTGATTGTAGAGGATGTTATGTGGTAGTGAGACAGTGGCAGTGATTGTAGAGGATGTTATGTGGCAGTGAGACAGTGGCAGTGATTGTAGAGGATGTTATGTGGCAGTGAGACAGTGGGAGTGATTGTAGAGGATGTTATGTGGCAGTGAGACAGTGGGAGTGATTGTAGAGGATGTTATGTGGCAGTGAGACAGTGGCAGTTATTGTAGAGGATGTTATGTGGTAGTGAGACAGTGGCAGTGATTGTAGAGGATGTTATGTGGTAGTGAGACAGTGGCAGTGATTGTAGAGGATGTTATGTGGTAGTGAGACAGTGGCAGTGATTGTAGAGCATGTTATGTGGCAGTGAGACAGTGGCAGTGATTGTAGAGGATGTTATGTGGCAGTGAGACAGTGGCAGTGATTGTAGAGGATGTTATGTGGTAGTAAGACAGTGGCAGTGATTGTAGAGGATGTTATGTGGCAGTGAGACAGTGGCAGTGATTGTAGAGGATGTTATGTGGTAGTGAGACAGTGGCAGTGATTGTAAAGGATGTTATGTGGTAGTGAGACAGTGGCAGTGATTGTAGAGGATGTTATGTGGCACTGAGACAGTGGCATTGATTGTAGAGGATGTTATGTGGTAGTGAGACAGTGGCAGTGATTGTAGAGGATGTTATGTGGTAGTGAGACAGTGGCAGTGATTGTAGAGGATGTTATGTGGTAGTGAGACAGTGGCAGTGATTGTAGAGGATGTTATGTGGTAGTGAGACAGTGGCAGTGATTGTAGAGGATGTTATGTGGCAGTGAGACAGTGGCAGTGATTGTAGAGGATGTTATGTGGTAGTGAGACAGTGGCAGTGATTGTAGAGGATGTTATGTGGCAGTGAGACAGTGGCAGTAAATGTAGAGGATGTTATGTGGCAGTGAGACAGTGGCAGTGATTGTAGAGGATGTTATGTGGCAGTGAGACAGTGACAGTGATTGTAGAGGATGTTATGTGGTAGTGAGACAGTGGCAGTGATTGTAGAGGATGTTATGTGGCAGTGAGACAGTGACAGTGATTGTTGAGGATGTTATGTGGTAGTGAGACAGTGGCAGTGATTGTAGAGGATGTTATGTGGTAGTGAGACAGTGGCAGTGATTGTAGAGGATGTTATGTGGTAGTGAGACAGTGGCAGTGATTGTAGAGGATGTTATGTGGCAGTGAGACAGTGGCAGTGATTGTAGAGGATGTTATGTGGCAGTGAGACAGTGGCAGTGATTGTAGAGGATGTTATGTGGCAGTGAGACAGTGGCAGTGATTGTAGAGGATGTTATGTGGCAGCGAGACAGTGGCAGTGATTGTAGAGGATGTTATGTGGCAGTGAGACAGTGGCAGTGATTGTAGAGGATGTTATGTGGCAGTGAGACAGTGGCAGTGATTGTAGAGGATGTTATGTGGTAGTGAGACAGTGGCAGTGATTGTAGAGGATGTTATGTGGCAGTGAGACAGTGGCAGTGATTGTAGAGGATGTTATGTGGCAGTGAGACAGTGGGAGTGATTGTAGAGGATGTTATGTGGCAGTGAGACAGTGGGAGTGATTGTAGAGGATGTTATGTGGCAGTGAGACAGTGGCAGTTATTGTAGAGGATGTTATGTGGTAGTGAGACAGTGGCAGTGATTGTAGAGGATGTTATGTGGTAGTGAGACAGTGGCAGTGATTGTAGAGGATGTTATGTGGTAGTGAGACAGTGGCAGTGATTGTAGAGCATGTTATGTGGCAGTGAGACAGTGGCAGTGATTGTAGAGTATGTTATGTGGCAGTGAGACAGTGGCAGTGATTGTAGAGGATGTTATGTGGTAGTAAGACAGTGGCAGTGATTGTAGAGGATGTTATGTGGCAGTGAGACAGTGGCAGTGATTGTAGAGGATGTTATGTGGTAGTGAGACAGTGGCAGTGATTGTAAAGGATGTTATGTGGTAGTGAGACAGTGGCAGTGATTGTAGAGGATGTTATGTGGCACTGAGACAGTGGCAGTGATTGTAGAGGATGTTATGTGGCAGTGAGACAGTGGCATTGATTGTAGAGGATGTTATGTGGTAGTGAGACAGTGGCAGTGATTGTAGAGGATGTTATGTGGTAGTGAGACAGTGGCAGTGATTGTAGAGGATGTTATGTGGTAGTGAGACAGTGGCAGTGATTGTAGAGGATGGTATGTGGTGGTGAGACAGTGGCAGTGATTGTAGAGGATGTTATGTGGCAGTGAGACAGTGGCAGTGATTGTAGAGGATGTTATGTGGTAGTGAGACAGTGGCAGTGATTGTAGAGGATGTTATGTGGCAGTGAGACAGTGGCAGTAAATGTAGAGGATGTTATGTGGCAGTGAGACAGTGGCAGTGATTGTAGAGGATGTTATGTGGCAGTGAGACAGTGACAGTGATTGTAGAGGATGTTATGTGGTAGTGAGACAGTGGCAGTGATTGTAGAGGATGTTATGTGGCAGTGAGACAGTGACAGTGATTGTTGAGGATGTTATGTGGTAGTGAGACAGTGGCAGTGATTGTAGAGGATGTTATGTGGTAGTGAGACAGTGGCAGTGATTGTAGAGGATGTTATGTGGTAGTGAGACAGTGGCAGTGATTGTAGAGGATGTTATGTGGTAGTGAGACAGTGGCAGTGATTGTAGAGGATGTTATGTGGCAGTGAGACAGTGGCAGTGATTGTAGAGGATGTTATGTGGTAGTGAGACAGTGGCAGTGATTGTAGAGGATGTTATGTGGCAGTGAGACAGTGGCAGTGATTGTAGAGGATGTTATGTGGCAGTGATTGTAGAGGATGTTATGTGGCAGTGAGACAGTGGCAGTGATTGTAGAGGATGTTATGTGGCAGTGAGACAGTGGCAGTGATTGTAGAGGATTTTATGTGGTAGTGAGACAGTGGCAGTGATTGTAGAGGAGGTTATGTGGCAGTGAGACAGTGGCAGTGATTGTAGAGGATGTTATGTGGTAGTGAGACAGTGGCAGTGATTGTAGAGGATGTTATGTGGTAGTGAGACAGTGGCAGTGATTGTAGAGGATGTTATGTGGTAGTGAGACAGTGGCAGTGATTGTAGAGCATGTTATGTGGTAGTGAGACAGTGGCAGTGATTGTAGAGGATGTTATGTGGTAGTGAGACAGTGGCAGTGATTGTAGAGCATGTTATGTGGTAGTGAGACAGTGGCAGTGATTGTAGAGGATGTTATGTGGCAGTGAGACAGTGGCAGTGATTGTAGAGGATGTTATGTGGTAGTGAGACAGTGGCAGTGATTGTAAAGGATGTTATGTGGTAGTGAGACAGTGGCAGTGATTGTAGAGCATGTTATGTGGTAGTGAGACAGTGGCAGTGATTGTAGAGGATGTTATGTGGCAGTGAGACAGTGGCAGTGATTGTAGAGGATGTTATGTGGCAGTGAGACAGTGGCAGTGATTGTAGAGGATGTTATGTGGTAGTAAGACAGTGGCAGTGATTGTAGAGGATGTTATGTGGCAGTGAGACAGTGGCACTGATTGTAGAGGATGTTATGTGGTAGTGAGACAGTGGCAGTGATTGTAAAGGATGTTATGTGGTAGTGAGACAGTGGCAGTGATTGTAGAGGATGTTATGTGGCACTGAGACAGTGGCAGTGATTGTAGAGGATGTTATGTGGTAGTGAGACAGTGGCAGTGATTGTAGAGGATGTTATGTGGCAGTGAGACAGTGGCAGTGATTGTTGAGGATGTTATGTGGTAGTGAGACAGTGGCAGTGATTGTAGAGGATGTTATGTGGTAGTGAGACAGTGGCAGTGATTGTAGAGGATGTTATGTGGCAGTGAGACAGTGGCAGTGATTGTAGAGGATGTTATGTGGTAGTGAGACAGTGGCAGTGATTGTAGAGGATGTTATGTGGTAGTGAGACAGTGGCAGTGATTGTAGAGGATGTTATGTGGCAGTGAGACAGTGGCAGTGATTGTAGAGGATGTTATGTGGTAGTGAGACAGTGGCAGTGATTGTAGAGGATGTTATGTGGCAGTGAGACAGTGGCAGTGATTGTAGAGGATGTTATGTGGCAGTGAGACAGTGGCAGTGATTGTAGAGGATGTTATGTGGTAGTGAGACAGTGGCAGTGATTGTAGAGGATGTTATGTGGCAGTGAGACAGTGGCAGTGATTGTAGAGGATGTTATGTGGTAGTGAGACAGTGGGAGTGATTGTAAAGGATGTTATGTGGCAGTGAGACAGTGGCAGTGATTGTAGAGGATGTTATGTGGCAGTGAGACAGTGGCAGTGATTGTAGAGGATGTTATGTGGTAGTGAGACAGTGGCAGTGATTGTAGAGCATGTTATGTGATAGTGAGACAGTGGCAGTGATAATAGAGGATGTTATGTGGTAGTGAGACAGTGGCAGTGATTGTAGAGGATGTTATGTGGTAGTGAGACAGTGGCAGTGATTGTAGAGGATGTTATGTGGTAGTGAGACAGTGGCAGTGATTGTAGAGCATGTTATGTGATAGTGAGACAGTGGCAGTGATAATAGAGGATGTTATGTGGTAGTGAGACAGTGGCAGTGATTGTAGAGGATGTTATGTGGTAGTGAGACAGTGGCAGTGATTGTAGAGGATGTTATGTGGCAGTGAGACAGTGGCTGTGATTGTAGAGGATGTTATGTGGCAGTGAGACAGTGGCAGTGATTGTAGAGGATGTTATGTGGCAGTGAGACAGTGGCAGTGATTGTAGAGGATGTTATGTGGCAGTGAGACAGTGGCATTGATTGTAGAGGATGTTATGTGGTAGTGAGACAGTGGCAGTGATTGTAGAGGATGTTATGTGGTAGTGAGACAGTGGCAGTGATTGTAGAGGATGTTATGTGGTAGTGAGACAGTGGCAGTGATTGTAGAGGATGTTATGTGGCAGTGAGACAGTGGCAGTGATTGTAGAGGATGTTATGTGGTAGTGAGACAGTGGCAGTGATTGTAGAGGATGTTTTATGGTAGTGAGACAGTGGCAGTGATTATAGAGGATGTTATGTGGCAGTGAGACAGTGACAGTGATTGTAGAGGATGTTATGTGGTAGTGAGACAGTGGCAGTAATTGTAGAGGATGTTATGTGGTAGTGAGACAGTGGCAGTGATTGTAGAGGATGTTATGTGGCAGTGAGACAGTGGCAGTGATTGTAGAGGATGTTATGTGGTAGTGAGACAGTGGCAGTGATTGTAGAGGATGTTATGTGGCAGTGAGACAGTGGCAGTGATTGTAGAGGATGTTATGTGGTAGTGAATTAGTGGCAGTGATTGTAGAGGATGTTATGTGGCAGTGAGACAGTGGCAGTAAATGTAGAGGATGTTATGTGGTAGTGAGACAGTGGCAGTGATTGTAGAGGATGTTATGTGGCAGTGAGACAGTGACAGTGATTGTAGAGGATATTATGTGGTAGTGAGACAGTGGCAGTGATTGTAGAGGATGTTATGTGGCAGTGAGACAGTGGCAGTGATTGTAGAGGATGTTATGTGGTAGTGAGACAGTGGCAGTGATTGTAGAGGATGTTATGTGGAAGTGAGACAGTGGCAGTGATTGTAGAGGATGTTATGTGGCAGTGAGACAGTGGCAGTGATTGTAGAGGATGTTATGTGGTAGTGAGACAGTGGCAGTGATTGTAGAGGATGTTATGTGGTAGTGAGACAGTGGCAGTGATTGTAGAGGATGTTATGTGGCAGCGAGACAGTGGCAGTGATTGTAGAGGATGTTATGTGGCAGTGAGACAGTGGCAGTGATTGTAGAGGATGTTATGTGGCAGTGAGACAGTGGCAGTGATTGTAGAGGATGTTATGTGGTAGTGAGACAGTGGCAGTGATTGTAGAGGATGTTATGTGGCAGTGAGACAGTGGCAGTGATTGTAGAGGATGTTATGTGGCAGTGAGACAGTGGGAGTGATTGTAGAGGATGTTATGTGGCAGTGAGACAGAGGGAGTGATTGTAGAGGATGTTATGTGGCAGTGAGACAGTGGCAGTTATTGTAGAGGATGTTATGTGGTAGTGAGACAGTGGCAGTGATTGTAGAGGATGTTATGTGGTAGTGAGACAGTGGCAGTGATTGTAGAGGATGTTATGTGGTAGTGAGACAGTGGCAGTGATTGTAGAGCATGTTATGTGGCAGTGAGACAGTGGCAGTGATTGTAGAGGATGTTATGTGGCAGTGAGACAGTGGCAGTGATTGTAGAGGATGTTATGTGGTAGTAAGACAGTGGCAGTGATTGTAGAGGATGTTATGTGGCAGTGAGACAGTGGCAGTGATTGTAGAGGATGTTATGTGGTAGTGAGACAGTGGCAGTGATTGTAAAGGATGTTATGTGGTAGTGAGACAGTGGCAGTGATTGTAGAGGATGTTATGTGGCACTGAGACAGTGGCAGTGATTGTAGAGGATGTTATGTGGCAGTGAGACAGTGGCATTGATTGTAGAGGATGTTATGTGGTAGTGAGACAGTGGCAGTGATTGTAGAGGATGTTATGTGGTAGTGAGACAGTGGCAGTGATTGTAGAGGATGTTATGTGGTAGTGAGACAGTGGCAGTGATTGTAGAGGATGTTATGTGGCAGTGAGACAGTGGCAGTGATTGTAGAGGATGTTATGTGGTAGTGAGACAGTGGCAGTGATTGTAGAGGATGTTATGTGGCAGTGAGACAGTGGCAGTAAATGTAGAGGATGTTATGTGGCAGTGAGACAGTGGCAGTGATTGTAGAGGATGTTATGTGGCAGTGAGACAGTGACAGTGATTGTAGAGGATGTTATGTGGTAGTGAGACAGTGGCAGTGATTGTAGAGGATGTTATGTGGCAGTGAGACAGTGACAGTGATTGTTGAGGATGTTATGTGGTAGTGAGACAGTGGCAGTGATTGTAGAGGATGTTATGTGGTAGTGAGACAGTGGCAGTGATTGTAGAGGATGTTATGTGGTAGTGAGACAGTGGCAGTGATTGTAGAGGATGTTATGTGGTAGTGAGACAGTGGCAGTGATTGTAGAGGATGTTATGTGGCAGTGAGACAGTGGCAGTGATTGTAGAGGATGTTATGTGGTAGTGAGACAGTGGCAGTGATTGTAGAGGATGTTATGTGGCAGTGAGACAGTGGCAGTGATTGTAGAGGATGTTATGTGGCAGTGAGACAGTGGCAGTGATTGTAGAGGATGTTATGTGGTAGTGAGACAGTGGCAGTGATTGTAGAGGATGTTATGTGGCAGTGAGACAGTGGCAGTGATTGTAGAGGATTTTATGTGGTAGTGAGACAGTGGCAGTGATTGTAGAGGATGTTATGTGGCAGTGAGACAGTGGCAGTGATTGTAGAGGATGTTATGTGGTAGTGAGACAGTGGCAGTGATTGTAGAGGATGTTATGTGGTAGTTAGACAGTGGCAGTGATTGTAGAGGATGTTATGTGGTAGTGAGACAGTGGCAGTGATTGTAGAGCATGTTATGTGGTAGTGAGACAGTGGCAGTGATTGTAGAGGATGTTATGTGGTAGTGAGACAGTGGCAGTGATTGTAGAGCATGTTATGTGGTAGTGAGACAGTGGCAGTGATTGTAGAGGATGTTATGTGGCAGTGAGACAGTGGCAGTGATTGTAGAGGATGTTATGTTGTAGTGAGACAGTGGCAGTGATTGTAAAGGATGTTATGTGGTAGTGAGACAGTGGCAGTGATTGTAGAGCATGTTATGTGGTAGTGAGACAGTGGCAGTGATTGTAGAGGATGTTATGTGGCAGTGAGACAGTGGCAGTGATTGTAGAGGATGTTATGTGGCAGTGAGACAGTGGCAGTGATTGTAGAGGATGTTATGTGGTAGTAAGACAGTGGCAGTGATTGTAGAGCATGTTATGTGGTAGTGAGACAGTGGCAGTGATTGTAGAGGATGTTATGTGGCAGTGATTGTAGAGGATGTTATGTGGCAGTGAGACAGTGGCAGTGATTGTAGAGGATGTTATGTGGCAGTGAGACAGTGGCACTGATTGTAGAGGATGTTATGTGGCAGTGAGACAGTGGCAGTGATTGTAGAGGATGTTATGTGGTAGTGAGACAGTGGCAGTGATTGTAGAGGATGTTATGTGGCAGTGAGACAGTGGCAGTGATTGTAGAGGATGTTATGTGGCAGTGAGACAGTGGCAGTGATTGTAGAGGATGTTATGTGGCAGTGAGACAGTGGCAGTGATTGTAGAGCATGTTATGTGGTAGTGAGACAGTGGCAGTGATTGTAGAGGATGTTATGTGGCAGTGAGACAGTGGCAGTGATTGTAGAGGATGTTATGTGGCAGTGAGACAGTGGCACTGATTGTAGAGGATGTTATGTGGTAGTGAGACAGTGGCAGTGATTGTAAAGGATGTTATGTGGTAGTGAGACAGTGGCAGTGATTGTAGAGGATGTTATGTGGCACTGAGACAGTGGCAGTGATTGTAGAGGATGTTATGTGGTAGTGAGACAGTGGCAGTGATTGTAGAGGATGTTATGTGGCAGTGAGACAGTGGCAGTGATTGTTGAGGATGTTATGTGGTAGTGAGACAGTGGCAGTGATTGTAGAGGATGTTATGTGGTAGTGAGACAGTGGCAGTGATTGTAGAGGATGTTATGTGGTAGTGAGACAGTGGCAGTGATTGTAGAGGATGTTATGTGGCAGTGAGACAGTGGCAGTGATTGTAGAGGATGTTATGTGGTAGTGAGACAGTGGCAGTGATTGTAGAGGATGTTATGTGGCAGTGAGACAGTGGCAGTGATTGTAGAGGATGTTATGTGGCAGTGAGACAGTGGCAGTGATTGTAGAGGATGTTATGTGGTAGTGAGACAGTGGCAGTGATTGTAGAGGATGTTATGTGGCAGTGAGACAGTGGCAGTGATTGTAGAGGATGTTATGTGGTAGTGAGACAGTGGGAGTGATTGTAAAGGATGTTATGTGGCAGTGAGACAGTGGCAGTGATTGTAGAGGATGTTATGTGGCAGTGAGACAGTGGCAGTGATTGTAGAGGATGTTATGTGGTAGTGAGACAGTGGCAGTGATTGTAGAGGATGTTATGTGGCAGTGAGACAGTGGCAGTGATTGTAGAGGATGTTATGTGGCAGTGAGATAGTGGCAGTGATTGTAGAGGATGTTATGTGGTAGTGAGACAGTGGCAGTGATTGTAGAGGATGTTATGTGGTAGTGAGACAGTGGCAGTGATTGTAGAGGATGTTATGTGGTAGTGAGACAGTGGCAGTGATTGTAGAGGATGTAAGAATGTAGAATGTAGTGAGACATGGGCAGTGAATGTGCAGGATATGTAATGTTACATGTAATGAAGTATGGGTAGAGAATGTAGATGAGTGATGTTGCATGGTAGTGAGACATGGGCACTGAATATAGAGGATGTGCAATATTACTTGATAGTGAGACATGGGCAGTGAATGTAGAGAATGGGTGGAGGCAAGATTGTATGAGGTCTGTATGCGAAGTATGATGTTACATAATAGTGAGATGCGGATAGTGAATATAGGTGTTACATGGCAGTGAAGCATAGGATATTAATAGATGTTGAATGGTAATGAGACATGAGCCATAAATGTAGAGGATGCTTGATGTTGGCAGGCAAAACAATTTGACCAGTGGCAGATATATTAAATCTTATTTCATAAAAAATGTTTTAAAAATGTTGAAACTCCATTGCCCTAGTGTCATACTCCACCATCAACGCAAACTTTCTTTTTTCAGCCTCTCACTGAGCTGCATATACCTGTTGTATAGCTTCCCTCATAGCTTCCTGGTACCGGTCTCTGCTATCCCTGTTGTCCAGTCTTTCCACACCTGTCTCTTGGCTTTAATGGCTCCATCCACTGTGCTGATCCCTCATCAGGTCACATCAGTAGTTCGCAAATGGCTGTCACACAAGAATTTCCAGTTGTCCTCTACATTATATGTATGTAACTCATCACCCTTCTCATCAAATGCATCTTTTGGGGCCTTTCTAAAACTATATTTAACCGACAGGTCCTTTAGATTCCAAACCCTCTGTTTCCTTGTTTTCCTGCATGTCTTGTTCTATCATGTGTTTAATCTGATGCCACTAATAACTAACTTGTGTTGGGTGACACATTCCTCTCCAGGGATATATATGTAGCGAAATCTGTCCGCGCCTTGAACCTTGGGTTACACCTAAATGTCAAATTCTAGGTCAACACCCTTTTGGTGTGAACAGGTTGATGGTTTGACTAGCCAGAGACATCGGAGCATGACACTAACAACTCACTATGTAAGGATTCACTCCTATCAACAGACTCCAGTGGTCTACAGAAATAGAGACACTGGAGCACCCCACTACAGAACAAGCTATGTGAAAGATTCACCACTATCAACGACCATGTACAAGCCACAGTGGTCTACAACCAATTACAGACCATTCAGAGGTATACAAATCATTACTCTCTCTTACTCACTACGGTCTCAGAATTACTACCACAGACTCCAAATAACAACAACATTATCTGTTTGCTCGCTGTTTTCACTTCAAAAACATTGTCAACCTTAACAACTCTTGGTAACTGTTTTATATGTACTTTTTAATTGATTCGCGTGAAGCAAACCATATATAAACTAAAATCTTTATTCTTGTTGTGGTCATTTCTAATGACTACATATAACCATCTAACTTCGTTAAATATACACACACACATACACACATATATATACAGAGAGAGAGAACCATAAGGTAAAATTAGACAAGATGTAATTCCTTACTGTTTGGGTCAGTTGAGAAATATGAGGATGAGATGTTTGCCTTTGTTTTACTGTTCCTCCATGCATCAGTGCATCATGTTGTGAATGTAAATCTTCATTTTCACTTTCCAGCTGTAAAAATAAGACATTCAGAGATACCAACACTAACAACACTGGCACTATGTAACATTGTACCACATGTGGTATTACACTAACAACACTGACACTATGTAACATTGTACATGTGACACAACACTAACAATACTGTCACTGTATAACATTATACCACATGTCACTCTCACAACCCTAACAACACTGGCACTGTATAACATTATACCACATGTCACTCACTACTCTAACAACACTGCTACTGTATAACATCATCCTACATATCACACAACATTAACAACACTGTATAACATCATATTATGTGTCCTATCAGACCAAGGAAACAATGTTTCCATTGGATATTCCACTGCTGATACTAACTGTCAGTTGCAACTCCAGGTTGAAGAAGGTGGGATTTGACTTCAAACTACATAGAGCCAGATCAGACACCACACAGCATCTTGTCTAATACTTTATCAATTTCACCAATCCCCTACCTTTAGACTGGTTTTTTATTTACTGAATACCCAAAAGGATGAAAAGGAAAGTTGAATGTGGCAGGATTTGAATCCAGATTTGAACAAATACTGAGGCATTTAATCTGACAATCTTACATTTTTTCCAATTCCCTCTCTTGCTGGTTGTGTGGACTGGTGAAAATAAGGCAAGATTGAGGGGAAGGTTTCAATTTCTACCAAGTTAAATTAACAACAGTCTAATGAATCATTAACTCTTAACATCCTGTACTACATCAAAATGATTTAAACATATTGGTGATTTAATTAATTAATTAATAGCTAATAAAAATATTGTTTTTGAAAATGTTTGTGATGTACGACAAGGTGTTGCTAATTGCATTTAATTCATTAACATTTTTTTTCTTCACATCATACAAGAGATTGCTGAAAAGTTCCTAGCTTGATTGCTGCTACAGAGGCCTGGTTAGAGTTTTGTTCGAGCAAGGCACAGTCATCTGATCTGGCTTGTCTCACAGTGGGACAAATCATCTAACCCATACTAGTATGGAGAAATGGACATTAAACGATGATAATAAAGATGATGAAACTTACACGTTGCAGGGAATTTTTCACCCATTTTAGTTCCAACCGAGTTTGATATAAACAATGATCAACTTCCTGTTTATCTTCACACTCCCTAGAATTAAATTAATAATAAAATATAAATTAAACAACATTTTATTTTGTTTTTGAAGGCATTCAATGTATTAATGTATTTGGAGTCATTCAGCATGTTACACATCCATTAATAAAATATTTATGCGAGGTGGTGTGCAAGAGAAGAATGTGATGGTATGGATATGTGATGCGCACGGATGATGGACTTTTTGTCGTGGACCATCACCACCATCATCAGTAATACCTAGCTACTGTTAATAATGAAGAAATCAATCAGAATAATTTACTTCTTATAAAGTTGTTCCATTTTCTCCTTTTGTTTCTGACATTGTCCCAATAATATTTCTCCATCTTTAGATTTGTCACGTTCCTCAGCCAATTTATATCTGAAATATATCAACAACAGAAACTGAAGCAGAAACAAACACGCACAACTAAATAAACTCCTTTTGTTGACACAATCATCATCATCGTCATCATTTAACATCCATTTTTCTTGCTAGCAAGGGTTGGACGGGTCATCAGAAACTAAGTCAGTATTTAGTCAAAGCAACTGACCTCTCAGACGGGCCAGAAACGGAATCTCACTTAGTAATGTTCCTGCATTCTGGAGGAACATATGTCTATCCTCAACAACCTTCCTCAAAATGTGACCCATCCATCACATACTTCATAACATTCATCACTGTCTCTATTCCTCACACATGATCACTTCATCCTTCCTCAACATATGACCCAACCATCTTAAACTATTTCTCTTCATAACATTCATCATTGGCTCTATTCCTCACACACAATCACTTCATCCTTCCTCAACATATGATCGAACTATCTTAATTCTCTTCATAACATTTATTACTAGCTCTATTCCTACCACATGATCACTTCATCCTTCCTCAACATGTGACCGAACTATCTTAAACCATTTCTCTTCACAACATTTATTACTAGCTCTATTCCTATCATTGACTGCAACACATTGTTTGTCTTACTCTCTTTCTCTCAACAATACTCCACTCAACATATAAACCAACTATCCCTACTTTATTAATTTAATGCAATGTTTCCATGATGAGGATCTCAATACAGATCAAAACTTGAATCAAAACTGTTCATGTCTTTATTCTTTCTAGTGCAGGTGCTATAATAAAATGAGCCCAGTACATTCTATAAATTGGTAGCGCTGGTGCTACAAGCAAATGCATCCAGTACACTCTGTAATGCATTTGGCATTAGGAAAGTAATATATTTTCTCTACATTCACTGCTAATGTTTCATTGATATGCAACATCACCCTTCTCATGCAGGTATCATACAGTCTACCTAAGTTAAGCACATCTTTCTACAAACTTCAATCTTACCATGCCCACCTCTCTAGACCAAAAACCCTTAATAAACAATAAATAAAGAGAATAAAAATAAATGAAATCTTACTTTAAGATACTTATCTTGGATTCTAAATTAATTTTATGCTGTTCCAGAGCAGATTTTTCTTGATTTACAGCTTGAAGTTTTCTGAAATAAAACATAGGAACATATATATATCATCATCATCATCATCAACGTTTAACGTCCGTGTTCCACGCTTGCATGGGTTTGGACGGGGGTAGTCCCACTTGAGGCAAGAGTGATTGTCTTGCTCGCATAGGACTGTCTGGCAGGTTTTCTACAGTTGGATGCCCTTCCTAACACCAACCACATTTACAGTGTGGGTCTGGGAGGTTTTTACCGTGTTGCCTACACGGCCACATTACAGCGTGGACTGTGTGTTTTTTTGTCGTGACACCTACACGATCTCATTTGTTTCGGCCTGGATGGTGTGGCACCAACACAACTTTACATAGAACGGGGTGGTGTGGATGGGGGGGTGGGGGGGTGGGATGGGGGGGTGGTGGGATGGGGGGGGGGGGGATTTTGTTAGAGGTGCCTACTGGTTGTAGTAGGTTTTACTATGTATTTAGGTAAGGTGGGTCTTCTCTGTTACTGAGTACCGCCAAAGGTCTCGGTCCAGTGACATTGTCTTGGAGAGGTGTAAGTGTGTGAGGTCAGAGTTTATCAGCTCGTCCCAGGTTTTTCTAGGTCTGCCTATTCCGTGGCTACCGTATATCTTTATTGCCCTGCACTTTGTTATACAGCTATCGACTTTCATGCGCATCACGTGTCCATACCAACGTAGCCTTCTCTCGAGTAAACAACATCTGATCCCTCTTATTTTTAATTTTTTCCTTAGTTCGTTTATGCTTTGCCGTTCACGTATATTACTGTTACACATCCAGCGGAGCATGCAAGCTTCGTTCCTCTCTAGTCTGCGTATATCCTCTGCACACAATGCCCAGGTCTCACTGCCATGCAGCATTGCTGTTCGTATGCAGGCATCGTACAACCTGCCTTTCATTTTTAGGGAGAACCCTTTAGCGGCTAATAGTGGTATAAGCTCTCTGAACTTTTTCCAACCAGTTCTGACTCTAGCTACTGTACTTTCAGAGCACCCTCCCCCACTGCTGATTTTATCACCCAGGTAACGGAAGCTGTCCACTATTTCTATAGAACCCTCTGCGCAATTGAAAGAGCTAGTATTTTGTGGGCACTTGCTGCTACTTATTGCACCAGAGCACCGGCCACATGTAAAATCTATGTTCTTAGTTAGCTTACCTGTGATCCCACTACATCTTTTATGCACCCATACTTTGCATTTAGGACATAAAATGGAGTTTCTACCTACGCCTTTCCTACACACCGAGCACGACCATTTCCCTGAAGGGACCGCCGCCTTATTTTCTTTCCTACAAACTAGAACTTTAGTCTTAGCCAGGTTAATTTTAAGGCCTTTTGATTCTAGGCCGTGCTTCCATGTTTGGAATTTCTTCTCTAGCTCGGCCATTGATTCCGCTATGAGTGTCAGGTCGTCTGCGTATAGGAGTTCCCATGGGCAGCCGGTCTTGAACTCCTCCGTTATAGCCTGAAGGGCAATAATAAATAGTAGGGGGCTGAGAACAGAGCCCTGATGGACACCAACTTTTACGCTAAACTCTTCACTATATTCGTTGTTAATTCTAACCTTGCTGACTGTTTCTTTATACATGGCTTGTATAGCTCTCACAAGCCATTCGTCAACGCCTAGTTTTCTAAGAGCCCACCAGATAATGGAGCGGGGGACTCTGTCGAAGGCTTTCTCCAAGTCGACAAAAGCTAAGTAGAGGGGTTTACCTTTAGCTAGGTACTCCTGTAGTTGTCGTAAAATGAAAAGAGCGTCTGTGGTACTTTTGCCTGACACAAACCCGAACTGCATTTCATCTAGGTCAATTCTCTCTCTGATTAGTTGTGCTATTACTTTTTCCGTGACCTTCATGACCTGGTCGATTAATTTAATGCCTCTATAGTTACTCCTATCTAGGGCGTCTCCTTTACCCTTATAACAGTTAACGATGATGCTGCTATGCCAGTCCTTAGGAACAACCCCATTCTGTACGACTTGGTTAACTATGCGGGTGACCATGGTGTGTCCCACCGTGCCAGATGCCTTCAGCATCTCAGCAACTATTTCCGAAGGCCCAGCCGCCTTACCCGTCTTCATATCCTTGATTGCCTTACTTATCATACTCCCCTCGACTAACACTGCTGGTCCCTCTATTGGGTCGATATGGGGGAGACTGTCTTTCTCCCATTTATTCTCCTCATTTAGTAGCCTTTCATAGTGACACTTCCAAGCTACCTTCTTATCAGCGTCGGTGATGGCAAGTGTGCCATCGTCGTTTAGTACACACTTCTCCCCGACAATATCACGGTTTTCCTTGACGCATTGCCTAGCAATCCTGAACACCTCACGTTTTTGGTCATCGCGTTGTAGAACATGCTTGAACTTTCTTTCCTCAGCTTCCCTTCTTGCTAAGTACACTTGTCTCCTAGCTTCCCTCCTGGCCACTTGATAGTCTTCTCTACTTCCCCCATCACGCCATACTTTCCAAGCCTGCTTTTTGGCCTTAATTGACCCCTCCACCTTACTGTTCCACCACCATGTTACTCTCCTCCTGCCTACAGGCCTGCTCCAGCCACAGACTTCGTCTGTCGCCAACAGCAGGTTTGCTTTCAGAAATTCCCACTCTCCCTCTATATTGTCCGACTCTAAAAGTTCTTCCTTACTGTCGAAAGCATCAAGTAATATGCTTTGAAATTTATTCCTGGCTGTGGGGTCCTTTAGCTTCCATATTTTTCTCCTGAGGATAGTCCTCTTCTGTTGTCGAGTACGTCTCGTCCTGACTATGAGGTCGCTAATTATCAGTCTATGTTGGGAGGTGCATTCTTCATGGGGGAGGGATTTAGTGTTTACAACAGACACTCTGTCACGTCTTCTGGTAAGGATATAATCTACCTGGCTTGTGTGTTCCCCGGATCTATAGGTGATCAGGTGATTGTCACATTTTTTGAAGTTAGTGTTACAGATAG
The DNA here is from genome assembly GCA_964016885.1 of Eledone cirrhosa. Classification (NCBI taxonomy): domain Eukaryota; kingdom Metazoa; phylum Mollusca; class Cephalopoda; order Octopoda; family Eledonidae; genus Eledone; species Eledone cirrhosa. The sequence continues at coordinate 289,701,659 of OZ024742.1, forward strand.
TTAGGTTATTTGCATCACAGAATTCCAGGATTCTGGAGCCTTCCTCATTTCTAGTACCAAACCCATAGCCTCCATGGATTTCGTCGTAGCCGTCACAATGTTGTCCAACGTGACCATTTAGGTCGCCTGCAATAATTATATAGTCACTGTCGGATATTTGGGAGGTAGTTAGCATCAGTGTCTCATAGAATCTGTCTTTTATAGTGCCGGGCAGTCCGGATTGGGGTGCGTACGCAGATATTACTGTCACCGTAGTTCTATTGAGGACAAGTCGTATTTTAATTATTCTGTCGTTCACTCTATTTACGTCTATTATCTTATCTGCCCACTTTTCTGCTACCATGATTCCTACTCCACCCAGCCCATCGTCGTTTCCCACCCAGAAAAGCTTATAACATCGTTTTTTACCCTCAATGAATCTAGCAGACCCACCCCTCCACCTGGTCTCTTGAATACAACAAACATCGACCTCCTTACGTTCAAGCATTTCTACAACCTCGTTAGCGCGACCCTTTAGGGTGCCTACATTTATGGTACCAACTCTGAAGTTTTGGATTGCGTTTGGGGGTTGGGGGCGGTAGGGGGCGGGGGGTGATGGGGTTATGTTAGCCGTCCGCGGTCGAAACAATGAGGAGTGCTCGCATTCTCGTCCACGAGGTGAATTTGTCTTTATCTTTATCTTTGGCATTGTCGCTGAGCGTCCAGATTTTTCTCTCTCTCCTCCACTCTCCAGGATTCCGCAGTCCATCCATCCATCATATATCGAAAGGCAACCAGGCAAGCGATAGTATAGGCCTCTGGCTTATGATTGGTCCGCGTAATAATAATACTGGTGATGCGTGGGGGCTCTGGCTTATGATTGGTCCACGTAATAGCAATGATTGGTCCATGTAATAGCAATGGTGGTGCGTGGGGGCGGGAGGGAGGGGTGTTGGGTAGCTAGATAGAAGGTAATGATTGAATGGGGTCCTTGCATTTAACAAGCGATTAACAAAAATACAAAATTTGTTCTGTTCAATACGACCAAAAACTTTTGTATCTAACAATTAATGAATACAAAAAATGTAGATTGTTTTAGCGATAGATTGGCTATTTGGACTTGATACGAAATATGGAGTGTGGAGGTAGAGATGAAGAAGAATATGTACATTACGTTACATGAATATCGTGGTTTAGACAGCAAAGCAATGAAATTTGGCGAAGTGAATTTCTATCATATATATATAGAGAGAGAGAGAGGGTTGGGGGGGTGGCCGTATGATGTGTGTGTGAGTATTGGGCGGTTGACCGCCATGCCCTCGCGAAGTAGGGGGGTGGGGGTCGAGGAAGCGGGAGTTTAGAGTTTCGAAAGAAGGAAGAAGGAAAGGATTTTGTTTTTTGTTTTGAAAATACGCTAGAATTAGGTATATATATATATATATATATATATATATATATATATGTGTGTGTGTGTGTGTATGTGTGTGTGTGTGTGTGTGCACGTGCATGCATGTGTAACTCTCTCCATGCTTTTTTTAAAAAATACATTTTTCTTCTTTTTACTATTTAATGAAAGGTGTAACCTATGGTGAAAACTGCCAGGCAACAACAGGCTATTCTGCTAGTACATATATATATATATATATATATATAATCTTTTTAATGTCTGCTTTCCCTGCTATTAATTATAAGTGAACTTATATTTCTAGCTGTCACCTCTATTTTTGTATGGTAGTTCATAAAATTTCTATAGTTACTGAATGTTATATTATTTTTTATCAATGATAAATTTTAATTACATCTTTAGGCTTCCACAAATCTTAACATTTCCCCAACAATATTTGAATGCTACTGTTTATGTTTTCACTGGAATTCTTGAACATGTAAGGTATATGTTAATTGAATCTGAAGAGTTATTCAAACATGAATTGAACATTCTTGTTAATTAACGAAACGGCCATAAATCAATTAAATGCTTCAATTAAAATCCTTGTTAATCTTTGTTCTTTATGTGTGTGTGTATAATCATCATTATCATTTTAACATCTGCTTTCCCTGCTAGCAAGATGCTGCATGGTAGTGAATTATGGGCAGTGACTGCAGAAGACATGCGTAGACTGGAGAGAAATGAAGTAGCCATGTTTTGTTGGATGTGCAATGTTAATGTGAGAGAAAGGCAGAGCTTGGATGAACTGAGGGAGAAACTGGGCTTAAGAACAAACCCAAAGTTATCCATGAAAATAGGATAATTGAATGCCTTAACTTAAAAAATTAATTCCATACTTGTGCATATTTTTATTTTCATCTTGGAGAACATGGTATTGGTTTTCTATCAAAGTTTTCTGATTCTTTTCCTTCTTCAACCTTTGACGATATTCATTGATGTGTTGTTGGAACTTGGCAGCAGAGGTTGGGTCTGTTGGGGGATATAATGGCATTTCATTAATGTTGTTATGGCATGGCAGTTAATGTCATTATAGAATGGCATTTAATTAATATCACTAATATAGTAAGGTGTTTGATATAGTTATAGTATAGTGTTTGATTAATGTAGCTATAGTATGGTGTTTAATGTAGTTATAGTATGGTGTTTAATGTAGTTATAGTACAGTGGTTAACCCTTTAGTATTAACATTACTCTATATTTACTATTGTATTTGTGTGGTAAAGGCTTTACCTCACATAATATTGAATCTATGAGATTTTGATATTATTTATGTTGAGAACAATACCTTAACATAAGTATGAGTGGCCGGTTACAGCCAGTTTAATCAGAAAGAGGTGAGAGAATTCTGGCTGGATACGGCCGGTTTAAATGATAATGGGTTAATGTAGTTATAATATGGTGTTTAATGTAGTTATAGAATGGTGTTTAATGTAGCTATAGTATAGTGTTTAATGTAGTTATAGTATGCCATTTAATGAAGTTATTACAGTGTGGTGTTTAATGAAGTTATTAGTGTAGTGTTTAATGAGATTTTTAGTGTAGTTATTACAATGTGGTTAAAGTATGGTATTTAATTAATGAAGTTATATATATAACTCTTAACATCTTGTAATGATTTAGCAGAAAATATCTAAAAACATGTTTGTTAATTCAAATGTTTATAGCATCTTTGCTGGTGGACAGATTGTAAAAATTTGCAGTAAACTAAAGTAAAGACTTAATATTTAACATGATGCAGTTACCAACTCGGCCAAAACCAGCTCTGGTTCTATGAAATAAAATCACCCATTTTAAAGGTTTCCAATTTAAATTAAAATCTCCCAAAATAATTTTATGTAAGGACCTTACATTAAATTACTATCTTAGTAATGAAATAATTAATAATTTTAGTAAATCCCTTAAAATTCTTCATTAATTAATTAAAATAGTGAGTATTTCATTAAAAATGCAGTTATGAAAAAGGTTAACAGATTTTGAAAGGATCAATAATTACTACCTTTGAGGTTAAGGTTCATGAGTATATCTTTCTCATAATTCACAGAAGACAGATTATTTTCTATCTCAAATGAAGTCACTGACAACATATCATCGTCCTTTAGTACATCAGAACTGTCCAGAAAACCAAAACCACTCAAGTCATCCAACATTACTTCAGAAGGTTTACTACAACGTAACACAACACAATATTAAAGTCAGCCTACATTTCTTCAGAAGGTTTACAACAAACACAAATAATTTTTCAAGTTAACATGGACAGGCATGGCTACAGTGGTTAAGGAATTTGTTTTGCAACAATTTTAGTTTCAGGTTCAGTCTCATTGAACGACACTTTGGGCCTAAGATTGACCAATGACTTGTGAGTGAAATTTGATAGACAAAAATCATAGAAACCTGTGTAAGGACACCATGTCTAAAAGGGTTGAGGACCCTTCAGCTGTGTCAAAAATACAACCACTCTAGTGTTGGTGATCTGTAGAAAAAACACAGCCAGTACACTCTGTAAAGTGGTTGGCGATAGAAAGGGCATCCAGCCATAGAAAGCTTACCAAACAAATGGTTGGAAGGACCCTTTAGTGTCAAGAACAAGACAATCTCCCTAGTGCTGGTGATCTACATGATAAAAGCACCCTGTACATGCTGTAAAGTGGCATGGACATGTGATGCATATGGATATGATTGTTGGATGAAGAAATGCCAGCTGTAGAAAGTTTGCCAAACAAGGGGTTGGGAGGTCAGAAGTCCTACTTCAGTATTGACTTGGTCATGAAGACATGTCCAACCTTTGCTAGCAGGGAAAGCAGACTTTAAATGATGATGATGATATCAACATCATCATCGTTTAACATCTATCTTCCACGCTAGCATGAGTAGGATATATATATATATATATATATATATATATCATCATAATCATCATTTATGCATCCACTTTCCCTGCTAGCAAAGGTTGGACAAGTCTTCATATTTTTTTTCTGGACGGATGCCCTTCCTACAACCAGCCACTTTACAGAGTGGATTAAGTAGGCCACAGTGAGCTTTGAACCAGAACCAATACTGCAAAGCATCTCATCCAACACATGTATGTATGCATATGTGATTGTGTATCTGTATTTATGCTTACAATACAGGTTTAAATATTTAGCTTTCTATTATAAATGGTTCCATCTACAGCCATCAATCTTATATACATCACAGAGAGAGACAAACAGACAGATAACACTGTTGGCAAAGAACAATGACTTCTAGCATGAATGAAAACATTTTCTTCCATTGCAGCATTTGTATGAGAGACAAAGATGGCTACCAATATAATACAGGTTGGTTATTTATTTGGGTGGGAAACGAAAGATTTTCACAATAACAAAAAGCTACATATACTTACGTTTGCTGTGATGTGGATTGTGGAATCTCGGCATTCTGTTGAACTGGGGGTGATAGACTGGTGGATTCAATACATTTTGATGTGTCAACTATTTTAGGTTCTTCTAAAGTAACAAGCTGAATGACATCATCATTGTAATCAACAGATTCATCTCTGGCTTCCATATACTTTCCTCCTGTAATGTGAGCATCTTTCTTGTCAACAGACAATGGTACTACTATATTTTCTGGAGATTCCTTCCTCATTTGAAACAAGTCTTCAGATAGTTTAGCCACAACTGCAGCATCCCCAGTGGTATCTTTTGTTCTGGCATCAATTTGATCTTCTGAAAATGGTTCCTATTAAAATAAACATTGAAATATTTCTAATAAGTTTGTGTTCCTAAATTAATGAGTAATTATAATTTATATCTACGAATTTTGAGGGAAAATTTTTAAATATATATATATATAAACACTTTAAAACAAACAGTTTTCAGGTGATTTGGTATTAACATACTCAAACTGAAAAGAAATGAAGAAACTCTCTGCATTAATTCCTTGTTATTACATTGCCCTGAGATACTTGAACTTCTCGACTTTCTTCAGTGTAACTCCATTCAAATGCAGAGTGCACTGTGCAGGCTTTATTGAGAGGACAAGTGTCTCAGTCTTCGCAGCACTGATTTCCATTCCTGCTGTGCAGCACTCAATACCAAACCTATCCAGTGTATGTTGAAGAATACCTTCCAAAGAGTTAAGTAGTACCATGTCATTTGTAAATTCCAACTGACTGATCTTACACCTGCCAGTCTTGATACCACTTCAAACCCAGCTGTACAAGTCAATCTTATTCATGAAGATTATGAACAGGAAAGGTGACAGTATGTACCTTTTGACAGAGTCTGACATCCACATTAAATGGTTTTGACTTAGCACCAATTATCCAAACACAAATACTAGAGCATTCGGATAGGGACTTCAAGGCAACAAGAAATCCCCAAAAGAAAATTGCTTACAATTAGTTACCCCTTAATTTAATGTCCTGTACAACATGAAACCACATTAGCAAGACATTCTTGAAAATTACAAAGTAGTCACATGGCATTAAAAATTACGGTCTTTATTCTAATACTGCGAATTTTCACAATGATCTCTCCCATAGTAAAAATACTATAAACATTTCAATTAACAAATGTTTTCAGATATTTTTTGCTAAATTATTTACAGGATGTTAAGAGTTAAACACACACAAACTACAACAATTGCTGTTAATGTTGGTTCATGCTGCATCCAAACATGCACATCACAAATATTAATAATAATAATAATAATATTGAAGGTGGAAAACTGGGAGAGGACACTTGACCTGGTGGTCAGGGTCACCGTAGCTTTTTTTAATGGGCTTTCTCGATGATGGCCCTCGGAAGTCTCCCCGCTATTGGGGAATTTTTCATTGTTCTTTTATTACATCCACTGTTTTTTGTTTTTTTTACATGCAGAAATGCCCATTTGTACCGTCCTATATTGTCATGTACTGTCCTTAATGTCTACTTTGTGTTAACCCTTGTGGTTAATAAAGAAAGCATTATTATTATTATTTTGGGATAAACTCTACAGGCATGGAGGTGCCGTCAGCCGGGCATATCCGAGATGCGCGCAGGGCGACGAAACCGTCCTGCATGCATTCGTCCAGTGTCCGAGCATTGCTGACTTGTGGGTTTATGTCAAACACCTGCTATCGCGTGTAGGACGGATCCAGCTATCAGCTGAGTCCATCGTGAGGATTGCCCCGCCCTCTTCTTTTAGCCGGGAAGGGCAGGCAATTTTTATCTGTCTGGTGGCCATGGCGAAAGAGATAGTATGGTGGACACGTTTGAAAGGGCTGAAGATGAGCACTTACCTCTTCGGTGATGCCCTGATTAACTTTTTCAAATTTCATTTGAAAAGGAAAATCAGGGTAGAGAGGGAAATGCCTTCCAAGCATTTTGTTGAAAGATGGGTGAGAGAGGCAAGAATGGCCCGAATGAATGGGCCTACTCTGAGTATGTGTCTGTAAATTAAAGGTGGAAAACTGGGCGAGGGCACTTGCCCTGGTGGTCAGGGTCACTGTGGCTTTTTAATGGGCTTTCTCCACGAATGTTCCTCGGAAGTCTCCCCTCTATTGGGAAATTTTTCATTGTTATTTTTTTGTTACATCCTCTGTTTTTGTTTTTTACACGCAGAAATACCCATTTGTACCGTCCTGTATTGTCCTGTACTGTACTTAATGTCTACTTTATGTAAACCCTTGCGGTTAATAAAGAAAGCATTATTATTATTATTATAATTATATCATTGAGTTTGTTAAAGACAAGCTTTGATAATTATGTATTAGTTATTATTATATAAAATACTAAGCTTATTTAGTGGAAGGATCTAAAAATGAAATTAGCCATTGTTGGCCCACATTTACCACAAATTAACTTAACCACACACCTTTTCTCAGAGATAGGAACAGTCTGATTAAAAAAATATTTTTCTGAAAATATAAACTTATAAAAATATTAATTAGTGATAGCATTAACACAGCATCCTTCAGAATATGCACCTTTTTGATATAGATATACAGAAGGTGAAACAGTTTGTTGTTATTGTTGTTGTTATTACAGCTCACACTTATGTAGGTTTATAACTATTTTTCCAGTGACAAGAGGTGGGTTTTGTGTTTCACTTGAGAAAGTGATATTTAGTATAATCAAGTTGTGTATTTTAATATCTAACTTTAAACCATGTAACAATTATAGTCAAAATTTAGTTCCACATATCACTCTGTTGTCATAACAACAGTTTTCTTCCTAGTAAACTTTTCTTCAAGACACCCGAAATACAAATTGAGAAAAATATTAGATAAACAATCATTGTAACTGCTTCCCACTAACTTAGATAGTTTACTATACCTGTATAACTTGATGAGAGCTTTAACGCTGATGAAGGGACAAATTGCCTTTGTCATATGTGACTAGAAATAACACTCACATTATCTTCTTCATCCTTCTCAACAACATTGCCATTTGAATCTGGTTCATATAAGTAGCTCTGCCGTAGTTCACCCATAGATCTTGATAACTGAGTCTCTTTCACAAACAAGAAGCCCTCAGTCACCTGCTAAGCAAAGACAATCCATTAGCTCTTAACATCCTGTACCACATGAAACCGTATTAGCAAGACATTCTTGAAAAGTACAAAACAGAATTATGACAGCATCACATTAAAAATTAAAGTGTTTACTCTAATACTATAAATTTTCACAACAATGTGTCTACTAGTAAATTAACAAACTCATTTTTAGATGTCTGCTAAATCATTACTATAATTCTAATGAAAGACTCTGTCTTTAATTTTCAAATCAATTTTGAAAATAATCTAGAATTTGGAGACATTTAGTAATATAAAGTAATATTGTTATACTTTGGGAGGGTCATGTTGCCAATAAGAAACACACACACCAGTTGCTTTCACTTCAATTTATTATAATAAATTTATAAATTTAGGAATTTATAAATTTCCGGTTGGTTGGTTGGTTCCACAACCAGATGGTTGTTTATATATTGTCAAAGTTCTTTCGTCACACATTCTGTGACCTCTTCAGTGACTGGGGATTATTTTCTTTGTTTTTGTACCTCTCCTTTGTTCTGTCCTATGCCATCTTGTTTCTGTGTGTGTGTTGTGTGCTCAGTCTGCGCATGCGCCACATCCGGGTGTCTGTGTGTGTTTATATTCGTTTATTTATTTGTTTATTTACATGTTACAGGTTGGTTGTTTGTTCTATGTGCATGTGTGTTTTCATTTTGTCCTTAATTGTAAGTTGTGATGTTGCTGTTCCACTCATGTTTTCTATTTAATTTTGGTTGTAATTCTTTTATGTTTATTGCCTCTGTGATTTGTCTAAACATTGCATCTTTTCTTGTGTGTAGATTCTATTTTTATTTCTACGTTCTCTAATTTACCCTTATGTTCTATTTTAGCATGTTGGTAGAGTACAGATGATTCTTTACTATCTTGAAGGTCTTGCCAGTGTTCATTTATCCGTTCCCCTACACTACGAGCTGTCTCACCTATGTACACTATATTTTTGTCTCTACATTGTCCTTCAGTACATCTTATGCTATATACTACATTTCTAGTTTTACAGTTAATATGGGGGCTTAATTTACAGGTTATACATTTCTTATCTATACAGGGGGGTCTTTGAAAAGGGTATGCCTTGCTAATAAGTGTTTTTACGGAGGTACCTGGTCTTTCTACTATCTTAATATTGAGTTTATGTTTATCTAGGGCCCTTCTAAATTTGTAAGCTAATTCACCTCTAGGGGTTGTATCGATGAACATTACACTCTGGTATTTATTGCTATCATACCATGAGTTTATTCTATTAGCCTTATTCCTAGTTCTTTCTATTCTATTCCCAAATTTTCTCCTATACAAGGGGCAGGTCCCATTTGTGTCATTATTTACCATTTTTTCCCATTTGGTTCTGGCTCCTCTATACACTCTGATTTTATCTCTCTGATTGTAACCAGAGAACTGCATACGGTGGATGAAGTGTTGTATGTGTCTCTCTAGTTCTTCGGGGTTGCACATGCGGGACACGTTTCTCATCACCCGTACCAAATCCACAATCAGTATGTTGATTTTGGTATGGTCCGAAACAGCTGAGTTTCGGTGGATCAGATATTTGGAAGTCATGGGTTTGGCATAATGGGAATGGAGGATTTGTTTTTTGTTATTAATGGTATCTAACCAGAGCTCTGTGTCTAGTAAAGGTAATCGATGGTTGGAGTGTTTACTTGGGTAGTCTATAGTAACTCTAATACTCTGGTGGATGGAGTTAGCTATTTGCTGGATGCTTTCCATTGTGTTTTTCTCTAATTCCTGACTGTTCTCTAGTGGGGGTGTTTTAACTACGATGTTTATATCATCAACTTAGCGGGAGTACATTATCAGGGTTAAGGGGTCTTCTAATTGTTCTTTAAGTTTAAGTTTAAGTCTACTGTCCCACCATACCATGAATAAGTTAGCTATGTCGCCTGCAATGCTAACACCAATGGCTGCTCCTTCCTCTTGGGCATATGTTTTTCCATTAAATTTGAACATATGTTCCTTAAGGGTTAATTTTATGCTGGCCCCCACCGCATGTGCAATCATTTTCTTTAGTTCATTGTGGTTTTCGGGTGTCCGTATGGCTCTGGTCCACCCGTTCCATCTATCTGTGTGGGTTTTCTTGACTATTGAGGTAATGGTAGGTGGTCTGCCTCTTGCTGGTCTTGTAGGGCACAGGTTGCTAAGGTCATATGTGTCTAGGTAATTATTACTATAGGTAAGTTTAAGTAGGAGTCCCAGCTCACTGGTATCAATCCCACGGAACTCATCATTGCTCTCACTGATCATTTCTACGCATTTCTCCACAGCAAAATCCACGTCAATAGATGGATACAGGGACACAACATCCACACTACCTATTATGCAGTTTGTTAGGTCCCTAGATCGGTTACTCTCGCCGATTCTGCTGAGGAGGTCCTCTGTGCTGTCACATACATCTGGGGACATTTCAATGATGGGGTGTATGATCAGGGAGAGGAAGTAGGACAGTCTGTAGTTACTAGCAATGTTAGCTCCACAGACTGGCCGTGTTGGTGGTCCCGTGATAGGGTCACTGCCCGTTTTATGGTCTTTTCGAAGCCCATACAATGCTGGCACGTCATTGTTCCAGGCCTGGAAGTTGTTGGCAGTCCTTTTGTTGGGCTGCATTATATTCGTCCACATCACCATATGGGCATTGAGGGCTTTTTCTCTACCCTCATGCTCTTGTGGTGTTACTTCTCTTGTGTTAGTGATGTGGGGTTGCATTGCCTGGATGTAGTTTGGCAGACTGTCAACCGACATTCTGCCAGACTTGTCTGTTGGAAAGCATGCTATCTCTCCATTACACGAGCGCTGCATGAGCTTACGCAAGCCATTTGCAGATTTTTCTCCCAGTTGCTGGGCCTCCATTCTATTATGCTTCTTGCTATACTGTTCTATAATATTTCTAAGTTTAGATCTAGCTATACTAAATTGTGCTTCTGTTTGTTCATCGACCTGCGACGGCAATTGCGTGCGTTTGTTAAAAGGTAAAGTCGTGGCGTGGACTCGTCGCAGGTCGAACGACTTATCGGAGGGATTATAAAAAGTTGAGTTCCAGGCTGCTGCTTTATGTGTACTAGTGCTATTGTTATTGTTAGTTGTGTTGTTTCTATTTCTATTTCCACCAACAGCCTCATGGTTGTTTCTATGTCTCTCATTATTACTCCTGTCTCTTTCCTCTGGCTCATTGTTATTATCTACTCTATTTTGTGTGTCTGTGTGTTCGTCTTGGTTATTTTCTTTGTCCATAGTCTCCCTTCTCCTTTCAATCCTATTACCTTCCCTTATTTCTGTGCTACTGTCATTACCTGTTTTCTGTGTCTGTGTGTTTCTTAAGATTGTGGTGGTGGTGAGAGGCATTGAATGTGTGTGTGTTGTTGTTGTTGTTGTTGATGTGTGTTGTTGTTGATGTGTGTTGTTGTTGTCTCCATGTGTGTTATTATTGTTGTGTGTGTTGTTGTTGTTGTTGTTTGTGTCTGCGTGTCTGTTGTTGTTTCTGAGTATGTTATTATTGTTGATGTGTGTGTTGTTGTTATTGTTGTTTGTGTCTGTGCGTCTGTTGTTGTTGGGATGTGTGTTGTATATGTGTATGCGTATGTTGTTACTTTTGTTTTTGTTTTTGAGGCTCCGACGTAATTTTGTAAATGATTTTTCTATTTCTGACAAACAACTAATTATATTTACCTTCTTGAATGTCGCTACTTAGGTGGCAGTTGTAATACAGATAATTCATCAGAATATAAAGTAACTTTCTCATTATTTAGCTGGTGCTTGGAACATAACACTTTAATACTTTCATTATCATATTTCTAATGAAAAATACTGCCTATGATTTTCAATAAATTTTAAAGATAATCAAGAATTATGGAAGGATTTTAGATAATGCCATAGAAGCAATGCTGGTGTCATAATAAAATATGCCCAGTCTACCCTGTAAGATGATAGTGGTAATGCTATGACAAAAATCCCTTGGTCCACAATGTAAGATGGTAGTGCTGGTGTCATGATAAAAATCACCCCGCCCAGTCAACTACACTGGTGGACTTTGCTGAATACACCCTGGGACCAATGTAGTGGTGTTAAATGAGGTGATGGATAAGTCTACCCCTGTAGTGGACTCTACTAAAGACATCCAAGGATCAGGTGATGGCAATGCTAAATCACGCAATGGATTAAATCTACCACTGTAGTAGGCCCCACTACAGAAACCCAAGGACCAAGAGGTAGTGGAAGCAGTGGTGATGATGGTGGTGTTAAACTAGGTGACTTAGTTTATTGAATATTTCCATAGTTAGATGCCTACATTAACCTGATGGAGAGATTTTCAATGGGAGACAACTCACCTGAGGATCGCTTTCTTTGTTTACCGGAGTCTTTTCCTCTTCAGCCTCAATTCCAGAACAAACATTGATTAGTTGGTCAACACGTTCTGTCACAAATCTAAAGATACAACAACAACACAATAATAAACAATAAAGAGAGCTATAATTACACATACACATTACATAACATATACATTATATATACACATATATACACTATATACACATTACATTCACATAACATGTACATTATATATATTCATACTATATACACACTACATACACATTATATACACATAACATATACATTTATATATATACACTATATACACATAACATATACATATACACACTACATACACATTAAAAAAAAACAAAAAAAAAACATCCCAAAAGTGCAATTTGGGAGACTGCAGGAGTCCATCTTGCCAGGAAAGAACGTCATAATGCTGAACGTGAGTACAAACTGCATAAATTAGATATCAATAGGAAAAAGTGAAATAAATCATCCAACCATCTCAAGCAGGTGACAAAAAAAAGGCAGTGCTTGAATTTGAGCAGCGCATAGCAACCAGCCCTGACAGTAAGGTGTTCTGGAAGTATGTTCACTGAAAGCAGAGGCCTCACTCTCCAGTTGGTCCTCTTCGCAATCCCCACACAAGCCAGGTTACTGACGACCCCAAGGAATGCGCAGAACTCATTGCTGAATGCTATGCAGGCATTTTCACTGTTGAAGACCAGAGTGTACCATCTCAACCACCTCTGACATCAGATTCTATTACAACTATGGAATGTACACCTGCAATGCTGTGATGTCACCTTAAAAATAAATGCAACCATGCATCTCCTGGGCTTGATGGTGTTATGTACCTGCTTCTCAAACGTGGTGGGTACTTCCTTCTGCACCAGCTATCACGCTTCTTCCAATTCTGTCTGAACAACGGTGATACTCCAGAACAGTGGAAAACTGCCAGTGTCATTCCTCTGTTCAGAAAGTGTGATCGCACATCACTTGTGAACTATCATCCAGTCAGTCTTACTAGCTGCATTGCCAAACTGATGGAATCCTGTGTCAGAGAAACACTTTGGAACTTCTGGAACTCTCAGTCTTATCCGGCCCTCGCAATTTGGATTTATCCCTAACTCCAGCTGCTGTGATCAACTTATCAAGTTTCTTGAAAACATCACTCGGATCACTGATGGCGGCTCATGGATGGGTGTTGTTTACCTTGACTTTGCTAAAGCTTTCAATTCTGTGCCACACAAAAGACTTATGGCAAAACTCTCTGCAATGGGTGTGAAAGATGATCTTTTTAACTGGTTGAAGTCATTCATTCTCAGTCGAAGAGAGATAGTCACGGTTCTGGGACAGCATTCCTCACCATATGAGATGTCATCTGGTGTACCACAGGGATCTGTTCTTGGCCCCCTTTTGTTTGTGGCATATATTAATGACATAGATGCCAACTTAAAGAATGCCACACTTCTGAAATATGCAGATGACATCAAGCTGTACCTTGAGATAAAAAGGACAGATCCTGAACACTATAGATCTTGCTTGCAATCTGACCTGGACAAAATGCAACAATGGATCATGGAGACTGGCAACTCAAGCTGGCTGTGGACAAGTGTACCACCGTGCATTTTGGTAAAAACCCAGTGTCCACATACTCCCTCCACAACACTACTATCAAGAAGTCTTCTTGTGAACGTAACCTGGGCATTACTGTCAGCAGCGATTTGCGTTGGATGAAGCACATCTCTAAAATTGTCAAGAAGGCCGAGGGTGTCTTAGCATCACTCAGCAAGACCTTTGTCAGCCGCTCTCCAGCTATCTATTTAAAGCTGTACATGGCTATGGTGCGGCCACACTTAGAATTTGCATCACCAGTCTGGAACCCCTATCTTGCTCAGAACATTGACCACCTGGAAACTGTTCAGAGACATGCAACCAAGCGAATACCCTCCATCAGGCATGTACCATACTCTGAACGCCTTGCTTCCCTGGGCATGGATACATTGAAGCTCCAACGTCTGGCAATTGACTTCGTAAACACCCACAAAATTATTAACCATCTTGCCAACCCTGAGTACCTTTTTGATTTCCATGTGTCTAACACACGTGGGCATGCCAACAAAGTCAGAAAACAGCACAGCTCCCATGACTTTCGGAAACATTTTTTCACGCTCAGAGTTGCTGAAGCATGGAACAAACTACCTGCATCAGTTGTTAGCTGTCGAGACACTGCATCCTTTAAAACCTCCATGCTTCCTGAGATTCGCCAACACTACACCTAATATTCCCCCTCCATACACATACACACATGTATATCATGACTCCTACACTATTCACTTCCCTGACATTTGTATATTATTCTATGTACTATACCTGCACCTGTGATGAGTTGTAGTGCACCTGAGCACTTTACACAATAATTTCATTATTATTATTATATACACATAACATATACATTTTTATATACACACCACATACACATAAAATGTACATTTATACATACACACTACATACACATAACATACATTTTTATATACACACTACATACACATAACATATACATTTTTATATACACACTACATACACATGATATACACATAACATACATTTTTATATACACATTACATATACATTATTTACACATAACATATACTTTTTTAGATACACACTACATACACATTATATACACACAACACATACATATTTATATATACATTATATACACACTCATCATCATCACCGTTTTACATCCGTTCTTCCACGCTAGCATGGGTTAGACGGGTTGTCCTGTTGTGGGCAGTGTCTGGTCGGCTGACCATGCCTTGCTCATACAGGAACTGATTTGGCTTGATTTCTACAGCTGGATGCCCTTCCTAACACCAACCTCATTTACAGTGAGTGCTGGGTGCTTTTTCGTGGTGCCTACACGTCCACTTTACAGTGTGGGCTGGGTGCTTTTTTGCCGTGGCACCTCCACGACCACCTTGCGGTGGGAGGGTGTGGGGGCATATTGTCTATATGCTTCGGCTTGTACCCATGGGAGGTCAGGTACTCTGTATTACTGCGTGACGCCAGAAGTCACGGTCGTGTGTCATTGCCTTTGGGAGGTGTAAATTGGGTAAGGTCGGCTTTTATCACCTCATCCCAGGTCATCTTGGGTCTCCCCACTCCGCGGTTTGCATCAACTTCTAGTGCTCTGCACCTTTTTATGCAGCTGTCATCCTTCATACGCATCACATGTCCATACCAGCGCAACCGCCTCTCCTGCACACAGCATTTGATTCCTCTTATGCTCAGTCTCTCTCTCAATTCATTTATGCTTTGTCGTTCACGTATATTACTGTTACACATCCATCGGAGCATGCAGGCTTCGTTTCTCTCTAATCTACATAAGTCTTCCACCTTCAGCGCCCAGGTCTCACTACCATGCAACATTGCTGTTCGGATACACGCATCATACAGTCTGCCTTTCATTCTGAGGGAGAAGCCTTTTGCAGCTAGCAGTGGTAGTAGTTCCCTAAACTTCTTCCATCCCGTTCTTACCCTAGTTATTGTACTTTCTGAACACCCACCTCCGCTGCTAATTCGGTCACCTAGGTAGCAGAAGCTGTCTACTGTTTCTACAGAGCCCTCCCAGAGATTGGTGGTACTTGTTTCCTGTGGCTGTTTGCTGCTTGCTGTCACAGCTGCTGCATGTGAAGCCTACATTTTTAATTAAGCTTCCTGAGATCCCGCTACATCTCTTGTACGCTAAATTCCTCGCTATACTCATTGCTAATCCTAACTTTGCTGACTGCTCCTCTATACATGGCTTGTACCGCTTTCACAAGCCATTCATCTACTCCTAGTTTTCTAAGAGCCCACCAGATTACAGCACGTGGAACTCTGTCAAAGGCTTTCTCAAGGTCGACAAATGCCAAGTAGAGTGGCTTACTTTTAGCTAGGTACTTTTCCTGTAATTGCCTCACAAGGAAGAGGGCATCAGTGGTGCCTCTTCCTGGTACAAACCCAAATTGCATCTCGTCTATTTTCACCCAGTCCCTAATCAACTGTGCTATAACTTTTTCTGTTACTTTCATGACCTGGTCCATCAGCTTTATACCTCTATAGTTTCCTCTATCTAGTGCATCGCCTTTACCTTTGTAGCAGTTGACAATGATGCTACTGCACCAATCTTTTGGTATGGCACCTTCTAGTATTACCTGGTTAACAATACGTGTGGTTATAGTGTGACCTACTGACCCAGATGCCTTCAGCATCTCGGCAGCTATACCCGATGGACCGGTTGCCTTCCCCATCGTCATATCTTTGATTGCCTTACTTACTACGCTGCTGCTGACTTGTACTGCTGGTCCCTCTATAGGGTCTACTTGGGGTAGGGTCTCTTCTTCCCATGCATTCTCCTCATTTAGTAATCTATCATAATGACTCTTCCATGCATCTTTCTTCTCAGCACTTGTGAGGGCAAGCTCACCTTTATCATTCCGGATACACTTCTCTCCAATGACATCACAACTATCTCTGACACACTGCCTCGCAATCTTGAATACCTCCTGTTTCTGGTCCTCACGTTGCAAAACATGCTTGAATTTTCTATCCTCTGCTTCCCTCCTAGCTAAGTATACTTGTCGCCTAGCTTCCCTCTTGGTCTCTATGTAATGTTCCCTGCTCCCCCCGTTCTTCCATTCTTTCCATGCCTGTCTCTTGGCCTTAACTGCTTCATCTACCTTATTGTTCCACCACCAAGTCACTCTCCTCCTGCTTGAGGTCTTACTCCAGCCACAGACCTCATCCGTCGCCTCTAGTAAATTATTTTTTAGGAACTCCCAGTTCTCTTCTACATTAAATGTCTCTATCTGTTCTTCTTTACTGTCGTAGGCGTTGAGTAAAATATCTTTAAATCTGTTACTGGTTGAGGGGACTTTCAGCTTCCAGATCTTTCTTCTCCAGGTTGGCCTGTTTCCGGGTTCGTCTAGTTCTGACCGTGAGGTCGCTGACAACTAAGCTACATACACATAACATATACATTTATATATACACACTACATATACATTATATATACAATATTGTATAATATGAGGAATTCTGAGCTAAAAGTAAGCACAAAAGGGAAGGGGGTTATAATACATAAATACATGTTTTTTGAAATGTTTACTGAGCTTACAAATATTCATTTTAAATGGAAAGATTACAAATATATGTTGATAACAATTGTTTACACATGGTATTTGATATATCAGCAATATTTGTTATTTGGGCATCAGTATAATATCTGTCTTCCCCATACCTTTGGCTGGTCTACAGAATATGCCAACAACAACCCTGACCACCTTTTTGAATTCTATATGTCTAACACACGTGGGCATGCCTACAAAGTCAGAAAACAGCACAGCTACCATGACTTACGGAAACATTTTTTCATGCTCAGAGTTGCTGAAGCATGGAACAAACTTCCTGCATAGGTTGTTAGCTGTCGGGACACTGCACCTTCAAAACTTCCATGCTTCCCGAAATTTGCCAACACTACATCTGATATTTCCCCTCCGTATACACGCACGTATGTATGTATCTGTGTGTATATATGACTCGTACACTGTTCACTTTCCTGACATTTGTACATTATTTTATGTACTATACATTACTATCCATATATATAACAAAGAAGGTGTGGTAAGATACCAGGCGGACCAACTCAAATCCCGCCGAGGTTAACTTTGCCTTTCATCCTTACGGGGTCAATAAAATAAAGTACCAGTAATGTTCTGTGTAATTGCTGGCCTTGTGCCATAAGTAGAAACAATTATTTTATGTACTATACATGCACAGTTGATGAGTTGTAGTGATCTGAGCACTGTACACAATAATTTTTATTATTATATAGGGATGTGGGTCAGTGGTTGGTTTAACAAGAATTATGAGTGAGAGTCAGCGATTAATTTAATGGTATTTTCTGAGTGTTTTCTTTATGGGTTAAGGCAATTGACTGTCTTATTTGTATACACATACATACTGAAATATATATATGCACACTACATATACATACATGTATACATGCACTGTGTGACATCTTTGACAAGTAGCTTTGACCATGGCCCAAGTTTTGTGAGTGAAATTGGTCAGACAGAACCAGCAGGGAAGCTTGACAGATGGACTGTTTCTGTAATTTAAAGGCCCTGCCTTGTCAGATATTATCAGGTACTGATTCAGGTCGGGAATTATGTTTAGGGTACACATGTATGTGTTTGTGGAATACTCAACCACTTACACTATAGTACAAAATGGATTGTTTCTATAATTCAAAGGTCCAGCATTGTCAAAAATCGTGAAAATTTAAACTCTACTTCAGTATTGAGTATTTTTTCATCTCCGTTGTCAACTACATATGTGTATATATATATAAATGAAAGGTATAGAAAACATTGTAGCAAAAAGCCAACAGTATTCCATAATATATATATATATATATATATATATATATATATATATATATATATATATATATATATATACACACACAGACACATACACACACAACTCGTGCACACACATAATCACATACACACTCAGATATACAGGCTTAAACATATACATGTATACTACATACAGTTTATGCATACATAATGGTAATGAAGTTGATCCCAACAAAGATGATGATGGTGATGATGATGATGATGATGACGATGATGGTGATGACAATGAAGATGATGACAATGAAGGTGATGATAATAACAATGGTGACGATGCTGCTGATGATGACAAAGATGACAATGATGGCGATGAAGATGATTGTAAAAGCTCACCAAAAAGATTATAAAGTGAAAAAACCAAACTAAAAGCACTTCAGTGGCTCCTACTTACCTTGCAGCATCTGATAGTTTATTCTTGGCAGTGTGATCCGTATGGTCAGTGGAAACGGCATTAGCTACCAGAAGTAAACGGCTGGACACATCAGATATACTGTCCAGCTTCTCCATAATCTGGCTCTTGGCGGTTAAGTCTGGAGTCATGTCAGCAACAACACCTACACTATTCACAAATTCTTCATAAGCATTCTTGTAAAGCCCAGAAGATTCTATAAGATAATCAGATGGTTGGCTGGAACAAGCAATAATCTTACTTGCTGCCTCATCCAGGTTCTTAGCTGCTGAGCTCATCCGTCTTAAAGATGAGGTACGCTGCAAATACTAAAGGTTACACAGGCTATCAACATGCTGGGTTTAGCTCAAAATATTGGAGTCTGGTTGGTACACAACCGATTGTTTTAAGGGTAGAATCAGTAATATTTGGATTCTCTACTAAATTATAACAAAACTATGTTTGTGGATTATATGTGTGCATGTGTATGTGTACATGGCACATGGTTTGCCCTGTGGAGTGGTTGTGTTGGTAGCACAACAGAAGGTGCCAAGTTCACCCTGTGGAGTGGTTGAATTGGTGACATCACAAAGAACACCCAGTAAGGTGGTCGTGACGATAACACAACAAAAAGCACAGTCCACCCCGTAGTGTGATCGTGTTAGCAACAAGACAATTAATTCCCAGTCCACCCAGTAAAGTGGTATTGATGATGACATGACGAAAGCATCCAGTCCAACCTGTAAAGTGGTTGTGGTGGTGACGCGACAAAAAGCACCCAGTCCACACTGTAATGTGGTCATTTTGGTGCCATAGCAAAAAGCTCCCAGTCTACACTGTAAAGTGGTTGCGACGGTGACACAACAAAAAACACGCAGTCCACACTGTAAAGTGGTCATGTTGGTGTCATGACAAAAAGTGCTCAGTCCACACAGTAAAGTAGTCATGTTGGTGTCATGACAAAAAGTGCCCAGTCCACACGCTCATTTTGGTGCCATGATAAAAAGCAGTCTACACTGTAAATGTGGTCAGCGCTAGGAAGCACATCCAGTTGTAGAAACCAAGCCAGAAACAGTTCTGTATGTACATGACATGGTCACCTGATCTGACTTGTCTAACAATGGGAAAAATCGTCTAACCCATTCTAGCATGGAAAATGGACATTAAACAATGACGATTATAATGATGATAACCAACATTCAGCAGGAAGAAAATCTGTGTGGTAAAGACTGATACACTTTATAGTGTATATATATAGAGAAAGAGAAAGAGAGAGATGTGTGTATGCGTGTCATTGTTTATGATTCCATCTGTATTTATGTCTTTTAACTTCGTGGTTCAACACAAAAGAAATTGATAAAATAAGTACCAGACATTTAAAAAAATAAATACTGAGGCTGACATAATTGACTAAATCAAAATGGTTCCCCAGTCTTCTAAAAGAGTAAAAGAATTTCAATAGTTAACAGTATACATCTGAGCTCATACATAGGTAAACAATAATTAGCAAGGTTAATTATAGTGAAAACATGCTAAACAAGTTTCATAATTATCATAGGATCAGTTTGAGGCAATGTTTTCCAGCCAGATGCTCTTCCTGGTGTCAAACACTTCAGTCACCTCTTACAACATGCAAAGATACAATGTACCTATTCTAAACCAGATCCATACAACTAGGCAAGAGTTAAACAATAATTAGAAAGGTTAATTATAATTGACACAATTCATGCTCGTTAAAAATAAAATAAACAAAAAAGAAACTCAGTCCAAATCATTATGATTTTTTCTAAAAATGTAGGAAATGTCACGCAATCATAATCCATGCAATTCCACCCCCAAACCCATTGAAATATAGATAGGAAAAGAATGGTTTCCAATTTAAATACAAGACGAGGGTGGTAGATTGGCAGTATCGGTAGTGTCAAACTACATGCTTTGTGGCATATAGTTGCAACCATTTACGTTCTGAGTTCAAATCCTGCTGAGGTTAGCTTTGCCTTTTATCCTTACAGGGGCGATAAAATAAAGTACCAGTAATGCACTGGAGTCAATTTAATCAATTTTATCCTCCCCCAAGATTGTTAGCCTTGTGCCTATATGAGAAACCAATTTAGGTACAAGGCCAGAAATTTGTTGGGGTGGAAACAATCAATCATATAAACACTGGAAGAATGAAAGGCAAAGTTGATCTCAGCAGGATTTGAATTCAGAGTACAGAAAACTGGAACAAATACTGTGACGCAGGCTATCTGATACACTAAAGACTGCCAATTTACTGCCTATAAACATTGATGTTTATAATCCAAGAAAACACACAGTTTACTAATGTTTCCATTTGTAGGTTAGGGAAGACAAAAGCCAATAAGGTAAATGAGATATTGCAAAAGTTGGATATAGAAATATGAGATATTGCAAAAGTTGGATATAGAAATAGGAAAGGTTATTAACCATTTTGTTAACATAATTCTAATGAACAACATTGCCTATGATTTTCAAATCCATTTGAAAATAGTAAAAAAAATTGAGGGATATGGTGATATAACTAACCTTCTTATTAAGTTAGTGTTTAGAACATAACTTAAAGGTTCTTACATAAAATTACAATGGAAAGTTTATAAATAAATATAAACACTTTAAAACAGCTTTACATAGTAGAACCAAGAGCAGTCTTTGGCAGTTTAGTCAAATTAATGACAAGGAATATTTAAATTAACTCACTTCTTCTTGGTTCACTTTTATTGTTGTTGTTGTGTTGATTACATTGTCACCTACAGTACGAGCAATATCAGGTTTTGGTAAATTGTGAGAATTAACAGTTGAATCCCAATCACTATCTTCATCAGCACTTTCAGATTCTTTGCTAGAAGACATCTGACGCAAAAGTTCTCTTGAATACTGTTCAATGGACACAGTTTTAGATGGATTCCTTTTAGTCTTATGTTGACTGGTGTCAATTATATGTTGACTAGATTCGGGTTTCTGTTGGCTAGTGTCAGTTTTATGTTGACTAGATTCAGATTTCTGTTGACTAGTGACAGTTTTAAGCTCAGCTTGATGTTCATTAATGTCAGTCTGGTGTTGATTAAGCTCGTTAACTGGTGGTGATGATAAAAATGAAGAATCCCAATCACTGTTGTTCATTAATGTTTCTTGATTCATTAAATTATCATTTTGGTTGCAAGGAACATTATGTTTTTCAGTTTCTTCAACATCTATAAAATACAATAAAATTAAGGTGAAAAATGTAATTCTTTTTTTTAAATAAAAAAAAAAAAGAGGGATGGGGTAGATCGTCAAATTGGACCAAAGAAAAAATAATTCCATTAGTGTTTGAGAGGTGCAATTGTGCAAGGTCAGCTTTTATCACCCCACCCCACTTTTTAGGTCTTCCTACTCTATAGCTACTATCAACTTTGATCACCCTGCACCTTTTTATACAGCTGTCATCCTTAATATGCATCACATCTCCATAGCAATGCAATCTCCTCTCCTGTAAACTGCATCTGATCCCTTTTATGCCCAGTTTCTCTCCAACCACAAAATACTAAGCAATGTGACAAAACTTATAGCTCAAGTGTTGATGATGATAGTAGTGATAGGTGGTGATGATGATGATAGTGGTGGTGGTGTTAATGATGGTGATAGTGATGATGATGATGCCAATGAATAAATTGTGAAATATATATCAGACAATTATATTCAAGTGTATGTTATAGCAATTGTATGTAGGTAGTAGCAAGTATATACAATTGTAAGTATATGTAGTAATAAGTGTAGACACAAATAACTGAATACAGTAGTAAATGTATACAATAGGAGTGTATACAATAGTATGTGTATATAGTAATAAATGTATATAATAGTAAGTGTATATAGTAGTAAGTGCATATAATAGTAAGTATATGTAACAGGAGATTTCAACGGACACGTTGGTAAACACCGTGGCGGCTTCTATAGAGTCCATGGAGGCCACGGATTTGGCACAAGAAATGAAGAAGGCTTCAGGCTTCTAGAATTCTGTGACGCCAATGACATGTCGATATGTAACACAAACTTCAAAAAACCCAACAACCATCTGATCACCTATAGATCAGGGGAGCATTCTAGTCAGATAGATTTTATCCTCATCAGAGGGCGTGATAGATGGACGGTTGTAAACACAAAAGCCTTCCCTGGTGAGGAATGTACCTCCCAACATAACTTAGTTGTCAGCGACCTCGCTGTCAAAACTAGATGAACTTGGAAACAGAAGCCAATCTGGAGAAGAAAGATCTGGAAGCTGAAAGACCCCTCAGTCAGTAACAGGTTTAAAGATATTCTACTCAACACCTATGACAGTAAAGAAGAACAGATAGAGACATTCAATGAAAAAGAGCACTGGGAGTTCCTAAAAAATAACTTACTAAAGGCGACGGACGAGATCTGTGGTTGGAGCAAGTCCACAGGGAGGAGGAGAGTGACTTGGTGGTGGAACAATAAGGTAGATGAGGCAGTTAAGACTAAGAGACAGGCATGGAAAGAATGGAAGAACGGGGTTAGCAGGGTACATTACATAGAGACCAGGAGGGAAGCTAGGCGACAAATATACTTAGCTAGGAGGGAAGCAGAGGATAGAAAATTCAAGCATGTTTTGCAACGTGAGGACCAGAAACAGGAGGTATTCAAGATTGCGAGGCAGTGTGTCAGAGATAGTTGTGATGTCATTGGAGAGAAGTGTATCCGGAATGATAATGGTGAGCTTGCCCTCACAAGTGCCAAGAAGAAAGATGCATGGAAGAGTCATTATGATAGATTACTAAACGAGGAGAATGCATGGGAAAAAGAGACCCTACCCCAAGTAGACCCTATAGTGGGGCCAGAAGTACATGGTAGCTGTGCTGTTTTCTGACTTTGTAGGCATGCCCACGTGTGTTAGACATATAGAATTCAAAAAGGTGGTCAGGGTTGTTGTTGGCATATTCTGTAGACCAGCCAAAGGTATGGGGAAGACAGATATTATACTGATGCCCAAATAACAAATATTGCTGATATATCAAATACCATGTGTAAACAATTGTTATCAACATATATTTGTAATCTTTCCATTTAAAATGAATATTTGTAAGCTCAGTAAACATTTCAAAAAACATGTATTTATGTATTATAACCCCCTTCCCTTTTGTGCTTACTTTTAGCTCAGAATTCCTCATATTATACAATATTGTATATATAATGTATATGTAGTGTGTATATATAAATGTATATGTTATGTGTATGTAGCTTAGTTGTCAGCGACCTCACGGTCAGAACTAGACGAACCCGGAAACAGGCCAACCTGGAGAAGAAAGATCTGGAAGCTGAAAGTCCCCTCAACCAGTAACAGATTTAAAGATATTTTACTCAACGCCTACGACAGTAAAGAAGAACAGATAGAGACATTTAATGTAGAAGAGAACTGGGAGTTCCTAAAAAATAATTTACTAGAGGCGACGGATGAGGTCTGTGGCTGGAGTAAGACCTCAAGCAGGAGGAGAGTGACTTGGTGGTGGAACAATAAGGTAGATGAAGCAGTTAAGGCCAAGAGACAGGCATGGAAAGAATGGAAGAACGGGGGGAGCAGGGAACATTACATAGAGACCAAGAGGGAAGCTAGGCGACAAGTATACTTAGCTAGGAGGGAAGCAGAGGATAGAAAATTCAAGCATGTTTTGCAACGTGAAGACCAGAAACAGGAGGTATTCAAGATTGCGAGGCAGTGTGTCAGAGATAGTTGTGATGTCATTGGAGAGAAGTGTATCCGGAATGATAAAGGTGAGCTTGCCCTCACAAGTGCTGAGAAGAAAGATGCATGGAAGAGTCATTATGATAAATTACTAAATGAGGAGAATGCATGGGAAGAAGAGACCCTACCCCAAGTAGACCCTATAGAGGGACCAGCAGTACAAGTCAGCAGCAGCATAGTAAGTAAGGCAATCAGAGATATGAAGACAGGGAAAGCAACCGGTCCATCGGGTATAGCTGCTGAGATGCTGAAGGCATCTGGGTCAGTAGGTCACACCATAACCACACAAATTGTTAACCTGGTAATACTAGAGGGTATCATACCAAAGGATTGATGCAGCAGCATCATTGTCAACTGCTACAAAGGTAAAGGTGATGCACTAGATAGAGGAAACTATAGAGGTATAAGGCTGATGGACCAGGTCATGAAAGTAACAGAAAGAGTTATAGTACAGTTGATTAGGGACCGGGTGAAACTAGATGAGATGCAATTTGGGTTTGTACCAGGAAAAGGCACCACTGATGCCCTCTTCCTTGTGAGGCAGTTACAGGAAAAGTACCTAGCTAAAAGTAAGCCGCTCTACCTGGCATTCGTCGATCTGGAAAAAGCCTTCGACAGAGTCCCTCGTGCTATAATCTGGTGGGGTTCTTAGAAAATTAGGAGTAGATGAATGGCTTGTGAAAGCTGTACATGTATAGAGGAGCAGTCAACAAAGTTAGAATTAGCAATGAATATAGCGAGGAATTTAACATACAGGTTGGTGTCCACCAGGGCTCTGTTCTTAGCCCTCTCCTGTTCATTATAGTTTTGCAGGCAATAACGGAGGAGTTTAAAACCGGATGCCCATGAGAACTCCTGTATGCGGATGATCTCGCACTTATAGCTGAATCCATGGTGGAACTAGAGAAGAAATTCCAAACATCTCTTGTGTACCCATTGTGTACATCTGTTGTGTACCCATTGTTTGCATTTGGGGCAGAGGATTGAGTTCCTACCCACCTTTCCTACATACTGAGCAAGGCCATTTCCCTGAGGGAATCTGGGTTCTGTTTTCTCGTCTACTTACAAGAACCTTAGTCTTTGTCGGGTTGACTTTGAGACCCTTTCTTTCTAGTCCCTGCTTCCATGTTTGGAATTTCTTCTCTAGTTCCACTCAGGAAGTTTAACTAAGAATGTAGGCTTCATATGTAGCAGCTGCGCTGGGACAGCAAGCAGCAAACGACCACAGGAAACAAGCACCCCCAAACTCTGGGAGGGCTCTGTAGAAACAGTAGACAGCTTCTGCTACCTAGGTGACCAAATTAGCAACGGAGGTGGGTGTTCGGAAAGTACAATAACTATGGTAAGAACAGGATGGAAGAAGTTCAGGGAGCTACTGCTAGCTGCAAAAGGCTTTTCCCTCAAAATGAAAGGCAGACTGTATGATGCGTGTATACTAACAGCAATGTTACATGGAAGTGAAACCTGGGCACTGTCTGTAGAAGACTTACATAGATTAGAGAGAAACGAAGCCTGCATGCTCCGATGGATGCGTAATAGTAATATACGCAAACGACAAAGCATAAATGAATTGAGAGAGAGACTGAGCATAAGAGGAATCAAATGCTGTGTGCAGGAGAGGCGGTTGCGTTGGTATGGACATGTGATGCGTATGAAGGATGACAGCTGCATAAAAAGGTGCAGAGCACTAGAAGTCGATGGAAGCCGCGGAGTGGGGAAACCTAAGAAGACCTGGGATGAGGTGATAAAGGCCGACCTTACCCAATTGCACCTCTCAAGAGCAATGACACATGACCGTGACCTCTGGCGTCACGGAGTAATACAGAAGACCCGACCCCCCACAGGAACAAGCTGAAGCTGAAGCATATACACAATATGCCCCCACACCCTCCCACTGCAAAGTGGTCATGGAGGTGCCACGGCAAAAAAGCACCCAGCCCACACTGTAAATGAGGTTGGTGTTAGAAAGGGCATCCAGCAGTAGAACCCATGCTAGCGTGGAAGAACGGACGTAAAACGATGATGATGATATATAGTAATAAGTATACAGAGTAATAAGTGTATATAGTAGTAAGTGCATATAGTGATAACTGCATTAGTAGCAAGTTTATATAGTTGTAAGTGTATATAGTAGTAAGTGTATATAGCAATTAGTATATAGCAATTAGTATATAGTAAGTGTATACAAAAATTGGTAAGTGTATAGTGTAAGTGTTGCAGAAATATGTATTGAGTGTATATAGTAATAAGTAAAAGCCAAACTTACTGTTGGTTTTAGAAGTGATTAGATTTTGTTGAGGTTCATCAAAGAATGGTTCATCAAAGACAGGAAAGACATCTTTATTAAATAACTGGAAAATATTCCACATAACAAAACATTTCATTAAAATATCTTTGACAAAACATTTCATTAAAATATTCCACGACAAAACACTTCATTAAAATATCTTTGACAAAGCATTTTATTAAAATATTCTACATGACAGAACATTTCATTAAAAATGTCTTTGACAGAACATTTCATTAAAATATCTTTGACAGAACATCTAAACTATAATAAAGTAAGGAGCGCGGGACTGCGTCCAGAATATGATTTTTTATCCCATTTGTAAAATAAGTTGGATTACTTTGAATAAATAATGAATGAATATTACATAGTTTATCTACTAGATTTTGTAACACATGATTAAACATATATTAAAAATGTATATACAGATATATATATACATATATATATATATATATATATATATATATATATATATATATATATATATATATATATATATAGCAATGTTGCATGGCAGTGAGACCTGGGCATTGTGTGCAGAGGATATACGCAGACTAGAGAGAAACGAAGCTTGCATGCTCCGCTGGATGTGTAATAGTAATATACGTGAACGACAAAGCATAAACGAACTAAGGAAAAAATTAGAAATAAGAGGGATCAGATGTTGTTTACTAGAGAGAAGGTTACGTTGGTATGGTCACGTGATGTGCATGAAGGACGATAGCTGTATAACAAAGTGCAGGGCAATAAAGATAGACGGTAGCCACGGAATAGGCAGACCCAGAAAAACCTGGGACGAGCTGATAAACTCCGACCTCACACACTTACACAATGTCACTGGACCGAGACCTTTGGCGGTACTCAGTAATAGAGCAGACCCGCCTTACCTAAATACAAAGTAAAACCTACAGTCAGTAGGCATCTCTAACAAAATACACCCCCGTCCCACCACCCCCACCCCATCCACACCGCCCCCTTCTATGTAAAGTTATGTTGGTGCCACACCATCCAGGCCGAAACAAATGAGATCGTGTAGGTGTCACGACAAAAAAACACACAGTCCACGCTGTAATGTGGCCGTGTAGGCAACATGGTAAAAACCTGCCAGACCCACACTGTAAATGTGGTAGGTGTTAGGAAGGGCATCCAACTGTAGAAAACCTGCCAGACAGTCCTATGCGAGCAAGACAATCACTCTTGCCTCAAGTGGGAAAACCCCCGTCCAAACCCATGCAAGCGTGGAACACGGACGTTAAACGTTGATGATGATGATGATATATAGATATACATACATACATATATATGGTGGCTGCCAACTCGTTTTCAAGTACGGCCACTACTTTATATCCATGTAGGAGAACCTCTACCGAAGCGCTGAACGAGTGTGATTTTTTAGTCCAGCCAGCGACTTGAAAACTCTGGTACAAACACTATACTTGTGACAATTATTGACACATAGTGCTGGGCCCATGGTACCATGTGACAACAAGTGCAGAGAGATCTCCAGATATAAAGCAATGCTTGTGCCGTGAAGCTTTTATAGTGAGCAAAGGCACTGCACAAAGCCAGTCCCACTCTCTTAACCAAGATGATATTTACCAAAAAGAAGAACAAGTCAACATCATTGGATACCATCAGCGTTGCAGGTGTTATATCAAAGTTTTCCTTCTCCTAGAATTCTGCCTTGACAAAGGCTAAGGGGTCATCTCTCCCGGTGATTTTGGATGGCCATTCACTCTTAAGAGTTCCTTTGCCCTTTGACAGGTTTTGTTTTTAGTCCTGCAGGATGTCCAAAGTCACCCTCCTCACCAAGAAACCTTGGTGGGGTTGCCAGTTTAGTCGCCAACGACCCGACCATGAGACAGGTTGTACTGGGATACATGTTACCAGTAGCACCAACTGGTGATCTGACATATATATACATACATATATACATAAATGGAATAGAATGAAACGAAATTTCATTTCTCACTCTTAGTACGGCACTTACTTAAATGTAAGTATGTATGTATACGTACATACATATATGTATACAGACGTACAGTAGCATGTATATATATACATACAGGCACACATATATATATGCACGTATCAGTTTACCGAACATTTATTATAATGCTCGGTTTGTTCGTTTGTAAACAAACAAACAGCCTGAATTACGCCGTACAGTGTTTAGGCAACCACGTCACCTTTTTGTTCAACACTGACACAGGAACGATGTACTAGTTTCAAGCTTATTAGCTATCATCAGCACCGTATACCTTTCTGCCAGATGGTTGAACGTCCGAAAGTATATACTTTCCTTATGAAAATTAACGGCTGAGCAGCCTAATTTGCATATCGAGTGAGTTCAGTCGGCCAGGCGCACCGAAAACGATAAATGGAATAGAATGAAACGAAATTTCATTTCTCACTCTTAGTACGGCACTTATTTAAATGTAAGTATGTATGTATACGTACATACATATATGTATACAGGCATACAGTAGCATGTATATATATACATACAGGCACACATATATATGCACATATCAGTTTACCGAACATTTATTATAATGCTCGGTTTGTTCGTTTGTAAACAAACAAACAGCCTGAATTACGCCGTACAGTGTTTAGGCAACCACGTCGGTAAACTGATACGTGCATATATATATGTGTGCCTGTATGTATATATATACATGTGTGCCTGTATGTATATATATACATGCTACTGTACGTCTGTATACATATATGTATGTACGTATACATACCTACTTACATTTAAGTAAGTATATACTTTCGGACGTTCAACCATCTGGCAGAAAGGTATACGGTGCTGACAATAGCTAATAAGCTTGAAACTAGTACATCGTTCCTGTGTCAGTGTTGAACAAAAAGGTGACGTGGTTGCCTAAATACTGTACGGCGTAATTCAGACTGTTCGTTTGTTTACAAACGAACAAACCGAGCATTATAATAAATGTTCGGTAAACTGATACGTGCATATATATATGTGTGCCTGTATGTATATATATACATGCTACTGTACGTCTGTATACATATATGTATGTACGTATACATACATACTTACATATATACATACATATATACATATATATATCATCATCGTTTAACGTCTATCTTCCACGCTAGCATCGGTTTAGACGGGAATTGTCCCACTTGAGGCAAGATTGGTTGTCTTGCTCGTATAGAACTGTCTGGCAGGTTTTCTACGGCTGGATGCCCTTCCTAACACCAACCACGTTACAGTGTGGACTGGGAGGGGTTTTTATCGTGTTACCTACACGGCCACAATACAGCGTGGACTGTGTGTTTTTTTGTCGTGACACCTACACGACCTCATTTATTTAGGACTGGATGTTGTGGTACCAACATAACTTTACAGAGAAAGGGGTGGTGTTGATGAGGGTGTGGGAGGGGGTGTATATTTGATTACTGACTGTAGATTTTGCTTTGTACTTAGGCAAGGCGGGTCTTCTGTATTACTGCGGAGTGCAGTAGAGGTGTAAATGTGTAAGATCGGAATTTATCAAATCGTCCCAGGTTTTTCTGGGTCTGCCTACTCTGTAACTTCTGTCAATTTTGATCACCCTGCACTTTTTTATACAGCTGTCGTCTTTCATGCGCATCACGTGACCATACCAACGTAGTCTTCTCTCTTATACCTAATTTCTCACTTAGTTCCTTTATGCTTTGTTGTTCACGTATATTACTATTACACATCCAGCAGAGTATGCATGCTTCGTTCCTCTCCAGTCTGCGCAGATCCTCTGCACACAATGCCCAAGTCTCACTGCCATGTAACATAGCTGTTTGTATGCAAGCATCATACTGTCAGCCTTTCATTTTTAGAGAGAAACTTTTAGTGGCCAATAGTGGTTGGTATAAGCTCTCTGAACTTTTTCCATCCCATTCTGACTCTGGCTACTGTACTTTCTGAGCACCCTCCACCACTGCTGATTTTGTCACCCAGGTAACGGAAGGTGTCCACTATTTCTATAGAGCCATCTGGGCAATAGAAGGAGCTAGTATCCTGTGGGCGCTTGCTACTTATTGCACCTGAGCACCGGCCACATATAAAATCTACGTTCTTAGATAGCTTACCTGTGATCCCACTACATCTTTTATGCACCAATACTTTGCATTTGGGACATAAAATGGAATTTCTGCCTACTCCTTTCCTACACACTGAGCATGGCCATTTCCCAGAGGGGACCAGTGTCCTATTTTCCTTAAAGTACTAGCACTTTAGTCTTAGACAAGTTAACTTTAAGGCCTTTTGATTCTAGGCCATGCTTCCATGTTTGGAATTTCTTCTCTAGTTCAGCCATCAATTCAGCTATGAGAGTTAGATCATCTGCATAGAGAAGTTCCCATGGGCAGCCAGTCTTGAACTCCTCTGTTATAGCCTAAAGGGCAATAATAAATAGGAGGTGGCTAAGGACAGAGTCCTGATGAACACCAACTTTTACGCTAAATTCTTCACTATATTCGTTGTTAATTCTAACCTTGATAACTATTTCTTTATACATGGCTTGTATAGCTCTCACAAGCCATTCATCAACCCCTTGTTTTCTAAGGGCCCGCCAGATACATACATATATACAATTGTTTCACCTTAGCGGATCCTCAGCTCGTAATGGACATGGTTATACAAGCTGAGGATCCGCTAAGGTGAAACAATTGTTCTCGGTATGGTGAACTAACTGTTGGGTACATACATACATACATATATATATATATAAACATGGGTTATAAAGGCCATACAAAACTGAGAAAGCGGTCAAGAAGCCATAAACCACCTAAGCCGAAAAAACAAGTCAAGCTAAACAGGTCAGACAAAATAAATGACATATTCATATATAAATATATATATACATATATATATAGTTATATGTATATGTATATATATATATATATATGAATATGTCATTTATTTTGTCTGACCTGTTTAGCTTGACTTGTTTTTTTGGCTTAGGTGGTTTATGGCTTCTTGACCGCCTTCTCAGTTTTGTATGGCCTTTATAACCTATGTTTATTGCTCTGGTCTTTTTTAGCCCAAGGAGCGCTTGCCAGCATGACTCGTAATTTGCGTTACGTTTCGCTTTTACTACCCGCCGAAATGCGATTCTCGCTGAATTTATATTTATATATATAGATATATATATATATATATAATCATCATCATTTCATTTTACGCCTGCCTGCAAGGGTGGGACGGGAACTGATTCTGGCTTGATTTCTACAGCTGGATGCCTTTCCTAACACCAACCTCATTTACAGTGAGTGGTGGGTGCTTTTTTGCCGTGGCACCTCATTTCTACAGCTGAGTAAATTGGAGCAATGTGAAATAAAGTGTCTTGGTCAAGGAAACAACACATCACCCGGTCTGAGAATTGAACTCACAACCTTTCGATTGCAAGGCCAATGCTCTAACCACTAAGACATGTGCCTCTATATATACACACATATACATATATATATATATATATATATATGCAAGCATGGAACACGGACGTTAAACGTTGATGATGATGATATATATATGCATGCATACATATGATTACATATATACACACACATACACAACAGGCTTCTGCACAGTTTCAGTCTATCAAATTTCATATACAAGGTATGAAGGTATTAATCAGCCTGGGCCTATAGTAGGATACACTTGCTTGTGCTGCCATGCAGTAAGATGAAACCAGAAACTATGTGGTTGCAAAACAGTTGCACTTAAATAACTGAGAGTAATGCAAAGTAAAGGTTTAATGTTTAATCTCACCTGGTTTTGTTGACTTTCTTTCTTGGGCAGCTCCTGAGTAACAACACTATCCCAGTCACTCTCAACATCAACTTCAAAACTACCATTTCCTGTTGCTTTCTGAGTGAGAAGATCAGGAGTAGGAGCTTCAATGAGGTCGTCTGAATCACTCAATCCTAATTCATCCATGAATGCTACGAACAGAATTAAAACATTCACTCATTAATTGAACCATCATTTCAATGAAAATATTTGACAGTATCAGGTACCATTTCCCAGCCATTTATTAACAATCCTGAAAGTCCTTCCATTAGGAAGTTGTTTCATTAGAGGTATTAAACAGGGCATCATGACATTTCCCAACAATTTAACAATTTATTAAAGCCATTTCATTAGAAATTTATTAAAGCCATTTCATTAACAATTTATTAAAGCCATTTCATTAGAATTATTGGACAGTGTGTCAAGTAACATTCCTCAGTAATTTATTAAGAACTTAGGAGAGTCCCTTAATCATCATCATCATCATTTTTACATCTGCTTTTTCATGCTCGTATGGGTTGGACGGGTCCGTGTCAATTCAGCATCTCTCCACACATCATGATCCTTTGTCATCACTTCTATGAGTCTCGCTGATTTGAGGTCAGCTCTCACAACCTCTGCCCAGGTCTTTCTTGGTATACCTCTACTGTGGCTTCCTTGCACTGGCATTTCCTGTCACTTCTTCAGCCAACAATCATTGTCCATGCGCTTCACATGTCCAAACCAACGCAGTGTTCTCCCCTGCACACTACCTTGCATTCGTCTTAAACCAAGCTTCTCCTTCATTTCATCCAAGCTTTGCCTTTCTCTCTCCTTTATATTGCACATCCAACAGAGCATGGCTGCTTCATCTCACTCCTCTCAATGTATATATTAATTAGTTTGTTAGGTAACATTTCCCAGTCATTTATCAACAATCTAGAGAAATCTTTCCATTAGAAATATAAGATGGTTTGTCATATATATTAACCAACTATTTATTAACAAATCTTGGAAGTTATTTCGTTAGAAATATTAAAAATATAAACAATATACAAGATAACATGGCTGCCAATACTGAAGACTGTCCTTTCTGTTATTTAGAAATGATGGATTCTCTGATGGTTTCGATGAGTATTTAGCTGTTTGATCAACTGAACATCCTATTGGTTATATTAACATGTAGGTGGCTGAGTATTCCATAGACATGTGTACACTAAACAATTTTCAGACAGAAACAGTCGGACACCATCTATCATCATCACCGTTTTACGTCCATTCTTCCACCCTAGCATGGGTTAGACGGGTTGTCCTGTTGTGGGCAGTAACCGGTCGGCTGACCATGCCTTGCTCATACGGGAACTGATTCTGGCTTGATTTCTACAGCTGCATGCTCTTCCTAACACTATGACAAGGCTAAACCTTTGAATTACAGGTAGAGTACATCTTGTATTATAGTGTAAGTGGTTGAGTATTCCACAGACACATATACCTTTATTGTAATTCTTAGGGAGATTCAATGTGACACAATATGTGACAAAGCTAGACCTTTGAATTACAGGTACACTATCCCATCAAGGTTAACTTTGCCTTTCATCCTTACGGGGTCAATAAAATAAAGTACCAGTAATGTACTGGATAATTGCTGGCCTTGTGCCAAAAGTAGAAACAACTATTATTATTATTATTATTAAAGGGCGGTGGATTGGCAGTATCGGTAGAGGGTCGGACGCCATGCTTTCCAGCATAGTTACGTCCCTTTACGATCTGAGTTCAAATCCCGCCGAGGTTGACTTTGCCTTTCATCCTTACGGAGTCGATAAAATAAAGTACCAGTAATGCACTGGGTAATTGCTGGCCTTGTGCCTAAAGTAGAAACAATTATTATTATTATTTCCATTATTATTTTTATTGCGCATCATTACTGCTTTACTGAGCACAGCTCTTTGTGCCTTGGGTATGAGCAGTGTAGTTTTTGCTGATGGTGTTTCTATTGTATTGATAGTACTTTTTGTAATATGTGTGCAGTGCTTAGTAGAGCTATCTTTTGTATGCTGTATATATTTGTAATAATATTTGGATATGTATTTGTCATTCCTAGAGCACCTATTATTATAGGTATTGTTTTCTGTTTTCATTTTCAAGACTAATCGTAGGCAAACATCTTAGTTATAAGCTTTTCTGGCTGGGTAATGATGATGGGTTAGGTAGAGTAGGCATTTTACTGGCTGAGAGATGGATTGATAAGACAATGAGGTACTTCAAGTTAGTAATAGAATAATTAAGCTTAGATTAGTTGTAGGCAAGAGACTACTGACAATCATCTCTGCCTATGCTCCCCAGGCAGGCCTAGGTAAAGAAGAGAGAGATTGCTTTTACAAGCCACTTTTACAAACAGCCGCAATGACAGAGGACGGAGACATCATTATGCTAGCAGGGGACTTCAATGGTCATGTTGGACAACTCCAGGATGGTTACACTGGGGTATATAGTGGACCCAGTTACAGCTCAAGAAATGAAGGAGTGAGGCTTTTTGAATTTTGTGATGCAAGTGCACTAACCATTTGCCAACCACCTAATAACCTACAAATCAGGCGAGCACATAAGCCAGATTGACTTCTTGCTAGTTAGGCAGCAAGACAGGCAGATGGTGTCAAATACCAAGGCATACCCCGGGGAAGAATGTACCCCACAGCATAGGTTAGTCGTTAGTGATATCTCAGTAAGCAAGAGATGGAATGAGACATACAGAAAGGTGTGGAAAGAAAGGTCTGGAAGCTAAAAGACCTTTCACTAAAATATAAATTTAGGAAAGCCCTTCAAGATGTATATGACGAAAAAGAAGATGATTTAGAGTCGTATGACATAGATGATAACTGGAATTTCTTACGTGACAACTTACTGCAGGCTACTGAAGAAACTTGTGGCTGGAGCAGAGCTCCAGCCAGACAGAGAGTGACCTGGTGGTAGAACAGCATGGTAGGTAAGGCCATTAGAGACAAAAGACTAGCATGGAATGCTTGGAAAAATGGTGGAAGTAGAGAAGGATATACAGACACTAAGAGAGAAGCAAGACGTCAGGTGTACTTAGCACACAGGGAGGCTGAGAGTAGGAGGTTTGCCAATGTCCTGTGACAGGAAGATCAGAAACGTGCAGTGTTCTGCATTGCAAGGCAGTGCGTCAATGCAAATCAGGATGTTGTTGGAAATAAGTGTGTCCGAAATGATGCCGGTGTACTTAGTGTCACAAATGATCAGAAAAAGGAGGCCTAGAAATGTCATTATGTGAGACTGATGAATGTGGAGAACGAATGGGAGAGAAAGAAATTACCCCTAGTAGATCCGGCAGAGGGAGTGCTATTGAGATTGACAAATATAGGGTCCAAGAGGCGATTAAGGAAATGAAAAATGGTAAGGCCGCTAGACTGTTGGGGATAGTTGCTGAGATGCTGAAGACATCAAGGGACGTAGGCACTAAACTGGTTGCATGCATCATCAATCAGGCTATATATGACGATGTCATACCCAAAGACTGGTGCAGCAGTATTCTCATAAATTGCTACAAAGGTAAAGGGGATGCTCTGGAGAGGAGAAATTATAGGGGCATAAAACAGATGGATCAGGTTATGAAAGTGACAGAAAGGATATTAGTGCAACTAATTAAGGAAAGGGTCAAACTAGATGAGATGCAGTTTGGTTTTGTGCCTGGGAAAAGTACAACAGATGCCCTCTTCTTAGTGAGACAACTACAAGAGAGGTTCTCAGAGAAGAATAAGCCACTATACTTAGCTTTTGTTGACCTAGAGAAAGCCTTTGATAGGGTACCCCGATCTGTCATCTGGTGGTCCCTAAGGAAACTAGGTGTTGAGGAATGGCTTGTGAGGACAGTGAAAGCTTTGTACAGAGGTGCTGTCAGTAAAGTCAGGGTAGGAATGGAGTTTAGTGAGGAATTCCAGATACAAGTAGGAGTACATCAGGGTTTGGTCCTCAGCCCGCTCTTGTTCATTATAGTCCTCCAAGCCATAACAGAGGAGTTTAAGACTGGCTGTCCATGAGAACTTCTCTATGCTGACGATCTGGTTCTTATAGCAGAATCAGTAGAGGATCTAGAGAATAAATTCAGGCTATGGAAACAGCAGTTGGAATTAAGAAGACTGAGAATGAACCTAGCTAAGACAAAAGTGTTGATTAGTAGAAAAGAGGACAAAACTCTGATTCCATCAGGGAAATGGCCATGTTCGATATGTAGAAAAGGAACTGGCATAAATTCTATAAAATGTACACAATGCAGATCTTGGGTACACAAAAGATGTAGTGGGATAGCAGGCAAACTAACAGGTAGGGAGAAATACGTATGCAGTAGATGTACAGGGAAATTTAACAGAAGTCGCATTGATAGACACATTTTTCAAATGCAGGTGGCTGCTATAGAAGTGGTGGATAGCTTCCGGTACCTAGGTGATCAGATTATCATGGGAGGGGGTGTTCCGAGGCCATAGTATCTAGAATAAGGACGGGTTGGAAGAAGTTTAGGGAGCTGCTCCTTCTGCTGACGAAGAAGGGTTTCTCCCTGCGTACGAAAGGCTAGTCATATGATGCCTGTGTGAGGTGCCCGATGCTGCATGGTAGTGAGACATGGGCAGCAACTGCAGAGGATATGCGATGACTGGAGAGAAATGAGGCAAGTATGCTTCGTTGGATGTGCAATGTCAATGTGCGTGAACGACCCAGCATAGAGTGTTGAGAGAGAAACTGGGTATGAGAGGGATAAATTATAGTGTGCGGGAGAGGAGACTGCGATGGTATGGACATGTGATGCGCATGGAGGATGACCGATGGGTGAAGAAGTGCCAGGAAATGCCAGTTGAAGGAGAGGAAGACCACGAAAAACATGGGCGGAGGTGGTGACAGCAGACCTCAGATTGCTGAAGCTCACATTGGAGATGACGAAGGACCATGACAAGTGGAGAGATGCTGTGCTGAATAGGACCCGTCCCACCCTTGCAAGCAGGGAAGAGTGGATGTAAAATGATGATGATGATGATGATGATGATTTTGCACATTCGAGTTATTTCTATCTCTAGATCTTTATATTTGGAGAGTTTCTCTATTTCCTTGGAAGATATATTGTCGTCT
Organism: Eledone cirrhosa; assembly: GCA_964016885.1. Taxonomy (NCBI): domain Eukaryota; kingdom Metazoa; phylum Mollusca; class Cephalopoda; order Octopoda; family Eledonidae; genus Eledone; species Eledone cirrhosa. The sequence continues at coordinate 289,739,775 of OZ024742.1, forward strand.
GTGGGGTAAGTACATCTATTAGAAGGCATTTATTGGATTGGCAGTATCGGTAGAGGGTTGGATGCCATGCTTTGTGGCATAGAGTTACGTCCCTTTGCGGTCTGAGTTCAAATGCCGCCAAGGTTAACTTTACCTTTCATCCTTACAGGGTCGATAAAATATAGTACCAGTAATTCACTGAAATAATTGCTGACCTTGTGCCAACATTATTATATAAGTGGCTGAGTATTTCACAAGACATGTACCTGTAACATAATTTTAAGACAGAATCAGCTGGAACAACATGGTTAGATGAGTTAAAGGGTCAATCCATCCACTGGGTTTCCACAGTTTCTGTCCACCCTATTTTACTCACAAGGCTATGGTAGAAGATACTTGCCAAAAATGCCACATAGGGGGTTCAAACCCAAAATCTCATAATTGTGAAACAAACTTAACCTCTCAGCCACGCTTGCATTATATACAGAAATAACACCATATTTTAAAGTATTACAGTATTATATTTATAACACTATATATCTCAGTTATGACTAGACTATATATTTATAACAGCATATATTTACAGTATGGCTATCTATCCTATGTATCTATAACACCATAAATTTAAAGTTATCAGAAATTATAAAATATCTGGAGATTAAAGTCAGGTTTTACATTAAAATATTTGGTACACATCTAAAGATTAAATCACTGTTTTGTTATAAAACATATGATGGATCTGGTGAACATCTGGGGACAGAAGTCATGTGTTGCTATAAAAAAACCGGTGAACATCTGGAGATTAAAGTCACTAAGTGTTGTGAACATCTTGTGTTGGAATAAAACACTTGGTGATTACAGGTATCAGGTTTATAAAAATATATTGATGTGAATAAAAGGAAATAGTCCATATTAAGTGAAGCAAATATATATATATAGATTATATTATATATATCATCATCATCATCGTTTAACGTCCATCTTCCATGCTAGCATGGGTTTGGATGGGAGTTTTCCCACTTGAGGCAAGATTGGTTGTCTTGCTCGTATAGGACTGTCTGGCGGGTTTTCTATGACTGGATGCCCTTCCTAACATCAACCACATTACAGTGTAGACTGTGTGTTTTTTTGTAGTGACACCTACACGACCTCATTTATTTAGGACTGGATGTTGTGGTACCAACATAACTTTACACCGAAAGGGGTGGTGTGGAGGGGTGGGGGAAGTGGGACGGGGGTGTATTTTGGTTAAGAGGTGCTTACTGACTGTAGGTTTCGCTTTGTACTTAGGCAAGGCGGGTCTTCTGTATTACTGCGTAGTGCCAAAGATCTCGGTCCAGTGACGTTGTCTTGGAGAGGTGTAAGTGTGTGAGGTCGGAATTTATCAAGTCGTCCCAGGTTTTCTGGGTCTACCTACTCCATAACTTCCATCAATTTTGATCGCCCTGCACTTTTTTATACAGCTGTCGTCTTTCATGCACATCACGTGACCATACGAACGTAGTCTTCTCTCGAGTAAACAACATCTGATCCCTCTTATTCCTAATTTCTCACTTAGTTCATTTATGCTTTGCCGTTCACGTATATTACTATTACACATTCAACGGAGCATGCAAGCGTCATTCCTCCCCAGTCTGCATAGATCCTCTGCACACTATGCCCAAGTCTCACTGCCATGTAACATTGCTGTTCGTATGCAGGCATCATACAGCCTGCCTTTCATTCTTAGAGAGAAACCTTTTGTGGCCAACAGCGGTATAAGCTCTCTGAACTTTTTCCATCCCGTTCTGACTCTAGCTACTGTACTTTCAGAGCACCCTCCACCACTGCTGATTTCATCACCCAGGTAACGGAAAGTGTTTACTATTTCTATAGAACCATCTGGGCAATGGAAGGAGCTAGTATCCTTTGGACACTTGCTACTTATTGCACCTGAGCATTGGCCACATATAAAGTCTACGTTCTTAGATAGTTTACTTGAGATCCCACTACATCTTTTATGTACCCATACTTTGCATTTGGGACATAAAATGGAGTTTCTGCCCACTCCTTTCCTACACACTGAGCATGGCCATTTCCCAGATGGGACCAGTACCCTATTTTCCTTCCTACATACTAGAACTTTAGTCTTAGACAGGTTAATTTTAAGGCCTTTTGATTCTAGGCCATGCTTCCATGTTTGGAATTTCTTCTCTAGTTCAGCCATTGATTCAGCTATGAGCATTAGATCATCGTATAGGAGTTCCCATGGGCAGCTGGTCTTGAACTCCTCTGTTATAGCCTGAAGAGCAATAATAAATAGGAGGGGGCTAAGGACGGAGCCTTGATGAACACCAACTTTTACGCTAAACTCTTCACTATATTCGTTGTTAATTCTAACTTTGCTGACTGTTTCATTATACATGGCTTGTATAGCTCTCACAAGCCATTCATCAACACCTAGTTTTCTGAGAGCCCACCAGATACTGGGGCGTGGGACTCTGTCAAAGGCTTTCTCCAAGTCAACAAAAGCTAAGTATAGGGGTTTACTTTTAGCTAGGAACTTCTACTGTAGTTGTCGTACAATAAAAAGAGTGTCTGTGGTACTTTTACCTGACACAAACCCGAACCTCATTTCATCTAGATCAATTCGCTCTCTGATTAGTTGCGCTATTACTTTTTCTGTGACCTTCATGACCTGGTCAATTAATTTAATGCCTCTATAGTTACCCTGATCTAGGCATCTCCTTTACCCTTGTAACAGTTAATGATGCTGCTACGCCAGTCCTTCGGTACGAACCCATTCTGTATGACTTGGTTTACTATCCGAGTGACCATAGTGTGTCCCACCGTTCCAGATGCTTTCAGCATTTCAGCAACTATTTCCGAAGGCACAGACGCCTTGCCTGTCTTCATATCTTTGATTGCCTTACTTATTATACTACCTTCAACTTCCACTGCTGGTCCTTCTATTGGATCGATGTGGAGGAAACTGTCTTTCTCCCATTTATTCTCCTCATTTAGTAGCCTTTTGTAGTGACGCTTCCAAGCTACCTTATTATCAGCGTCAGTGATATATATATCTATATTATATTATATATATATATTGTATTATATATATATATATTATATTATCACATGGCTTAGTGGTTAGAGCATTGGGCTTGCAATCGAAAGGTTGTGAGTTCAATTCTATGACCGGATGATGTGTTGTTTCCTTGAACAAGACACTTTATTTCACATTGCTCCAGTTTACTCAGCTGTAGAAATGAGATGATAGGGACCGGAATGAGATGATAGGGACTGGGGTCCCTATCATTTCCCTGCAAAGTGGTCGTGGAGGTGCCACGGCCAAAAAGCACCCAGCACTTACTGTAAATGAGGTTGGTGTTAGGAAGGGCATCCAGCTGTAGAAATCAAGCCAGAATCAGTCCCCGTCCCACCGTTGCAAGCAGGGAAAAGCGGACGTAAAATGATGATGATGATATAGTGTGGAAGATGGACGTTAAATGAAGATGATGATGATATATATATATCATCATCATCATTTCTAACTTAATAGCACCACCTGGCGAAGTCTTACAAATCAGGGTTTGGGCACCATGGCCCACTCGAGCAGAGAGTTATTGTTTACGGGGGCATATCTGGGTGTAGGAGGCTTATCCGGGATTTCTTGAAGGAATTTGTCCAAAGATTTCTTGGGGTATGTTTCTGTTTTGATGTGTTTTGGTGTAATGTTAAAGAGAGCAGGGCCAATTGAGGTGAAATAATTGTGCCGTATTGTTGTTATGAGATGCGAGTGAGATTTTTGTCGTGGGCAGATAGCACGGGGCCCAAGCCTTGGGTGTACATTAAAGGTGATGTCAACATAATTTGGGCAAAGTTGATGGAATATTTTCCACATCATGCAGATAATGTAGCGCTCACGGCAACGTTGGAGAGAATAAAGGTTGAGCTTTTCTAATCGACTCCAATAGTCAAGGCCTGTCATGCCATCTATCTTTGGGGTGCTTCAACTTTCATGATACTTTGTTTTGTGTGGGGAGATCACAGTGGACAACAGTATTCAAGGTAGGGTCAGGCAAAAGTGGAGAAGAGAAGGATAACAGTGTGGATATCTCTCGAGTGGAAGGTTCTGAGAATCCAGGAACACATTCTGTGGGCCATGTCAACTTTGCTGTTTATATGAGTGGCCCAGCTTATGTCCCAGGTCTCTGATGATGTTGGATGCCACTAGAGTTTCACCCGAAGGAAGAGAGTATGGTAGTTTCAGGGCATCCTTTTTTCCAAAGTGGATTAATTCAAACTTATTCTCATTCAACAGCATATTATTCATCTCTGCCAGTAGGTCTGACTGACGGCAAGTCCGGTCACCCACCTCATTGATGACCCTTTGGAGCTTAGAATCATCTGCGAAGATTCTTATGTTGCTGTGCTTGATGATGTCAGTAATGTCATTAATGTAGATGATGAATATATATATATTATATATCATCATCATCACCGTTTTACGTCCGTTCTTCCACGCTAGCATGGGTTAGACGGGTTGTCCTGTTGTGTGCAGTGTCTGGTCGGCTGACCATGCCTTGCTCATACAGGAACTGATCTGGCTTGATTTCTACAGCTGGATGCCCTTCCTAACACCAACCTCATTTACAGTGAGTGCTGGGTGCTTTTTCGTGGTGCCTACACGTCCACTTTACAGTGTGGGCTGGGTGCTTTTTTGCTGTGGCACCTCCACGACCACCTTGCGGTGGGGGGTGTGGGGGCATATTGTTTATATGCTTCAGCATGTACCCATGGGAGGTCGGGTACTCTGTATTACTGCGTGACGCCAGAAGTCACGGTCGTGTGTCATTGTCTTTGAGAGGTGTAATTGGGTAAGGTCGGCTTTTATCACCTCATCCCAGGTCATCTTGGGTCTCCCCACTCCGCGGTATATATATATATTATATCTCTCTCTCTCTATACATATATTATATGTAAAAGGTAAACAGAAATAACAACACAATCGGTACAGTATATGGAAGGTATATATTAGGTTAACGCTTGATATAGCAGGAAGAGGGTCTTAACGTTTCGGACGCTAGGTTAGTCCATCAGAAGAAAGAATGAGAAATAAAATAGATTGAGGGGACGGGCAGGATGGAATTGGAAAAAATGTCTTTAGATAAAAATAACAGGTCCATTCATGTTGACATCTCTTTTATATATATATATATATATATAGATATACTATAAAGCTGACGCCCATATGTAAGTAACAAACTTTCCGCCAAGCGGCTG
>OZ024742.1:289750018-289760018 GCA_964016885.1 Eledone cirrhosa
ATTTCTCATTTAGTTCATTTGTGCTTTGCCGTTCGCGTATATTACTATTACACATACAACGGAGCATGCATGCTTCGTTCCTCTCCAGTCTGCGCAGGTCCTCTGCACACAATGCCCATGTCTCACTGCCATGTAACATTGCTGTTCGTATGCACGCATCATACAATCTGCCTTTCATTTTTTAGAGAGAAACCTTTAGTGGCCAATAGTGGTATAAGCTCTCTGAACTTTTTCCATCCCGTTCTGATTCTGGCTACTGTACTTTCAGAGCACCCTCCACCACTGCTGATTTCGTCACCCAGGTAACGGAAAGTGTCTACTATTTCTATAGAACCATCTGGGCAATGGAAGGAGCTAGTATCCTGTGGGCACTTTCTACTTATTGCACTTGAACATCGGCCACATATAAAAATCTATGTTCTTAGATAGCTTACCTGTGATCCCACATCTTTTATGTACCCATAGTTTGCATTTGGGACATAAAATGGAATTTCTGCCTACTCCTTTCCTACACACTGAGCATGGCCATTTCCCAGAGGCAACCTGTGCCCTATTTTCCTTTCTACATACTAGAACTTTAATCTTAGACAACTTTAAGGCCTTTTGATTCTAGGCCATGCTTCCATGTTTGGAATTTCTTCTCTAGTTCAGCCATCAATTCAGCTATGAGAGTTAGATTATCAGTGTATAGAAGTTCCCATGGGCAGGCGGTCTTGAACTCCTCTGTTATAGCGTGAAGGGCAATAATAAATAGGAGGGGGCTAAGGACAGCCTTGATGAACACCAACATTTACGCTAAGTTCTTCACTATATTCGTTGTTAATTCTAACCTTGCTGACTGTTTCTTTATACATGGCTTGTATAGCTCTCACAAGCCATTCATCAACACCTAGTTTTCTAAGAGCCCATCAGATAATGGAGCGGGGGATTCTGTCAAAGGCTTTCTCCAAGTCAACAAAAGCTAAGTATAGGGGTTTACTTTTAGCTAGGTACTTCTCCTGTAGTTGTCATACAAGGAAAAGAGCGTCTGTGGTACTTTTACCTGACACAAACCCAAATTGCATTTCATCTAGATCAATACGCTCTCTGATTAGTTGCGCTATAACTCTTTCTGTGACCTTTATGACCTGGTCAACTAATTTAATGCCTCTGTAGTTTCCCCTATCTAGAGCATCTCATTTACTCTTGTAGCAGTTAATGATGATGCTGCTACGCCAGTCATTTGGTATGACCCCATTCTGTATGACTTGGTTTACTATCCGGAGTTATAATTGTTTCTACTTTTGGCACAAATTTCATTTCATTTTTTCCGTTTATCGTTTTCGGTGCACCCGGCCGATTAACCCACTCGATATGCAAATTGCGCTACTCAGCCATTAATATGCATAAGGTAAGTATATACATTCAACAATCTGGCAGGAAGGTATACGTTGCTGACGATAGCTAATAAGCTTGAAACTAGTACAGCGTTCCTTTGTCAGTGTTGAACAAACGAGCAACGATGGTTGCTAGACACTACGGCTTAATACGGGATGTTTGTTTACAAACACACCGAGCATTATAATAAATGTTCGGTGAATCCATACGTACATATATATATGTGTGCATGTATGTATATATATACATACTACTGTACGTCTGTATACATATATGTATGCATGTGTACATACTTATATATATATATAGATATATATATATATTATATATATATTATGTATATAGGAAAATGTTCAAGACCCCGACGGCAGAACTCAAGCCATTTTGACGGATATTTCTGGGCAGCTATTTCAGTCCAGAAATAGCCGTCGGGGTCTTGAGTATTGAGTACTCCGGTGCGTTATGGTCCACCTGGTTCCTTACCACACTTCCTTCGTTATTATCTCCTTATAATATATAACCAGCAATTTCTCTGTCTGTCTGTCCGACAGTGGAAACACGTGCGCGCGTGGTTGCTATCTCTCTCTCCAGCTATCCCTCTCTTTTAGTCTGTCTGTTTCTCTCACTCTCACTCTTTCTCTTTGTAACACACTAACATTCCTCCCCTCTATCGCTGTGACGAATGGGGAGATGGAGGAGGAGGAGAGAGTCACTTCGTCACTTCACCTCTGCCTTTCTTTCTCTCCCCTCTCACTCCCTCATTACGTACAGACATTAGGGCGGTGGATTGGCAGAATCTGTAGAGAGTCGGACACCATGCTTCATAGCATGGAGTTACGTTCCTTTACGGTCTGAGTTCAAATACCGCCGAGGTTAACTTTGCCTTTCATCCTCACGGGGTCGATAAATAAAGCCACGGAATAGACAGACCCAGAAAAACCTGGGACGAGCTGATAAATTCTGACCTCACACACTTACACCTCACCAAGACAATGTCACTGGACCGAGACCTTTGGCGGTACTCAGTAATAGAGAAGACCCGCCTTACCTAAATACAAAGTAAAACCTACTACAGTTAGTAGGCATCTCTAACAAAATACACTCCCGTCCCACCACCCCCACCCCATCCACACCGCCCCTTTCAATGTAAAGTTATGTTGGTGCCACAACATCCAGGCCGAAACAAATGAGATCGTGTAGGTGTCACGTCAAAAAAACACACAGTTCACGCTGTAATGTGGCCGTGTAGGCAACACGGTAAAAACCTCCCAACCCCACACTGTAAATGTGGTTGGTGTTAGGAAGGGCATCCAGCTGTAGAAAACCCGCCAGATAGTCCTATGCGAGCAAGATAACCACTCTTGCCTCAAGTGGGAAAACCCTCCGTCCAAACCCATGCAAGCGTGGAACACGGACGTTAAACGATGATGATGATGATGATGATGATATAGTATATTATATATATATATATATATATATATATATCATATATATATATATATATAATATATTATATATATATATATATAATATATTATATATATATAATATATTATATATATATATATATAATATATTATATATATATATAATATATTATATATATATGAATGGGGTTGTTCCGAAGGACCGGCATAGCAGCATCATCGTTAACTGTTATAAGGGTAAATGAGACGCCCTAGATAGGAGTAACTATAGAGGCATTAAATTAATCGACCAGGTCATGAAGGTCGCGGAAAAAGTAATAGCGCAACTAATCAGAGAGAGAATTGACCTAGATGAAATGCAGTTCGGGTTTGTGTCAGGCAAAAGTACCACAGACGCTCTTTTCATAGTACGACAACTACAGGAGAAGTACCTAGCTAAAGGTAAACCCCTCTACTTAGCTTTTGTCGACTTGGAGAAAGCCTTCGACAGAGTCCCCCGCTCCATTATCTGGTGGGCTCTTAGAAAACTAGGCGTTGACGAATGGCTTGTGAGGGCTATACAAGCCATGTATAAAGAAACAGTCAGCAAGGTTAGAATTAACAACGAATATAGTGAAGAGTTTAGCGTAAAAGTTGGCGTCCATCAGGGCTCTGTTCTCAGCCCCCTACTATTTATTATTGCCCTTCAGGCTATAACAGAGGAGTTCAAGACCGGCTGCCCATGGGAACTCCTATACGCAGACGACCTGACACTCATAGCGGAATCAATGGCAGAGCTAGAGAAGAAATTCCAAACATGGAAGCACGGCCTAGAGTCAAAAGGACTTAAAATTAACCTGGCTAAGACTAAAGTTCTAGTTTGTAGGAAAGAAAATAAGGCGGCGGTCCCTTCTGGGAAATGGTCATGCTCGGTGTATAGGAAAGGCGTAGGTAGAAACTCCATTTTATGTCCTAAATGCAAAGTATGGGTGCATAAAAGATGTAGTGGGATCACAGGTAAGCTAACTAAGAACATAGATTTTACATGTGGCCGGTGTTCTGGTGCAATAAGTAGCAGCAAGTGCCCATAAAATACTAGCTCTTTCAATTGCGCAGAGGGTTCTATAGAAATAGTGGACAGCTTCCGTTACCTGGGCGATAAAATCAGCAGTGGGGGAGGGTGCTCTGAAAGTACAGTAGCTAGAGTCAGAACTGGTTGGAAAAAGTTCAGAGAGCTTATACCACTATTAGCTGCTAAAGGGTTCTCCCTAAAAATGAAAGGCAGGTTGTACGATGCCTGCATACGAACAGCAATGTTGCATGGCAGTGAGACCTGGGCATTGTGTACAGAGGATATACGCAGACTAGAGAGGAACGAAGCTTGCATGCTCCGCTGGATGTGTAACAGTAATATACGTGAACGGCAAAGCATAAACGAACTAAGGAAAAAATTAGAGATAAGAGGGATCAGATGTTGTTTACTCGAGAGAAGGCTACGTTGGTATGGACACGTGATGCGCATGAAAGTCGATAGCTGTATAACAAAGTGCAGGACAATAAAGATAGACGGTAGCCACGGAATAGGCAGACCTAGAAAAACCTGGGACGAGCTGATAAACTCCGACCTCACACACTTACACCTCTCCAAGACAATGTCACTGGACCGAGACCTTTGGCGGTACTCAGTAACAGAGAAGACCCGCCTTGCCAGTAGGCATCTCTAACAAAATACACCCCGTCCCACCACCCCCACCCCATCCACACCACCCCGTTCTATGTAAAGTTATGTTGGTGCCGCGCCATCCAGGCCGAAACAAATGAGATCGTGTAGGTGTCACGACAAAAAAACACACAGTCCACGCTGTAATGTGGCCGTGTAGGCAACACGGTAAAAACCTCCCAGACCCACACTGTAAATGAGGTTGGTGTTAGGAAGGGCATCCATCTGTAGAAATCAAGCCAGAATCAGTTCCCGTCCCACCCTTGCAAGCAGGGAAAAAGTTGACGTAAAATGAAATTATGATGATGATGATATAATCCTGTCTCCCTGCCCCTCCCACCCATACATCCCACCCTCCCAACTTCAGAGTTGGTACCATGAACGTAGGCACATTGAAAGGTCACTCAAATGAGGTTGTAGAGATACTTGAACATAAAGAAGTTGATGTTTGTTGTGTTCAAGAGACTACGTGGAGAGGGGTGTCTGCGAGATTCATCGTAGGTAAAAAACGATGCTATAAACTTTTCTGGCTGGGAAATGACATTATGTTAGCTGAAAAATGGGTAGATAAGGTAATTGACGTAAATAGAGTGAATGACAGAATAATTGAATTAAGACTAGTTCTATATAGAACTACTGTGACAATAATATCTGCTTATGCACCCCAATCTGGTCTAGCTGATGTTATAAAGGATAGGTTCTATGAGATGCTAATGCACACTACCTCCCAAATAACCGACAGTGACTACTTAATTATTGCTGGCGATCTAAACGGTCACGTTGGACAACATAGTGACGGCTATGATGGAATCCATGGAAATAGAAATGAGGAGGGCTTCAGAATCCTGGAATTCTGTGACGCAAATAGCCTAACTATCTGTAACACAAACTTCAAAAAACGTGTAAACCACTTGATGACCTATAGATCAGGGGAACATGCCAGCCAGATAGATTATATCCTTACTAGAAGACGGGACAAAATGTCTGTTGTAAACACTAAATCCATCCCCCGTGAAGAATGCACCTCCCAACATAGCCTAGTAGTTAGTGACCTCACAGTCAGGAATAGACGTACTCGACGACAGAAGAGGCCTACCTTGAGGAGAAGAATATGGAAGTTGAAGGACCCCATAGCCAGTGACAAATTTAAAAGCTTATTACTTGATGCCTTTGACAATAAGGAAGAGCAATTAGAGACGTGCAATATACAGGAATAGTGGCAATTCTTGAAAGTGAACCTGCTGAAAGCAACGGATGAAATCTGTGGCTGGAGCAGACCGATAGGCAGGAGGAGAGTAACTTGGTGGTGGAACAGTAAGGTGGAAGAGACAATCAAGGCCAAAAAGCAGGCTTGGAAAGTATGGCAGGATGGGGGAAGTAGAGAGCACTATCAAGTGGCCAGGAGAGAAGCTGGGAGACAAGTGTACCTTGCAAAAAGGGTAGCAGAGGATAGAAAGTTCAAGCATGTTCTGCAACGTGAGGACCAAAAATGTGAGGTGTTCAGGATTGCTAGACAATGTGTCAAGGAAAACCGTGATATTGTCGGCGAGAAGTGTGTCCGTAATGATAATGGTGTACTTGCGCTCACTGATACTGATATGAAGATAGCCTGGAAGTGTCACTACGAGACACTATTAAATGAGAATAAATGGGAAAAAGATAGTCTGCCCCAAATCGATCCAATAGAATGACCAGCGGTGCAAGTTAATGGTAGTATAATAAGTAAGGCAATCAAAGATATGAAGATAGGCAAGGCAGCTGGGCCTTCGGAGATAGTTGCTCAGATGTTGAAGGCATCTGGTATGGACACGCTATGGTCACCCGTATAGTTAACCAAGTCATACAGAATGGGGTCATACAAAAAGACTGGCGTAGCAGCAGCATCATTAACTGTTACAAGGGTAAAGGAGATGCTCTAGATAGGGGAAACTATAGAGGCATTAAGTTAGTTGACCAGGTCATGAAGGTCTCAGAAAGAGTTACAGCGCAACTAATCAGAGAGCGAATTGATCTAGATGAAATGCAGTTTGGGTTTGTGTCAGGTAAAAGTAAAACAGACGCTCTTTTCCTTGTACGACAACTACAAGAGAAGTACCTAGCTAAAAGTAAACCCCTCTACTTAGCTTTTGTAGACCTGGAGAAATCTTTTGACAGAGTCCCCCGCTCCATTATCTGGTGGGCTCTTAGAAAACTAGGTGTAGATGAATGGCTTGTGAGAGCTATACAAGCTATGAATAATGAAACAGTCAGTAAGGTTAGAATTAACAATGAATATTGTGAAGAATTTAGTGTAAAAGTTGGCGTTCATCAAGGCTCTGTCCTTAGCCCCCTCTTATTTATTATTGCCCTTCACACTATAACAGAGGAGTTCAAGACTGGCTGCCCATGGGAACTCCTATACGCAGATGATCTAACACTCATAGCCGAATCAATGGCTGAACTAGAGAAGAAATTCGAAACATGGAAGCATGGCCTAGAATCAAAAGGCCTTAAAGTTAACTTGTCTAAAGTTCTAGTTTGTAGAAAAGAAAATAGGGCACAGGTGCCCTCAGGGAAATGGCTATGCTCAGTGTGTAGGAAAGGAGTAGGCAGAAATTCCATTTTATGTCCCAAATGCAAAGTATGGGTACATAAAAAATGTAGTGGGATCACAGGTAAGCTATCTAAGAACGTAGACTTTATATGTGGCCAATGCTCAGGTGCAATAAGTAGCAAGTGTCCACAGGATACTAGCTCCTTCCATTGCCCAGATGGTTCTATAGAAATAGTAGACACTTTCCGTTACCTGGGTGACAAAATCAGCAGTGGTGGAGGGTGCTCTGAAAGTACAGTAACCAGAGTCAGAACGAGCTGGAAAGGTTCAGAGAGCTTATACTGCTGTTGACCACAAAAGGTTTCTCTCTAAAATTGAAAGGCAGATTGTATGATGCCTGTATACGAACAGCAATGCTACATGGCAATGAGACATGGGCATTACATGCAGAGGACCTGCATAGACTGGAAAGGAACGAAGCATGCATGCTCCGCTGGATGTGTAATAGTAATATACGTGAACGGCAAAGCATAAATGAACTAAGTGAGAAATTAGGAATAAGAGGGATTAGATGCTGTTTACTTGAGAGAAGACTACGTTGGTATGGTCACGTGATGTGCATGAAAGATAACAGCTGTATAAAAAAGTGCAGGGCGATCAAAATTGATGGTAGTTACGGAGTAGGTAGACCCAGAAAAACCTAGGATGATCTGATAAATTCCGACCTCACACACTTACATCTCTCTAAGACAATGTCTCTGGACCGAGACCTTTGGTGTTACGCAGTAATACAGAAGACCCGCCTTGCCTATGTACAAAGCGAAACCTACAGTCAGTAGGCACCTCTTAACCAAATATACACCCCAATCTACTACCCCTACCCTATCCTCCCACTCCCACGAACAGCAAGAGAAAATGAGATCGAGTTTGTGTAGGTGTCACAACAAAAAACACACACAGTCCACGCTGTAATGTGGCCGTGTAGGTAACACGGTAAAAAGTTCCCAGTTCCACACTGTAAATGTGGTTGGTGTTAGGAAGGGCATCCAGCCGTAGAAAACCTGGCAGATAGTCCTATAAGAGAGAGACACGGTCACCCGACCAGCCTTGCCTCAAGTGGGACAACTCCCTTCTAACCCATGCTAGCGTGGAAAACGGACGTTAAACGAAGATGATGATGATGATGATATATTATATATATATATATACATAAAGTTAGTTCCACAACAGTTAGTAAACCATATTCAAGAACACGTTTCACCTTGCAGATTTTCAACTTGAGTACTGGCTCAGGCCGAAAAACGGAAGTCTATATGAATATGGTTTGCTAACTGTTGTGGAACTGAACTAACTTTATACCAAACTTGTCCCATGGACCGAGTGCTCTACTTACTATGGATATAACCTCCTAGTGTTCTACCACTATACATATATATCAAGTACTTTTTGAAACAGTGAGCGAGTTTTCGACATATTTTTGACTAAAGAAATTTTAGCCTGATATTAAGAAATGGAAAAAGATGAGTATTGACGTACATATATATATCATCATTTCATCATTTCATTTTACGTCCACTTTTTCCCTGCTTGCAAGGGTGGGACGGGAACTAATGCTGGCTTGATTTCTACAGCTGGATGCCCTTCCTAACACCAACCTCATTTACAGTCAGTGCTGGGGGCTTATTTTCCGTGGCGCCTACACATCCACTTTACAGTGTGGGCTGGGTGCTTTTTTGACGTGGCACCTCCACGACCACTTTGCAGTGGAATGATATGTCCCTATGATCTCATTTCTACAGCTGAGTAAACTGGAGCAATGTGAAATAAAGTGTCTTGCTCAAGGAAACAACGCATCACCCGGTCTGAGAATTGAACTCACAACCTTTCGATTGCAAGGCCAATGCTCTAACCACTAAGCCATGTGCCTCCATCTCTCTCTATATATATAATATATATATATATATATATAATATATATATAATATATATATAATATATATATATTATATATATATATATATATATATATATATAATATATATATATATATTATATATATATATATATTATATATCATCATCATCATCATCATCAACGTTTAACGTCCGCGTTCCACGCTTGCATGGGTTTGGACGGGGGTAGTCCCACTTGAGGCAAGAGTGATTGTCTTGCTCGCATAGGACTGTCTGGCAGGTTTTCTACAGTTGGATGCCCTTCCTAGCACCAACCACATTTACAGTGTGGGTCTGGGAGGTTTTTACCGTGTTGCCTACACGGCCACATTACAGTGTGGACTGTGTGTTTTTTTGTCGTGACACCTACACGATCTCATTTGTTTCGGCCTGGATGGCGCGGCACCAACATAACTTTACATAGAACGGGGTGGTGTGGATGGGGTGGGGGTGGTGGCGGGACGGGGGTGTATTTTGTTAGAGATGCCTACTGGCAAGGCGGGTCTTCTCTGTTACTGAGTACCGCCAAAGGTCTCGGTCCAGTGACATTGTCTTGGAGAGGTGTAAGTGTGTGAGGTCGGAGTTTATCAGCTCATCCCATGTTTTTCTAGGTCTGCCTATTCCGTGGCTACCGTCTATCTTTATTGCCCTGCACTTTGTTATACAGCTATCGACTTTCATGCGCATCACGTGTCCATACCAACGCAGCCTTCTCTCGAGTAAACAACATCTGATCCCTCTTATCTCTAATTTTTTCCTTAGTTCGTTTATGCTTTGCCGTTCACGTATATTACTGTTACACATCCAGCGGAGCATGCAAGCTTCGTTCCTCTCTAGTCTGCGTATATCCTCTGCACACAATGCCCAGGTCTCACTACCATGCAACATTGCTGTTCGTATGCAGGCATCGTACAACCTGCCTTTCATTTTTAGGGAGAACCCTTTAGCAGCTAATAGTGGTATAAGCTCTCTGAACTTTTTCCAACCAGTTCTGACTCTAGCTACAGTACTTT
>OZ024742.1:289770286-289785286 GCA_964016885.1 Eledone cirrhosa
AGCTGAGTATACTGGAGCAATGTGAAATGAAGTGTTTTGCTCAAGAACACAACACACAAACCAGCCCAGGAATCAAACCCATTATTATTATGATCGCGAGTCCAACGTCCTTACCACTAAGCCACACACCTTCATCTATATGAAGTACAGAATGGATACACAAGAATTGTAGTAGGATAGCTGACAAACTAACAGAAAAGGTAGACTTTGTAAGGAGCAGATGGACAGAGATAATTAGTAATAAGAGCATCAGTAAAATAAACTTTTTCCAATTGCAGGAAGAATCCATAGAAGTGGATGACAGCTCCTGCGACCAAAGTGAGCTAATTAGCTACCAAAGTGATCTAATTAGCAATGGAGAAGGTTGCTTTGAGAGAATAGTAACTAGAATAACATTCAGATGGAAAAGGTTCAGGGAGTTACTACCTCAATTGACAACAAAAGATTTCTCTCTACAAACAAAATGCTGGTTGAATGATGCCTGTGTAGAATACACAATATTGCCTGGTACTGTGGCAGCTAATGCACAGAAAATATGAAAGTTGGAGAGAAATGAAGCAAGCATGTTTTGATGGATGTGGCAATGTTAATGATGGATAAGCTGAGAGAAAAGTTGGGTGTATGCGGAATCAGATGTGGTGTGGAGGAGAGAAAACTGTGATGGTATGGATGTGTGATGCATGTGAATAATGATCATTGAGTGAAGAAATACCAAGAAATCACAATAGAAGAAAGTTGCAGCAGAGGAAGACCAAGGAAGACCTGAACAGAAGTTGTGAGAGTTGATCTCAAATCAATGATGATGATGATGCTATATTTTAAATATTTAATAGATATGATACACTATTTAAATTATCTGATATATGGTATTTAAAATATCTTATATATTTTACAATGTACTGTATTTTAAGTATGTCATCAAAAAGCATCCAGTCCACCCTGTAAGGTGGTCATGCTGGTGACATGACAAAATGCACCCAGTCCACTCTGTTAAGTGGTTGTTTCAGTGAACAATAAAAAGCACCAAGTCCACACTGTAATGTGGTTGGCATTAGGAAGGGCATCCAGCTGTAGAAAGCAAGCCAAAATACAGATTAGTATGAGCAAGACATGGTCACCTGACCTGAATTGTCTCATGTGATAACCCGTCTAATGCATGCAAGTGTGGAAAATAGATATTAAATGATGATGATGATGATGATGATGACAATGAGATGATATACTGCATTTAAAATACCTGATATATATGACATATTATATTAAAAATATCGGACATACAAAGCAACATCGTGCAATTAAAATATAAGACAAACATGCTGTATTGAAAATATCTCATGTGAGATGCTGTATTGAAAATGTCTGATATAAAATGATATAGAGTATTTAACATAGCTAATAAGATATGTAATAAATCAACATACTGCATTGAAAATGTCTGATATTTCGTTGTTTTCCTTGAAGGAAACTTTATTTCTCGTTGAAAGAGTTTCAAAGGATTCATCATTTTCAGTTGAGCTTTTTGTTGGAACATATGTATCTGGTCCATCAGTTTTGAAATCTATTGTAGCATATGGGTCTTCTAGTTTATCTGAGAAATAAAAATAGAAAATGTTTAATTACCATAGAGATATTTGTGTTAAAATTTTTCTGATATTAATATTCAATCTTTTTGATACCAACCTACCTGAAACCATCCCTGGTTCTATGATATAAAACTCTTTATTTCAAAGTATTTGGTCATTACCCAAGATTTATAACCATAGGTAAGGGTTGGCACAAATAATGAATTGAAAATAGCGAGTTTGTCTTTTACACCTACCACCTTTCTTCTGATTACCGAATGCTGAAGCTGGTGGAAAAGTTAAAGTATCTTAGGGCTATGTTCATGAGTGATGGAAGACAAGAGGATGAATTAAATGTAAGAATTAAAGATAGAATGTTACTTACCAAAATCTTCACTATCAGATGACTTGGGAACAAACTTAACAAGACTTACACGCATCTGGCCCTAAAACATAAGAAAGATGTATATATAATATTATATAACGTATCCTTTTATTCTTTTACTAATTTCAGTCATTAGACAGCAGCCAAGCTAAGACACTACTTTCAAGGGATTTAGTCTTTTATATCAATTCCAGTAAATATTTTTTCATTAATCTCTTTTTATCGAACAGCTAAGAAGTCACAAGACACTAAATGTAGACACAGACAGGCACACTCATACATACATATATATAATTATCATCATCAATGTTTAACATCTATTTTCCATACTTGAATGGATTAGACAGGTTGTCATGTACTGAAGCTAGACAGGTTGTCATGTACTGAAGCTAGACAGGTTGTCATGTACTGAAGCTAGACAGGTTGTCATGTACTGAAGCTAGACTGGTCATGTGACCGTGTATTGCTCATATGCCCCATTTTAGGCTTGGTTTCTATAGATGGATGTTCTTCCTAATGCCAACCATTTTACAGCATGCACTGGAAGCATTTTATCATGGCCCTAGCACTACCACCTTATGAGGCTTTTTCATGAGACCAGCACTACTGCCTTACAGTATGAACTGAGTACTTTTATTGTGTTACCAGCACTACCCCTTTAAAGAGTGGGCTGGGTGCATTTTTATCATGGCACCAGCACTGGGGAGGCATTGATGAGGGAGGGTTGGATTGTCATACCCCCATGGGAGAGGGAGTATCGAGTCTTGAAGTTGGCCTAGAAAGAGAGTTGCATATGGTGCTATATTATGAGGCATGGTCGAACATGAAAATAATAATCGTGGTGGTGGTAGTGATGATGATGATGGTGGTGTTAGTGATGATGGTGGAGGCTAGTGGCAGTGGTGGTGATGAAGATGAAATAAAAGAACTAACATACCTTATCATCAGTTGTAATGCTAATGTCTGTGTCATCTCCCCAACAATCAGAACCTGTGTCTTTGGTGTGACTGCCATGGCTGGAGATGGTAGCAGTCTCTTCTGCAGAATCTTTTGGAACAGATAGAGATAGATAGAGAGATATAGAACTATCACAAGAGAGAGAGATAGTAGTAGTAGAAAGAGAGAGAGAGGGGTAGTAGTAGAGAGAAAGACAGATATATATATATATGTATAAAACTATCACAGACACAAGGAGAGTGAAAGATAGAAATAGATGGAGAGAAAGGGAGACTAGTAGAGAGACAGAGAGAGATATATAGAGCTATTATATATGAGAGAAAGAGAGAGAACCATCACGGAAAGAGACAGAGAAAAAGACAGGAGGGAGTAAGAGAGAGACAGAGAGAGGGAAAGGCAGGAGAGAGTAAAAGAGAGACAGAGAGAGGGAAAGACAGGAGGGAGTAGTAGAGAGACAGATGATGTAGCAGTCTTTTCTGCTGAATCTTCAAGAATAGGACAATATAGAAATAGGTAGAGAGAGAGATTTATTACAGAAGCAGACAAAGAAAGAGATTGCACTGATCTCCACTGTAAAATCTTCTGGAAGAAAGAACCATCAGACACAGAGACAGGCAGGCAAAGTGAGCGAGAGAGATGATGATGATGGTACACCATTTCAATTTCAATATATCTGTACCACAAACCATTACTCACCAATATTCTTAGACTGTTTCAAGATCTGAAGTGGTTGGTGGCCAGGACTCATACTTGCTTGTCTTTTAGAAACCGCCAAACCACTGCCAGACTGTTTCATTGCATTACTAGTAACAAAAGTGCCACTTTCATCTAAATCTATCGTATCGTCGGAACTTTGGAACTTCTGAGATTTTTGATAATTTTCCAGCAGAAGAACACAGGAATTGTAACCCTTTATCAGAGCATGATCACTGGCAGTCCAACCTAAAAATAAATTCAGAATTACTGAAGGTGAGCAGTCAAAGTCGTTCTTGGGTAATTAGCATTCTTGGCTAGTCCTACAATATGCTCTTGGGTATTCAGTACTCTAAGTTAACCCTACAATGTGTGTCTGCGTATTTAGCATGCTTTGCCTGACAATGTGTGTCTGCGTATTTAACATGGTTTGCCTGACTATTTAGCAGCCTAGGCTTGCCCTACAATGTGCACCTGTGCATTTAGCATGCTAGGCTGACCCTACAATGTGCACCTGGATATTCAGCACCTTAAATTATCCCTTCAATGTGAGCCTGGGTATTCAGCACTCTTGGCTAGCTCTACAGTGTACCTGGGTATTCATCACCGTTGGCTAGCTCTACAATGTGTGCCTGGTTATTCAATACCCAAGGCTAGCCCTACTAAGTGCACCTGAATATTCAGCATCCAAAGCTAGCCTTAGAATATGTGCCTTGGTATTTAACATCCTAGGCTAGCTCCACAATATTTACCTGTGTATTTAGCACCCTAGGTCAACCCTACAATGTACACCCTGTTCTCCAGTTATGTGACCTAATTTCCCAAAATAAAATAATTTCAATTTACAGTTTGGTAAGGTGACAAACCTAGTTTTTGGCACGTCTTGCTATGACCACACTAAGAAAATTACTATGTCTGCATTTTTCCACAACACAGTCCACACTTACCTATGCCAAATCATATTACAGGTTGCAATACCAAACAACCCTTTCCACAAATTTGTTTCTTTGTTCCAATCTGACACTCAACTCCTTTCTTCTGCTAGGAGTTGTGACTGACACATAGTAGCAACAATGGAAAGATTGTTTCCCTTGTCTGATCTGACAATCAGCTCCTTTCTTCTGCTGGGAGTTATGACTGACACATAGTAGCAACAATGGAAAGATTGTTTCCCTTGTCTGATCTGACAATCAGCTCCTTTCTTCTGCTGGGAGTTATGACTGACACATAGTAGCAACAATGGAAAGATTGTTTCCCTTGTCTGATCTGACAATCAGCTCCTTTCTTCTGCTGGGAGTTATGACTGACACATAGTAGCAACAATGGAAAGATTGTTTCCCTTGTCTGATCTGACAATCAGCTCCTTTCTTCTGCTGGGAGTTATGACTGACACATAGTAGCAACAATGGAAAGATTGTTTCCCTTGTCTGATCTGACAATCAGCTCCTTTCTTCTGCTAGGAGTTGTGACTGACACATAGTAGCAACAATGGAAAGATTGTTTCCCTTGTCTGATCTGACAATCAGCTCCTTTCTTCTGCTAGGAGTTGTGACTGACACATAGTAGCAACAATGGAAAGATTGTTTCCCTTGTCTGATCTGACAATCAGCTCCTTTCTTCTGCTGGGAGTTATGACTGACACATAGTAGCAACAATGGAAAGATTGTTTCCCTTGTCTGATCTGACAATCAGCTCCTTTCTTCTGCTAGGAGTTGTGACTGACACATATTAGCAACAATGGAAAGATTGTTTCCCTTGTCTGATCTGACAATCAGCTCCTTTCTTCTGCTGGGAGTTGTGACTGACACATAGTAGCAACAATGGAAAGATTGTTTCCCTTGTCTGATCTGACAATCAGCTCCTTTCTTCTGCTGGGAGTTATGACTGACACATAGTAGCAACAATGGAAAGATTGTTTCCCTTGTCTGATCTGACAATCAGCTCCTTTCTTCTGCTGGGAGTTGTGACTGACACATAGTAGCAACAATGGAAAGATTGTTTCCCTTGTCTGATCTGACAATCAGCTCCTTTCTTCTGCTGGGAGTTATGACTGACACATAGTAGCAACAATGGAAAGATTGTTTCCCTTGTCTGATCTGACAATCAGCTCCTTTCTTCTGCTGGGAGTTATGACTGACACATAGTAGCAACAATGGAAAGATTGTTTCCCTTGTCTGATCTGACAATCAGCTCCTTTCTTCTGCTAGGAGTTGTGACTGACACATAGTAGCAACAATGGAAAGATTGTTTCCCTTGTCTGATCTGACAATCAGCTCCTTTCTTCTGCTGGGAGTTATGACTGACACATAGTAGCAACAATGGAAAGATTGTTTCCCTTGTCTGATCTGACAATCAGCTCCTTTCTTCTGCTAGGAGTTGTGACTGACACATAGTAGCAACAATGGAAAGATTGTTTCCCTTGTCTGATCTGACAATCAGCTCCTTTCTTCTGCTGGGAGTTGTGACTGACACATAGTAGCAACAATGGAAAGATTGTTTCCCTTGTCTGATCTGACAATCAGCTCCTTTCTTCTGCTGGGAGTTATGACTGACACATAGTAGCAACAATGGAAAGATTGTTTCCCTTGTCTGATCTGACAATCAGCTCCTTTCTTCTGCTGGGAGTTGTGACTGACACATAGTAGCAACAATGAAAAGATTGTTTCCCTTGTCTGATCTGACAATCAGCTCCTTTCTTCTGCTGGGAGTTGTGACTGACACATAGTAGCAACAATGAAAAGATTGTTTCCCTTGTCTGATCTGACAATCAGCTCCTTTCTTCTGCTGGGAGTTGTGACTGACACATAGTAGCAACAATGGAAAGATTGTTTTCCTTGTCTGATCTGACAATCAGCTCCTTTCTTCTGCTGGGAGTTGTGACTGACACATAGTAGCAACAATGGAAAGATTGTTTCCCTTGTCTGATCTGACAATCAGCTCCTTTCTTCTGCTGGGAGTTGTGACTGACACATAGTAGCAACAATGGAAAGATTGTTTCCCTTGTCTGATCTGACAATCAGCTCCTTTCTTCTGCTGGGAGTTGTGACTGACACATAGTAGCAACAATGGAAAGATTGTTTTCCTTGTCTGATCTGACAATCAGCTCCTTTCTTCTGCTGGGAGTTGTGACTGACACATAATAGCAACAATGGAAAGATTGTTTCCCTTGTCTGATCTGACAATCAGCTCCTTTCTTCTGCTGGGAGTTGTGACTGACACATAGTAGCAACAATGGAAAGATTGTTTCCTTGATCTGATCTGAGAATCAGATCCTTTCTTCAGCCAGGAATTGTGACTTACAATTGGCTCTTTTCCCTTATTGTTTGCATGTGTGCCTATGGGGGAAGAGCGGGGTTTAGTATTTCTTATTTAATTAAAATATAGAGGAAAATATTACCATTTGAATCTTTAACTTGAATAGCTGCTTGGTATTTCAGGAGTAAAATCACCATATTGTCATTCCCAGTTTGACAAGCTAACATCAAAGCTGTTCTATAACAAAGAAATAAACATACACATTTTTTCATTAATAATACCAGGGAATTAAAAATAAATTTTTCTTGGCAACTGAGAATTTAGACCTTATTCTGGATATTTTCATGTCACAGATTCAGAAAATACCACCCTTTTGATCTCGCAGCTCTAGTTTTTGAAATATTGGCGGTGCTCCAGCATAGCCTCAGCCAGCCGACTGTAATACGTCACTACCTACTTTATTACTCTTCTAGTACAGTATTATGAGTTGTTCATAAATCTAAATACATCTGTGTAATTAAATAGTAGCTATGATTTTGCTGATCAGATTGCTTTTGCATGTGTATTGTACATGTACAAACATGAACTCTTTCTGGTGAGAGTTCAATAACTGTGGGAGTATAATTCACAGCAATGAAAGGAGAAGAAGGAGAACAAAGTAAATAACTGCCCCATGTCTTTAATCATTCAGAAAACATGCCAAGATGTATCAGCCATTGCCTTTCCTTTGGACAACATTGGTGGCATGGAAATGGGAGACTGGCATACATGGGCAACTGCTGGTTTTCCACAAACAACCTTGCCTGGACTTGTGCCTCGGAGGGGAACTTTCTAAGTGCAAATCCCATGATAATTTGTGACTGAAGGGGGTCTTTATCCTTAAAACATGTCTTATTTTGTGGTCAGTTTGTCTATCATCATTTCAGGGTTGATAAAATATAATAGCAGTTATTTACTGAGGTTCATTTGACTGTTCTTTTCCCCAAAATGTCTTACACAGGGCCTCTGTAAAAAATCCTAGTGGGCAAAATCCTCAGTCAGACAAACTATTTTCAAAGCCTGTTGAATGGACTGTACCTGTAATTCAAAGGACCAGTCTTATTACACAGTGTCACACTGAATCTCTCCTAGAATTACGTTAATAGTACATGCATATGTGGAATGGTCAGTCACTTGCAATACAACAATACAGGATCGATTGTACATGTAATTTAAAAATCCAGCCCCTGTCATGCTGAATTTCCCTGAGAATTACATTAAAGGTACACATATCTGCTGAATACTCAGATAATAGCATGAAAAGGCCGTCACATTTATAGAAGAACTGGAACCCTCATTGTCAAAAAAGCTGCAGGTCCATTCCATCAGCCAACTAAATGTGTGTCTGTAAAAATTAACCTTTTCACGTCCATATTTCTATTGAAATACACTCTATTTCAGTTAATTAATGAACAATTTTGAGACATTTACCAATATTTATCTATATAAAGATGGTATTTCTGTAGAGCAAAAGGCATATCATGCTGAAAGGGGGATGGTATGTGTGTGTGTGTGAGAGAGAGCTGCAGTGATGGTAGTGATGCCAAAATGTTTATTTTTAATCCTACACTATAACAATCTTTGTGAAAAGGGAATGGCAAGAAGGAGAATGAGAGAAGGAGTGTGTGTGAGCATGTAAAATATTCCATTTTGGTATTTTCAGTAATTTGTTAAATTTATTTGATTTATTTTGTTGTGTTCCATATAGGTAATTAAGTAATGTATATATTATTTGTGCGTGTGTGTATATATATATATATACACACACACACACATAAATAATAAATACATTACTTAATTACATATATGGAACACAACAAAATAAATCAAATAAATTTAACAAATTACTGAAAATACCAAAGTGGAATATTTTACATGCTCACACACACACATATATGTTATATCTATATTAATAAAGCTGACGGCTGTATGTATGTATGTATCTAACAAACTTTTGGCCAAATGGCTGGACCAAACAGCACCAAATTTGCACCATAGATGTAACTTTTTCCAAGGAAGAAAGTGACGGCATTTTTGTCTACTAAAGTTCGTTATTCTTGCTTAAAGATATTTTATTGTTTATTTAAAGATTCACTTCTTTAAAATTTTCAAATGTCAACACTTCCAGTTAGCAATTGCTTAAATAAATATTCATATATTTTGCAGTTTATATATAATATCGTCTTTTTGTTTAATTGTATCATGGATTAAATTTCTGTGTATATTGTCAATTTCTATCTATATTAATAAAGCTGATGGCCATGTGTAAAGTGAGGAGTACATTACTGGTACTTTATTATATATAATCTAAACTATAATAAAGTAAGGAGAGCGGGACTGCATCCAGAATATATTTTTTATCTCGTTTGTAAAATAAGTTGGATTACTTTGAATAAATAATGAATGAATATTACATAATTTATCTACTAAATTTTGTTATTCTTGATTAAATATAAATAATTTTGTTGCTTATTTTAAGATTCACTTCTTCAAAATTTTCAAATGTCAACACTTCCAGTTAGCGATCGCTTCAATAAACATTCATATATTTCCGTCACTAATTTTTTCCTAATGCAGTTTATATATAATTGTTTCTACTTTTTGGCACAAGGCCAGCAATTACCCAGTGCATTACTGGTACTTTATTTTATCGACCCCGTAAGGATGAAAGGCAAAGTTAACCTTGGCGGGATTCGAACTCAGAATGGCAAGGACCGTAACTCTGTGCGTCAAAGCATAGCGTCCGACCCTCTACCGATACTGCCAATCCACCGCACAGTTTATATATAATATCGTCTTTTTTTTAATGTACCATGGATTACGTTACTAATTACATAAGACAGTGTAACGCAGTCTTCGTTCAATTTCTGTGTATATTGTCAATTACGATTTTATTTGATGTATCATATCTACATACATATATACTTGCGTGTAATATCAATATGCATACTACACATGCCTCAGAAAACCACCCGAAGGGTGGTTTTTCTGCCAGTATATATAATACGACATTCCTCTCTCTTTTTAGATAGATACACAGCTATAACGTTGCATCGTTATGATATCTGTCTGTATGTCTGCCTGTCTGCATTGACTTCGCTTCTAACCAACTTTTAATTAATTATATATATATATAATTATATATTCGTGTATATTTTCAACAGTAATACTGTACTACATATTTTCAACAGTAATACTATACTATACTATATATTTTCAACAGTAATACTGTACTACCCTATATATTTTCAACAGTAATACTATACTATACTATATATTTTCAACAGTAATACTGTACTACCCTATATATTTTCAACAGTAATACTAAACTATACTATATATTTTCAACAGTAATACTATACTATATGTTTTCAACAGTACTACTGTACTATATATTTTCAACAGTAATATTATACTATACTATATATTTTCAACAGTAATACTGTACTGTACTATATATTTTCAACAGTAATACTATACTAGTCAGACGGGCCAGCTAGGATATATATATATATATATATATATATATATATAGGAACGAGTAGGACCCCGACGGCTGAGCTCAAGCCGTTTCGACGGCTAATTCTAGTCCAGAATTAGCCGTCGAAACGGCTTGAGCTCAGCCGCCGGGGTCCTACTCGTTCCTATTACCCACTCTACTACCCTAAGTATTGAGTACTTTGGTGCGTTATGGTCCACCTGGTTCCTTACCACATTTCCTTCGTTATATATATATATATATATATAAAACTTATAAATAAACATTTAAAAAATATCATATTGACCTTTAATATTAAGCTGCTGTTTCTAATTAAACTATGGAATATCCAGAGTCAGCTCGGCTTCTTATTAAATATTTCATTACTAAGATAATAACTTAACAGATGCTTCTTATATAGAATTATGTTTGAAGATTTTGATTTAAATAGGAACACTTTAAAATGGGTGGTTTTGTTTCATAGAACCTGAACTGATTTTGGCTGTGTTGGTATCAAAAGGGTTATAAATACTTACTTCTGATCATTATCAATACTGTTTACATCAGCTCTGTTTTGAAGCAGACATACAGCAATATTCACTTTGTCTTCTAACACAGCATAGTGCAATGGTGTTCTACCAGCCTGTTCAATAAAATACACACACACCTTTAACCCTTTAGCATTTAAACTGGCCATATCTGGCCAGAATTCTCTCACCTCTTTCTCTCCAAACCGACTGTAACTGACCACTCATATTGACATTAAGGTATTGTTCTCAAAATATCATAGATTCAATATTATGTGAGATAAATATGAGATAAAGCCTTTGCCATGAAAATACAATAGTAAATATAGAGTGATGTAAAATAATAAAGGGTTAAATAACATATATATATATATATATATATATATATATATATATATATATATATATATATATATATATATATATATATATATATATATATATATAATATAAGGAATGGAATGCTCATGTGCACAGATACAATAAAATAACTTATAAAATAGGGAGAACACCCTTAAAGACGGAAAAAGAAGTTCCCATCAGTCACTATGAGAGATTGAACGCCATATCTCTCAGATACCAGCTAAGCACTGTAAGCCATTAAGCTAAATGGTTTAAAGTGCCTACCCACAGGAGAAATGTAGTTTGATCCCTCTTAGTGGCTGATGGCCAATTCTTTTCCATCTTTAAGGGTCTTCATCCTATTCTAAAGCATCTCAATGCATGAGCACAACATTCTTTAAATGAACTTTATTCCCTCATATTTCACAGATCGGCTTCATATGCACAATGTTTGTTGATATATATATATACATATATATATATGTATATAAAAAGTAAACAGAAATAACAACACAATCGGTACAGTATATGGAAGGTATATATTAGGTTAACGCTTGATATAGCAAGAAGAGGGTCTTAACGTTTCGGACGCTAGTCCTTCATCAAAAGAAAGAATGAGAAATAAAATAGATTGAGGGGACGGGCGGGTTGGAATTGGAAAAAATGTCTTTAGATAAAAATAACAGGTCCTTTCATGTTGACATCTATAGACATATATATATATATATACATACGTGACAAGTGGAGAGATACTGTGCTAAATAGGACCCTGTCCAACCCTTGCAAGCAGGGAAAAGCGAACGTAAAATGATGATGATGATAATGATGATATACATATATATATAGATATATATACATATATATATACGTATATATATATATATACATATATATATATATATATATATATATATATATATACATATATATATATACATATATACACATATCTATATATACACACACACATATATATATATATATACACACACATATATATATACACACACATATATATACATATATATATATACATACTAGCAGAAGTGCCCGGCGTTGCTCGGGGCTGAGGAACTGATGTATTATAATGAATATTCCATCTCGTTTGGTTTGCAGGCCTGGTGTGTCATGGTCTCTGTTAACTATGGTATATATAATCTGGTTGCAGCTAGAAAAATAGACATACCGCAGCAGGGTTTGTACCTACATAGGTGATCCCCTGTCTATTTGACTTTCACCTGACCTAACTGAGGTCATAGGTGAAAGGGATAGGATCAATCACTTTTTGACAGGACAAAGAAAACGTTTGTTGGTGCCTGTTTATGTCGTGGTTTTGGGTTCAATCCCTAATTTTTTTATTCCTTACTGAAAGTGAACGTCCCTAGCAGTTAAGAATGAGAAATTGAATTGTTTCTGGCGCGATTGTACTCTCGTCATTGTTAACAAAAACTACATTGAAACACGCACACACACATGTGTGTATTGACGGTAATACACACACACACACACACATGCTAACGGCGACATAACATTTACCGGTTATATAAACTTTTCATGCTATATAACATCGTACTGACTACATAGCCTTTTACCTGCTACATAGCTTTACCGGCTACATAATGAATACCGGCTACGCAATTGATCTTGTTGTTTAAGGAAGTCTGCGAATAGTGTTTAAAAAAATTATTTGTTAACTCACATTATGTGAAAATGAAAATAATTATGTCGTTTGATTTTACGATTGAAAGAAAATAATTGTCGCAAATTAGAATTTTTATTTGTTAATGAAGTGTGTATGTGTGGTTAGAAATCCGGCACGTGGTTAAATTGATTTAAAGTTTAATTATTCATTTGATGTGAGTGTGTGTTTGTATGTGTTTGCAAATAAATAAATCAGTTTGAAGACTCACATTTAGAATAAACAAAATTGTACGTTAATGTGGCTAATGCTTTTGTTGTTTAGTCTGTAACGTGTATGAGTGAGAGAGTAAAACGGACAGTATCACCATCAACATGAACTATGTAAAATGAAAAGAATAGTTGTTTCAGCTTGGAAAGAGAAAGAAGCAGAAAGTATGAAGTTGTATAGATTTTGAAAAGTAATGGAAAGAGTTTAGCACTTGAAATGAGAGAGGGTAATCGTAAAATATTGAGTTTTATCGATTTTTTGCGTAATTGTGGGTGAAATTTAAAAAATGATATGTGCCAAGACCCAATCGAAGCTATTTCGAATACTGAATTGTAAATTTCAATTGAAGAAATTCTATATCGTAGATTTCTATAACAAAGAAACATGACCATACACTGAGCTTTATAGATTATGATATCATCATCATCATCATCATCATCGTTTAACGTCCATATTCCACGCTTGCATGGGTTTGGACGGGAGTTTTCCCACTTGAGGCAAGAGTGGTTGTCTTGCTCGCATAGGACTCTCTGGTGGGTTTTCTACAGCTGGATGCCCTTCCTAACACCAACCACATTTACAGTGTGGGACTGGGAGGTTTTTACCGTGTTACCTACATGGCCACATTACAGCGTGGACTGTGTGTCTTTTTGTCGTGACACCTACACGATCTCATTTGTTTCGGCCTGGATGTTGTGGCACCAACGTAACTTTACATTGAAAGGGGCGGCGTGGATGGGGTGGGGGTGGTGGGACGGGGGTGTATTTTGTTAGAGATGCCTACTGACTGTAGTAGGTTTTACTTTGTATTTAGGTAAGGCGGGTCTTCTCTATTACTGAGTACCACCAAAGATCTCGGTCCAGTGACATTGTCTTGGAGAGGTGTAAGTGTGTGATGTCGGAATTTATCAAGTCGTCCCAGGTTTTTCTGGGTCTGCCTACTCCGTGGCTACCGTCTATCTTTATTGCCCTGCACTTTTTTATACAGCTGTCGTCTTTCATGTGCATCACAGATAGAGACATTCAATGTAGAAGAGAACTGGGAGTTCCTAAAAAATAACTTACTAGAGGCGATGGATGAGGTCTGTGGCTGGAGTAAGACCTCAAGCAGGAGGAGAGTGACTTGATGGTGGAACAATAAGGTAGATGAGGCAGTTAAGGCCAAGAGACAGGCATGGAAAGAATGGAAGAACGGGGGGAGCAGGGTACATTACATAGAGACCAAGAGGGAAGCTAGGCGACAAGTATACTTAGCTAGGAGGGAAGCAGAGGATGGAAAATTCAAGCATGTTTTGCAACGCGAGGACCAGAAACAGGAGGTGTTCAAGATTGCGAGGCAGTGTGTCAGAGAGAATTGTGATGTCATTGGAGAGAAGTGTATCCAGAATGATAAAGGTGAGCTTGCCCTCACAAGTGCTGAGAAGAAAGATGCATGGAAGAGTCATTATGATAGATTACTAAATGAGGAGAATGCATGGGAAGAAGAGACCCTACCCCAAGTAGACCCTATAGAGGGGCCAGCAGTACAAGTCAGCAGCAGCGTAGTAAGTAAGGCAATCAAAGATATGAAGATGGGGAAGGCAACCGGTCCATCGGGTATAGCTGCCGAGATGCTGAAGGCATCTGGGTCTGTAGGTCACACTATAACCACACGTATTGTTAACCAGGTAATACTAGAAGGTGTCATACCAAAAGATTGGTGCAGTAACATCATTGTCAACTGCTACAAAGGTAAAGGTGATGCACTAGATAGAGGAAACTATAGAGGTATAAAGCTGATGGACCAGGTCATGAAAGTAACAGAAAAAGTTATAGCACAGTTGATTAGGGACTGGGTGAAACTAGACGAGATG
>OZ024742.1:289790286-289855286 GCA_964016885.1 Eledone cirrhosa
TTGTTTTTAGTCCTGCAGGATGTCCAAAGTCACCCTCCTCACCAAGAAACCTTGGTGGGGTTGCCAGTTTAGTCGCCAACAACCCGACCATGAGACAAGTTGTACTGGGATACATGTTACCAGTAGCACATATATATATATACATACATACATACATACATGTATATATATACATATTTACATATATATATATACATACATACATATATGCAAGCTGAAGCATATAGACAATATGCCCCCACACCCCCACCGCAAGGTGGTCGTGGAGGTGCCACGGCAAAAAAGCACCCAGCCCACACTGTAAAGTGGACGTGTAGGCGCCACGAAAAAGCACCCAGCACTCACTGTAAATGAGGTTGGTGTTAGGAAGGGCATCCAGCTGTAGAAATCAAGCCAGATCAGTTCCTGTATGAGCAAGGCATGGTCAGCCGACCAGACACTGCCCACAACAGGACAACCCGTGTAACCCATGCTAGCATGGAAGAACGGACGTAAAACGGTGATGATGATGATACATACATACATACATACATACATACATTTATACATACATACATATATATATATACATGGTGGCTGCCAACTCGTTTTCGAGTACGGCCACTACTTTATATCCATGTAGGAGAACCCCTACCAATGCGCTGAACGAGTGTGACTTTTTAGTCCAGCCAGCGACTTGAAAACTCTGGTACAAACACTACACTTGTGACAATTATTGACACATAGTGCTGGGCCCATGGTACCATGTGACGACAAGTGCAGAGAGATCTCCAGATATAAAGCAATGCCTGTGCTGTGAAGCTTTTATAGTGAGCAAAGGCACTGCACAAAGCCAGTCCCACTCTCTTAACCAAGATAATATTTACCAAAAAGAAGAACAATTCAACATCATTGGATACCATCAGGGTTGCAGGTGTTATATCAGAGTTTTCCTTCTCCTAGAATTCTGCCTTGACAAAGGCTAAGGGGTCATCTCTCCCGGTGATTTTGGACGGCCATTGAGCTCCTTTGGCCTTTGACAGGTTTTGTTTTTAGTCCTGTAGGATGTTCAAAGTCACCCTCCTCACCAAGAAACCTTGTATATACATGTATGTATGTATATATATACATATATATATACATACATACATGTATATATATATATACATACATGTATATATATATACATATATATATACATACATACATATATATATATACATATATATATATATATACATATATATATACATACATACATATATATATACATATATATATACATACATACATGTATATATATATATACATATATATATACATACATATATATATATATACATACATACATATATACATGGTGGCTGCCAACTCGTTTTCGAGTACGGCCACTACTTTATATCCATGTAGAGAACCCCTACCGATGCACTGAACGAGTGTGACTTCTTAGTCCAGCCAGCGACTTGAAAACTCTGGTACAAACACTACACTTGTGACAATTATTGACACATAGTGCTGGGCCCATGGTACCATGTGACGACAAGTGCAGAGAGATCTCCAGATATAAAGCAATGCCTGTGCCGTGAAGTTTTTATATATACATACATACATGTATATATATATATACATATATATATACATACATGTATATATATATATACATATATGTATATACATATATATATACATACATATATACATACATATATACATACATGTATATATATACATATATATACATACATATATATACATACATATATACATATATATACATACATACATGTATATATATACATATATATATACATACATACATACATGTATATATCTACATATATATACATACATATATATACATACATGTTATATATATGCATACATACATATATATATACCACTGCTGATGGGTGACAAAATCAGCAGTGGGGGAGGGTGCTCTGAAAGTACAGTAGCTAGAGTCGGAACTGGATGGAAAAAGTTCAGAGAGCTTATACCACTATTAGCCGCTAAAGGGTTCTCCCTAAAAATGAAAGGCAGGTTGTATGATGCCTGCATACGGACAGCAATGTTGCATGGCAGTGAGACCTGGGCATTGTGTGCAGAGGATATACGCAGACTAGAGAGGAACGAAGCTTGCATGCTCCGCTGGATGTGTAATAGTAATATACGTGAACGGCAAAGCATAAACGAACTAAGGGAAAAATTAGAAATAAGAGGGATCAGATGTTGTTTACTCAAGAGAAGGCTACGTTGGTATGGTCACGTGATGCGCATGAAAGACGACAGCTGTATAAAAAAGTGCAGGGCAATAAAGATAGACGGTAGCCACGGAGTAGGCAGACCCAGAAAAACCTGGGACGACCTGATAAATTCAGACCTCAGACACTTACACCTCTCCAAGACAATGTCACTGGACCGAGATCTTTGGCGGAACTCAGTAATAGAGAAGACCCACCTTGCCTAAATACAAAGTAAACCTACTACAGTCGTCAGTATGCATCTCTAACAAAATACGCCCCCGTCACGCCACCCCCACCCCATCCACACCGCCCCTTTCAATGTAAAGTTATGTTGGTGCCACAACATCCAGGCCGAAACAAATGAGGTCGTGTAGGCAACACAGTAAAAACCTCCCAGTCCCACACTGTAAATGTGGTTGGTGTTAGGAAGGGCATCCAGCTGTAGAAAACCCGCCAGACAGTCCTATGCGAGCAAGACAACCACTCTTGCCTCAAGTGGGAAAACACCCATCCAAACCCATGCAAGCGTGGAACATGGACGTTAAACGATGATGATGATGATGATATACATACATACGTATATACATATATATACATACATATATACATATATATACATACATACATGTATATATATACATACATACATATATACATATATATACATACATACATATATATACATACATACATGTATATATATACATACATACATACATATATATACATACATACATACATACATATATATACATACATATATATACATACATACATACATATACATACATACATACATGTATATACTAGACATGAAAAATGCGCAAGCTCAAAAGTGCCACAGAATGTTATAATAAACCTTCAAAAGTGTGGGACTAGAGTTGTTGCTAAAAAATATTGTAATCATTACATATCGTACATTCTGTGGCATCCTTTATAAAAAATAGCTTAAACCAACGAAGCCTTTATTTTTACGCTATTTCACTTAGTTAATTCTTAGAGTGTAACATATAAAAATATGATTTACAACTATAAAATAAATTAATTAATATAATAACAGAGCTGCGGAGCTGAAATTTAGGAAATAATGGAGTATCGGATCCTGAGTTGGAGCCAGTCAATTTTTGGCCGACTCCGCAGCCCTGTATAATACATTTCATATTAAAGTTATTAATAAGCCTATTTTACACTGCATGCAAATTACCATGAGATATTGATATTAGATATAAGATACAGCGCAATATCTACAGCTGTAAAAGTACGAAAGCGAAGTAATAATAAGTGGCTTAAGGTAATTCCAATATGAAAGTTTGTAGTGATAAAAATTTGATAATGCAATACGATTGTTAATATTATAGTTCTATGAAAATGTAACAATAGATAACTAAATTATTTTACTATTAGTATATTTAAGAAATTATCATTATAGATTTGATCGTTCATATAAGCATCATATTAATTTTCAACACAATTATTTTGTTACTATGAGTATATGATAATAATATTACGTAATTATTTATAGCTGTTATTACATTAAACATAGATGTATTTATTTTTATATGTTACACTCTAAGAATTAACTAAGTGAAATAGCGTAAAAATAAAGGCTTCGTTGGTTTAAGCTATTTTTATAAAGGATGCCACAGAATGTACGATATATAATGATTACAATATTTTTTAGCAACAACTCTAGTCCCACACTTTTGAAGGTTTATTATAACATTCTGTGGCACTTCTGAGCTTGCGCATTTTTCATGTCTAGTTTAATATTTTTTTAAGGCAACGCTTGTAATAACTCTAGTTAAACAGGATATATATTAATAATAAATTATCGTTGTAATGTAATTAGATTATGTAATTGTTATTATAAATTATCTTATAAATATTAGTGTAAGATGTATAAAAATATTTTCAGACTTTTAATATAAACAACTACAAAAAACAATCAATATTAAATCAATATATTATACATAATAGAAAACATAAAATAAACAATACAAAAACAAAATATTTACATACAATTGCAATTATCAGTGTATATACATTTTCTTTATATTCCCTGAGCAAATTAATAAGATTTGTTTTTATTGTACATAATTTGATGACTTGTTGGAGTGTATTAAAAGATAGCAACAATTTGTGATTAAATTGTTATCTCACTTTTTAATAGTTGTTGGCAACTCACTTTTTAATAGTTGTTGGCTGAGCGAAATTGTAAAAGCCTATGAGCAAATATAAAAAAAAATACACAAACAACATTTCCTTGTGTTATTACAACATTAGATAAAATAATTGAGCAATGTCGTTATATTTTGCTCTTATTGCACATTAATAGTGTTTCTATTTTTCGGCACAAATCCATTACGGCAGTCCATTACTGGTACTTTATTTTATCGAATTAGTAAGTATGAAAGTCGAAGTTAACCTCGGCAGGATTTGAACTTAGAATGCAAAGGACCATAACAATACTGCAAAGCATGGTGTCTGACGCTCTACCAATACTTGTGTTGAGCTGGTCATTAATTTATGGTGGTCGTGCGTGGAGTAGAGCAATCGCTAGTTGAAATATTATGAACAAAACATTTTTATTTGCCGAAGAACATATTTTCAATACTGTTTGTGAATGTGACGAAGGAAATACATTCTGATATGGAACAGTGTACAAAGTGTGTCTGTGAATAACATAATGTTACCTCATGTTGTTGTCAAGACATAATGGATTTCGTATATCCAGTTAGAAGATGAAACCTAGCCATCTCGGATTAGTTATATTTCATGCTATGTGTAAACGTGTTTGAGGATAGCAAAATATGCGTGTTTCTTGTCTGGAAACTTTCTGCTAAACTGATTGGTTTCGTTTTTGGCACTATACAATACTCATCCAACAGATAGCTGTATTGGATCCTTGATTGGTTAATATTTAGGTGAGGGTGCTTGATGCAGAGTTAGTGCAAAATGGATCAATGAGTGTAATAATAATAATGATAATAATAATGAAAATATTGTGTACAATGCTGAGGTGCACTACAACTCATCAAAAGTGCATATATAATACATAGGGTAATATAAAAACGTCAGGAAAAAAGAACAGTGCATGAGTCATGATATACACATATGTGCATGTGTATGGAAGGGGGACATCAGGTGTAGTTTTGGTGTATTTCGGAATGTATGATGGTTTTAAAGGATGCAGTGTGTCATCAGCTAACAACTGATGCAGGAAGTTTGTTCCATCCTTCAGCAACTCTGAGCATGAAGAAATATTTCCTAAAGTCATGGGAGCTGTGTTGTTTTCTGACTTTGTAGGCATGTCCACGTGTTAGACACATGGAGATCAAAAAGGTGTTCGGGGTTGTTGTTGGTCGGATGGTTAATAACTTTGTGGGTGTTTACCAAGTCCATTGCCAGAGGGAAGCAAAATATTCAGGGTATGGTAGGTGTCTGATGGAGGGTATGCGCTTGGTTGCATGTCTCTGAACAGTTTCCAGGAGGTCAATGTTCTGAGCAAGATAGGGGTTCCAGACTGATGACGCGAACTCCAAGTGTATTCGTACCATAGATGTATACAGCTTTAAATAGATGGCTGGAGAGCAGCTAATGAAGGTCTTGCTGATTGATGCCAAGTCAATCTTAATAAATTGACTGATTTATCTGTTCACTACTGCTAATCCACCGCTGTTTGTACAATTTTTTAGATAATGTCAATTTGAGCTTGAATCATTGGCGTAATGAAATTTGAAAAGATTATAAGCAAATCTTTTTTAAAATACACAGACAACATTTAACTGTATCGTTGCAACATTAGATCTAATAATGGAGCAACATTTGTGCAGAATTATTGTTTGTGCAATAAGATATTTGCAGATCTGTACTTGGTCTGCTCTTTAGCCAACTCGGTACGTTTAGAAGCTCTACGCTCGGCTTGCTTTTGAGATATAATAGCTGAATTTGCAGATCTATACTTGGCCTGCTTGTTTGCCAACTCATACCGTTTTGAACATCTATACTTGGCCTGTTTTTGTGTTAATTTAGCAAAATTCACAGCTCTATAATCGGCCTGTTTTTGTCTCAACTTCTCCCGATTCCGCATCCGGTAAGCTGCTTTCACATCCAATTTAATACGCCCATCTAGATTATTAGCACAGGAATGTGAACAAGCTTGTGGGACCGCATCATTGTAAGTATATGAACTGCCTGCAACATCAAGACCCAATTCACAAGTGCAGCGTTGCTCATTCACATCGGCAGTGGGGACACCAAAATCAGTGACATGTCTCGATTCACTCGCGAGAAACATCACAGCTACACTATATATTTAAACATATATACAGTGATACCTCGCTACTTGGCGGTTCAACTATCGCGGATTCATGATTTCGCGCATTTTTAGAATATATATATGAACACCTAAAATTTTTCATTAAATCCATTAAAATATTAATAATAAACACAGTTCTAATCATACGCTATATATATATATATATAAGTAATTAATACCGTATAAATGGTACAAAGACTGTTTATGTAAAATGTATTTCTCAACAGAGTATTGAATACTTAGGAGAAATTCAAAACGAAGAGTGATAAAATTTCAAGCAAAGAGTTTAATTAGGTAATGACTTACAAATTTGTTTCAGTATATAGACAAAGCCTGAAGCGCTAATTATAATAATTAGTTAATAATATTACAAAATATATTAATATTATATTAAATATATACTGAAACAAATTTGTAAGTCATTACCTAATTAAACTCTTTGCTTGAAATTTTATCATTCTTCGTTTATATATATATATATATATATATATATATATATATATAGATAGAGAGAGAGAGAGAGAGAGAGAGAGAGAGAGAGAGAGAGAGAGAGAGAGAGATTTATCTAGTCCTTCGCTCAAGATTAATCTATAAGTTTAGATGTCTGCCTTCGTTTAAGTAAATATTACAGTAAGATTTTTAATATAAACAACTACAAAAAACAATTAATATTAAAACGAAAAAATTATCAATGATAAAAGAAGCGGATGCAACTTTTTTTTTTATAAAGTTATATTCCTGTTTCTTTAAAGAACATTTCATTTTTGTTCTATTGTAGGCGAAATAATGCAATGGTTTAATAGGGAAGATATAACTTACCAATTATGTCTCTAACCGTGTAACGCTTTTTAAGTAGATAACTACAATTGAAAATACTAAAGAAATGGAACCAACAATTCAATTTGAAAGTCGTCTACTTATAGTGACAGTGTATTACTGGTACTTTATTTTATCGACCCCGTAACGATGAAAGGCAAAAATGCAAATGCTTAAAATTTAAATTGCCTTAATTCTATCGTCTGCTGTTTCATTAAAGGGAGATTCTCGTCTGTATTTAATTCTATCGTCTACTGTTCCACTAAACAGATATACCTCCACTATCGTCTCTATTTATACATTTTAACTTATAACTTATACACATTTGATTTGAAATATTTTATCTAGTTCCCCCCTCTCAATATTATGATGATTTCTTTCGAATGAAACAGTTCTAGTCCTGTAGAAGCCATTTATATATATAATTGAACTGAGTTAAAAATTCACAATATTTATAATTAAATAAGCTCATATATATATGTGTGTATTTATCTGTTTATTGTATTATATATAATGTGTGTATATACAGGATGTCCCCCAAAAATATATACACACTTCAACAGCATTCTAATAACTATTGCCTGTACAGGTAATCAAAGTGTCAATCGAATGTTAGTTTCGTGTTTTAACAGTACAAATTTACAATACACACATAAAACCAGTGTATATACATACATGAGTGTGTATACACATACATGAATGTGTATATACAATATATATGTATATATATATAGACACATATATTCACGGTGCAACGGAACATTAAAATATAGATGCGGGGGGGGGGGGGTATATATAGGGGCGCTGGGGGTAAAGGAGTGTAAAGCGTAAGTGTGTAATTGATATATTGAAGGAGAGGAGCGTGCAGCGATAGAGTAACAAATATATAGAGAGGGGGAGAGATGGTATTGAAGGGGAGGAGTGCAAAGCGAAAGAGTAAGAGAGATATATATAGAGACGGAACAGATAGAGAGAAACAGGCGTAAGTAACAGTGGAAGAGATATAGAGAGAGGGGGTAATAAATAAATGGAAATATAAGTGTAACAGTATAAGAGATATATAGAGAGGGGGAAATGTGTTATTGAAGGGGGGGAGTGTAAAGCGAAAGCGTAAGATATATATAGAGAGAGGGGGAATAGTATATATATATATATATATATATATATATATATATATATAAACACTTACTCTGATTGGTTGAAAATTAGCCAATGACATACGATCACCACCACCATGGCTATCCCCGGAAAATTTATGAAGAAGTTAGGCATATATGTTAGAACACGCAAAGTGAACATTCTGTTGTTTCACACTTTTCGTGTTCTAACAGATATACATACATGTATATATATACATACATACATATACATACATACATACATATACATACATACATGTATATATATACATACATACATATACATACATATACATACATACATGTATATATATACATACATACATACATATATATATATACATACATACATGTATATATATACATATATACATATATATATATATACATACATGTATATATATACATACATACATACATATATATATATACATACATACATGTATATATATACATATATACATATATATATATATACATACATACATGTATATATATACATACATACATACATATATATATATACATACATACATGTATATATATACATACATACATGTATATATATACATATATACATATATATATATATACATACATACATGTATATATATACATACATACATACATGTATATATATATATACATATATACATATATATATACATACATACATACATATATATATACATACATTCATGACTCTACTGAACAAACAGAACACCAAAAACTTGTGGACACCCTACAAGTGATATGGAACGATATGTTTCAAGAGATAGACAGCCTTAATGTGAGTGACAGACCATACAACACCAGAATGAGTAAAGAACCCACTAAATCAGAATTGGAAGCGGTGAACGAAATAGCTGGCAATTATCTGAAGGCTATACGATCTAAAGGTGTAGAAACGACATTTGAAACGCTCAATGTTTTGTTATATGTTTCAGCTGTCACATTGCTATCATATAACACACATCTAAAACCACGCAATCAAGATACAAACAGATAGCCTGAACCAGCGTGGATGCGAAATTTAAAACGCAAAATTTTGTCCCTGAGATGAAGTATCTCACACATTGCAGTCGTTATGAAATGCAACATAGAGAGCAACTTCACACGACACCAGGAAGACCTAAAAAAAAAAGTTAGAGAGGCGATTTGGAGATACAAAATTTAAAACTTTGAACTTCAAATTACACCAGTTGAAACAATAACTCACAGCTACAACAGAAAGACTAAAATATAAGTCAACAGCACATAAACGACAAGTGCTAAATAGATTGTTTGCCAGAGATCCTAAATCAGTTTATCGCAGCTTCGGTGGCAAAAGTTCAATCCCTGTAAATGACACCCCTTCAAAAGAACAGGTTGAGAGCTACTGGAGATCTGTATGGGAAACGGATGACGGATTCAACAGACAAACTAATTGGCTAAAAGAACTGGAACAGAACTACTGCCAACATGTCCAGACAAAACAATATGACATAGATGGGTCAATACTGGAAACAGCTCTACAGAAAATGTCGAATAGGAAATCGCCAGGCCCAGACCTCATTACAGGATACTGGTTGAAGAATTTCACTTTCTATCGGCAAGATCTCATACGGCTGTTTACAGAAACCATTAAAGGCGCACAAGAACTGCCCAGATGGTTATCAACTGCCA
The DNA here is from genome assembly GCA_964016885.1 of Eledone cirrhosa. Taxonomy (NCBI): domain Eukaryota; kingdom Metazoa; phylum Mollusca; class Cephalopoda; order Octopoda; family Eledonidae; genus Eledone; species Eledone cirrhosa. Next base: position 289,800,447 of record OZ024742.1, read on the forward strand.
CTACTCTCCTCATTCCCCAAAATAGCCAAACCACCCTTGCTAAAAATTACCGCCCAATAGCCTGCCAAAATATCATGTATAAATTATATACTGGGTGCCTTAACCTGTTCTTACAGGATCACTGTGCTACCAACAACATCATAACACCTGAGCAAGCTGGTGGAAAGAGGGAGGTGTGGGGTTGCATAGATCACCTACTAACTAACAAAATGATTCAGGAAAAAACAACAAAGAATCGCAGAAACATGACTGTGGTGTGGCTGGACTATCAAAAAGCATTTGATAGTGTACCTCGTGAGTGGATTATTAAGGCTTTACAGTTAGCTAAAGTCCCACAACCATTGGTAGCTGCTGTTGAACGCCTGACCAAGAACTGGTACACCAATTTGATCCTTAGAGGTGAGAAGGAGCAAGTTAAGACTGATAAGATACATTTCCAGAAGGGCATCTTTCAGGGTGATAGCTTGTCAGTGCTACTCTTCGTTCTCTCACTGAATCCACTATCTTACCTACTCAGGAAACAAGGTGGACAAAGAAGTGGGCCCAGAAGTATCTCCCATCTTTTCTTTGTTGACAACCTGAAGTTGTATGGGCCAAATATCAATGACATCAAGAAACAATTGGACCTCATTACACAATTTTCAACCGACATCAAAATGAAATTTGGTGAGTCCAAGTGTGCATATTTGGCAGTAAAACGTGGAAGAGCTGTGCCCTCCTCTAGAAATCTAGAGATGAACGGCCTGACAATACAACCTCTACAGTCAGGTGACAACTACAGATATCTTGGACAGGATGAGAATGTCAGATATGATGGACCCATAAATAAGGAGAGAACCAGAACTGAATACCTCAGAAGAGTAAAGAAAATATGGTCATCAGAACTGTCAGCGTACAACAAATACATTGCCCACAATACTTATGCTGTGCCAATTCTAACGCCAACATTTGGCCTGCTGAACTGGTCATTGCAAGAACTAAGTGAGATGGATGTTAGAACTCGAAAACTTCTCAGTGTTACTGGGAACTTTAACATCAATGGTGATGTGGATAGGCTATACTTCTCACACAAGGAAGGTGGCCGGGGTCTAAAATCAATATTAACAACATATGAGACCCGGATAGTAACACTGAAGCAACACCTTCAACAGAGGAAAAAGGTTGGCAACCATCTTGCCCAGGTTTATGAGCATGAAAAAAAAAATATCATTAGAATAGCGACTGATCTGGAGGAGAGATATGGAATAAAGCCTGATATAAATCTCTCACCCAGAGAAATCGGAAGATCCTATTCAATGTTCAAACAAGATTAAAAAATTGACCAATTTACAGAAAAAGTTGTGCATGGATACTTGAGGCGTAAAACACAGACCATAGAGGGGATAAACCACTCAAAAAGCCTGGCATGGAGTTCCGACAAGTTTATGACATCACACCTTGAGGGATATCTCTATGCAATACAGGAACAAGAACTCCCTACCAAATATCTGCTGCACAAAAGAGGAGGGCCAGCAGCTGACAATAAATGTAGGCTATGTAAAACAAAGATCGAGTATGTAAGCCACATTGTTGCCAGCTGCGAAAGAATGTCATCTCGCTACTACCTCCCCATGAGACACGATGGGATAGCTAGAACCATCTGGAACGCACTTCAGAAAACAAAATTAACAACAAACGAGGAAGAATATATTGAGACAGATGGCACTAAGGAATACTGGTGGAACCTGAAAATAAAAACTGCCACCAAATTAAAGCACAACCGGCCTGATATTGTTGTTTGGGACCACTCATTGAAAACGTGTTCTGTTGTGGAGATCAGCTGCCCACTTGATGTAAACGTTGTCAGAAAAATACAGGAGAAGGAGGACATCTACGGACCATTGATGAGGAGTTTACAATTCCAGTATCCAAGATACACCTTTAGCTTCATACCCATCATTATTGGAGCTACGGGTTATATACCAACCCGCTTGGACCAAAGTATGACTGAACTTGGATTTGCAGACAAAAAGCGCAGCTCCATAATTCATAGTCTACAAATGGCTGCGATAGCTGGCACCTTCAAAATTTGCAAAACATTCTTGCGATTCAAGGGATGACAATTTCTTTTCTTTTACAACCTTGCCACCAGGAAGGTGGCCGGTCAAAAAAATATACTCGAAATTAAGAGAAAGAGAAAACATACATACATATATACATATATATATATATATATATACATACATACATGTATATATATATATACATACATATATATATATATATATATACATACATATATATATATATATACATACATATATATATATATATATATATATATATATATATATATACATACATATATATATATATATATATATATATACATACATATGTAGGAGGTGAGTTTTATTGTAGTACAATAAAGCAATGCAGATATCGGATAAGAAGCACTCTACAGTTTGTGGGACTGGAGTATGCATAATATAAGATCAAAAATGCGCATAATAAAATATATGGAACTCCTTTAACCATCTTTTGATCTTATATTATGCATACTCCAGTCCCACAAACTGTAGAGTGCTTCTTATCCGATATCTGCATTGCTTTATTGTACTACAATAAAACTCACCTCCTACATTAACTTGCTCCTTAACGGTTGAGCGCTTACTCTCATATTGGATACCTTTTGATGGTCCTTCACCTCTTCTTCTACAACATGGATTATTACAACATAACCAATTCAACTAAAGACATTCCTATACCTGGTAAATCTGAATTCACCAAACTTCTTATTGAAAAAACTGACTCCTTCGTAAGAAGACTTAGATGGACAGCCTATTTCTATGACCAGCGCCTAAAAGGGAACTTTCATACCAAAGAACACAACTTCCTCGATCATCTTTTTAATTCTAGACGAAATCCTCCTTCCAACAAAAATCTAGCACAATTCGAGGAAGAATTAACTAAAATTATAAAAAATCTTAAATTCAAGAGATACCCTTACAAAGGACAAGAGCACCTTGTAAATCTCAAGAACACAATCTCTAACCTAAATTCCTCAAAAAATGTTTTAGTCCACTCTGACAAAACCAATAACCTATATGGTATTTCCAAGGATAATTATAACAACCTTATCCTAAAGGAACTTAGGAAAAAGTATCGTAAAACCAACCATGAAAATTTAGAATGCATAAACCTTGAAGCCTATGAGATTATGTCAAAACTTGGCATTGAAAAAAAGACCGAACCATTCCTCCCAAGAACTCCGAGGATAAATCTCAAGGATCACAAAAACAATTTTCGCACTGAACTACCTGTTAGATTAATCGCCCCCTCTAAATCTGATCTGGGGGTTGTTAGTAAAGCCATCTTGGATAGGATTATCCCACAGGTTAGTTCTAATTGCTCTTCTTTAAACCTAAATTTATGGTTTGGTACTTCTGAAGTGATTGGCTGGTTCAACAAATTGGATAATAAAAACAAACTAAAATTTATTCAATTCGATATTGCCAGCTACTATTCCTCCATTTCGCCTTCACTTCTCAATAATGCTCTATCTTTCGCACTTAAATATTCTGACATCACCACAGATGAACTTCACATCATCCTCACCGCACGTAAAACCATCCTAGAGTTCAACAACGAATATTGGACCAGAGCCGATACCTCTAACAACTTCGACATCACAATGGGAGCATCCGATTCATCCCAATTGACTGATTTAATTGGTATCTTCATTTTGAACTCTTTGAGTCGGAAAATTCCTCAACTTCGCGGTCGAATTTATCGTGACGATGGACTCTTTACTATCCTAAATTGCAATATAGTTAAACTTAATATTATTAAGAACAATATACGTAATCTCTTTAACCAACATAACCTAAAAATTGAATTTGATAATAGTATCAAACTAGCTAATTTCTTGGATGTATCTCTTAATCTTGACACTGGCCTATATTACCCTTACCATAAAAACAATGAGAATCTTAATTATGTTAACTTTAAATCTAACCATCCTACCAATATCAAGAATGCTATAGTTAATAATATTGGAAATAGAATATCTAACATATCTTCTAATAAAAACATCTTTGATGCTAACGCCAATTACTATAATAACGCACTTTCTAAAGCCGGCTATCCAGATAAAATCAAATATAATAAAGAAACAAATTCTAGGAAAACTTACAGTAGAATATTTAATCATAACCATTCCAATAATTTTAATAAAAGACCTAGATACAAAAACATAATCTGGTATAATGCTCCTTTCTCCATCTCTATTAATAACAATATTCCTAAATTATTTTTTAGTGCCTTAAATAAATGCTTCCCTCCCTCACATATCTATAGTAAAATATTTAACAAACACACCATCAAATTTTCGTATTCTACATCCTCCAATATTTCCAACATCATCTCTAAACACAACAACAAAATATTAAATACTAAATCTCTTCCCTCCAATATTGAATTTCATAATAACAGTAATAGTACTCCCGACGTCATTGTAAACCCTAGGCTAACTTCTGTAAACCCAAATGCAACGTCAAACACAACTTCGCTAAATGTTCATAATCCAACTCTAAATCAAGAAACTATTATTCCTATTATTCCTATCGCAAACAACTTCTCCAATCCAATTCCTTCTATAGATAACACTAGATCACTCATTAATAATCTCTCTAATTGCAACTGCCGCATTAAAAATAAATGTCCTCTCAACAACCATTGCCTCGATAAAAACTTAATTTATGAATGTAAAATTATAACTAGCACCAATTCCTTCACCTATTTTGGCTCCACTTCCACCTCTTTTAAAGCTTGTCTCTATAATCATCATTCATCTTTCAAATACAAACTTAAAAGAACTAACACTGCTCTCTCAGAACTCATATGGTCCTTAAAAGACAAAAACATTAAATATAACATCTTTTGGAAAAAGATTTCTTCTGCATCCTCATACTTGAACAGCTCTCTATCTAAAATCTGTAATCTCTGCCTAAATGAAAAATTTACCATTATCTCTAACCTAGAATCCATAATAAATAGACGCTCAGATTTGTTTTCTATCTGCCTGCATAAATTCCATAGAACTTTTCACAAAGTATACAGTTAATATTCAATTCTTTATCAATTTAGAATCTTTTCTCAAAGGCACATATACATACACCTCTTTAAAATATACCCATCTACCTTACTTTAAAGGGCATTATACACTCTATAATACTCGTTTACTCATTACCCTCATTCTATCTTCTCGTAAAACAATAACATTTGTTTTTGACATTTTGAATATTCATCCGCAATCATTATTATTTTTTCTCTCTATCATAAATCTTTTTAATCTCAATTTCATCCTTAATTTATTATTATTTTTTTTTTTAATATATACTCATATTTTCTTTAAAATATACCCATCTACCTTACTTTAAAGGGCATTATACACTCTATAATACTCGTTTACTCATTACCCTCATTCTATCTTCTCGTAAAACAATAACATTTGTTTTTGACATTTTGAATATTCATCCGCAATCATTATTATTTTTTCTCTCTATCATAAATCTTTTTAATCTCAATTTCATCCTTAATTTATTATTATTTTTTTCTCCCCATCAACGAACTCATTATTAATACATATGAATTCAATATACAAACTTTAACTTCACATTATTTTTCTCAAATCCTTCTACACATAAACCTTAACATTTTTCTCTTAGCTAATTTTGAAATTGCCACAATACATACATTTCTTCTTTTGACGTTAGAATATTCACCCACAATTATTATTTTTTTCTCTCTATCTTCATACATAATTTCCCTTCGTTAATTTTCAAATTCCTTTAATTTATACATTATCTTCCAACGATTCCCAACCTCTCTATATTAAAACATTATATCTTTTTCTCAGTTATAAAAACTATCTCTTTCTCTCTATCACCCATCTCTCCCTTTCCACCTTCACTCTCATCTCCTCCCCCTTTTTTTCATCCTTTCCACCCCCCCCTCCCTAAATAAAATATTTTTTCCTCGCACATATCCTCCCTTCGTTAATTTTCAAAATTTTTAATTTATACAGTATCTTCCAACGGTTTTCAACCCCTCTATATAAAATATATCTCCTCTCAGTTATAAAAACTATCTCTTTCTCTCTATCACCCATCTCTCCCTCTCATCTCCTTCCCTTTTCATCCTTTTCCCCCCCCTCTCTAAATAAAATATTTTTCCCAATATCACACATCAATCTAAAACCACTTTTCATATGTTGATTTAAAACTGCACTATCAACAAGTGTTTTTTAGCCTTCATATCATGTTCTCCTGTTTTATCTGATGAAAACACAAATATTATTGTTTGATGATGTTTGTTTTTGAAATGCGCATAATAAAATATATGGAACTCCTTTAACCATCTTTTGATCTTATATTATACATACATATATATATATATATATATACATACATATATATATATATATATATACATCATCATCATCATCATCATCATTTTACGTCCGCTTTTCCCTGCTTGCAAGGGTGGGACGGGTCTTATTCAGCACAGCATCTCTCCACTCGTCACGGTCCCTCGTCATCTCCACCGTGAGCTTCAATGATCTGAGGTCTGTTCTCACCACCTCCGCCCATGTTTTTCGTGGTCTACCTCTACTACGTCTTCCTTCAACTGGCATTTCCTGGCACTTCTTCACCCATCGGTCATCCTCCATGCGCATCACATGTCCATACCACCTCAGTCTCCTCTCCCGTACACTACATTCTATCCCTCTCAGACACAGTTTCTCTCTCAACACATTTATGCTGGGTCGTTCACGCACATTTACACTGCACATCCAACGGAGCATGCTTGCCTCATTTCTCTCCAGCCGTCGCATATCTTCTGCGGTAACTGCCCATGTCTCACTACCATGCAGCATCGCGCTCCTCACACAGGCATCATACAACCGGCCTTTCGTACGCAGGGAGAAACCCTTCTTCGTCAACAGAGGAAGCAGCTCCCTAAACTTCTTCCAACCCGTCCTTATTCTAGATACTATGGCCTCGGAACACCCTCCTCCCATGCTAATCTGATCTCCTAGGTACCGGAAGCTATCCACCACTTCTATAGCGCCCTCTCGCATTTGAAAAATGTGTCTATCAGTGCGACTTCTACTGTCTAATTTCCCTGTACATCTACTGCATACATATTTCTCCCTACCTGTTAGTTTGCCTGCTATCCCGCTACATCTCTTGTGTACCCAGGACCTACATTGTGTGCATTTTATAGAATTTATGCCAGTTCCTTTTCTGCATATCGAACATGGCCATTTCCCTGACGGAATCAGGGTTTTGTCCTCTTTTCTACTCATCAACACTTTTGTCTTAGCTAGATTTACTCTCAGTCCTCTTGCTTCCAACTGCTGTTTCCATAGCCGGAATTTATTCTCTAGCTCCTCTACTGATTCTGCCATAAGAGCCAGATCGTCAGCATAGAGAAGTTCCCATGGACAGCCAGTCTTAAACTCCTCTGTTATGGCTTGGAGGACTATAATGAACAAGAGCGGGCTGAGGACCGAACCCTGATGTACTCCTACTTGTATCTGGAATTCCTCACTAAACTCCATTCCTACCCTGACTTTACTGAGAGTACCTTTGTACAAAGTTTGCACTGTCCTCACAAGCCATTCCTCAACACCCAGCTTCCTTAGAGACCACCAGATGACAGATCGGGGTACCCTATCAAAGGCCTTCTCTAGGTCAACAAAGGCCAAGTATAGTGGCTTATTCTTCTCTAAGAACCTCTCTTGCATTTGTCTCACCAAGAAGAGGGCATCTGTTGTACTCTTCCCAGGCACAAAACCAAACTGCATCTCATCTAGTTTGACCCTTTCTCTAATTAGTTGTGCTAAAATCCTTTCTGCCACTTTCATAACCTGATCTATCAGTTTTATACCCCTATAATTGCTCCTCTCCAAAGCATCCCCTTTACCTTTGTAGCAATTTATGAGAATACTGCTGCACCAGTCTTTGGGTAGGACACCACCATATATAGCCTGATTGATTATGCGTGCAACCAGTTTAGTGCCTACGTCCCCTGATGCCTTCAGCATCTCAGCAACTATTCCCGATGGTCCGGCCGCCTTACCATTTTTCATTTCCCTAATCGCCTCTTGGACCCTATATTCGTCAATCTCAATAGCTGGTCCCTCTGTCGGATCTACCAAGGGTAATTTCTCTCTCTCCCATTCGTTCTCCACATTCATCAGTCTCTCATAATGACATTTCCAGGCCTCCTTTTTCTGGTCATTCGTGACACTAAGTACACCGGCATCATCCCGGACACATTTATCACCAACAACATCCTGATTTGCATTGACACACTGCCTTGCAATGTGGAACACCGCACGCCTCTGATCTTCCCGTCGCAGAACATTGGCAAACCTCCTACTCTCTGCCTCCCTGCGTGCTAAGTACACCTGACGTCTAGCTTCTCTCTTAGTGGCTGTATATTCTTCCCTACTCCCACCCTTATTCCAAGCCTTCCATGCTAGTCTTTTGTCTCTAATAGCCTTATCTACACTGCTGTTCCACCACCAGGTCACTCTCTGTCTGGTTGGGGCTCTGCTCCAGCCACAAGTTTCATCAGTAGCCTTCAGCAAGTTGTCACGTAAGAACTTCCAGTTATTATCTATGTCATACGTCTCTAAATCGTCTTCTTTTTCGTCATATACATCTTGAAGGGCTTTCCTAAATTTGAATTTTAGTGAAAGGTCTTTTAGCTTCCAGACCTTTCTTCTCCACACCTTCCTATATGGCTCATTCCATCTCTTGCTTACTGAGATATCACTAACAACTAACCTATGCTGTGGGGTACATTCTTCCCCAGGGTATGCCTTGGTATTAGACACTATCTGCCTGTCCCGCTGCCTAACTAGCAGGAAGTCAATCTGGCTTATGTGCTCACCAGATTTGTAGGTTATTAGGTGATTGGCAAGTTTCTGGAAGTTTGTGTTGCAAATAGTCAATGTACTTGCATCACAAAATTCAAGAAGTCTCACTCCTTCTTCATTTCTTGAACCGTAACCATGCCCACCATGTACCCCAGTGTAACCATCCTGGAGCTGTCCAACATGACCATTGAAGTCTCCTGCTAGCATAACGATGTCTCCGTCCTCTGTCATTGTGGTTGTTTGCAAAAGTTGCTCATAAAAGCAGTCTTTCCCATCTTTGCCTAGGCCTGCTTGGGGAGCATAGACCGAGATGATTGTCAGTAGTCTCCTACCTACAACTAATCTAAGCTTAATTATTCGATTACTAACTCGAACTACCTCTATTGTCTTATTGATCCATTTCTCAGCCAGGAAAATGCCTACTCCCCCTAACCCATCATCCTTACCTACCCAGAATAGCTTATAGCTAAGACGCTTGCCTACGACTAGTCTCGCAGAGGCACCTCTCCATCTCACCTCTTGCACGCAGCACACATCCACCTGCCTTCTCTCCAGCATCTCCGCTATTTCAGCAGATCTACCTCTGAGAGTGCCAACATTAAGTGTTGCAACTCTGAGATGCGACGTCTTCATATTTTTTTCTATGCTGTTTTATTGCTGTGCTGATAAGCTTTTTGGCATTGATACACTGGTTGGATGCCCTTCCTAACACCAGCGCCACTTTACAGCATGGACTGGGTGCTTTTATTTGTGCCACCAGCACTAGAGAGGATATCTTACTAGACTCAAGGGCCCTCTCTACCCCTCCATTTTACAGCATGGTCATTTAAAAAAAAAAAAAAAAAAAAAAAAAAAAAACTTATTGACACGACTCACACACTAATACTCATGCATACAAACCACAACCACACATACCAACTCATTCATGCATACAATCACACACACAACTCACAAACACATATATATATATACATATATTACCGACAGTACTGATACAAAATCAAAATCAAAGTCAAAATCGTCAAAATCACTATCATGTCAACTGTTGACCTTTCCCAGTCCAGTTCGGCTTGTATATAATAACAATAACAATAATAATTGTTTGTTTACGCTGGTAATGGCGGTGGTGGATGGTGTCAGTGTGGTGGTGGTGGATGGTATCAGCGTGGTGGTGGTGGATGGTCAGTGATGGTGGTGACAGTTGTTGGTGCTGTAGTTGTTATTGTAGTTGTTACTGTTGTTGTTGTCCTTCATTTCACTGCTGCTGTTGCTGCAGACAATGGTGTTGATGCTGTTATTGCTGTCGCATATATACAAATACATACACACACATTCAACACAGACGATGGTGTTGTTGCTGTTGTTGTTGTTGTTGGTGTTGCTGCTGTTGTTGTTGTAGTTGTTGCTGTGTTGAAATCTGGTCGCATCCACAGAGATATACACATACACCCACATACACATATGTATATACACATACATACATCAAAAGATAGTCAGCAGTATGTCAACAGGGGACAGGACAGCGACCTTAGAGTAATGTGGTGATGGTGGGGAGCGAGTGTAGGCGTTATTGTTATTGTGGTGACGGGGGGGGGGGGTCAGTGAGATGTTACAAGTTCATAGATCACTTCTCTCTTTTCCCCTCTCTTCAAAATTTTGAATTTATGGCCTTTTGCAATGGCGGCCAAGTATATATAATATATATGAAGCAAAGAAAAGAAAATTTTTAAAAATATATATATATAACACATATATATCCTAGAAACGATCGTTAAATAATGAACTTTTTTTGTTTAATATAAGGAATTGTTTATTCATTATTTGTTTAATATTTTATCTTGACTCTGTATACCGTTTATCTTTCACCGAAAGTGGTTTTTCATTACATCTCTTCTTTCCATGATATCCGGAATACATTGAGTTCTTCATACGGATTGGACACTACCGTAAACTCTTGGTAGATTTATCTACATATATATATATATATATATATTTTTAAAAATTTTCTTTTCTTTATATATATATACATATATATATATATACATACATATATATATATATACACATATATATATATATATATACACATACATATATATATATATATATACACATACATACATATATATATACACATACATACATATATATATACACATACATACGTATATGATGGCTGCCCCCTCGTTATCGAGTATGGCCATTGCACGAGAAAAAAAACCCCCATAATAATAATAATAATAATGACAACAACAACAATAATAATAATATACATATATATTTATACACACAGATTGTATGATGCGTGTATTTATACATGCAGACTGTATGATGCGTGTATCCAAACAGCAATGTTACATGGTAGTGAGACCTGGGCGCTGAAGGTGGAAGACTTACGTAGATTAGAAAGAAACGAAGCCTGCATGCTCCGATGAATGTGTAATAGTAATATACGTGAATGGCAAAGCATAAATGAATTGAGAGAGAGACTGAGCATAAGAGGAATCAAATGCTGTGTGCAGGAGAGGCGGTTGCGTTGGTATGGACATGTGATGCGTATGAAGGATGACAGCTGCATAAAAAGGTGCAGAGCACAAGAAGTCAATGGAAGCCGCGGAGTGGGGAGACCCAAGATGACCTGGGATGAGGTGATAAAAGCCGACCTTACCCAATTACACCTCTCAAAGGTGATGACACACGACCATGACCTCTGGCGTCACGCAGTAATACAGAGTACCTGACCTCCCATGGGTACAAGCTGAAACATATAGACAATATGCCCCCACACCCTCCCACTGCAAGGTGGTCGTGGAGGTGCCACGGCAAAAAAGCACCCAGCCCACACTGTAAAGTGGACGTGTAGGCGCCACGGAAAAAGCACCCAGCACTCACTGTAAATGAGGTTGGTGTTAGGAAGGGCATCCAGCTGTAGAAATCAAACCAAAATCAGTTCCTGTATGAGCAAGGCATGGTCAGCCGACCAGACAACTGCCCACAACAGGACAACCCGTCTAACCCATGCTAGCATCGAAGAACGGACGTAAAACAGTGATGATGATGATGATGACACACACACGATAGCAATTAACAGCGCTGCGATCGAATGTGGCTTTTTAGCCCAGCCAATGATCTAAAATGTCTTGCACAGAGTGGGCAACCAAAACATTCACTGGGAATTGGAGTTCATGTACTTTTGCATGTCTTTTGAGCCCTCCTGCTGATTTACATTTTCTACCACATGCTTGGCAAGCATGATGAGTAGCATCTCCAACAGCAGCCTAGTAGTCAACCACTGGTCTTACTTTATGACTGTGAAGATGACTTCCGCGTCCAACTTTGCTCCGGCAGTCTCGCACAGGACCTGCATGTCAACGCTATAGGAGGACCTTCGCCGTCTGGTAATGCAACAGCAATGCCCTTCCTCACATCCCGCTTTACTTTCTCGTATGCGATTCGAGATGCCTCAAAGGCAACTTTCCCCTCATATACAGTCTTTCTCTGTTTATTACAATCAGCAGCAACATTTCCCCATGTATCAGTGAGATGTTAGCGTCTTTCAAAGAAGCTTTCAACGAATCCTTATATCTCTTTTGGGGTTTATGTGGAGGTTGTTTTCCTTTAACTAACTCTCCATAAAGGAGTTGTTTTGGTATTCTAGAATCCTTCATCCTGGCGAGGTGACCACTCCAATGGAGTCTTTGCTTAAGCACAAGAGCTTCTATACCAGAGGTGGGGAACCTTTTTACCATTAGAGGCCACATTTAAATTAGGCAGTAATAAAGGAGGCCACATTTAAATTAGGCAGTAATAAAGGAGGCCGCATAAGTTGATATACCTATAAATGCGACTTTTGTGAAATTATTATAGTTTTGTATAGTTTTATAGTCATTTATTTATTATTTAACATAAAAAGTTACAATATAAAATATTTTTGTATTCACATAATTATAAAGAAATACTATAGAAAAATAATTGTTTCTACTTTAGGCACAAGGCCAGCAATTACCCAGTACATTACTGGTACTTTATTTTATCGACCCCGTAAGGATGAAAGGCAAAGTCAACCTCGGCGGGATTTGAACTCAGATCGTAAAGGGACGTAACTATAGAAAAATAATAATATTAAGTTAAAAAAACTAACATAGCAACAATACATAAAATAATTTTAAAATCCGATGGAAAATTCAAGTTAGTGGGATATTTGCATTTGTTTCTTGCTTGAAAGTAATTGAATATTTGGATCAAGCTTCATAACGCGCAGCCTTAATTGATCCTCTAAATGAGCATCTGTGGTTTGCGTTCTTAAAGTAGTTTTAATTTTTGTCATGAGAGAAAATGTTGACTCGCGTAAGTACTTCCAAAGCAGGAAAGTAAACGGTGTGCATGCTCTCGTAGGTGTGGATATTCAACAGCATTTGACCAGATTTCTATGGGATCCTTTTTAGCGTCAAAAAGGGATTTGAGGATATTATCTTCCCCCAACTCAAATAACTCAACTTGTAGTTCCGTTGAAGCCTTGGATATATCTACTAAATGTGGTTCAAATACCAGTTTCATAGCAGGTGAAAATCTGAAAATCTTTCAGTATATTCTTCTATTAAAGAATCCAAGACCCTTACATATTCATCGAATATTTTATTTTCACATTTCTGCTCATTCAACATTTTTGCTAGCTCTGGGAAGTGTTCTGCAGATATATCCGAGCAAGAGAGTAATGTTTTGAAAAATGTTAATTTTTTTCGAAACGCTTGGATCTATTGCCACATTTCATATATATGCTTTGTTTTACCTTGCAGGCAAATATTTAAATTGTTTTGTTTTGTCATGATATCAAACAAAAATGCTTCATCTGATAGATCACAAAGTTTTCCTTGTTCTTGATAAAAGTTTAAAACTTTTATTAAAACCTGTCCTGTTGATAGCCAGTGAACCTTGCAGTAGTACGGTAGATCAACAATGTACATTTCCTCGTCTAAAGTTAGCATCTGCCTAAATTCACGATGACACATTGCATTAATGCGAATATGGTTGACAATCGCAATTGCTCTATCCAGAGCGTCTTGCAAAATGGTGGATTTTGCTGATGCAAAATGCAGTGAAATGATATCAATTTTTTCAAGTTTAAGTTTTCCTTTTTTAATAAAGCAACAAATCTTTCTTTTTTACCTTTCATAGAGGATGCGCCATCGGTGCAGACACTGGCTAAATTACTGACATTTAATTGTAATCGATGACATACCTCTCTGAAGTTTTTGAAAATGTCAACTCCGCAAGTTCTTCCAGTTAGTGTACCCAGCGCAAGAAGTTCTTCGTAACACTGAAAATCTTTAGTTACAGCACGAATAAAATATAAAACTTGCGCCAAGTCAGTTTTATCAGTGCTTTCATCCAATGCAATTGAAAAATAAACATCTTCATTTTGTATAATTGTACGAAGTTGCTCTGTTACATTTTGAGCTAATTTGTGCTGTCAATCTGTTATAGTTCTTCTTGAAAGAGGCAATTGTTTGTATTTATCAACTTTTTCTGGATCTAACATACCCACTTTAATTATTTCTACGTCACTAAATGGTTTGCCTCTTTTTCCAAGTATATGTGCTATTTTGTATAATATCAACTGCAGTGGAATTATTCTTCACAAAAGCACTAAAAGACGTCTGTTGATGATGCTTTTCATTTTTCAATTTTTGAAGTGCAGCTTGTCGAGATTCACCTTCTAAATTGAAATATTTATGTTCTTTATGAGTTAAATAGTGTTTATTTGCATTCACTTTTTTCAAAGTAGTTAAAACTGTATTGCACAACAAACACGCCCATTTTATCTTTCACAGAAATAAAGAAAAAATATAACCCCACTGTACATTAAATGTTCTGTTTTCTTCATTTACTTTTCTTCTCTTACAATTTGACATGATGGAGTAAAAACAAATATCAAATAATATCTTTAAGAAAGCATATACTTGCTAGCAATACAATAACACTGTGTACTAGTAAAACCACAAATCTACATTATATATTAAAATGTTTGGAGAATAATTTATTTATGAAGATGGTCGTGTACACAAAAAATGAGTAAAGATTGGTAAAAAAATTCACGATTTGATTGGTCAATTAATGCTTTAAAATGGCTTCCCTTTTTACCCATTTTCCTGGTAAGTATATGAATGTCTCCTTTATGTTTTGTATAAATGAATTTAAAACAAATTGTTATTTGTAGTTAAACAAATTATGTCTTTTGTAGTTTTTGATTTATTTGTTGCTATGTTGCTGTTACACTGCCTTTTACTTTTTCTAGACTACAATTACCTGTCCAACTGGCTTTTGCAATGACTACCAACAAATCGCAATGTCAAACTCTTAGCAAATATTGGCATCTATCTCCCAACTCCTTTTTTTACACATGGCCAATTATACGTTACTTTATCAAGGACACAAAATGGACCATCATCTATTATAACTATGTCTAGAAAAGTACGAAACGTAGTCTATGATTCTGTTTTTCAAAATTCATAATTTTTCATATTTTACATTTATATAATACTATATGTGTGTACTTTTAATTTTGATAGAATAAATTGGTCTTTAATTGGTTAATTTAACCAATCAATATCTATTTGATTTTTAACATATTTTTATTCATCACGCACAAAGAGCGGGTAACTTACTCGTTAATTAAAACAATATAACTAGATTTTCACAATGGCCGGTAGCAATACGAAACGAGACTGTCACAAGCACATTACAAGATTGACAAATGACAAGTTACAAGCGTCTTTTTTAGAACAGCCAATTGTAGAACGCCACCTGGCATTCTACAATTGGCTATTACCACCAGTAGTCACATTCATACCATTCTCATTTAATTCCATTAATTTTGAAATTGTCGTAATCTAAATGATAAATTATTAATACAAGAGCTAGCTTTTATGAAGGCGGCACAAGAAACTCACAGAGGCTGCAGGTTCCCCACCTCTGTTCTATACTGTCACACAGAGAGCTTTCTAAAATCTCGACATCACTGATGTGGTCCCACCAGTGAACACCATGGATCCGTCTGAGACACATCTGATGGAAACGCTCCAATTGTTTAAGGTGGTGTTGATATGTGACCCAGGTCTCGCAGGCATAAAGAAGAGAAGAGAGCATACGTCTCGTACACCTTTACCTTTGTCTTCTTGCATATGTCTCGCTGACCCCAGAGTCGCCTTTTCCGAAAGCATCATTTGCTTTCCTAATCCTGAGTGGGATTTCATTATCAAGGTTGCTGTATCGATCGACAGTGCTTCCCAGGTAGACAAACTGATCAACCACTCTAAGTCGTTTACCATACACATAGTTATTTGGCTCACTGTACTCCTTACCAGGGGCATGATGGTTTTCTTGAGACTGACAGTCAATCCTAGAGCAGTGCAAGCATCAGAAAATGCATTCAAAATGTGCTGCATATCACTCTCTGTGTGCGCGACAAGATCGGATTCATCTGCATACAATAGGTCTCTTATGATTGATATAAATACTTTTGTTTTTGCAGCAAAGCACCCGATGTTAAATATGCTGCTTGAGGTTCGATATTGGATGTAAACATCATGCTCGCAATTCCTGAATGCAATATAAAAAAACCATTGCAAAGTATATGGCAAACAGGGTCGGTGCTGGAATATCCCCGTTTCACTCCATTTTTTTACTGAGATAGGCTCCGACATGTTACCTCTGACATTAACCCAAACCTTCATGTCGTCATGGAAAGACCTAACCAAAGCAAGGAACTTATCAGACTAATCAAGTTTCTGGAGAACCTTCCACAATGCATTTCTGTTGACAGTATCGAAAGCTTTTGTCAGATCGACAAAAACCTGATACGGATCCAAACCTTGTTCCATGCACTTCTCCTGGAGCTGTCTAGCTGAGAAGATCATATCAGTAGTGCTGTGTCCAGCACGAAAACCAGATTGACTTTCAGGAAGAACACAATCGGCAATGTGTGTCAGCAGACAGTCCAGAAGCACCCTACATAAAATTTTTCCTACGACAGAAAGCAATGATATACCTCTGTAGTTTCCACAATCATTCTTGTTACCCTTTCCCTTGTACAAGACCACCATTACTGCATCTCTCCAGTCCTCAGGTACGGATTCACTAGTCCATATCCTGCCAAACAAAGAGTGAAGATGTTGCAGAAGTCTCTCACCACCATATTGTAGGAGCTCTGCATGTATGCCATCCATACCTGGAAACCTTCCACTGTTCACCTTCGAGATAGCTACTGCAACCTCCACAAGCGTCGGTGGTTCTGCGAGAGCTACTTTCACAGGTTTTTCAGGAATGAGATTGAGGAAATCTTCATTGACGACAGACAGCTGATTCAAAAGTTCATGAAAGTGCTCTCGCCACCTTCGTAGAATTCCTTGTGAGTCACAAAGAAGTTCCTTGCCATCCTTGCTGCGAAGCGGTGTCACCAGAGAAGACGGTCCATAAACTTCACGCAAGAGACTGTACAACAGCTTTGTGTTAATGGAATCTGATGCAGCTTGTATCTCATCAGCCTTCTTACTCCACCACTTATCCTTCATCTGAGAAAGACTCCGCCTAACACGTGATTTCAGATCTTTGAGTTCCTTATGCAACATATTCTTCTCTTGTGGTTTTGCTGTCAAGTGACAGAGCACGCCTCTTATCAGCCAACAAGTCATTTATATGTTCATCATTCTCATTAAACCAGTCTTGATGTTTTCTCTGCACCAATCCCAGAACACGCCTGCCTACATCATAAACCGACTTTTTAAGGGTCGGTCAATCCTCACCAAGATCTGCAACATCCATCTCTTCTCGCAAAGTCCTCTTCACATTTTTATCTCTAAGACCAGCAGCATTCAATCTTCAGGGCAGGGTAACACCAGGAGCCCGGATTTTACGTTTAGTGATTAGTTTCACTTTTGCGTGTACCAGGCGGTGGTCCGTCCAGCACTCAGCTTCACGAAGAGCACGAACACACAGCACATCCCATCTGTCACGCATCCTGACAAGGACGTAGTCCAAAAGATGCCATTCCTTAGATGCAGGATACATCCATGTGGTCTTAAATTTGTTCTTTTGCTGGAACATGGTGTTGGTAACACATAGATCCAGCTCCAGCAACAGGAGCATACCATTGTTGTTACACTTTCCCACCCCATGCCTTCCGATTGCATTCCATGTGTTAAAATCCCTAACCACTCTAGCATTAAAGTCACCAAGCACGATGACCTTGTCTGCCTGAGGGATATTTCTTAAAACACCTTTCAAAGCATAGTAAGAAGACACTTTTTCTCATCGACAGAATTCATAGTTGGAGCATAACACACTCACCAGGGTCGCATATCTTTCTTTGTCCAGCGGAATTCTCATGGACATAAGACGCTCACTAATCCCCACCGGGAATTCTTCTAATTTATCCACAAGAACAGTCTTAACAGCAAATGCTACCACAGCCTCTCTTCTGGTTCCTTCAGCTCTTCCTTTCCAGAAGAATGTATATTCTCCACAAAATTCTGTAAGATGACCATCTCCAGCTAACCTCGTCTCAGATAAAGCTATGAGGTCAAGATTGTAACGTCGAAGCTCCTTTGAAACAAGAGCAGTCTTTCGTTCAGGACGTTCCAAGGAAACCCTGTCAAGCAGTGTCCGTACGTTCCAGCAGCTAATATTAAATGCCTTGTTTGGCTCTATTACAGTTGCATGATGACGAGTGGGCCCAGGCTATGATACCCTGGAGCCCCTGCCCTTATTGCCAATTATCTCTTTTATATTGTTTTGGAACATCATTGAATTTTGAAATAAAAAAAAAGTAATAATAATAATAATTGTTTCTACGTTAGGCACAAGGTCAACAATTACCCAGTGCATTACTGGTACTTTATTTTATCGACCCCGTAAGGATGAAAGGCAAAGTAATAATAATAATAATAATAATAATGCTTTCTTTATTAACCACAAGGGTTTACATAAAGTAGACATTAAAGACAGTACAGGACAATACAGGACGGTACAAATGGGCATTTCTGCGTGTAAAAAAACAAAAACAGAGGATGTAACAAAAAAATAACAATGAAAAATTCCTCAATAGGAGGGAGACTTCCGAGGGACATTTGTGGAGAAAGCCCATTAAAAGGCCACAGTGACCCTGATCACCAGGGCAAGTGCCCTCTCCCAGTTTTCCACCTTTAATTTACAGACACATACTCAGAGTAGGCCCATTCATTCGGGCCATACTTGCTTCTCTCACCCATCTTTCAACAAAATGCTGGGAAGAGAGCACTTCCCTCTCTACCCTGATTTTCCTTTTCAAATGAAATTTGAAAAAGTTAATCAGGGCATCACCGAAGAGGTAAGTGCTTGTCTTCAGCCCTTTCAAACGTATCCACCATACTATCTCTTTCGCCATGGCCACCAGTCAGATAAAAACTGCCTGCCCTTCCCGGCTAAAGGAAGAGGGCGGGACTATCCTCACGATGGACTCAGCTGATAGCTGGATCCGTCCTACACGTGACAGCAGGTGTTCGATACAAACCCACAAGTCAGCAATGCTCGGACACTGGACGAGTGCGTGCAGGACGGTTTCGTCGCTCTGCGCGCATGTCGGACATGCCCAGCTGACGACACCTCCATGCCTGTAGAGTTTATCCCGAACTGGCAAAGCTCCTTGGTAGCACTGCCAAGCCAGGGATTTCTGGAAGTTGTCCATAGGCCCCGGTCAGAAAGTTCTTCCGAAGAGATTGGTTAGTTGATTTTGTCGCTCTTCCCCTCAACTAATCCTCTATAGAACGCCAAGGTGGAGTTTCCACCGATCACATTGCCCGATTGGTCGAGGGTTGAGAGCGCCTGAAGACATTCCAGTCTCCAAGCGCTCCCTCTCGGTCTTCGCTTGACCCAGGACTGCAGCTCCGTCAAGGAGACGAGCTGGGGAAATACGTGTCTAGCAAACGGCGACCACACCTGATCACCGTCGAGGAAGAGGTGGAGATGTCGTAGCCTGAGCGCGTGTCTGCGCATCATCAGCCACAGCATGCCCAGCCCTCCACGTAGCGGGTGTTGACAGCAGATGGACCGCCTGACCATCGGAGCGCGTCCCTTCCACAAAAAGCGAAAGAGCAAACGCTTCAGCGCAGTCGGGCGGGACTTAGGACAAGGTACAATGGTCAAGCGGTAGTAGATGACGGACGCGATGTACGCGTTAGCCACCTCCGCTCGACCTTTCAGGGATAGCTTCCTCTCGGCCCATTTCTGGGTGAGAGAAGCCACCCTGCTCGTGACCTCATCCCAGTTTTTGTCCGTCTGGAGGTCTGGACCGAACCAGACCCCTAGCAATTTAACCGGTCCGTCCGTCCGTCCAGTGCCCGACGACGCTGTTGGACGGCATGGACCTGCCCCTCCAGGTGCCGAGCTGCAGGCCCACTGACTTTTCCTGGTTGATCATTGCTCCTGTCACCGCTTCGTATTCTCTTAGTGTAGTGCCAATCACCTCGATGTGTTTGGCATTCGACACCATTACGGTAACATCGTCCGCATATGCTGACACGGATCTTCCGCATCCTAGTTCGCGCGGGACCCCCCTCAACGTCTCCAGTTTGTGCAGTAATGGCTCGAGAGTCAATACGTACAAGAAGGACGAGAGGGGACATCCTTGGCGGACCGAGCGCATGATGTTGAACGGTTGCGAAAGGTGACCGTTCACTCTCACCACAGAGCAGATGTCGCTGTGCATGGCAGCGATCCAGCCTCTGAAGACGAGCCCAAAGCCAGCCGATTTCAGGACTGCTGCTAGGTAACGATGGTCGACCCTATCGAAAGCTTTTGACTGATCTAAATTGATCAAGGACCCACCTGTGCCAGGTTCCCTAGATACCCTCTCTACGATGTATCGCATGAGGTGGAGGTTGTCGTGGATGGATCTGTCGGGAATGGCGCATGTTTGCGCCTCTCCCACCAGACCACCAACGACAAGCGCCAACCTCTTTGCTAGCACCTTGGCCAAAATCTTGAACTCTGTGTTTAGCAGAGTTATGGGCCTGAAATTATCTATGTTATCCCCCTTGCTCGGATCCTTTCTCAGCAGCGCCACAGTTCCTCAGTTCACAGAGCTGGGAATTCTCCCGTTCTGTTGCCAGTTGCAGTAGACGTCCGCCAAGAGGCCTCCGAACAAGTCTGGCACCTGTACGTAAAGTTCATAGGGCAGACCATCCAAACCAGGCGATTTACCCCTTGTGCAGCCAGTCATTGCCTCCCGTACTTCAGCGGCTGTTATCGGCTTTTCGCAACACTCCGCCTCAGTGGCCGAGAGCTGTGGCAGTCCGTCGAGGTAGACACTAAAGTCCATCCCTCGATCCGGCCCGCCGCTGTCCCCAAACAGCTGAGCGAAGTGTCGCTGAAAAGCTTCATACATTTGCTCGGGATCGAGTAGCATGCGCCCGTCGTAGTCCACCAAAGACTGGATTGTGGCTTTGTTACCACAACACGCCTCCGCCACTCGGGCCCATTGAACGGCTTTCGTCCTCTCGTGTCTGAGAGCACGCACCCTAGCTCTGACAATGCAGCCTTCGTGCTTTGCATTGAAGAATTGGTCAAGGGCCAATTTCGCCGCAAGTACGTCGGTCGCGATGCCTTTGCTAAGCACCTCGTCTTATTTTCTAACTAGTTCTCCCTCTGCTCTATTTTTCTCTATTGCTAAAGCCTTACTAAACCTAATGGACTCTATTCTAATCGCTCTTTTCAGAGCAAACCACCACTTGTTGTTGACGATGGCCCCCGTCAACGCTCGCTTAACTAGTTCGCTAATCCGGTCTCTGTAGGCCTTGCGCGCTGGTAAGGACGCGTTTAGCTTCCAGTAGCCGGGTCCTCGTCTATGAAGCCTATCTAAGTCAAGCACACAGATCACGAATTTGTGGTCCGTGTAGCTGACTATCTTGAATTGTGGACAGCCTATGCTAGACCTATCTATTTCCCTACAAAATACTCTATCTAGATATGATCTGGATGACCAGATACGGTTTGTCCAAGTCCACATTGGCACATTCGGGAAATCCAATCAGTATATGTCAGACAGTTCAAAACGCCTGAGCAGGTTGGTGAGGCTCTTGCACCCTCCTCCCCTATCTGCTAATCCCACAGTCCCAGCGTGCATCTAAGATCCTGTTCCAGTCACCCACTAACACTAAAGAGCGGGATGTTCCTAGAAAGGTCTCCAGACGCCGGAAGAAATCAGACCGCCCTGCTCCTGTCGGGGCATAGACGGCCACTAGCCTGAAAGCTTGCCCGTCTCCGCTGGTCACGTCCAGCACCACCAACTTACCTTCTGGGTCCAGGAAGATGGCCCGTATCGCGAGATCCAAACCTCTCCGAAAAAGCACAGCAACTCCTCCTCCCGATCCAGGACGGCTGGGAGATGCGTACACATCGTAGCCGCCAAAGATCGGTGCGAAGGCCCGTGCTTCGGAGATTCTGGTCTCGCTGATGGCCACTACATCTATGTTTAGTGACCTGAGGTCATTGAGCAGGTGGCCCTGCTTCAATGACGACCCCAAGCCACGCGCATTTATGCTGCCTATTCTGAGTGAGGTCATGTTGAAATGGAGTGGAAAAGATGGGAAAGACCACTTACCTTACTTCTCGTAGAGGAAGGATGGTTTCTCCATCCCTTTCCACTTGATCGTCTGGTGAAGGGACCGTTGAATCGTCCCTTCTGCTGGTCGTCGGCTCTTCTGTGAGTATATCCGAATATACTCTCCGGTTGAGTGTCCCTCCTAGGTCTCTGAAATCACCAACTGCGTTGGGGAATTTTATTTTGATGTTTGTGTATTGTTTCTGTGCTATTCTTACCAGTCTTATGTTCGTTGGGGTTTTGATTGGTGCTGGTATTATGTAGTCGTGTTGTGAAATGTCTGTGTGTTCAATTATGTAAGTCATTAGTTTCTTGTGTGTATTTACTGCTGTGCATTTCTTTTTCTGGGGGTGGGGTGTGGTTCTGCTATTTTCTTGTCGTTGTTGCAGGGTGTGCGTGTTTTGTTGTTGTGTTTGCGATGTTGGTGCTTGTGGTGGTGGTGTTGAAGGTGTTGTTGTTGTTGGCGGTGGGGTTGCCGCCGGTGGTGACGGTAGTGCTAGTGTGGGTGGTGATGGTGTTGGTGGTGTTGCTGCTGTAAGTCTCTTTGCAGTAGCCTTTACCCTTTTTTCATTTCTTCCCTCCCTTTTCGAAGGCGAAGATGCACTGCTTCTGTGTTTGTGCCTTCTTGCGACCTTTTGCCAACCCTCTCCCACCTCACACTCCATGTCCAATTCTGTGAGGTCGGGGAGGGGTACCAGCTCCACTCTTTCACTTGTTCTTGTTGGTGATGGTTGCAGTGGAGTCTCTGTTGCAGCTGCAGTTGGTATTACTGTTGTTGTTGTTAATACTTCCACTGCTGCTGCTGTTCTTGATTTCCGTGGCGTGGGTATGGGTGCCACGGACCTATCCTTCCTGCTTGCCGCCTGTCCTGTTGCTGGTAGCAGTGGAGCCGGTTTCGGAAGGAGGGGGTTTTCTCCTTTCTCTGGGTCTTCTCATTGCAGAAGGCCCTGAGGTGAGTCTTCGACCCACAGCGAAAGCATTTCGGGCGTTTGCCCTCAACACTTATGGGCAGTTGAGTGCCGTTATCGAAGTCTATCACATCCGGGATAGCTTCGATGCACTCCTGGTTGGTTTGAATTAATATCTCAATGGAGGTGCCTACCCAATCTTCTCGTACTTTTTTCTGTACTTGCAGTACAGTTGTTTTGTCCTCGATTCCGACGAGGACAGATGCGGCCAGCCAAGAAGGGGCCATCCCGGGGGGGACGTGGGTTAGTTTAACCCTCACAATTTTTTGCCCGCAGTAGGAGGGCACCAACACCATTTCCTCGCTCCTTAGGGTCACTAAGGATTGAGCCTTTGCCTCCTGGAGTGTGGCAAAAAGCACGTCCACGGTGGCATATTTCTTGCCTCGGGTGATATGCGTTTTCCGCTGCCACACAGACCCTAAGGCTTTTTGTATTTGAGCCCCTGTGGCTCTTTCAACCCTACGTGATTTTGTGCTTACTGTACGGTACGTGACCGTACAGGGCTGTTGGGTTTTGAAAAATTTTTCAGCTGCCTTGCAGATTGCTTGGTGTCCGGTTTTCGTTACCATCTTCTTTGCTTCCTGTAATTCCTCATTTGTTATAAGGATGCTTTCCAGGTTCTTTGCGATACCTGCAAACGAGATTGGTTTTTCTTTCTTGTTGACGTTGTTGTTGTTGTTGTCGTCAAAGTTGCTGTTACTTTTGTTGCTGCTGGTACTACAACCGCCACCGCCGCTGTTGCTGTGTTTGTTGTTGTTGTTGCTGCTGCTGTTGTTGTAGCTGTTGCTGCTGCTGCTGCTGTTGTTTATGCTGCTACTAGTGTTTTCCTTGACACTGTTACGGCTGCTGTTCTTCATGACGTCAGACGAATGAAATGGCTTTCCGATGGGATGGAGCAGAGAGGTTAAGAGTTTAAATAAGCACTCGAAGTTTTGCGTAAAACTTAGCAAGTTTAACAAAATATATTTAAAAGAATATATATTTTCGTTTATTGTTAAATTATGCCCAAAATACGGGGATCTTATCTTAAACCTTACCTTCTCGCTAACTACCCAACATCCCTCCCTCCCGTCCCCACGCACCACCATTATTACGTGGACCAATCATAAGTCAGAGGCCCATACTATCGCTTAACTGGTTGCTTTTCGATATGATGGATGGACTACGGAATTCTGGAGAGTTGAAGAGAGAAAAATCTGGACGCTCAGCGACAATGCCAAAGATAAAGACAAATTCACCTCGTGGACGAGAATGCAAGCACTCCTCCTTGTTTCGGCCGAGGATGGCTAACATAACCCTATCCCCCCCTGCCCCCCCACCGCTCCCACCCTCCAAACGCAATCCAAAACTTCAGAGTTGGTACCATGAATGTAGGCACCTTAAAGGGTCGCTCTAACGAGGTTGTAGAAATGCTTGAACGTAAGGAGGTCGATGTTTGTTGTATTCAAGAGACCAGGTCGAGAGGGTCTGCTAGATTCATCGTGGGTAAAGAACGATGCTATAAGCTTTTCTGGGTGGGAAATGACAATGGGCTGGGTGGAGTAGGATTCATGGTAGCAGAAAAGTGGGCAGATAAGATAATAGACGTAAATAGAGTGAACGACAGAATAATTAAAATAAGACTTGTCCTCAATAGAACTACGGTGACAGTAATATCTGCGTACGCACCCCAATCCGGACTGCCCGGCGTTATAAAAGACAGATTCTATGAGACACTGATGCTCGCTACCTCCCAAATAACCGATAGTGACTATATAATTATTGCAGGCGACCTAAATGGTCACATTGGACAACATTGTGACGGCTATGACGGAATCCATGGAGGCTATGGGTTCGGTACGAGAAATGAGGAAGGCTCCAGAATCTTGGAATTCTGTGACACAAATAACCTAACTATCTGTAACACTAACTTCAAAAAACGAGACAATCACTTGATCACCTATAGATCGGGGGAACACACAAGCCAGGTAGATTATATCCTTACCAGAAGACGTGACAGAGTGTCTGTTGTTAACACTAAATTCCTCCCCCATGAAGAATGCACCTCCCAACATAGACTGATAATTAGCGACCTCATAGTCAGGACGAGACGTACTAGACAGCAGTAGAGGACTATCCTCAGGAGAAAAATATGGAAGCTAAAGGACCCCATAGCCAGAAATAAATTTCAAAGCATATTACTTGATGCTTTCGACAGTAAGGAAGAGCAATTAGAGTCGTATAATATAGAGGAACAGTGGGAATTCCTGAAAGCAAACCTGCTGACGGCGGCAGACGAAGTCTGTGGCTGGAGCAGGCCTGTAGGTAGGAGGAGAGTAACATGGTGGTGGAACAGTAAGGTGGAGGAGTCAATTAAGGCCAAAAAGCAGGCTTGGAAAGTATGGCGGGATGGGGGAAGTAGAGAAGACTATCAAGTGGCCAGGAGGGAAGCTAGGAGACAAGTGTACTTCGCAAGAAGGGAAGCAGACGAAAGAAAGTTCAAGCATGTTCTACAACGTGAGGACCAAAAACGTGAGGTGTTCAGGATTGCTAGGCAATGTGTCAAGGAAAACCGTGATATTGTCGGGGAGAAGTGTGTACTTAATGATGATGGCGTACTTGCCATCACTGACGCTGATAAGAAGGTAGCTTGGAAGTGTCACTACGAAAGGCTTCTAAATGAGGAGAACAAATGGGAGAAAGACAGTCTCCCCCACATCGACCCAATAGAGGGACCAGCAGTGTTAGTCGAAGGTAGTATAATAAGTAAGGCAATCAAAGATATGAAGACGGGTAAGGCGGCTGAGCCTTCAGAAATAGTTGCTGAGATGCTGAAAGCCTCTGGAACGGTGGGACACACCATGGTCACCCGGATAGTAAACCAAGTCATACAGAAAGGGGTTGTTCCGAAGGACTGGCATAGCAGCATCATCATTAACTGTTACAAGGGTAAAGGAGATGCCCTAGATAGGTGTAACTATAGAGGCATTAAATTAATCGACCAGGTCATGAAGGTCACGGAAAAAGTAATAGCGCAACTAATAAGAGAGAGAATTGATCTAGATGAAATGCAGTTCGGGTTTGTGTCAGGCAAAAGTACCACAGACGCTCTTTTCATTGTACGACAACTACAGGAGAAGTACCTAGCTAAAAGTAAACCCCTATACTTAGCTTTTGTCGACTTGGAGAAAGCCTTCGACAGAGTCCCCCGTTCCATTATCTGGTGGGCTCTTAGAAAACTAGGTGTTGACGAATGGCTTGTGAGAGCTATACAAGCCATGTATAAAGAAACAGTCAGCAAGGTTAGAATTAACAACGAATATAGTGAAGAGTTTAGCGTAAAAGTTGGTGTCCATCAGGGTTCTTAGCCCCCTACTATTTATTATTGCCCTTCAGGCTATAACAGAGGAGTTCAAGACTGGCTGCCCATGGGAACTCCTATACGCAGATGATCTAACGCTCATAGCTGAATCAATGACCGAGCTAGAGAAGAAATTCCAAACATGGAAGCACGGCCTAGAATCAAAAGGCCTTAAAATTAACCTGGCTAAGACTAAAGTTCTAGTTTGTAGGAAAGAAAATAAGGCGGCGGTCCCTTCCGGGAAATGGTCATGCTCAGTGTGTAGGAAAGGCGTAGGTAGAAACTCCATTTTATGTCCCAAATGCAAAGTATGGGTGCATAAAAGATGTAGTGGGATCACAGGTAAGCTAACTAAGAACATAGATTTTACATGTGGCCGGTGCTCTGGTGCAATAAGTAGCAGCAAGTGCCCACAAAATACTTGCTCTTTCAATTGCGCAGAGGGTTCTATAGAAATAGTGGACAGCTTCCGTTACCTGGGTGACAAAATCAGCAGTGGGGGAGGGTGCTCTGAAAGTACAGTAGCTAGAGTCAGAACTGGATGGAAAAAGTTCAGAGAGCTTATACCACTATTAGCCGCTAAAGGGTTCTCCCTAAAAATGAAAGGCAGGTTATATGATGCCTGCATACGAACAGCAATGCTGCATGGCAGTGATACCTGGGCATTGTGTGCAGAGGATATACGCAGACTAGAGAGGAACAAAGCTTGCATGCTCCGCTGGATGTGTAATAGTAATATACGTGAACGGCTAAGCATAAACGAACTAAGGAAAAAATTAGAAATAAGAGGGATCAGATGTTGTTTACTCGAGAGAAGGCTACGTTGGTATGGTCACATGATGCGCATGAAAGACGACAGCTGTATAACAAAGTGCAGGGCAATAAAGATAGACGGTAGCCACGGAGTAGGCAGACCCAGAAAAACCTGGGACGACCTGATAAATTCCGACCTCACACGCTTACACCTCTCCAAGACAATGCCACTGGACCGAGACCTTTGGCGGTACTCAGTAATAGAGAAGACCCGCCTTACCTAAATACTAAGTAAAACCTACTACAGTCAGTAGGCATCTCTAACAAAACACACACCCGTCCCACCACCCCCACCCCATCCACACCGCCCCTTTCAATGTAAAGTTATGTTGGTGCCACAACATCCAGGCCGAAACAAATGAGATCGTGTAGGTGTCACGACAAAAAAACACACAGTCCACGCTGTAATGTGGCCGTGTAGGCAACATGGTAAAAACCTCCTAGCCCCACACTGTAAATGTGGTTGGTGTTAGGAAGGGCATCCAGCTGTAGAAAACCCGCCAGACAGTCCACGCTGTAATGTGGCCGTGTA
The DNA here is from genome assembly GCA_964016885.1 of Eledone cirrhosa. Taxonomy (NCBI): domain Eukaryota; kingdom Metazoa; phylum Mollusca; class Cephalopoda; order Octopoda; family Eledonidae; genus Eledone; species Eledone cirrhosa. Next base: position 289,828,665 of record OZ024742.1, read on the forward strand.
GGCAACACGGTAAAAACCTCCCAGCCCCACACTGTAAATGTGGTTGGTGTTAGGTAGGGCATCCAGCTGTAGAAAACCCGCCAGACAGTCCTATGCGAGCAAGACAATCACTCTTGCCTCAAGTGGGAAAACCCCCGTCCAAACCCATGCAAGCGTGGAACACGGATGTTAAACGTTGATGATGATGATGATGATGACCACACACATTTTTCATCGTTGTCGTCGTCATGGAGAAATGTTCCACGGAATGCACGTTCTCTTGGTGAAAGCTACCAGAAACTATATTTTTCTTTTTCTTTAATGGCGTTGCTTGCAAAAGAGGCAACACCACATTTAGAGAAGGGAGGGAGAGAGACAATCTTCTCTCTGATGTAGTGACGATTGAGGAAGAAGAAGACGGAATGAGTGGGAGTGACTTGTGAAAATTCATCTTTGTAGCCATGTTTTTTTTACGGTTTAAAATGAATATTGGGCACAAAACCCCAATAAGCGGTTATTTAACCCCGAAGGGCCAAATAACGGGCAGAAGACCCCTCTCACAAGGAGGAGGGTGTTTTTATCTACAATTTGGTTCAAGTTTTAAACAATTTACAATTGTTATAGCGGTTAAAAATTACTATACCTTACAGAGCCGAGCCTCCATCAACCATGGCATTCAATAATAATAATAATAATAATAAAGTTCAGACATTAATCTTGATCGGGGTATGTGATAAGAGAACTTGATCAAGAGGAAACTTACAAATATCTAGGTGTTTGTGAAGGATACGGAATCAAGCACTCGACAATGAGGGAAAGGATAAGGAAGGAATGTTACCGCAGAGTAAGAGCAATCTTAAGAATGGAATTGAATGCAAGGAATAGGTTCGATGCCATAAACACGCTTGCCATACCAGTAGTAACCTACAGTTACAATGTCATCAACTGGTCAAGCACTGAGATCTGTAGACTCGATAGAAAAATTAGAAAATTCTTAACCACGCACAGATTGCATCACCCCAAGGCAGACACAGATAGAATATATCTCCCTAGGAAAGAAGGAGGACACGGATTAATCCAGTTAGATATTGCTTTGAAAACTGCAACAATTGGATTATCTACATATCTAAGGGAGACACATGATTGGATGATCAAACTTGTTTTGAAACACGAAAGCATCAAAAGATCAAACTCCATTACAAAAGATGCACAAAGATACAGTAATGGACTACAAATTTCAGAAGTTCCCTTTACTGCTGAAATGGAAAACACAGAAAAAGCAAAGCAGGTAAAAGTAACTGCAAAGAAAGAACTGCTACAGAAACTGGCTAAGAAATGGCAAGAAAAGCCTCTGTATGGAAAATACCCAGAAAGAGCTAACAATCCTGATGTTGACAAAACTTTAACCCATCAGTGGTTGGCATCCTCTGGACTGAAATCGGAGACTGAAGGACTGATTATATCAGCACAAGATCAGTGTTTGCCAACAAAAAATTACCAAGCCAACATAATAAAAAATGGATGCAACCCATTATGCCGTGTATGTAAAAAACAACCAGAGACGATTGATCATATAATTTTAATGTGCAGTCCTATAGCTCAAACCGAATACCTAAACAGGCATGACAGAGCTGCACAATACATACATTGGATAATGTGTAAGCATTTTGACCTGCCCCATCAAAAGAATTGGTGGGAGCATCAACCACCTCCCATACTTGAAAAAGATCACATCTCAATCTTGTGGAACTTTAGCATCCAAACAGACCGAAAAATAGATGCAAATAGACCTGATATAATACTGAAGGACTTTAAAAAGAGGGTATGCCTGCTAATTGATATGTCCGTTCCAATAGACAAGAATGTATCTATAAAAACATTTGAAAAATTGAGCAAGTATAAGGACCTGGAGATAGAAATTGAAAAAATGTGGAAATTGAGAACTAAAACAATACCAGGGGTTGTAGGCGCACTAGGAATGATACCTAAGGGGTCTAATGATTACTTATCGCAAATCCCAGGAATTCCGCGTATAGGAGAAATACAAAAGATAGTACTAATGGGAACTGCCCATATACTAAGGAAGGTTCTGTCAATATAAGTACATCACAAGTCTAAACACCTAAAGATGCATGTGTGTGTATGTATGTTCTTTCTTGAACATGGCGGGCCTTGTTGTCTCTTGAGGTCACTGGTTGTGACCTGGTGATAACTCGTATGAACATAAAGCAAGATAAATGCAACTGTAATGATAATAATAATAATAATTGTTTCTACTTTTGGCACAAGGCCAGCAATTCCCCAGTGCATGACTGGTACTTTATTTTCTCGACCCCGTAAGGATAAAAGGCAAAGTTAACCTTGGCGGAATGCAATCGTGCTATGCCTGTGCGTGAAGAATATTTTTAAAGTGAGGAAAGACTGTACACTGAGCCAATCCCCCTCTCTGAGCGACAGTAGCTATAACCCGAAAAGAAGAAAAGATCAACATCATCGGTAACTACTGAGCCGCAGGTTTTATGTCAGAGTTAACCCAGTTACCCGAGATGCCTTCTCCTAGAAGAATGCCCTGACAATGGTTAGGGGTCCTTCACTCCCAGTGGTTTAACTGTGCGATCGGGTATCCAGCCTGATTATTTCTATGTCACCGCGCATAAAATAAAACCAAAAAAAACTCACTTATTGACACTCATACGTACGACTCGCTCACACACACCACTCACTTACACACACACACATATATATATATATTACCGTCATTACTGATACAAGATCATGTCAATTGTTGACTTTCGAAAGAGTTTGTATAATTGAAGCTGTGTGCTACTGTTCAGTATTATTATAATTGCTTTACAGCATAGAGCTATGGCCCTCTACGTTTCGAGTTCAAATCCCGCTGAGGTCAACTTTGCTTTTCATCCCCACAGAGTTGACAAAACATAGCACCAGCAATGCGCTGGGACAATCACTGGCCCTGTGCCAAAAGCAGAAAAATTATTATTATTATAGTTGTTTTTTTAAGGCCCGATCGCTGGTGATGGTGGTGGTTGATGGTGGTGGTTGATGGTGGTGGTGATGTTGATGGCAGTTGATGTTGTTTATTTGTTTTTTTTTATTGTTTTTTTTTTATTTTATCGTTTGATGCCACAGTTATAAATGTTGTAAAAGTCATTACTCTATTTAGACTAAAGTCACTGACCTGTTGCCAAACTCTCTACTCTATGTTGAATGTGTGTGTGTATATATATATGTATGTATGTGTATATATATATTTCACTCAGTCAAAACGACCAAATTTCAACCCCTACATCTATATATATATATATATAAGTAGTAACACAACAGTTAGTTCACCATACCAAGAACAATTGTTTCACCTTAGCGGATCTTCAGCTTGGACTCATATAATATATATATATATATATATATATATATATTCACACACACACACCATCATCTCCGTTTAATATCTATTTTCCATGCTTGCATGGGTTTGATGAGCTGTTATGTCAATAAGGCCAGACAAGCACTGCCTAGCCACAATCTGCTAACCTCATTAGGTGTGGTGAGATTTGGGATAAATACTAACAAGCAGATCAACAACTGTGTACCACACAACAGTAAAAATAAAACTCATGCTCAAAAGCTGGAACATCAGACAATGGCACCTGGCTTCACTGCCAACCTAGAACAAGTGAGTGGCCCTTGCTAGATGGTAGTCATAAACATGGAACTGATCAAGATGTACAAATGGATCAAGCAGGCACTGTGTCCAATGTAGAGGAAAACTGCTCCTCAAAAGTCTCCATAGGAATAAGGTGCAGCAGATGGAATGCTGGATAGAGCATTACTCTGAGCTCTATGTCCAGAAACACATGATTACCAAAGATGCTTTGAATGCTATTGAGTGCCCACTTGTGTTAGATGAGCTCAACGGAAAACCAACTTTTAAGAGCTCTGACCTTCCTTGCTCCTGGTAAAGCAACAGAAAAAGACAGTATCCCTGCTGAAGTTTTGAAATGCTGTAAGGGTGCCATTATCACGGAGCTGCAAGGGATCTTGTGTCTCTGCTGAAGAAAAGCTAAAGACAAGGTTTTGCAAGACATGATGGATGCCGATATCATCACTCTTTACAAAACCAAATACAACAGGATTGTAACAACTATTGGAGCATCTCCCTTCTTAACATCATCAGGAAACTCTTCCCACAAGTTACACCAAAGAGGTCCTTGCAGGAAGGATTTTATGCCAACAGGTATAGCAAGTGTTGGATTACTCAGCTAATTTTTTTTTTTTCAAATGATATGGTGTTATTTAATTCATTGGAAAGTAATCCCCAGCATGCACTGGATAGGTTTGATGCCAAGTATTGCATGGCAGGAATGAAAATCAGTGCTGTGAAAATTGAGACATTCGTCTTCTTGAGAAACTCTGAACAGTGCACTCTGCATGTGTGTATATTTACACTGAAGCAGATGGAGAATTTCATGTATTTCAGGACTATTGATGGAAGGTAGGGGGTGGAATTAAATGTAAAAATTGCAGGGGCTGGCGTAATAATACACCAGCTTCAGTACTTGATAATCAGAAGAAGGGAAGTAGGTGAAAAAACCAAATTCGCTATCTTCAATTCAGTATTCATGCCAACCCTTACCTATGGTCATGAATCTTGAGTAATGACAAGAACACAATCGTGAATACAAGTGGCCAAAACAGGATTCCTCCGAAAGGTCTTTAGAGTGCATAGTTCAGAGATCACAGAGTTACTCCAGGAAGAGCTGCTACTTCTCTGCATCAAGAGATCACAGCCTGGTATTATAGACATGTGACTAGAAAATCTAAGGAAAAAACACTACCAGCCAGCAGGAGACCTAGCGGCAGACCACGAGCAAGATGGTTGGATAACATCCAAGAGCTCAGTTGGTCTCACTTGGTTATCTAGCTGGATCATTTGTAGACGGTTGCTTCTGATAGGATCCTTGGAAAGGCATGTCTGAGGACTCTGCCCCCACAACCCTGACAGGAATAAGCAAGCAAAGAATAAGAAAAAGAAACTACACATACCATATTCTTCAGGTTTGCATTTGTGTGAGCATTGAGCATAGTATTAAGAATCTCTAAGTGGTCATATTGTACAGCAAGGTGTAATGAGGTGTTTCCATCGCCATCCCTCGCCTCTCCATCCACTTTATAACTAAGAAGGACTTCAACAACATCTAAATGACCACATTGGACAGCCTGGAGAACAAATAGAGAAACATTTCAATTAATCAAGATACAAAGAGATTATTCACAGATCTCCAAGAGTTAATACAATAATTAAAACAACTACAAATTGTTAGATTGGACCAAAAAACTATGTTTCCATTGTTTTTTTTCCATTGCTGCTAGTATCTGTCTGTCACAACTCCTGGCAGAAGAAAGGTTCTGATCATCAGATTCGACCAAGGAAACGGTTTCCTTGGTCCAATCTGATGATCAGCTCTTTTGAAGCAATTATGACATTAAGACATTATTCACACATCTCCTAGAATTAATACAATAATTAGAACTGAATCTTTACATAAATGAGTTTGAGATTAGGAAATAAGTTGTCTTCATTCATAGAAGAAAAGTAAGACTTCTGTAAAGAAGTCAGTTTCAGCTCCCAGTTGGAGCAATTTCACTTTTTTCTTACAGGTCATTTGTCCAAATAATACATGACTATAACAATTCCAGCACCCACAACTGAGAGAAAGTAAATCATAAACAGTTAATTACATATTAACAGTCATCATCATCATCGTTTTTATTTCTGTTTGTCCATGCTTACATGGGTTGGACGGGTCCTTCTCAGCAAGGCATCCCTCCACATTTATGTCTTGTGCTCACCCTGTAAAATGGTCATGTAGGTGTCATGACAAAAAGCACCCAGTCCACACTGTAAAGTGGTCATGTAGGAGTCATGACAAAAAGCACCCAGTCCACATTGTAAAGTGGTCATGTAGGAGTCATGACAAAAAGCACCCAGTCCACACTGTAAAGTGGTCATGTAGGTGTCATGACAAAAAGCACCCAGTCCACACTGTAAATGTGGTTGGAATTAGGAAGGGCATCCAGCCGTAGAAACCAAGCCAAAATCAGTTGTATGAGCAAGACATCTGACCTGGCTTGTCTTACAACAGGACAGCTCGTCTAACCCATGCTAGCATGGAAAATGGATGTTAAACGGTGATGATGATGATGACTAGCAGTTTCACAAACAGAGACATTCATAATATCTCCTTGACTTGAAGTACCGGAGTCGATATGATCAACTAAATCCCTTTGAGGTGAGGCCGCAGTATGGTTATAGTCTAATATGTGAAACCAATAAAAGAAGAAATGGACTCAATTAACAGCCACAATTAATTACACCACTGATAGCCATAATTAACCAACAACAAAAACAATATATAAAACTCAATAAAATGTGGTTCCAAATTTGGGCACAAGGTCAACAATTCAGTGGGGAGAAAAGGAAAGTTAACTAAATTGATCCCGGTACTTTATTTTATCAACCTTGGAAGGATGAAAGGCAAATGAAAAGACAGAATTACCTTCATGAATGGTGTTTTGCCTTCTTTGTCACTGATACTGGTTCGAGCATTCCACGCTAGAAGTTCTTGGACAATATCTGCATGGCCTTGGCAACATGCCAGATGCAATGGTGTTCTACAATAACAACAACAGTAGTAGTAGTAGTAGTAGTAGTAGTAGTAGTAGTAGTAGTAATAGCAGCAGTAGAATGATTTTTTTTTTATTTGCCAAAAGGGCTTCAAGTGAAGGGGACATTACAAAAACAAGTTACAACATGAATATGAAAGTTTATATGATAATCAGGGCGGAAAATTAAATTTTATAGAATTTTATCAACATAATCATAATATACACCGTTGAAAAACTATCTGAAAAATTTCATTAAATATTGAGAAAGTTATGGGGAAACAAAGTCCGTTGCTGCACATTAAATTAAATTAGAGTTATTGTCCTACACTAAGCCAGTCATGGGCAAATTGCAGCCCATTTGGGTTTCTGAATTACCTTAATTATTTTAGCAAAGCGGCCTGCCTTATGATGAGCCATATATCATGAGACCCACTGCCCATACCTGCACCAAACTGTAGTAATGTTAGGAGACACTAAAGTGGAGTTCTATTGGGAGTCATTAAACTACAATTAACGTCAGAAAACATAGGAACGAAAAAGAAATTTTCTGAAAGAAAAACAAAAACAGAAAAATTATGGGAGAGAGAGTCAGGTTTTGAAACTTGGCCTCATTCTGATTTATTCTTTATGAACAAAAAAAAGTTTGTAACAATTTTACGATACGAAAAAAAGTTACATTTTTTTTAATTATTAAAATTATATGAAGTGTTCATAGTTTGAAGGCCACAACTTAGGGAAACTGCAGCCCGTTTGAGAGACCAGTGGCTCTGCCTCACTACTAACTTGGTCTTTGACAACCTTTCCATCTCTTTGAAGCAAGGAAAACCTTGGTAAGGCACTGAAACAACCAGGTACCCTCACGGGCATCATCTGACACCTAGGTGAGGCCAGCCGCCAACGATGACAAGATCTTCGCTGTCAGCGCCCCAGCTCTACCATTTGTAATAATTGTTTCTACTTTTGGCACAAGGCCGGCAATTACCCAGTAATGTACTGGTACTTTATTTTATCGACCCCGTAAGGATGAAAGGCAAAGTTGACCTCGGCGGGATTTGAACTCAGAACGGAAAGGGCCGTAACTCTATGCGTCAAAGCCTGACGTCCGACCCTCTAACGATACTGCCAATCCACCGCCCTTTACCATTTGTAAAATAAGATAACACTTATAGCGCCATAAATCTACCAAAACGAATCCACCGCCTCTACTATTTGTAATAATAAGATAACACTTATAGAGCCATAAATCTACCAAAACGAATCTCCAGAGACGTACTAACCGTTCGTTCATTTACATAAATATATCATTCACTAATAAATAAATATTTCCTTTCACTGTTGTTCTTTTTTCCAATATTAAAAATATACTGTTTATCTAAATTTTAAATTATGGAATAATTTCAGTGGAAAATTATTCAAATGCACGAATTTTTTACATAATTTACTTTACGGATGAATAACATTTAGAGGCGGTTTTGATATGTAAAGGTAGTTAAATGGATTCTGGTACAGAATAAGAAGTTTGAGATAGTTTGCCCTTTCATTGTCATGATTCTAAATAAATACACTGTCAAAATGTTGAAAAATTTAATTTAATAAAATAACTTTTTCATCATCAAAAAAAGTAAAGTTTATATATATATATATATATATATAATATATATATATATATATTGTGGTAAGAAACTCTCAGGAGAGCTGAACAGAAGGTCTTCAGAGAAGAAATCTCCCACCCCTACCTCTCGAGCGAGTGTTTCGGCTCTTAAATTATAAAGGTTTATTAAAAATAAAAGTAGTTACGAAACCTGTGGCATTTATCCAAGGGACTGGGATCTCTTCTGGCGAGAGTTTTAACCTTTTCCAACTGTCCATACCAAGCAGCTTTGTGTAATTTCCCAAACTCTTTATCGCGGACAATATACGTTCCATTACTGAGTGCATTACATGAGGCATTGCTAACTTCATTCTCTAAACATATACTGTCAGACCGCTTTCTACTTTTATCGAAGGGAAGCCGTCCCCCAGAGGGGGAGAACTTCCCTAAAGTTTTAACAAACTTGAGCATCGAGACCAGATATCTGTTTGTAAAATTACGCTAGGTTGTAAAAATCAATAGAGTTCCTGCCATTTTAAAAACATCAACAACGATGTTGTTAGGGAGAAATGTTAGCTACGCACTGAAGGCATTTGTTTTTATAGAAAAAAATAGTCAGTCAAAGCAAAATAATTTATTAGAATCCGTTGAAATTACACATCTTATATCTTTTAAAGTAAAATATTTCAATATTAGAATATATTTCTCGATGATATTTTTATTCTTAGAAAAAGTTTATAATTTCTTTTTATGGAAGATAATGAAAAGGTCAAAAAAATTATATAAAGGGAAACAACTCTTGTTTTTTACTTTCATATTACTTCCCTTCAAAATGTGATTTGAACAGATGAGATTTAATTTTTACTAGCAGTTTAGCCGGGCGTTGCTCGGGTTTGTTCAAAATGCTAGGAAAAGTTACAAACAGGTAAACGTGGCTTGAAAGCGAATAAGCTTATCAATTAAGTGCATAAAGCAGTTGAACCGGTTATTAAAAGTTACGAACCAATTAGCATTTTGGACAATCAATGATGGGTTAATAATCTTCCAATAGCGAATTTAGTAGACCAAAGTTGCAAGATGGTGGCCCTGATGCCACTGGGTGTCAGATTTGTCCGCCATGGGATATCCTACCAGGAAATAATGTTCCAGACGGCATAGCTCCAACACCTGCACCAACATCTATAGCACCTCTTTGTAGACGATATTGCGTGTCATCCCTTGAGGAGTGTAAGCAAAAAGTCCATTCCTGCTCCCTACGCGCGAACAGGCAACATAAAGTTGGCCATGGGAGAAGCATGGCTCCCCCAAATGGATGCCCGCCACCGACAATGTTTGCCCTTGTGACTTGTTAATGGACATGGCAAAACATGGTCTCACCGGGAATTGGGATCGCCGGAAATCGAACGGGATATCTGACGGCGAGAGGAAAAGGTTCATCCTTGGAATGAAAATATTCTCCCCTCTCCCGCACCCCGTTACAATGGGGCCTCAATCAAGTAGGGCGTCAGTGACTTTACGACCATGCGAGTACCGTTGCACTGCTTTGGTGGACACAAGTTCCTTATTAGCACAATGGGACAGCCAAGCCTAAGCTTAAGAATGTGAGGTGGGGCCCTGGGGGCTCAAGGGAATTTAATAACTCAACCAGATAATTAACGATATCATTAATTACTAATCTATCTGACGTCCGGTCGATAGATTTGAAGATGTGCTTCTCAATCAGCTCAATCTGCTTCTCAATCAGCTGCTCGTTAATAAAATTAACCATGGTATTTTTCGGAGCAAGGATGGCTCTTTCGCTGAGCCAATCGATGTTTTTAAAGTTAGATGAGACATTAGGAAAAACTGCTTCCCAAAGGTCAGAAGGGCTGCTCACAATGTTGCACAGGGAGTCGATTGCTATGCCGCCCTTGTCATCCGCAGGGACCTTTCCCTCACCAAGTACTAAAATGTTCTGAGCAAATGCTGCAGACATGTTGTCACCATGCAAATGAGCACGCATATTTGTGCTCAGGTACAAACTCTTCACCTGGAGCCACAACATGGACGACTTAAGGCAGGCACGCACTTCATCAGCTCTTGTCCCTTTGGGGATGACAGGCAGTGTTTGCCGAAAATCCCCTGATAGCAGAACGGTTACGCCACCCATAGGAGCCGTAAAATGCCTAATGTCTTTCAGGGTCCTGTACAATGCCTCAAGAGCACGCTTGTGTGCCATTGTGCAATCATCCCAAACAATGAGGCAACATTTTTTGAGAACCAGAGCTTCGTGTGAACTCTTGCTGATATTGCATGTTGGTGTCTCAGTTTTTACTAAATCCAAGGGGAGTTTAAAGGTTGAATGTGCTGCCCTGCCTCTCGGCAGCAAAGTAGAAGCGATCCCGGACGATGCAACGGCCAATGCAATTTTTTTCTCCTGACGAATCTTAGCGAGAATCAATTTCGTTACAAAACTTTTTCCGATACCCCCAAGAGCATCGAGAAAGTAAATACCCCCAGTCTGATTTTGAACCGCGTCAATGATAGTTAAATAGGCCAACCTTTGGTCCGACAGAAGTTTGGGATCATTTTCCTCTAAGTATTGGGAAAGAGATTCGATGTCATATGCTGTTTCCCGCAACAAATCCGGGGCCAACGTGTTAGCTTCCTCTCTGACGGTTGACAGCTAGCCATACGTCGCCAACTCACTCCCACCCATGTCGAGGAGGGCGTCCTCGATATCAATGAGTGCCCTGTTGTAGATAATGTCACTGTAACCAACTTCCACTGAAGGATACTGCAGATGAGCCAGGCGCAGGAAGTCCGCAGAGATGAATTCTCTGTACTTGACCCATAAAGATTTGGAATCACTCAATTCACACTTTTGAAGGAAAATGGCAAAGAGTTCCCGTAGACCTTTAGGTGATTTCAGCAAAGCACCATCTGCTAAAGTGGAATCCCATTGCGAATCATCTTCCAAAAGACCACGCTTAAAGCAGGCTTCCCGGTACTTGTCACATATTTCCTCATCAACAGTTTTGAGGTCCTGAAAACTTTGTGGGCCTACAACTTCATGCAGAAGAAGGCGGAGATGAAAGCACTCATGCTGAGTTGGGGCACAGTGTAAACCCTTCCAAGACAGCTGTCAAATTTTGCACCAGGATGTCTTTCAACAGCCTGACCTGACTTTCTTCGCACCAAGTGTTTTTCGACCATATAAAGTAGGATGGAACCTGGGGGTACACAATTGTTTGCGCAAATGTATCGAACTGGCAAAGTTTGAAGAAACCCGTCAGAGTGGTCGCTTTCAGATCGGCGGCCAGCTTGGTGGCGGTTTGGTCCGTAAATTAAACCCTTTGCCCATTTTCCAAATGTATCACAAGCTGTACAATGGCGGGATGCCGTTGGTGTAGGGGTAAACCAAATAGGCGCCAAAAAGCTTCATTGCTACTGATGTACCGCCCCGCCAGGTATTCTGTGACCTCGTCCCTGCTATTTTCAGCTTGAAATGCGAACATTGCGGTATCAGAGTCCTTATTTACATATTTGCATATGTATTTTATCGACTTGACGGAGTTGCAAAACTCAACGTTGATGTGGGCGTTGAACATCTTCAAGAGAAGCGGGCAGTAAGGGACCACTCATCTATTGTCGACTTGACCTCCCTTTACTGTCGTGGTGAAGCCACCGTTCTCGGGCCATCTCCGCCTGTACAGGGGGTACCCGTCGCCACCAGTCTGAGTCTGGTCAACAAATGTTTTGGGGTATCCTTTACTGCACGACCTCCCTTTCAGACACGTGTGATGCTCATTAGGACCCGACGCACGCGGACCATGTTAGCTTTGACGATGTCATGTAATTCCTGGTCAGTTGCTGGGTTAGGGATTTCAGCCGAAATGAAGCTGTCTATAGCATTTGAATTGATTTTATCAGCTAACCAAATCAAAATATGAGCATGTAGCAGGCCTCGTTTTTGCCATTCAGCAGTGAACATGTCACATTTTACAACCTCAAATACCCGACCCTTTTTGATTAAAGCCATGAGTTTAGCCAGTTTCAGTCTGAACACTCTGGCAATGAGGTCATGTCTGTTCGAATAATTTTGCCCAGGAAAAAGTTCACGGGTTACATTCCGATTCATATGTCTATAGCATTAATCTGTTATATGAAGTATTATTTTGCGGGTTGTTATTTGCAATAAGCCGATTGAAAATGCCCCAGATAAGCCGTATGCCAATACGGAACGCTCCACTGCAGTGTTGTCATATAGGGAGTGAAGAGCGACAGAGAGAGTAAAGCAGTTAAATTATAGAGAGAGGGAATATACGGAACGCTCCATTTGATCATACACACTGTTTCTCTCTCTGTAGTGTTGTCATATAAGGAGTGAAGAGCGACAGAGAGAGTAAAGCAGTTAAATTATAGAGAGAGGGAATATACGGAACGCTCCATTTGATCATACACACTGTCTCTCTCTCTGTAGTGTTGTCATATAAGGAGTGAAGAGCGACAGAGAGAGTAAAGCAGTTAAATTATAGAGAGGGGGAATGATCATGATCAATTTTTGCCCTTATTGTCGATGGATTTGAAATTTTTTTGCCTCATTACTTCTTCCTGACCAAAAGCAATAATTGTCCTGACTTTGAATAGAATCCGTTGGAAATTGTGGACGTGCATACGTTACAAACCTTAACACACACATCCTCAGATTTATATATATAGATACAAGGCATAAAGTGTGGTGGATTGGCGGCAGCTCAGATAAAATGTCATTACGGTATTTGTTCCTGCTCTTTACATTCTGCGTTCAAATCTCACTAAAATCAACTTTGCCTTTCATCCTTCTAGGATCGATAAAATAAAATACTATTCTGTCCGCCGGGGTAGTCAACGCGTGGGCCCCATTTGCTCATTCTTCTTATCATGTCCACAAGAGTGTCGGCTACACAGCTTGGCTAGATGTGGTCTGCCACAGCTGGACACATTGATGTCCTTTCTCATTAAACTCTGCCAAGTCCAATGTTGTGCAGGGGTTTTCCAACAGTGAGCATATCAGAAGGTGCTGCGTAGTCTGTGGTTCGATGCCGCAGTCACACACAACGTCCCCATCCTTTAAATATACCTATTTTGCCAGATTGGCTTTTATACGACCAACAACAGATCTTAATCTGTTGAGGTATTTTCACATTGCATAGTTTGTATCTGCTCCGGGGTAGGGCAGTGCCTCGCTCGCCTTTAGCTCCATTGTTGTTACAGATGGGAGGTTGTTAAGTTTTTCTTCCCAGTGAGTGACTCTGTGGTAAAATGGTGTATCCTAGTTGGATTGTTTATCGGCATAGACATGAGGGAAGGTCCCTCGTCTATTTACCATTTTTGTAAGTGAGAATTATAACAAAGTGAGTGGGTGTGTGCGTAAACAAGACAATAACCACAACGAGAGTTATATTCAACAAATGTAAATAATGCTGATGTTTATTTTGTTTATATGTGTTTATTATATTACAAATGGAACATACCAAATATAGACGCGGTCAGTTGTGGTGAATTACAATTACAAAGATATTGTGGGGTTTGCTGTTTGCTGTTCCCTTGGCTGTTTATCGTTTCGTGGTACAGAGGTTGTTTTCTGTGGCGTGTATTTAGTCTGCTTTCCCGTGGCTGTCTGTTTACCTCTGGTGTTCTCAACCAGGGGGAGACAACTAGGGTTGTTCCATTATCCGCCAGGAGGCGTGAGGCGTCTTACTACAGTATCCCCTGCCAGATTTTCAAATCATCGAAAATCGATGTTATTACTCACACGTGGAGTAAGATGGCGAACAATGCAACAAGGGGGAGCTATTCGCTCTACCAATCATTAAATCCAAAATAAGGATTTGAAAAATGTTAAAAAAAAACAACATGCATGCATAAAAAACAGGCAAAGAAAAAAGCAGAAACACAAGCAAAAAAAAAGGTGCAGCTGACAGTCTAAATATAGACGGTGTTGCAAATTCTTTTGGGCCAGTGGACCCTACGACCTGAACGGGTCGTGGTCTTGTAACGTGGCGATGGTGGTGGTGTAGGGACAGGCGATGATGGTGGTTCAGGAACAGGCGTTCGCTCAACAGGCAAATACGAAGGGGTTCGTGGATCAGGAACCACAGCGTCCGTGTCAAGGTGTGCCTGCTTAAGCCTGTCTATTGTAACTGTCTCCCTGGACCCTTTAATATCTAAAGTGAAATGCTTAGCCGAGCGCGCTAAGACACGGTAAGGTCCAGTGTAAGGCTGTGTGAGCGGGGGCTTCACAGAATCTTTCCTTACAAAGACATGCGTCCACGAGGCAACATCCCTAGGGACAGCAGTCTTGACAGTTTGTTTCCTAGTGTTCATTGGCGGCAAATCCTGGAAATAGGAGCGCAAACGGGACACGTAGGAAGCGTGATCTTGGGCATCGAGATCGATAGGGGCAAGCATTTGCCCGGGAAACGTCAGAGGGGCACCGTACAGTACTTCGGCCGGTGAAATCCAAAGTCGACCTTCACCGTTGACCGAATCCCTAGTAGCACAATAGGGAGGTACTCGCTCCAATGCGCCGAGTCCATTGAGGCCATTAAGGAGGCCTTCAGTTGTCGGTGAAAACGCTCCACCAAACCATTCGAAGCGGGATGGTACGCCGTAGTTCTAATGCGCTTAGCACCAATTAATTTTGACAGTTCGAGGAAAAGGCTCGACTCGAACTGTCGTCCACGGTCGGTAGTTATTGTGGATGGAACTCCATAACGAGAGATCCATCCAGACACAAGAGCACTGCGCTGTTGTCTCAGCGGTGATGTTTTTCAAGGGGATGGCTTCAGGCCATCTCGAAAAACGGTCAATTATGGTCAGCAGATAAGAATAACCATCGCTGACAGGCCAAGGTCCCACTATATCAATATGAATGTGCGAAAAACGCGCATCTGGGTTAGTAAAGGTACCCAGGGGAGCCTTGACGTGTCGATGGACCTTTGATTTCTGGCAAGCGACGCAGGAACGGCACCAAGCAGCAATTTCACGCCTCATATTTGGCCAGAAAAATCTAGCTGATATGAGCTTTGCTGTGGCAGAAGATCCTGGATGCGAGAAACCATGTAATGCCAGAAACACGGTCCGACGATGATTCTCTGGAACGAAGGGCCTAGGCACGTCCAAAGAGACGTCGCAGAGAATTTGGCCAACTGCAATCGACAGAGGCAAGTATTTCATCTCGCAATTCGCAAACTCGGGTGATGTAACATCCAATGACTCAAGGGGAGGCTGATCCGCAGCCAAACGAGTCAGATCTATGTCAGAGGGTGACGAGATCGCTGTCACGGGTAAGCGGGACAAGGCATCGGCCGCTGTATTTAGTGAACCCGGAATGTGTTGGATATCATTCGTATATTGCGAGATGAAATCAAGGTGTCTCGTCTCTCTGGGCGAGTATTTATCAGCCTTCGCTCTCAACGCAAAAGTCAATGGTTTATGGTCAGTGAGGATAGTAAATAGTCTACCCTCTAGCATATGTGAAAAATGTTTCACGGCCAAATAGATGTCTAAAAGCTCCCTTCCAAAGGTGCTGTAGCGCGTCTCAGCAGGTTTCAGCTTTCTGGAAAAAAACTCCAGCGGTTGCTGGTAACCATTGATGTTTTGCTGTAGCACTGCGCCCACAGCGATATCCGATGCATCAACACAAAGCGTTAGCTTTGCACCGGGTACCGGGTGAGCCAGTAACGAAGCATTAGCCAAAGCAGTTTTGGCGTGCTCAAAATCAGCAAGTTGAGTGTCTGTCAAAGAAATGTCTTTGTTCTTCTTCCGACAATTTTTTTAAATTTCTGTCAGGGAGAAAAGCAATCTTGCACAATTTGGCACGAAACGCCTATAAAAGTTAATCAGGCCTAAGAACTGGCGTAACTGACGTAGTGAGGTCGGTGGAGGCAAATCCTCTATGACCTTAACTCGCTCAGGCCGGGGTCGAATACCGTCAGCATCGATGACGTGACCCAAGAAAGTCAGTGACTCAACACCAAAAACACATTTGGGTGCATTAATCTGCACGTTATACGCCTTCAATCGGCGGAAAAGAAGATTCAAATGGTGCGTATGTTGCTCTTGAGAAGAACTAGCAATGAGCAGGTCGTCAATATAGGTATAGACGAAATCGAGGCCACGAGTAACCTCATCCATAAACCGCTGAAACGTACTAGCGGCATTCCTTAATCCGAACGGCATGGTCAAAAACTCAAATGACCCAAATGGCGTAACTATAGCTGTTTTGGGAATGTCATTTTTATGGACAGGAATTTGATGGTACGCACGAATTAAATCCAGTTTGGAGAATATCTTGCATCCCTGCAACGAAGACGCAAAGTCTTGTAGATGAGGGATAGGATAACGGTCCGGTTCCGTTATCGAATTTAAGCGTCGATAATCTCCAGTAGGTCTCCAATCGCCAGTCGCTTTCGGTACCATGTGTAATGGGGACGCCCACGGGCTCGTGGACGGACGAATAATCCACAACTGCAGCATATAATCAAACTCTGATCGTGCTGCTTTGAGTTTGTCCGGAGGCAAGCGACGAGGACGAGAAAAAACGGGAGCACCAGTTGTAGATATGAAGTGCTCCGTGGTATGAGTTGACTCATCAACTCGAAAATTTCCCTGAGTCAGTTGCGGGAACGAGTTCAACAACGCATGGTAAGTATCACCGGTGTTAGCAAGAAAAAAGGTCGGGCTAACCGTTAGAACTCCTGCTGCCTTGCCAACAACAGTTAAACCAGTGATGCCATCAATTAGGCATTTACGACGGAGGTCCACCGTCAATGAAAAATGGTGGAGAAAATCCGCGCCTAGAATCGGATACAGTAAATATCCATTTAAATTCACGCCGCAGATTACGGAACTGCAAAGGTAGCGAGATTTGTCCGAAGGTTCGAATCGGCGAACAATTTACTGCCTGCAACTCAATAGGTGTCTCAGGGGATGTTTCCTTCATACAACACACAGGCCATACTGAACAAACTGCACCTGTGTCAACCAGAAAGGCTCTACCTGATAGTAGGTCCTCGGTGAAAAAGTGGCGGTTGGATGATGTTTCGCAGAGCGCACTATCCGCCGTTAGTGACTCTGGTCGTCGTTTCCCTTGTAAGCACAAGGAGGCCTACAACGGGCGGCTTTGTCACCATATTTGTCATGGTAATAACAATATGGTGGTTTTGGTGTTTTGGAAGGGCTACGGTGGCGAGGAGTTGAATAACATCGTGAGCGGCTCCTCTGCCGTCCAAAAGACCTGAATTCCTGGCACAACTCCACCATTTGACGAGTCATGGCTTCCATTGTGGTGACTAATTTCTCATCACTCGCTGATGAGCGTGATTGAGGAAGAGAAGAGGAAGCAACGTACTTTGGCTTCGAAGTGTCTCTCTTCGTCACTTCTACAATTTTGTCAGCAGAGACAGCAATGTGGTCGAGGGTATTTACCTCTAGCATATGGGCTAGGATCGCCTGTACCTCTTGAGGTGGGCGAGAGAAGAACAATTGCTTCAGGAAAGGGCTATCCTGATCTTGGGAATCGCTCAAATCCCGCAAATGCCGGAGAAAAGCGGTAGGGGTCCTGTCACCTAATCGTTCGTCCTCGATCAATGACCGAAAACGACTCTCTACCGACTTACAGTTCCTTCTCAAGATCTCGCCTTTTAAAGACTCATACGTTAAATCAGAGGGGGGAGGGGTCTGTAATTAGGTCTTGGACCGAATCTGCTAGATTAGGGGGAAGTCCGCTAATCAAGACAGCGAGGCGCTGGTCAGACTCGGTCTTACAGACCGTAAAATACGCCTGTAGCTGGGCAAACCACAGCTTAGGGTTTCCGGTAAAGGCGGGCAAATGTGGCGCATTCATTGTGGAACGTTTAAAATTAAAAAAAAAATATATATATATAAACAGTAATTAATGTTTCCTCGTACAGAGAAAAGCAAACACCGAAAATGGAGAAAAAAATGAAAGATCAAAAAGAAACAGACATTCAAAACATTAGGAAATAGGAAAAATACATAAAATACATATATATATATTTTTATTTTTTTTATTTTTCTTTCAACGTCTGTCCCCTTGTGTTGCTTCAACGAGCCAGCCAAATCAAATAACCCGTGAAAAAGAGAAAATAAAAAAAAATTTTTGTTTTAGAATATATCCACGTTGGATATCAACAATAGGTAGCCTGTGGCTAAAAATCCCTTAGAAAAAAAGTAAGGCATGTATATCCCCTGCGGGGCAGTAATGTTCACAAAAAAGTTTTTTTTCCCTTGATCAGTTATGGAACACACACGCAATTGAAAATGTCCCTGTCCTGGCGGAAAATTACAAAACGGGGAAGGAAAGCAACGCCATCTTTGAAAAATTTTTTGGCTGGTTTGTATACCTTGTCAATACGGTATAAACACTTTATTATTTCTCTGTCTTTTTTTTGTATTTTCGTAAGTTGCGAAAAGGTTGGCAACGTGGTAATAACAGTGAAGTTCAACTGAATAAAAAGGCTGCGTAAAATTCTTACGTCGGTCACCAGTGTGGTAAAATGGTGTATCCTAGTTGGATTGTTTATCGACATAGACGTGAGGGAAGGTCCCTCGTCTATTTACCATTTTTGTAAGTGAGAATTATAACAAAGTGAGTGGGTGTGTGCGTAAACAAGACAATAACCACAACGAGAGTTATATTCAACAAATGTAAATAATGCTGATGTTTATTTTGTTTATATGTGTTTATTATATTACAAATGGAACATACCAAATATAGACGCGGTCAGTTGTGGTGAATTACAATTACAAAGATATTGTGGGGTTTGCTGTTTGCTGTTCCCTTGGCTGTTTATCGTTTCGTGGTACAGAGGTTGTTTTCTGTGGCGTGTATTTAGTCTGCTTTCCCGTGGCTGTCTGTTTACCTCTGGTGTTCTCAACCAGGGGGAGACAACTAGGGTTGTTCCATTATCCGCTAGGAGGCGTGAGGCGTCTTACTACAACTCTTTCACTACTTATGATTGATGTTCCAAGGGATGTGACGCTCTTTAGGAAACTTTAGGCACATGGCCAAAGATATGATGTTTTTGATCTGTAGTCTGTTGTTGATGCTCTATCTTGCCTGCTGCACTTCGTCGTATCTCTGGTGGGATACGACTGGATATACAGACGGCCCGTAAGTGTAGATTGCTGGCAGCCTGTGATGAGGGCGGGATCTAGCTTCTGGACATAGACAGCTCGCTCCCATCCTGGGTATACATACTCGGCGGCTGAGTAGCAAAGGGCTAGTGCAGTTGACTTCAGAGTCTGTGAGTTTACACCCCAGGTTGTGCCAGTGAGTTTGCGGATGATGTTCCTCGCATTCACTTTGCACTTGTTCTTCTCAATGTGAATCTTAAAAGAGAGACCAGGGTTACACCTAGATAGACTGGGTGCTCACAGTGTTCATGGGGTGTTCCTGACCAGTTAACCTTCAGTTGGCGCTTGGCTTCATGGTTTCGCAGGTGGAAGGCACACACCTGTGTCTTGGATGGATTTTCACGCAGGTAGTTCTCTTCATAATAAGGTGTTAGCTCTCCTAGAACATTGGAGAGTCTATCTTCCACAACTTTGAAATCAGTGTCTTGTGCACCTATGCCAAGATCGTCTGCATAGATAAAGCGGCGGATGTCTGCACTTTTTGGTTGGTTATGGGGAGGGGGCGAAGGGTTTCTTCACTTTTTGGTTAGTCGAGGGGAGGAAGGGGAGGAATGAGAGGAAGGGGAGAAATGAGAAGAAGGGGAAGAATGAGAGGAAGGGAGGAAGAGGGGGGATGGGTGAAAGGGAAGAGAGGAGAAAGAGGAGGGGGAAGAGGGGCTGAGAGTGGGAGGAAGAGCGGGAGGAGGAGGGAGGATGGCAGGAAGAGAAGGAATGGAAGGAGGGGTGGAAGGGGAGTAAGGGGGAAGAATAAGAGGAATGGGTGGAGGGGAAAGAGCGGAAAGAGGGAAGAGGGGAGAGAGAGGGGTATAAAGAGAGGGAAAGAAGTGGAAATGAGGAGTTTAAGAAGGGGAGAGAGGGAAAATGGGAGTGGGGAATGAGGGGGAATGTGGGGAAGGGGGAAGAGGGTGAAAGAGTGAGAAAGGGCAAGGAAGGGTGTATGAGGTGGAAAGGGAAAGAAAGCAAAAGGGAGGAGAGTGAGGAAGGAGATGAAGCGGAGGTAGTGGAGGAAGAGGGGAAGGGGAAGAGGAGGCTGACAGTTGGGGATTTAGATAGTGAAGAAGGTGGGGCAGCAGAGTGTTAAGATGGGGACATATGCATCCAGACAGGCAAGGAGCTAAATGTCAGACTTCTCTCTTTCTTAGTTACCATCCTGTCCTTGCTTATTTCCTCTTGTACATGCAGAAAGGTGAGCCTTCCGCAATATGTCATGTCTCCAGTCACCTCAATCATGGTTCAGATGAGTGAGTTCAGCCTTCACCACATCATCCCAAGTTTTCCTAGTGTGGTGAGGAAACGAATGACCCTACTCTGTGTCTCCTCCTGAATCCGGACTGAATGTCCCTGCGTGAATATCCATTTAACTTACATCCGACCGAGAAATACAGAGCTTCTGTCATACACAATCTTAAGATGTCTGCACCGGACCACCTCCTGACGAAAGGGGAAACGGCAGGTGTGTTAACCTAATGTTACGTTACTGTGTAGCAGTGAATGAAATGTATTTTCCTTCTGCGGCGGAATGGTGTTACGGAGGTAAGTTGGCTGAAGTGTGAGCCAATCGAAACCTTCGGTGCACTAATTCGACTGTCCAGAACTACGTCACCAGTGTGAGCGGAGGTGACCAAGAGAGACATTAGTCTACACGCACCTCTCTTATCGACAAGACCAGGCTACACTCATCGCTGCTAACAACATATCCATCTTGCAATGAAGCGGACCAACTACATACTACACATGTAGATACGACCTGTACCTAATGTATCCGTTCAACATGTACGACTAATAAATAGAGTTACAACATCGATAATGGATTTAGTCAATGTTCTAAATGCCTTCTGATCTCTATTATGTATATTAAGAATTGACCCTAAAACCCGTTATAAATGGTGACCCCGACGTGATACGATACAACAAATCACATTATAAATGGTGACCCGAACGTTTAAGGACATCAACACAGAAGAAACCACATCTTTCCGTTGCAACGAACACATCAACATTTCGCATCCCCCCCCCCAAAAAAAAAACAAAGCCACTCGCCTTTTTTCGGGGTATGTACGCGATTAGCGTGAGTCCTAATATGTATTTGATATAGTATCTTATTGTTACTAAATCTGCACATCACACCTTCACTTTCTAACATCACCGAACACATGCGTTAATACAAAAATCTTATTTTTCCCTCTCAATTTCCGATTGGGCGACGCTATAAAAAAACTAAAAAAAAAAACTGTTGGCGCTGATAGCCGGTCAGAGCAAGATGGCCGACTTCCGTCTTCTTCAGCTGTTTTCCCGCCAAAACGACGGAGGCAACGCCATTTTGAAAAGTACACAAAAAGAAAAAAAAAAAATAATAGGACAAAGATAAATCATAATTTTTTTTTAAAGCTTGACGTTTTTCCCTCCAACATTGTTTTTGATATATTTTTCTTTTTCTGTCCTTCACTCGGATTATATTTTTTCTTGGCCTGAATTTTCACTTTTATCTCGGTGACAAGTGCAGAGTTGTCCTGTCTTTGCCCTTTGCTTTTACATCAGTATACACAATGGGTAGCACTTCATTGCCACCGTTTACCGGTGACGTCACTGTCTGGTTCGCCCAGATAGAAGCACATTTCACAGCGAATAACATCACCAGTGACCACAGACAGTTAAATCTCCTGTTAAGCGCTTTTCCAGCGTCATTGACGTCGGTCGTCAAAGACTTAATTACAGATCCTCGCCCTGGGGCCTCCTATGAGAGCGTGAAGCTCGAAGTGTTGCGGCGGACCACATTGTCCGCAGAAAAAAAATTTCAGACGCTCGTCAATGACGAACATTTGGGTGATCGGACGCCCACACAACTACTGCGTCGGATGAGAGAGCTGGCGGAAGATGCCCCAGCTGACAGTGCCCTCCTTAGACAGCTTTTTGTCTCAAGGCTACCCCCCGGAGTTCAGGCGACCTTAGCGCCCATGATGGAGGCTGCTCCTGTCGACCAGCTAGCGGCTTCGGCCGACAGGGTTATGAGTGTCATCGGACACCCAGCCTCATTTGCCCCCTTCCAGGCACCTCAGCCACCGGCTGCGGTCAATCCGTTCTCTCCTGCCTCCTTCCAGGCACCTCAGCCACCGGCTGCGGTCAATCCGTTCGCTCCTGTCTCCTTCAATGTATCCCAGCCGCCGACTGCGGTCGCTTCCTTCACTCCAGCGGCTGCTAGTTATACCGACCAGTCACTTGCAAATGCAGCAATGCTGCAAGCAATAGAGCAGCTAACCAAGAAAGTGAGAAAACTAAGCACTCACAGGGCTCATTCGCCCAGACGCCGTTTCCAGAGCCGTTCACCCTCGCCACGACGCCGTCACACAAGCAGTTCAGGTTTGTGTTACTACCACAGCCGTTTTGGCGTAGCAGCACGCTCCTGTAAACGGCCTTGTACATTTTCAGACCAGGGAAACAGATTTCAGGAGACCTGAGCACGGCACAGTCTCCTCTGACCCTCCCTAATAACCGTGTGTTTTTCATCACAGACACTGAGTCGCAAGCACGTTGTCTGATCGACACCGGCGTGGCTTGTAGCATTTGGCCGCTAAAACTTCTCAAAGAGAAGCCCCAACTCTCAACCGTCTCTCTGCAAGCAGTAAACCAGTCACCGATCCCCACGTACGGTCAGATTTCTCGTTCTTTGAACCTGGAATTGCGTAGAGATTTCACGTGGATCTTCACTGTTGCTGATCTGCCTTACCCCATCCTAGGCTCAGATTTCCTGCACCACTATAACTTGATAGTGGATATGCGCAGACGCCGGTTGTTGGATGCCAACACAGAACTGTCTGTGCCGGGTACCAGATCGACTGTCTCGTCGGTCAGCCCGGTCTTCTTTATCGCTGCTACAGAAGATCCTTACCAATCACTTTTGCATTCCTTCCCGGAATTAACAAATTTGAATTTTGTGATGAGTGAGCCTACTCACTCCACCAAGCACCACATTGAAACATCCGGAGCTCCTGTGTTTTCGCGCCCTCGCCGTCTCTCTGCTGAGAAACTGAAGGCCGCAAGGGCTGAATTCAATCACATGCTGCAGCTCGGGATCATTCGCCCATCCTCAAGCCCGTGGGCCGCACCCTTGCATTTGGTACCAAAGCGTTCCGGTGATTGGCGTCCCACTGGGGACTTTCGCCGATTAAATGCAATGACGGTACCCGACCGCTACCCGATACCACACATACAGGATTTTGCATCTTCGCTGCATGGATGCAACATATTCTCCGAATTGGATTTGGTCAAAGCATACCACCAAATCCCGGTGAACCCGGCAGACATACCTAAAACTGCAGTAACAACTCCATTTGGAGCGTTTGAATTTTTGACCATCCCTTTCGGTTTGCGAAACGCAGCCAGCACGTTCCAACGATTTATGGATGAAGTTGTGCGCGATTTAGACTTCGTGTACAACTACATCGACGACATTCTTGTGGCAAGTGCCTCACCTGAGGAACATGTCAATCACCTCCGTCTCCTGTTCGAGAGATTTCAAAAATACCAAGTGAGAATTAATCCGGCAAAATGTGTTTTCGGTGCTTCCTCACTTGTCTTCTTGGGCCATGTCATCAGCCCAGAAGGAATTTCGCCACTACCTGATAAAGTGAAAGCGGTACAAGACCTCCAACCACCCACTTCACTTCGTCAACTACGACATTTCCTTGGGCTACTGAACTATTACAGGCGCTTTATCCCACACTGTGCGGATCTCCTGTCTCCTCTGTCCGACCTGTTACGTAACAGGAAAAAGAAGAACGATTCCATTTCATTGGACACGAATCAGCTAAAAGCCTTCGACGAAGTGAAGCGGAAGCTTGCGGAGACATCACTGCTTGCACATCCTGTGTCTGGTGCCCAGTTTTCACTGGTTGTTGATGCATCAGGCACAGCTGTAGGTGCAGTACTGCAACAACATCACCAACAACAGTTACAACCTCTTGCCTACTTTTCTAAACAGCTGAAGCCTGCAGAAACACGGTATAGCACATTCGGCCGTGAACTCTTGGCTATGTACCTTGCAGTGAAACACTTTCGGCATTCACTGGAGGGTCGCCAATTTGTTATATACACTGACCACCGTCCACTTACGTTCGCACTGCGTTCTAAGCCGGACAAATATTCACCTCGCGAAACTCGCCACTTGGACTTCGTTTCGCAATTTACCAGCGATATCCGACACATCTCTGGTGAACAGAATGCGGCGGCAGATGCACTGTCTCGCCTCCCAATTAATTCCCTGTCATCGCCAGCGGAAATCGACCTCCAACGAATGGCCACGGAACAACCACCTCTGGATACTTTGGACCTCTCGTCTTCTGAATTTGCAACTGGCAAATTTGCATATCTGCCTGTGCCCACTTCGGACACGCAGATTATCTGCGACACCTCGACAGATGCACCTCGCCCTCTAGTGCCAGTGACTCATCGTCGAGCAGTTTTCGACACCTTGCACGGTCTGGCACACCCTGGAATATCGACCACAGTGAAGCTCATTTCGGCTAGATTCTTCTGGCCTAATATGAGGCGTGACATCACTGCCTGGACACGTTCCTGCCTATCCTGCCAAAAGTCAAAGGTGCACAAACACATCCGCGCACCCCTTGGAACTTTCAGCACTCCAGACGCTAGGTTCAGCCATGTCCATATAGATCTTGTCGGACCATGGCCGGTCAGCCGAGGATTTACATACCTCCTGACCTGCATCGATCGCTTCACACGTTGGCCTGAAGCCATTCCTTTAAGTGACATTTCGGCGGAATCTGTGGCGCGAGCTCTAGTATCGGGTTGGATATCGCGTTACGGAGTTCCAGCCACTATCACCACTGACCGCGGTGGACAATTTGAGTCACACCTTTTCCGAGAGCTTTCAAGGATCCTGGGAATGCAACGCATTCGAACGACCAGCTACCATCCAGCTTCTAACGGAATGATTGAACGCTTCCACCGCCAATTGAAAGCCGCACTGCGCGCTTATCCGGATCAGCAGCGGTGGAGCGAATATGTACCAATTGTCCTCCTGGGCTGTCGTGCAGCCATCAAGGAAGATCTAGGCTACTCCCCCGCCGAGTTGGTTTACGGAGTGCCTATATCTCTGCCTGGTCAGATGTTAGCTCCATTGGACCTACCAACAACAGACCCAGCTCTGTATGTGAGCAGACTGCAATCATATTTCAGCAATCTTCCGCCTATGCACCCTCGCCAACAGACAATCAAATCTTCGGTCCCGAAAGACATTGCTTCATGGACCCACGTCTTTTTACGAAAGGACGCCGTGAGATCTCCTCTCATGCCATCTTATACCGGTCCCTATCGCGTGCTTGAGCGCACAGATAAGCTATTCACCCTAGACATTGGGGGTAAAAAAGAGACTGTGTCCATTGACAGGGTAAAACGGGCCTATACAGACACTCTCACACAAGAGCCCCATTTCCCCCCCACATACACCTGGCATCAGCCAAGCCACAATACACATATAACATCGCACACACCTACACCTACATATGTCACCACCACACGTAGCGGTCGGCGAGTACATTGGCCCAAGAAGCTTTGCAAGACTCTTTATATATGAACTATGTTATTTACAGCAATCTTCTTGGAGTTTGCTCCGCCCTTGTATTTGTATTAAATGTATGAACTAAGGTGAACATTACACTATTTCTGACTTTCCTGTAATATGAACATTTCTTTATCAGTGATATATTTTATTGTGTTTACTATTATATAGTACTTTTTCTTTCATTCAACTGCTACCCTTATTTCTCTGTCGGCTGTAAGCCTAAGCAGGGGGTGATGTAGCAGTGAATGAAATGTATTTTCCTTCTGCGGCGGAATGGTGTTACGGAGGTAAGTTGGCTGAAGTGTGAGCCAATCGAAACCTTCGGTGCACTAATTCGACTGTCCAGAACTACGTCACCAGTGTGAGCGGAGGTGACCAAGAGAGACATTAGTCTACACGCACCTCTCTTATCGACAAGACCAGGCTACACTCATCGCTGCTAACAACATATCCATCTTGCAATGAAGCGGACCAACTACATACTACACATGTAGATACGACCTGTACCTAATGTATCCGTTCAACATGTACGACTAATAAATAGAGTTACAACATCGATAATGGATTTAGTCAATGTTCTAAATGCCTTCTGATCTCTATT
>OZ024742.1:289860286-289890286 GCA_964016885.1 Eledone cirrhosa
GATTCTTGTGAATTCTATATAACTGCTCTGTAGAACAACTGATGTTATTACATTGAGCTATTTATCTTACTGGTAATAAGGTAGTAATAAATTACTGACCTTCACTGTTTAGGGTTTAAAATATACATAACTATAAAAAGTTTTAATATATACATAACCATAAATAGTATCCCTAATATTATAGATATATATATAAATATATAATGAAGGAAGTGTGGTAAGGAACCAGGTGGACCATAATGCACTAGAGTACTCAATACTTAGAGTAGTAGAGTGGGTAATAGGAAAATGTTCAAGACCCCGACGGCAGAGCTCGAGCCGTTTCGACGGCTATTTCTGGACTGTCCAGAAATAGCCGTGGAGGGACTTGAATATTTTCCTATATATATATATAATAGAAGTTAAGACAGGATTAATTCACCGTAATTGTTTATTGCATGATATATATTTCTGTAACATGGTTATTCATGTGACTTCATCAGATGTTTATGTAAACATAGGTGCAGTTATGCAATCATTGGTATATGCCGGTGGCAGGAAGGGCATCCAGCTGTAGGAACCAAGCCAAAATCAGTTCTGTATGAGCAAGGCATGATCACCTGACCTGGCATTTCTCACAAATGGACAACTCATCTAACCCATGCTAGTGTGGGAAAATGGATGGTAAATGGTGATGATGATGATAATGATGATATATGTATATATATATATGATGGCTGACCCCTCGTTATCGAGTATGGCTATTGCACGATATAACATTATTAAGAATTATCAATTAATGCTATTGTGCAATGCCTGTGCATGAAGATTTTTTTTTAAATGAGGAAAGACTGTGCACTGAGCCAATCCCACTCTCTGAGCAACAGTAGCTATAACCCGAAAAGAAGAAAAGATCAACATCATCGATAACTACTGAGCCACGGGTTTTATTTCAGAGTTATCCCAGTTTCCCGAGTTGCCTTTTCCTAGAAGAATGCCCTGACAAAGGTTAGGGGTCCTTCACTCCCAGTGGTTTAACCACACAATTGGCTATCCAGCCCAATTATTTCTATGACCCCACGCATATTTATACATATGTATACTTTCATATACATATATACATATATATAGTATTAAGGATACTATTTATGGTTATGTATATACTAAAACCTTTTATAGTTATATATATTTTAAACCCTAAATAGTGAAAGACAGTAATTTATTACTACCTTATCACACACACACTTCCGGAAAATAATACGATGTCAATTCTCGCAACAAAAACAACCTGCTCTATAGAATCGAATTAGAGAACAACAAGCTGTGGTGTTCTAACATGGTTCATCAGGCATCCAATGTTGAATCATCGTGGATTGTGTGAGGGACATGTAGTCTATAAATTGCGTTTCCTGGATTGTGAGAGTGGTGGTGTGTGCGAGGACCGTGGAGTTGTTTTGCTTCTCATTTTTAATATTTTTGGTGTTTCTCTACACACAGGCTTCTATATCATACATATATATATAAAAAATGCTTTACCAGTACAGCCCCCATGATGCTCTTGATTGCCCGCTTAGACTGCTTGTATTACATGTAACACCCTGCCACACTGTAATCTTGTATAAATAGGACACGCGTGCATGCCCCACGTGTGACTGTTGCATACACTGGCTACTTCAAACTATCCTCTTGCTTTATCTTCGTAAACTGCCAATGTTGTAATTTAACTTTAATTTTGTCCTTTAATATGACTTTAATATTTGTATGTAAATTGCCATGCTATATTATTATAATGGATGTCAACCCACTGTGCATCAATATATACATATGTTTCTATATGTCTCTTGTGTTGGAAAGGAGGTCAAGTATGTAAAAAATCATTGAAAAATTGCTCCGAAGAATCCAAACCTCGGTTTGGAAGAAACAATTGTAAGTGAATAAATGGTTTAAAAAGAACTTTGATTCATGTAATTTCTATATACATATATATACATATATACACATACATATATGTATATAGATAGATAGATATATTTCTTTATTAGCCACAGGGGCACAAAAGAAGGGGACAAATACAAAGGGGGAAGTTTACATACAATAAAAACGTGTAAAATGTTATCACAGATGGAATTTAAAAGTTAGTCGATTTTCCCCAATAGAGGGAGACAGTTTATATGGGTAACACAGACCCCCGAAAAAAATGTGCAACCCTCATCTCCAGGAGTACGAAGAGCTTGTACTCCCTTCCTCTCCTCCTCCTTTTCCTCAACCTACAGGCTGATATAGAGAGAAGGCCCATTCACTCGGGCCATTCTCGCCACTTTCACCCACCTTTCATAAAACTAGATAGATAGATAGATAGATAGATAGATAGATAGATAGATAGATAGATAGATAAGTTTCTTTTATTTGCCACTAGGGCATCAAAAGTGGGACAAGTACAAAGGGGGGAGTTTACACAAAAAGGCGTCCTCAATAAGGAGGAGGCAATAACAAAATATAAAAATAAAATAAGATATAACAAAAAATAAAATTTTTAACAAAATCCTCAATAGAGAGGAGGCGCCTTGGGGGGTCGCACACACCCCCGAAAAAAGTGTGCAACCCTTTTCCTCAGGAGCACAGAGAGGGGGTGCTCCCTCGTTCCTTCCTCTTCTCCACCTACAGGCTTATGTAAAGAGAAGGCCCATTCACACGGGCCATTCTCGCCACTTTCACCCACCTTTCATAAAAACGACTGGGGTGCAGCACCTCTCTCTCCATCCTGATCCTTCTTCCGAAATGATATCGGAAGAAACGGACCAGTTGTTGGCCAGAGAGAAAGGCGCCCGACCTCAGTCCTTTCAGACGCGTCCACCATACAACCTCTTTCGCCATGGCTATTACGCACAGAAACACCGCCTCTGCTTCATCTAGATAGATAGATAGATAGATAGATAGATAGATAGATAGATAGATAGAAAGGGTAACACACTAGAGAGAGAGAGAGAGAGCGTGTGCCATCAATATATTTTCTTAGAGTTGTCTGGAATGTATTTGCCTTACACACGCTAATGACCCATAGGCGCTTCCATTTCAGTCAATAATTTCTTGGCGAAACAGATCTCTTTGGATTTGTATGTGTGTGTTATATAGTTATAGAGGTGCGTATGCGCATTTTAATTTATATTTTTAATTATTGTGTGTCTACCCTGCCTTCCATAGGTTATAGATTCCATACATTGGTGGTTTCCCTGTTTTATTGATGGGACATGCTCTCTCTCTCTCTCTAGTGTGTTACCCTTTCTACATATTGTATTTTAAAGAGTTCAGGTTTCCTTTTCCTTTGAGCACATAATTTACAGGGAATAACGTAACGAGTGTCTATGGCTCCGTTAATTTATCTTGATATATATATATATATATATATATATATATATATATATATATATATATTGTTATACTTTGGGAGGGTCATGTTGCCAATAAGAAACACACGCACCAGTTGCTTTCACTTCAATTTATTATAATAAATTTATAAATTTAGGAATTTATAAATTTCCGGTTGGTTGGTTCCACAACCAGATGATTGTTTATATATTGTCAAAGTTCTTTCGTCACACATTCTGTGACCTCTTCAGTGACTGGGATTCTTTTCTTTGTTTTGGTTTTTTTTGTTTTTTTTTTGTTTTTTTGTGCCTCTCCTTTGTTCTGTCCTACGCCATCTTGTTTTTGTGTGTCTGTTGTGTGCTTAGTTTGCGCATGTGTTACATCCGGGTGTCTGTGTGTGTTTATATTCGTTTATTTATTTGTTTATTTTCATGTTACTGGTTGGTTGTTTGTTCTATGTGCATGTGTGTTTTCGTTTTGTCCTTAATTGTAAGTTGTGATGTTGCTGTTCCACTCATGTTTTCTATTTAATTTTGGTTGCAATTCATTTATGTTTATTGCCTCTGTGATTTGTCTAAACATTGCGTCTTTTCTGTGTGTAGATTCTATTTTTATTTCTATGTTCTCTAATTTACCCTTATGTTCTATTTTAGCATGTTGGTAGAGTACAGATGATTCTTTACTATCTTGAAGGTCTCGCCAATGTTCATTTATCTGTTTCCCTATACTACGAGCTGTCTCACCTATGTACACTCTATTTTTATCTCTACATTCTCCTTCAGTACATCTTATGCTATATACTACATTTCTAGTTTTACAGTTAATATGGGGGCTTAATTTACAGATTATACATTTCTTATCTATACAGGGAGGTCTTTGAAAAGGGTATGTCTTGCTAATAAGTGGTTTTATGGAGGTACCTGGTCTTTCTACTATCTTAATATTGATTTTATGTTTATCTAGGGCCCTTGTAAATTTGTAAGCTAATTCACCTCTAGGGGTTGTATCGATGAACATTACACTCTGGTATTTATTGCTATCATACCATGAGTTTATTCTATTAGCCTTATTCCTAGTTCTTTCTATTCTATTCCAAAATTTGCTCCTATACAAGAGGCAGGTCCCATTTGTGTCATTATTTACCATTTTTTCCCATTTGGTTCTGGCTCCTCTATACACTTTGATTTTATCTCTCTGATTGTAACCAGAGAACTGCATACGGTGGATGAAGTGTTGTATGTGTCTCTCTAGTTCTTCGGGGTTGCACATGCGGGACACGTTTCTCATCACCCGTACCAAATCGGCAATCAGTATGTTGATTTTGGTATGGTCCGAAACAGCTGAGTTTCGGTGGATCAGATATTTGGAAGTCATGGGTTTGGAATAATGGGAATGGAGGATTTGTTTTTTGTTATTAATGGTATCTAGAATTAATAATAGAAATTTAAAACCTAACCAGAATACCACTAATAACCCAAGCAATATGCAATTTGATAAATGTAACTGTAGAAATAAATCTAACTGTCCGTTAAATAATAATTGCTTAGCTTAAAATATAGTATATAATTGTAATGTAAAAACTAATTTAAATTCATTTAATTATGTGGGATCCACTTCCACAGAGTTTAAATCTCGTTTCAATAATCATAAAAATTCTTTTACAAATCCAAACAAAAAATCTTCAACTTCTCTATCTAGCTTATTATGGGACCTTAAATTAAAGAACGTTAAATATTCGTTGCTTTGGAATATTATTTCAAAAGCTACTCCTTTTAACTCCTCTTCTGAAAATTGTGATCTTTGTATAGAGGAAATATTCTTTATATTAAAGACCGAAAATTCCCTGAAACTAAGGAACAATTTATTCAGTTGCTGCAGACATAGATTAAACTCAACGTTTAAATATAAATTTAAAATGTAATATATAATTAATTAATTAATTCTATTAATATATTGAACCTATCGATAAATCATAAGATTCCTTCATTTTGACTGCTTAAACTCTCAAGTAAAAAACTTTTCTTCCTAAATATAAATAAATATAAAAAAAAATCTTCTAGAGAAACATACTGAAAGCTCTTAAAGGGGGAAAATATTATTTGATAGTTTCTCCTATTTTTTAAAGTTTCTCTTTTGAAAGTTTCTCTTTCTTTCTCTTATGGGTATAAAGTTAAATATACGAAGAAAATTTTTATACTAAATCTATTATACATATTATTATTTTAAAATTATAACTTGAAATATTCTGTAATATTATTAAAATTATATTAATTTAAAGTTATATTGCTTATAATTATATTTCCGAATCGTAATATAATTCTTTTTTTATTTTATTTTATTTTGTTTTATTTTATTATTTTATTTTATTTTATTTTATTTTATTTTATTTTATTTCATTTCATTTTTTTTTTTCATTTTTTCATTTTATTATTATTTTTTTCATTTTATTTATTTATTTATTTATTATTATTATTATTTTTTTCATTTTATTTTATTTTATTTTATTTTATTTTATTTTATTTATTTATTTTTTTTTTTTTATATATATTATGTACTTCAATTATACTATGTACTGTAATTTATATATATCTCTATATATATGTGTGTATATATATGCATATATATATTTATATGCTAGTATATATATTTGTGTGCATGTATGTATGTATATATATCTATATGTGATGCATATCTACCTATATGTTAGGTACGTCTATGTGTATATATGTGAGAATTGTGTATATATATATGTATATGAATACAATTCGATTGCACTCGTCTGTACATAAGAGGTAGATCTATTAGATATAAAACTTATATTAAAAAAATTTGTATAATAACACAAAGTGTGTATAACATAAAATTTCCTTTAATATATTTAACAATTGTAACATTTATATAACTAAATAACGTAATTTCCTTCACGCTGATTTGATATTACATAGAAATGATTTTCTCAGTTTTTTCTAAGATTTTCTCTGAAAAATCTATAAGTTCATGAATATTCGTATATCTAAAATTAAAAAATCCTTTATACTTTGTATGTATATATTATGGACGTAGATGTATATGTATATGTATGTGTATATATATTTATATGTATATATATCTGTGTGTGCGTGTGTATATATATGAATATATTCTTTTAGTAATATATAGATTTTTTAATAATATATAATCTTAATAATAATATATAGATTTCTTAATATATAGATCTCAATAATTTAAATGATAAACTAAACATTTAATCATATTTAAACAATGGTTAAAATTCTCATATTATGTATGTATTTTCCATTCAAGCTTATTTACATTTCTATATTCATCCATAAAAAAATAAATATTTCTTCTTTCACTTCATCTCAAATGTTACTCAACCTATCACTTAGAGTTTTCGCTTTCTCCTCTCTCTCTCTTTCTCTCTTTTTTCTTTTTTTTTTCTTTTTTTTCTCTCTTTTTTCTCTCTCTTGTTCTTCTCTCTCTCTCTCTTTCTCCGTAACCCAACGGCTTATTTTAAAATATCCAATACAAATTTACAAAATAGTATTAATAAAGTTATAACCCCACTATCCGGGAGCTTCCAACAGTAATGGTTGCATTATTTAAGGGTATGTCAATATTTATTTATAAAACTGCTCTATATTATATTTTATCTGATGAAAGCACACCATAATTTAACTTGGTGTCCTTGAAATATGTATAATGAAATAAATATGGTTTTATAAATATAGTTTCCATTTGTTAATATCGTATATATATATATATATATATATATATATATATATATATATATATATATTGTTATACTTTGGGAGGGTCATGTTGCCAATAAGAAACACACGCACCAGTTGCTTTCACTTCAATTTATTATATATTTATAAATTTACAAATTTATAAATTTATAAATTTCTGGTTGGTTGGTTGGTTCCACAACCAGGTAGTTGTTTATATATAGTCATAGTCCTTTCGTCACACACTCTGTGACCTCTTCAGTGACTGGGGATTCCTTTCTTTGTTTCTGTGCCTCTCCTGTGTTCTGTCCTACGCCATTTTGTTTCTCATTGCAACATGACCCTCCCAAAGTATAACAATATCGGTTTCAACACACGATTTCAGATAAAGAATCTTGCTAAACAAATTCAGAAACGATATATATATATATATATATATGTATATATGTGTATATATATATATATATGTGTATATATATATATATAGTCACACCACCCCTTTCAATGTAAAGTTACGTTGGTGCCACACCATCCAGGCCGAAACAAATGAGATCGTGTAGGTGTCACGACAAAAAAACACACAGTCCACGCTGTAATGTGGCCGTGTAGGCAACACGGTAAAAACCTCCCAGTCCCACACTGTAAATGTGGTTGGTGTTAGGAAGGGCATCCAGCTGTAGAAAACCCGCCAGACAGTCCTATGCGTGCAAGACAACCAATTTTGCCTCAAGTGGGAAAATTCCCCTCCAAACCCATGCAAGCGTGGAACATGGACGTTAAACGATGATGATGATGATGATGATCATATATATATATATATAAGTATGTACACGCACATACATATATGTATACAGACGTACAGTAGTATGTATATATATATATACATACATGCACACATATATATATGTACATATGGATTCACCGAACATTTATTATAATGCTCGGTGTGTTTGTAAACAAACATCCCGTATTAAGCCGTAGTGTCCAGCAACCATCGTTGCTCATTTGTTCAACACTGACAAAGGAACGCTGTACTAGTTTCAAGCTTATTAGCTATCATCAGCAACGTAGACCTTCCTGCCAGATTGTTTCATTTTTTCCGTTTATCGTTTTCAGTGCACCCGGCTGATTAACCCACTCGATATGCAAATTGGGCTTCTCAGCTGTTAATATGCATCAGGTAAGTATATACGTTCAACAACCTGGCAGGAAGGTATACGTTGCTGACGATAGCTAATAAGCTTGAAACTAGTACAGCGTTCCTTTGTCAGTGTTGAACAAACGAGCAACGATGGTTGCTGGACACTACGGCTTAATACGGGATGTTTGTTTACAAACACACCGAGCATTATAAGAAATGTTCGGTGAATCCATACGTACATATATATATGTGTGCATGTATGTATATATATATACATACTACTGTACGTCTGTATACATATATGTATATATGTATGTGCGTGTACATACTTATATTTAAGTAACAGCCGTACTAAGAGTAGGAAATGAAATTTCGTTTCATTTTTTCCGTTTATATATATATATATATATTAATTTAAATAACAGATTAAAGTTTAAGCAAAGTATCGCTACCCTTAATGGGATCTTCAGAAGATCCCGTTAAGGGTGAAAGCAGTGATTCTTTGCTTAAACTTTAATCTGTTATTTTAATAAATATTTTCTCTACGGTTCTTATATATTTGATATATATTTATCCTTATCGAGCCCTCTTTGGATTTTAGTCTTCAAATTTATTATTATTACTATATATATATATATAATGGAAAAATTTGAACAGGAACAAAACAGAGAGGCAGTACAACGAATGTTTATTAATTTCACGCTCTGGAGAGTGGGGTGGTGGTGGGGAATGGCGTTTCGGGCATAAGCCCTTCCTCAGGTGAGAAGTGTGTGGGAACAGAGTTTAAAGGGTGTGTAGGGGAGTGGTGGAGAGACATATAGCGAAAGGAAACGGTGCGAATGAAATTAAAAATAAAAATAAAAATAAAGCATGATCAAAATAAAAGGAATGAAATAAAAATAAATATAAAAGCATGATCAAAATAAACTGAAATTAAAAAGGAGTAAAACAGGTGGTGGAAGGGTGTGGGGTGTGTAGGGGTGGTGGCGGGTGGAGTGGGGAGAGGGAGACGGGGTGTCCGATCGGGGAGGGCTGAAGGTGGTGTGTGTGTGTAGGTGTACGTGTGTGTGTGTGTGTATGTGAAAGTAAGGGTTGGGGGAAGAACGGGGTTGCATGTTCAGGAAGAGGTGTGTGAGTGTGGGGGGGGGTTGTAGGTCGGAGTGTCTGTGCGTGTGTGGATAGAGGGGTGGGGGGAGAGGAATCAGGAGGTTGAGGGTGTAAATATGTGGTGGAAAGCACGTGTGTGTGGGGGTTTAAGCGTGTTGTGGGTGTAGGTGGCGTGTGGGAGAAGAAAAATGTTTTGGGGTGTGTGTGTGGGTGAGTTATATAGGTGATTCCGTAAGAGGATGGTTGAAATGTTGGTAAATTCCTATGATGTTAGTAGATTCCGTGGTGGTCAAGTTCCACATACGAGTATTCCATGAAGAGATGGTCGGAAGAGGAGAGATGTGGGGTGCGCGCGCAACAGGAAGTGGTCAAGCGGTGGGAGTGCTGTGTGTCTGTTTGTGCTGGGAGGTGGTCAGAGGGCATAGCAGCAGTAGGGTGGAATGGTAAAAGGGCGAGAATGGGTAGGTGTGAAAGTTGGAATGAGGAGGGTGTGTGTGTGTATTAGTAGAGGTGTTAGTGGGATGAGTGAGTGTGGAGCGAGGGTGTGGGTGGAGCGAGGAGAGAAGGGTGTGTGTAGTTCTATGGAGGGAGTGTGGTGTACTGGTGTGTGTGTAGTTTGATGAAGGGGGTGTTAGTGGGTGTTAGTATACGGGAGGTGGGGAAAGGGTTGAATGCAGGTGTGATTGGGGGTTAGTGGTGGTAGGGTGTGTAGAGTTGGTGGTGTACGAGGGTGTGTGGGTACGTGTGCGTGGGGTTGGGGGGTGTTAGTGATGTTAGTTGCGGGGTGGTGGGATGGAGGTGTGAGGGTGAGGGTTAGTGGTGGTATTAGGGTGTGTGTTTAGTGTGAGCGCGTGTATATATGTACCGGCGGGTGTGTGCGTGTGATAAGGAGGGGGGAGGAGAAGAAGGGAGAGATGTTAGTATGTTAGTTGGGGAAGGGTGGTCGGATGAGGGGTGGAGTGGAGGTGTTAGTATTGTTAGTTGTGGGGTGGGCGGTGAAAAGGAGGGGGGTGTTAGTGGGGGGTATGTGTTTGGGGGGAAGGGGGGGGGGGCTAAAGGAATAAGGGTGGGGAGTTCAGGATATATATATATATATATATATATATATATATATATATATATATATATATATATATATATATAATGGAGGCACATGATTTAGTGGTTAGAGCATTGGACTTGCAATCAAAAGGTTGTGAGTTCAATTCTCAGACCGGGTGATGTGTTGTTTCCTTGAGCAAGACGCTTTATTTCACATTGCTCCAGTTTACTCAGCTGTAGAAATGAGATGATAGGGACTGGGGTCCCTATCATTCCACTGCAAAGTGGTCGTGGAGGTGCCACGGTAAAAAAGCACCCAGCACTCACTGTAAATGAGGTTGGTGTTAGGAAGGGCATCCAGCTGTAGAAATCAAGCCAGAATCAGTTCCCGTCCCACCCTTGCAAGACATAAAATGAAATGATGATGATGATATAGATATCATCATCATTTTACGTCTGCTTTTCCCTGCTTGCAAGGGTGGGGCGGGAACTGATTCTGGCTTGATTTCTACAGCTTGATGCCCTTCCTAACACCAACCTCATTTACAGTGAGTGCTGGGTGCTTTTTGCCGTGGTACCTCCAGAACCACTTTGCAGTGGAATGATAGGGACCCCAGTCCCTAACATCTCATTTCTACAGCTGAGTAAACTGGAGCAATGTGAAATAAAGTGTCTTGCTCAAGGAAACAACACATCACCCGGTCTGAGAATTGAACTCACAACCTTTCGATTGCAAGGCCAATGCTCTAGCCACTAAGCCATGTGCCTCCATATTAGAAAGTGAGGTTTTTTTTACAAAATGAAAAATAACCGAGGTGTCCTAAACGAGTGAAAGTATAAAGAAAAAAAGATGAAATCGATAATGCAACTGGAGTCTTTGAGACTTTGGTGGCATTTTCGGTCTTCGTGTGGTGGGTATGTATTAGAAAGTGAGTTTTTTTTTACAAAATGAAAAATAACCGAGGTTTCCTACACGAATGAAAGTATAAAGAAAAAAAGATGAAATCAAAAATGCAACTGGAGTCTTTGAGACTTTGGCGGCATTTTCGGTGGTATTTTCAGTATATATATCATCATCATCATCATCGTTTAATGTCCATCTTCCACGCTAGCAGGGGTTTGGACAGGAATTTTCCCACTTGAGGCAAGATTGGTTGTCTTGCTCGTATAGGACTGTCTGGCGGGTTTTCTACGGCTGGATGCCCTTCCTAACACCAACCACATTTACAGTGTGGACTGGGAGGTTTTTACCGTGTTACCTACATGGCCACATTACAGCGTGAACTGTGTGTTTTTTTGTCGTGACACCTACACGCCCTCATTTGTTTCGGACTGGATGCTGTGGTACCAACATAACTTTACATTGGAAGGGGTGGTGTGGATGGGGTGGGGGTAGTGGGGCCGGGGTGTATTTTGTTAGAGGTGCCTACTGACTGTAAGTTTCGCTTTGTATTTAGGCAAGCCGGGTCTTCTGTATTACTGTGTATCGCCAAAGATCTCGGTCCAGTGACATTGTCTTGGAGAGGTGTAAGTGTGTAAGGTCAGAATTTAGCAAGTAGTCCCAGGTTTTTCTGGGTCTGTCTACTCCGTGGCTACCGTCTATTTTTATTGCCCTGCACTTTTTTATACAGCTGTCGTCTTTCATACGCATCACGTGACCATACCAACGTAGTCTTCTCTCGAGTAAAGAGCATCTGATCCCTCTTATTCCTAACTTTTCCCTAAGTTCGTTTATGCTTTGCCATTCACGTATATTACTATTACACATCCAACGGAGCATGCAAGCTTCGTTCCTCTCCAGTCTGCGTATATCCTCTGCACACAATGCCCAGGTCTCACTGCCATGCAACATTGCTGTTCGTATGCAGGCGTCATACAGCCTGCCTTTCATTTTTAGTGAGAACCCTTTAGCGGCCAATAGTGGTATAAGCTCTCTGAACTTTTTCCATCCCGTTCTGACTCTAGCTACTGTACTTTCGGAGCACCCTCCACCACTGCTGATTTTGTCACCCAGGTAACAGAAGGTGTCCACTATTTCTATAGAACCATCTGTGCAATGGAATGAGCTAGTATTCTGTGGGCACTTGCTGCTACTTATTGCACCAAAGCACCGGCCACATATAAAATCTATATTCTTAGTTAGCTTACCTGTGATCCCACTACATCTTTTATGCACCCATACTTTGCATTTGGGACATAAAATGGAGTTTCTGCCTACTCCTTTCCTACACACTGAGCATGGCCATTTCCCAGAGGGGACTGGCGCCCTATTTTCCTTCCTACAAACTAGAACTTTAGTCTTAGCCAGGTTAATTTTAAGGCCTTTTGATTCTAGGCCATGCTTCCATATTTGGAATTTCTTCTCTAGTTCGGCCATTGATTCAGCTATGAGCGTTAGATCATCTGCATATAGGATTTCCCATGGGCAGCCAGTCTTGAACTCCTCTGTTAAAGCCTGAAGGGCAATAATAAATAGGAGGGGGCTAAGGATGGAGCCCTGATGAACACCAACCTTTACGCTAAACTCTTCACTATATTCGTTGTTAATTCTAACCTTGCTGACTGTTTCTTTATACATGGCTTGTATAGCTCTCACAAGCCATTCATCAACACCTAGTTTTCTTCGAGCCCACCAGATAATGGAGCGGGGGACTCTGTCAAAGGCTTTCTCCAAGTCAACAAAAGCTAAGTATAGGGGTTTACTTTTAGCTAGGTACTTCTCCTGTAGTTGTCGTACAATGAAAAGAACGTCTGTGGTACTTTTACCTGACACAAACCCGAACTGCATTTCATCTAGATCAATTCGCTCTCTGATTAGTTGCGCTATTACTTTTTCTGTGACCTTCATTTAATACCTCTATAGTTACCTCTATCTAGGGCATCTCTTTTACCCTTGTAGCAGTTAATGATGATGCTGCTACACCAGTCCTTCGGAATGACCCCATTCTGTATGACTTGGTTTACTATCCAGGTGACCATAGTGTGTCCCACCGTTCCAGATGCTTTCAGCATTTCAGCAACTATTTCCTAAGGCCCAGCTGCCTTACCCATCTTCATATCTTTGATTGCCTTACCTATTATACTACCTTCAACTAGCACTGCTGGTCCCTCTATTGGATCGATGTGGGGGAGACTGTCTTTCTCACATTTATTTTCCTCATTTAGTAGCCTTTCGTAGTGACACTTCCAAGCTACCTTCTTATCAGCGACAGTGATGGCAAGTACACCATCATCATTAAGGACACACTTCTCCCCGACAATATCACTGTTTTCCTTGACACATTGCCTAGCAATCCTGAACACCTCACGTTTTTGGTCCTTGCGTTGTAGAACATACTTGAACTTTCTTTCCTCTGCTTCCCTTCTTGCGAAGTACACTTGTCTCCTAACTTCCCTCCTGGCCACTTGATAGTCTTCCCTACCTCCCCCATCCTGCCATACTTCCCAAGCCTGCTTTTTTACCTTAATTGACTCCTCCACCTTACTGTTCCACCACCACGTTACTCTCCTCCTGCCTATAGGCCTGCTCCAGCCACAGACATCATCTGCCGCCTTCAGCAGGTTAGCTTTCAGGAATTCCCACTGTTCCTCTATATTGTACGTCTCTAATTGTTCTTCCTTACTGTCAAAAGCATCAAGTAATATGCTTTTAAATGTGTTGCTGGCTGTGGGGTCCTTTAGCTTCCATATTTTTCTCCTGAGGATAGTCCTCCTCTGTTGTCGAGTACATCTTGTCCTGACTACAAGATCGGTGACTATGAGTCTATGTTGGGAGCTGCATTCTTCATGGGGGAGGGATTTAGTGTTTACGATAGACACTCTATCACGTCTTCTGGTAAGGATATAATCTACCTGGCTTGT
The DNA here is from genome assembly GCA_964016885.1 of Eledone cirrhosa. Classification (NCBI taxonomy): domain Eukaryota; kingdom Metazoa; phylum Mollusca; class Cephalopoda; order Octopoda; family Eledonidae; genus Eledone; species Eledone cirrhosa. Next base: position 289,874,513 of record OZ024742.1, read on the forward strand.
GTGTTCCCCGGATCTATAGGTAATCAAGTGATTGTCTCGTTTTTTGAAGTTAGTGTTACAGATAGTTAGGTTATTTGCGTCACAGAATTCCAGGATTCTGGCGCCTTCCTCATTTCTAGTACCAAACCCATAGCCTCCAAGGATTCCGTCATAGCCATCACAATGTTGTCCAACGTGACCATTTAGGTCGCCAGCAATAATTATCTAGTCACTGTCGGTTATTTGAGAGGTTGTGAGCATCAATGTCTCATAGAATCTGTCTTTTATAATGCCAGGCAGTCCGGATTGGGGTGCATACGCAGATATTACTGTCACAGTAGTTCTATTGAGGACAAGTCTTATTTTAATTATTCTGTCGTTCACTCTATTTACGTCTATTATCTTATCTACCCATTTTTCTGCTAACATGATTCCTACCCCACCCAGCCCATTGTCATTTCCCACCCAGAAAAGCTTATAGCATCGTTTTTTACTCACAATGAATCTAGCAGACCCACCCCTCCACCTGGTGTCTTGGATACAGCAAACATCAACCTCCTTGCGTTCAAGCATTTCTACAACCTCGTTAGAGCGATATATATATATATATAGTGAAGGCATGTGGTTTTGTGGTTAGGGTATTTGGCTCAAGGTCGTAAGGTTGTGAGTTTGATTCCCGGTAGCACGCTGTCTTCTTGTGCAAGACACTTTATTTCACGTCGCTCCAGTCCATTGTGTCCTTGTGCAAGACACTTTATTTCACGTTGCTCCAGTCCACTCAACAAATATGAGTTGTACCTGTAATTTGAAGAGCCAACCTTGTCACATTCTGCATCATGTTTGTGGAATGCTTAGCCACTTCCATGTAAACTTCACGAACAGGCTGTTCCATTGAACATATCAATTGGATCACTCGTCGTCATAACCGACGGAGTGTTGCTACTATATGTATATAACTATTAGGGCCTGTTACTACAATGGCACCATGCCAGGAACATATGATTTGTTAGCCCTGAGAGCCAACTTGTTCAACCTGTGTCGATAAAAATGAACCAGAAAAAAACTGGCTTTAATAATTATATTCAAACTTTCCCCGTGGACTTGAGTTTCTGTATACCTTGGATATATTGCTGGTTTTCATTCAAGAGAAAAATTGGGATAGTATTAGTGAGGTTCAGCAAAGAGTTAGTAATAGAAAACAACAGAGCAGAGAAAGAACAGATTAGTCATTTAGAAGAAGCACATAGAAGTGGCACCACAACTGACATGTTAGTGGTGAGAATGGCCCTCAACCATTTCTACAATTCAAGACATGAAGGATGTGTTGTCCAGTTTAGAGCATGTGCATTAAAGGGTGAAGCTGCATGAGTGGTTCACAGGGCCTGGATTGCAGAAGTACAATGTAGCTACAATTCAATCTCGGATGGATTGTTGAAGGGGTATGAAATTTGACCCTAAGCAGATGTGTGCAATTTTTCAGCAGCACTTTGCTGAATTTTTTGAAAGGAATGATAATCTGGAGATGAGAGACTTCAGCTCCTATCTCAATAGCCTGATGTGACTGACGCTGGAGGAGGCAAAGTGTTACAAAAACCGATCTCAGCAGATGAAGTGGCAGATGTGCTGAGCCAGTGTGTAAAGGACAAACCACCAGGATTGGATGATATACCCTATGACTTCTACTCCTACATGTCAGGCTTGTTTGCTAAAGTCTTTGCAGCTGTCTATTGCAGCTAGCAACATCTCAAGTCGTATAAGCTAGAGAGTAGCAACACTGTTAAGAAACAATCCGAACAAGGAGTCCCTGATAGAAAATTTCAGGCCCATAACCCTGCTGAACATAGAGCTGAAGGTATTGGCAGAGAGGCTGGTTGTTGTCATTTGTTTTATAGTCAGAGATGTACAGACTTGTATAATCTCTGGCAAATCTATCCATGATAACCTCCACCTCATGAGATACATTGTGGAGTGGGTGGGAACTTGACCTGACTTTGATGGAGCACTGGTCAATTTAGATCAGTCAAAAGCATTTGACAGGATAGACCATCCCTACCGGGAGGCTGCTCTAAGAGCATTCTACAGAAGAAGCTGTTCAGTGGTCAAATTAAACAGCCACTTATCAAAACCTTTCTGTAGCGAATGGTTTTAGAGCCTCTGCTGTGGAAAATGGAAATCTTGAGAGGATTTCCACTAGAATCTAGCCACAAGAGAAAACATATGCAGATGATATCACTGTCATGGTGTCAGACACGTCAGATATAGAAGTAGTCGGCACCATACTGGAAGAATACCTGTAAGTTACTGGATTATGCACAATCTGGAACAAATGGGTGGGTTTGAAATCCAACATGTGGTGAGGCAGGAACATGCCAGCCAGTAGAAATCTCTACTGTTGGATCAATGGCTTAGTCAGGGAACTTGCAGTCTGGTTTGGACTAGATCTCCAGGTAGACAGGAAATAAGAAGAGGTCAAAGTCAAAGGTAGCCAATTTCACTCAGAAATGAGCAGAGAGAAAGCTGTCCTTCAAAGTAAGGCAGAGGTGACAAGCACCTATATTGCCTTGGTGGTATAATACCACCTGTCTGTCATACCATGCCCGCCAAAACATCTGACCAGATTAGAATGCATGATCTACTTTTTTTTTGTGGAAAAGACAAGTCTTTCTGGCCAGAAAATCCATCTGCTATCAACACACACTCCATGGTGGCCTTGCTATTGATGTGCAGACATGTGCTACAGCTTATGCACCCATGGAACTAATTCAAGCACAGCAATGACAATGGAAGTGAAACCTAACCAGTATGTGCGTCTTTCATTTCATCTGACATGTCTTCCTGCAGCTCGTCTCCCCGACTGAGTTAGTCAGGTATCAAGCAGGAGAGGACACTTTTAATACTCGTGAAATAAGTATTCCGGGGCTTTGTGTTAGGTTTCTCCCTGGGATTACCTTAAAGTGCAGCCCCCCCTCTCCTTTAGGAAAACGAACATCGTTTTGTGTGTGTGTGTGTGCATGTGTATAAATCTAGGACTACATTTCCCATTGTGCTTTAATCGTTTGCTACCAACTGCTCTGGGTTTCTAATGCAAAACTGTTTTTGAATGTTTAAATTTATCTAAACACCTTCCATCATGATTTTTATATAAGAATATTTATTAAGTTACAAAGACCAGATTAATAATTGTTTCAAATTTAGTCACAAGGCCAAAAGATTTTTTTTTTTTTTTTTTTTTTTTTTTTGTAGTGGTAGGATGTGGAGTACTTCTTTTTATCGACATCGGAAGGATGAAAGGCAAAGTTGACCTCAACAGGATTTGAACTCAGAACGTAAAAAACCGTAACTAACGATTCAGCCAGTTAATCCTACCAATTTCTTGATTATTTTGAAAATTATTCAAAAATCATAGGCAATATTTTTTTACGAAATATGATAACGAAAATATTAGAGTGTTTATATTTATCTAAAAACCTTCCATCATGATTTTATATAAGAACATTTAAGTTATGTTCCAGTCCCCAACTTAATGAGAAAGTTATATATATTACGAACTAAATATGCCCCAAATTACTCGCAGTATATTTCACTAGAAATATGTAAACAAAAGGGCTTAAAAAAGGGACGACATGGTGTGATTTGAGTGAGATTTGTCTGTTATTTCTAACATGTCTAACGACTGTGCAGTGCTATAGTGGTTGGCTCGTTGAACGAGGAATGAAAACTACTGCCTTAGTTGTCTCCCTTTATCTATTGTATCAGTGCTGTTGCAGCGAGCATGCGCAGTAGTGTAGTGTCCTCATTGTCAGCGATGCAAGTTGTGAGTATTCACAAATAACTGGATATGGAGACGTAATAATACCTCCCTCTTAACTTTCTTTTACTTGATAAACAGACATTGATAAACCTTCCAGCAACTGGTCTTGTCTGTCTGCCTGTGTGTGTATATATACATACATATATATTGTCGTCGCAGTATTCCAGGTTAGTGATTTCATTAACACTCACACACAACAAACTGTTTGATTTATTTCTAGTGCGATCAGTTCTGTTGCATCACTTAATATTGCTGGTTCTGCTTGTTTATGATTGTTTGTGGTCTTGCTCTGTGGTAGTTGGGCAATGCATAAGCACTAAAGTCCCTCAGACCAACGAGAAGATGGTCAGTCGTCATCATTAGATGTTACGGTCTAGAATAAGGTAAGCAGTGTATACGTATATATGAATCGATATGTCTAACTCTTGTTTCTAAATATATACATGTATATATATATGTGTGTGTGTGAATTAACACATTTTTAGTGTCGGTGACGATCAGTTGGGTAATGTACTGGTACTAAAACACCCTCAGATCAGCAAGAAGTTGGGTCAGTCATCATTAAATGCTGCGGACGAGAATATAACGGCAGTGTTTGTTGTACAATTTTCTGAACCTCTCTCTCATATATATATATATATATATACACACACACACACTAATGATGAATCAAAACATCAAATATGTTTAGAATTTTGTTTCTCAATAAGTAAGCTCAATATATATATATATATATATATTTCATTGCATATATATATATATTGCATTGCATATATATATATTGCATTGCATATATATATATATATTGCATTGCCTATACATATATACGCACATATATATATATATTTATATTTATATATATATATGTATATATATATACACGTGTGTGTGTGAGGGTGTTTGTACACATTAACAGATCTTTAGTGTTCGTGTGTGGTGAGTTAGGAAAATACAGGAACTAAAACTCCCACAAACCAAGGAATTGGCCAGTGATCATCATTAGATACTACGGACAATAATAAGCAAGCAGTGTGTATGTACGACTTTCTCTCTTACTTCACTTTCACTGTTTCTTTCTCTAGATATATATACATACATATATGCATGTATGTATGGATATCTCTACATATGTGTGTGTGTGTGTATATATATATATATATATATATATACACATATACACTAGCATATTTTGTATACTGGAGAAGATATTGGTACTGGCTGATTCCAAATTCAGGGATCACGCCATAATTTCTAATTGTTTGATAATTTCAATATTTCTTTTATGTATTTCATTTATTTTTTCCTTATTTTAATATTTTACTTTATAAAGGTGGCAAGACATTCTTTGAGAAGAAATTACAGAAATTTTTTTAATCCTTTGTTAAAATTCTGTTCTATTGTGGAATCAATTAGTTTAAAAATATACAATTTATCCACATTTTCAGTTTGACATTTGTCTGATATCGCGAGGGCGGTGGATTGGTAGAATCGTTAAAACGTCGGACGAAATACCTTGCTGTATTTATTGCAGTCTACCTTTTTTTGTTCAAATCCCTTCGAACTCAACTTTACTTTTCATCCTTCCAGGGGTTGATAAAATACTGGAGGTGTTAAGCCCCTTTCAAATATTGTTGGCCTTGTGCCTAAATTAAAAACCATTATCTGATATCTTTTAACGAAAAGATCATTTTTTTTCAAATAACGACACACACACACACACACACACACACACACACACACACACACACACACACACACACACACACACACACACACATATATATCACACGCTGTATTCCTTGCCAACAAGGGATGGACGGGTCCTCAAAGGCCATGTCAGTATTCTAGTGGATCTACTGACCTTTCAGATGGGTTGGAGTCTAGCGGTTTGTTTATTTACATCCCTACATTCTACTGAGTCCTGAGATGATTCAGGGCCCGGCATATCACTTAAATGTACGTCCCCACACTCTGCCGTCTGCTTTTTATCGCGGCACTAGCACCAGGAAGGTTGTCATGTGTTTGACACAATTGAAGAGGATATTATCATCATTATTTTATCTATGTTTTTCCCTGCTTGCAAGATTTGGATGGGTCTTTTCCAGCATCCTTTGCGGTCCTTCGTCAATCAGACTGTGAGATTCAATGATTTGAGATCAACTCTTACAACATCTGCTCACATCTTCTTTGGCCTCCCTCTACTGTAGCTCCCCTCCTCTGGGATTTTTTGGCACTTCTTCACCCAACGATTGTCATCCATATGCATCACATGACCATATCAATGCAGTCTCCTCTAACTGCACACTACATCTGATTCCTCTTGTATCCAGCTTTTCTCACATTGCACATCCTACCAGAGCATGCTCATGGCATTTCTTTCTAGCCTCTGCATATCCTTTGCATCTATTATCTATATCTTGCTACTGTGCAACATCACACTTCGTACACAGGCATCGATCAACTGGTCATTCTATTGTAGAGGAACTTTTTGTTGTCAACAGGGGTAGTAGCTCCCTAAAATTTTTCCATCTTGTTCTTACTCTCGCTACTATGCCTTTGGTACAACCTCCTCTCCAAATAATTTGATCACCTATAATAACAGAAGCTGTCAACTACTTCTATGGAGTTTTCCTAGGATTGGAAAACTTTTATTACTTTTACTACTAACTATCCTTGTGCAATTACCACATACAAACTTTACCTTTTTCTATTAGTCAGCCTGCTATCCCACTACACCTCTTGTGTATTCAATATTTACATTGTGTATATCCCTTTCTACATATTGAGCAAGGCCACTTTCCTGATGGGATCAGGGTCCTGTCTTCATTCCTGCTTTCCAAAACTTTGGTCTTACCCAAATTTACTTTAAGCACTTTTGACTCTGTGTTTCCATAGCCAGAATTTCTTCTCTATCATTGATTGGGCTATAATAACCAGGTTGTTGGTATATGGAAGTTCCCATAGACAACCCTACTTAAACTCCTCTGTTATGGCCTGGAGAAGTATAACAAGCAGCAGTGGACTGAAGACAGCCCCGATGAACACATACATGCTCTTATATATATCATCATTGTCACCATCATTTAACATCCACTTTCCTTGCTAGCAAAGGTCGGATAGGTCTTCACCGACCAAATCTATACTGAAGTGGGGCCTCTGACCTCCCAGACAGGCTGGGGGCTCGTGTCTTGCTTACATACAGTTCCATATTCTACCAAGTGCATTTTATTGTGGAACAAGCACTAGAGAGGCTGTCATGTCTTTGACACAACTGCAGGGTCCTCTCAAACTTTTGTTTTGCAAGCTTTCTATGACTCCTAATCCTTTGTTTGGCAAGCTTTCCATGGCTGGATAACCTTTCTCTCACCAACCACTTTATGGAGTGTACTGGGTGCATTTCTCATGTAGATCACCAACACTTGTGAGGTTGTGTCTTTGACACAACTGAAAGATTCTCTCAACCCTTTTAGGCATGGTTTCTATAGCGGGGTGCCCTTTCTGTTGCCAACTACCCTAGTGATTTGGCAGGGCAATAAATATGAGGTAGGGGGGGCTGATTAGTGTATGGGGAGAGGGGTGTAATGTTGTGGAGGATGTGATCGTTTAATGTCTATTTACTGTGCTAGCATGGGTTAGATGGGTTGTCTCATTTGAGGGAAGTTGGGTCATCCTCATACAGAACTGATTTTGGCTTGGATGTCTTTCCTAACGCCAACCACATTTACAGTGTGTACTAGGTGCTTCTCATTGTGATACCTACACAACCATTTTAAAGTGTGAACTGGTGCTTTTTGCTGTGATACCTACACGACCACTTTATAGTGTGGACTGGTCCTTTTTGTTGTGATACCTACACCACCACTTTACAATGTGGATAGGGCACGTTTTGTCATGACCAGTCAGCCTAAAACAAGATAGGAAAGCTAAAAATAAGCAATCCCTAAAAAAATTACTGAAATATCATCTCACCCAAACACTGTGTGCAGATACTGTCCAACGAAAATTCCAGTGTGCTGCTTATAGAAATGGCTCTGTGATGAGTGCACATTCCTCCATGCGGAATCAGTCCAAGTCTGGGATGGATTTATAATATCAAGATAAATAATATGGAGTTGCATAACTACTACCGATTAGTCACTATATAGATTTATCCTGATCAATCAGCCATCTGAAATGATTGTAAAACAATAAATTAATTAAGCACTTAACTTCACCTTTTGTTTTCATTGTTCAACATATATATATATGACTCTGTAACTCGTTTCAATGTTCGATAAAATCCAATATAATAAAAGCCTACTAGAAAAATAAAAACTCTCATCAGCTGTTATTGACCTTACTGTAGACAGGTAGATACCAATATATATATATATATACGAGTCCTGGGTTCAGTCAGGGTTAACCACAGTAAGGTACTCAATACATTATTAGTAGAGTGTATGCAACACAATTTAATATAAGAATGATTTCTACAGGACTAGAACTGTTTCATTCGAATGAAACAGTTTTAGTCCTATAGAAGCTATTTCTATATTAAATTTTATTATATATATCATTTCATCATCATCATTTCATTTTACGTCCACTTTTTCCCTGCTTGCAAGGGTGGGACGGGAACTGATTTTGGCTTGATTTCTACAGCTGGATGCCCTTCCTAACACCAACCTCATTTACAGTGAGTGCTGGGTGCTTTTTTGCCGTGGCACATCCATGACCACTTTACAGTGTGGGCTGGGTGCTTTTTTGCCGTGGCACCTCCACGACCATTTCTACAGCTGAGTAAACTGGAGCAATGTGAAATAAAGTGTCTTGCTCAAAGAAACAACACATCACCTGGTTTGAGAATTGAACTCACAACCTTTCGATTGCAAGGCCAATGCTCTAACCACTAAGCCTTGTGCCTCCATATTTGGGGGTAGTTGAAGAACTAACCAATCAAATTGTTTTTTTCCATATGATGTTAAGATGAAAAGTAATTCACTTTAGTTGAGGTCATGACCCTTTGAAAGGAATGGTTGAATGGTGTTTATGTATCTGTATATACACACACACACACACACACACACACACACACACACACACACACACACACACACATATATATATATATATATATATATATATATATACAATGATTTTAAATAAATGGAAACTATATTTATAAAACCATATTTATTCTATTATATATATTTCAAGGGTACCAAAAATGTTGGTTCGCTATCATCAGATAAAATACAAAATGTATTATAAATATTTGACATGAACAAGGATAACATACCTTAACGGTTCAAGTTATCCCTGGAAAGTATTTGTATATATCAACATAGACTGATAATTAGCGACCTCATAGTCAGGACGAGACGTACTCGACAACAGAAGAGGACTATCCTCAGGAGGAAAATATGGAAGCTAAAGGACCCCACAGCCAGGAATAAATTTCAAAGCATATTACTTGATGCTTTCGACAGTAAGGAAGAACATTTAGAGTCGGACAATATAGAGGGAGAGTGGGAATTTCTGAAAGCAAACCTGCTGTTGGCTACAGACGAGGTCTGTGGCTGGAGCAGGCCTGTAGGCAGGAGGAGAGTAACATGGTGGTGGAACAGTAAGGTGGAGGGGTCAATTAAGGCCAAAAAGCAGGCTTGGAAAGTATGGCGGGATGGGGGAAGTAGAGAGGACTATCAAGTGGCCAGGAGGGAAGCTAGGAGACAAGTGTACTTAGCAAGAAGGGAAGCTGAGGAAAGAAAGTTCAAGCATGTTCTACAACGCGATGACCAAAAACGTGAGGTGTTCAGGATTGCTAGGCAATGCGTCAAGGAAAACCGTGATATTGTCGGGGAGAAGTGTGTACTAAACGACGATGGCACACTTGCCATCACCGACGCTGATAAGAAGGTAGCTTGGAAGTGTCACTATGAAAGGCTACTAAATGAGGAGAATAATTGGGAGAAAGGCAGTCTCCCCCATATCGACCCAATAGAGGGACCAGCAGTGTTAGTCGAGGGGAGTATAATAAGTAAGGCAATCAAGGATATGAAGACGGGTAAGGCGGCTGGGCCTTCGGAAATAGTTGCTGAGATGCTGAAGGCATCTGGCACGGTGGGACACACCATGGTCACCCGCATAGTTAACCAAGTCGTACAGAATGGGGTTGTTCCGAAGGACTGGCATAGCAGCATCATCGTTAACTGTTATAAGGGTAAAGGAGACGCCCTAGATAGGAGTAACTATAGAGGCATTAAATTAATCGACCAGGTCATGAAGGTCACGGAAAAAGTAATAGCGCAACTAATCAGAGAGAGAATTGACCTAGATGAAATGCAGTTCGGGTTTGTGTCAGGCAAAAGTACCACAGACGCTCTTTTCATAGTACGACAACTACAGGAGAAGTACCTAGCTAAAGGTAAACCCCTCTACTTAGCTTTTGTCGACTTGGAGAAAGCCTTCGACAGAGTCCCCCGCTCCATTATCTGGTGGGCTCTTAGAAAACTAGGCGTTGACGAATGGCTTGTGAGGGCTATACAAGCCATGTATAAAGAAACAGTCAGCAAGGTTAGAATTAACAACGAATATAGTGAAGAGTTTAGCGTAAAAGTTGGCGTCCATCAGGGCTCTGTTCTCAGCCCACTACTATTTATTATTGCCCTTCAGGCTATAACAGAGGAGTTCAAGACAGGCTGCCCATGGGAACTCCTATACGCAGACGACCTGACACTCATAGCGGAATCAATGGCCGAGCTAGAGAAGAAATTCCAAACATGGAAGCACGGCCTAGAGTCAAAAGGACTTAAAATTAACCTGGCTAAGACCAAAGTACTAGTTTGTAGGAAAGAAAACAAGGCGGCGGTCCCTTCTGGGAAATGGTCGTGCTCGGTGTGTAGGAAAGGCGTAGGTAGAAACTCCATTTTATGTCCTAAATGCAAAGTATGGGTGCATAAAAGATGTAGTGGGATCACAGGTAAGCTAACTAAGAACATAGATTTTACATGTGGCCGGTGCTCTGGTGCAATAAGTAGCAGCAAGTGCCCACAAACTACTAGCTCTTTCAATTGCGCAGAGGGTTCTATAGAAATAGTGGACAGCTTCCGTTACCTGGGCGATAAAATCAGCAGTGGGGGAGGGTGCTCTGAAAGTACTGTAGCTAGAGTCAGAACTGGTTGGAAAAAGTTCAGAGAGCTTATACCACTATTAGCTGCTAAAGGGTTCTCACTAAAAATGAAAGGCAGGTTGTACGATGCCTGCATACGAACAGCAATGCTGCATGGCAGTGAGACCTGGGCATTGTGTGCAGAGGATATACGCAGACTAGAGAGGAACGAAGCTTGCATGCTCCGCTGGATGTGTAACAGTAATATACGTGAACGGCAAAGCATAAACGAACTAAGGAAAAAATTAGAGATAAGAGGGATCAGATGTTGTTTACTCGAGAGAAGGCTACGTTGGTATGGACACGTGATGCGCATGAAAGTCGATAGCTGTATAACAAAGTGCAGGGCAATAAAGATAGACGGTAGTCACGGAATAGGCAGACCTAGAAAAACCTGGGACGAGCTGATAAACTCCGACATCACACACTTGCACCTCTCCAAGACAATGTCACTGGACCGAGACCTTTGGCGGTACTCAGTAACAGAGAAGACCCGCCTTACCTAAATATATAGTAAAACCTACTCCAGCCAGTAGGCATCTCTAACAAAATACACCCCGTCCCACACCCCCGCCCCCACCCCATCCACACCACCCCGTTCTATGTAAAGTTATGTTGGTGCCGCGCCATCGAGGCCGAAACAAATGAGATCGTGTAGGTGTCACGACAAAAAAACACACAGTCCACGCTGTAATGTGGCCGTGTAGGCAACACGGTAAAAACCTCCCAGACCCACACTGTAAATGTGGTTGGTGTTAGGAAGGGCATCCAACTGTAGAAAACCTGCCAGACAGTCCTATGCGAGCAAGACAATCACTCTTGCCTCAAGTGGGACTACCCCCGTCCAAACCCATGCAAGCGTGGAACACGGACGTTAAACGTTGATGATGATGATGATGATGATATATATATCATCATCATCACCGTTTTACGTCCGTTCTTCCACGCTAGCATGGGTTAGACAGGTTGTCCTGTTGTGGGCAGTGTCTGGTCGGCTGACCATGCCTTGCTCATACAGGAACTGATTTGGCTTGATTTCTACAGCTGGATGCCCTTCCTAACACCAACCTCATTTACAGTGAGTGCTGGGTGCTTTTTCGTGGCGCCTACACGTCCACTTTACAGTGTGGGCTGGGTGCTTTTTTGCTGTGGCACCTCCACGACTACCTTGCAGTGGGGGGTGTGGGGGCATATTGTCTATATGCTTCAGCTTGTACCCATGGGAGGTCGGGTACTCTGTATTACTGCGTGACGCCAGAGGTCACGGTCATGTGTCATTGCCTTTGAGAGGTGTAATTGGGTAAGGTCGGCTTTTATCACCTCATCCCAGGTCTTCTTGGGTCTCCCCACTCCGCGGTTTCCAATCGACTTCTAGTGTTCTATATATACACATATGTATATATCATCATCATCATTTTACGTCCGCTTTTCCCTGCTTGCAAGGGTAGGACATATGTGCATATATATATATACATATATATGTGTATATATGTATATACATATATATATATACACACATATATATACATATATATATGTATATGTATATATATATATATATGTATATATATATATATATATATGTATATATGTATATATATGTATATGTATATATGTATCATCATCATCATCATTTTACGTCCACTTTTCCCTGCTTGCAAGGGTGGGACGGGAACTGATTCTGGCTTGATTGCTACAGCTTGATGCCCTTCCTAACACCAACCTCATTTACAGTGAGTGCTGGGTGCTTTTTTGCCGTGGTACCTCCAGAACCACTTTGCAGTGGAATGATAGGGACCCCAGTCCCTATCATCTCATTTCTACAGCTGAGTAAACTGGAGCAATGTGAAATAAAGAGCCTTGCTCAAGGAAACAACACATCACCCGGTCTGAGAATTGAACTCACAACCTTTCGATTGCAAGGCCAATGCTCTAACCACTAAGCCATGTGCCTCCATGTATATGTATATATATATATATATATATGTATATATATGTGTATATATATATATGTGTATATATATGTATATATGAATATGTATATATGTATATGGAATAGAATGAAACAAAATTTCATTTCTCACTCTTAGTACGGCACTTACTTTGTTTGTTTACAAACAAACAAACCGAGCATTATAATAAATGTTCGGTAAACCGATACGTGCATATATATATGTGTGCATGTATGTATATATATACATACTACTGTACGTCTGTATACATATATGTATATACGTATACATACATACATACTTGTATGTATGTATGTATGTATGTATGTATGTATATTATGTCAGCGCATCAGTAGGGGTTCTACATGGATATAAAGTAGTGGCCGTACTCGAAAACGAGTTGGCCTCCACCATGTATATATGTATGTATATATGTATATATATGGAACAATAAGGTAGATGAAGCAGTCAAGGCCAAGAGACAGGCATGGAAAGAATGGAAGAACGGGGGGAGCAGGGTACATTACATAGAGACCAAGAGGGAAGCTAGGCGACAAGTATACTTAGCTAGGAGGGAAGCAGAGGATAGAAAATTCAAGCATGTTTTACAACATGAGGACCAGAAACAGGAGGTGTTCAAGATTGCGAGGCAGTGTGTCAGAGATAGTTGTGATGTCATTGGAGAGAAGTGTATCCGGAATGATAAAGGTGAGCTTGCCCTCACAAGTGCTGAGAAGAAAGATGCATGGAAGAGTCATTATGATAGATTACTAAATGAGGAGAATGCATGGGAAGAAGAGACCCTACCCCACGTAGACCCTATAGAGGGACCAGCAGTACAAGTCAGCGGCAGCGTAGTAAGTAAGGCAATCAGAGATATGAAGATAGGGAAGGCAACCGGTCCATCGGGTATAGCTGCCGAGATGCTGAAGGCATCTGGGTCTGTAGGTCACACTATAACCACACGTATCGTTAACCAGGTAATACTAGAGGGGGCCATACCAAAAGATTGGTGCAGTAGCATCATTGTCAACTGCTACAAAGGTAAAGGCGATGCACTAGATAGAGGAAACTATAGAGGTATAAAGTTGATGGACCAGGTCATGAAAGTAACAGAAAGAGTTATAGCACAGCTGATTAGGGACCGGGTGAATATAGACGAGATGCAATTTGGGTTTGTACCAGGGAAAGGCACCACTGATGCCCTCTTCCTTGTGAGGCAATTACAGGAAAAGTACCTAGCTAAAAGTAAGCCACTCTACTTGGCATTTGTCGACCTTGAGAAAGCCTTTGACAGAGTTCCACGTGCAGTAATCTGGTGGGCTCTTAGAAAACTAGGAGTAGATGAATGGCTTGTGAAAGCGGTACAAGCCATGTATAGGGGAGCAGTCAGCAAAGTTAGGATTGGCAATGAGTATAGCGAGGAATTTAGCGTACAGGTTGGGGTCCACCAGGGCTCTGTTCTTAGCCCTCTCCTGTTCATCATAGTCCTGCAGGCAATAACGGAGGAGTTTAAGACCGGATGCCCATGGGAACTCCTGTATGCTGATGACCTCGCACTCATAGCTGAATCTATGGTAGAACTAGAGAATAAATTCCAAACCTGGAAGCAGGGACTAGAGAGAAAGGGCCTCAAAGTCAACATGACAAAGACTAAGGTCCTTATAAGTAGACGAGAAAACAGAACCCAGATCCCCTCAGGGAAGTGGCCTTGCTCAGTATGTAGGAAAGGTGTAGGTAGGAACTCCATTCTATGCCCCAAATGCAAACAATGGGTACACAAGAGATGTAGCGGGATCTCAGGAAGCTTAATTAAGAATGTAGGATTCACATGCAGCAGCTGTGCTGAAACAGCAAGCAAACAGCCACAGGAAACAAGTACCACCAATCTCTGGGAGGGCCCTGTAGAAACAGTAGACAGCTTCTGCTACCTAGGTGACCGAATTAGCAACGGAGGTGGGTGCTCAGAAAGTACAATAACTAGGGTAAGAACGGGATGGAAGAAGTTTAGGGAACTACTACCACTCTAGTGTCTGAGAGGGATAGAATATAGTGTACAGGAGAGGAGACTTAGGTGGTATGGACATGTGATGTGCATGGAGGATGACCGATGGGTGAAGAAGTGCCAGGAATTGCCAGTTGAAGGAAGACGTGGTAGAGGTAGACCACGAAAAACATGGGCGGAGGTGGTGAGAACAGACCTCAGATCATTGAAGCTCACGGTGGAGATGACGAGGGTCCGTGACGAGTGGAGAAATGCTGTGCTGAATAAGACCTGTCCCACCCTTGCAAGCAAGGAAAAGCGGACGTAAAATGATGATGATGATATATCTATATGTATATATATGTATATGTATGTATATATATGTATATATATATGTATATATGTATATATATACATATATATATATATATATGTATATATATACATATATATATATATATATATGTATATATATACATATATATATATATATATATATATATATATATATATATACATATATATATACATATATATACATACATATACATATATATACATATAGATATATCATCATCATCATTTTACGTCCGCTTTTCCTTGCTTGCAAGGGTGGGACAGGTCTTATTCAGCACAGCATTTCTCCACTCGTCACGGACCCTCGTCATCTCCACCGTGAGCTTCAATGATCTGAGGTCTGTTCTCACCACCTCCGCCCATGTTTTTCGTGGTCTACCTCTACCACGTCTTCCTTCAACTGGCAATTCCTGGCACTTCTTCACCCATCGGTCATCCTCCATGCACATCACATGTCCATACCACCTAAGTCTCCTCTCCTGTACACTATATTCTATCCCTCTCAGACACAGTTTCTCTCTCAACACATTTATGCTGGGTCGTT
>OZ024742.1:289895286-289897786 GCA_964016885.1 Eledone cirrhosa
GAAAGGGCGGAACTGCCATTTATGTCCATAATTCTTTCTCAACAGAGGCTATGAACATATTCACTAATGGATACTGTGAGGCAGTCACTGTATTCAGTCAAACCAACAACCTATTAGTAGTTGGGCTCTATAGGCCACCCCAAACGCCTGTACCATGCTTCAAGGAATGCCTCAACAGCATAAAGTGTTTCATCCAAGAGTGTCACCCTGACAACATCTTAATGATGGGGGACTTCAACCTCCCCGGAGTTGACTGGTCCACAAACACCCTGCCACCAGGTTCTTCTGCCTCAACCTCTGACAGGGAAGCTGTGGAATTGCTTCTTGACTTCATGGATGATTTCTTCCTATCCCAACTAGTGCTCGAACCAACGAGGTGCCACAAAAACGTCCTAGACTTAATTTTCAGCAATCACACTGACAATATCCACAATATTGCAGTGGAGAAAACTCTACTCTCTGATCATGACATGGTTCTCTGTGATCTGAGATTCCACCGTCCAATATACAAACCCAATGTCATCTCTCCTGTCCATCCGTTTGACGCTATGGATTTCCACAATGCAAACTGGGAAGCGATCAGTCATGATCTTGCACATGTCGACTGGTCCTTCACGCACACTCATACACCCACTAACATCAAAAAGTCCTGGCAGACATTTGTGGACACTGTTACAAACATATGTGCTAAACACACCCCATTAAGAACTATAAACAAATCTAAGAGCAGAATCCCTAGAAATAGAAAAACGCTCATCAGAAAAATTAAGAGAACGAACAAAAAAATCAACAAGCTGAAATACTGTCAGCAGCAACACATCAACTTGACTGCCATTTCATCACTAGAGATTAAAAAACATAACCTCCAAAACAACATAATGTCCCTCATCAACAATCAGAGAAGAGCTGAAGAGGCCTGGGCCATTGAGAAGATCAAACTCAATCCCAAAGTGTTCTTTTCATTTGCAAAAAAACACAAAATCACTGGCTCTACTGTTGGCCCTCTAATTGATGAAAATGGCACTCTTCAAGACAATGCTAAAACCATGGGTGAGATACTGCAGAAACAATACTGCTCTGTTTTCAGCAATCCTGATATGGCCGATCTGGGCTGTATCGGCGATGTTACTCCCCATTACACCTTATCGGACATAACGTTTGGCGCCCCTGATGTCTTAGCGGCAATAAAGGAAATCAAGCATAATTCAGCAGTAGGTCCCGATAGGTTCCCTGCTTGTGTCTTGAAGGCGTGTCAACACCAACTTGCTTCTCCTCTTGCCAATCTGTGGCGGAACTCACTGGATGCTGGATATGTGCCAGAAAACCTATCCCAGTCTGTTGTCCCAGTTTTCAAAAAGGGAAACAAATCCCTTGCCGTGAATTACCGTCCAATCTCACTCACCTCTCATATCATTAAGGTATTTGAGCGAGTGGTGAGATCGCGAATGACCCACTTCCTTGAGAGTAACAATATGCTGAACTCCAACCAGCATGGATTCCGTAATGGAAGGGATTGCCTGACGCAACTACTGCATCACTTTGATGACATTTTGAGAGCCTTGGGAGAGGGTTCCAACACTGATGTTATCTACCTTGATTTCAGCAAGGCCTTTGACAGGGTTGATCATAACATTCTACTGAGAAAGCTGTCCAATATTGGTGTCACTGGAAAGCTGCTGCAGTGGATCAAGAGCTTCCTGTCAAACAGAACCCAACATGTTGTAGTTGAGGGAGTCAAATCAAGCCCAGCCAAAGTCAGTAGTGGAGTCCCACAAGGCACTGTGTTGGGCCCACTTCTCTTCATCATCTATATTAATGACATCACTGACATCATCAAACACAGCAACATTAAAATTTTCGCTGATGATTCCAAGCTCCAAAAGGTCATCAATGGCGTGGATGACCGGATAAGCCTTCAGTCAGACCTACTGGCTGTTACCCAATGGGCAGAAAAGAACAACATGTTACTGAACGAAGACAAATTCGAACTGATCCACTTTGGAAAAGAGGATGCTCTGAAACTCCCGTACTCCCTTCCCTCCGGGGAAACTCTCGTGGCATCTAACAACATCAGAGACTTGGGAGTAACCGTGGACAGCAACATAAGCTGGACCACGCATATAAGCAGCAAAGTTGACATGGCCCGCAGAATGTGTTCCTGGATCCTCAGAACCTTCCAGTCGAGAGATTCCCGCACCATTATCCTTCTCTTCTCTACTTTCGCCCGACCACACCTTGAATACTGTTGTCCACTGTGGTCTCCCCACACGAAACAAAGTATCATGAAACTTGAAGCTCCTCAAAGGGCAATCACGAATAAGATAGATGGCATGTCAGACCTTGACTACTGGGGTCGATTGGAAAACCTGAAACTTTACTCACTCCAACGTCGCCGTGAGCGTTATATTATCTGCATGATGTGGAAAATGTTCCATTATCACTGCCCAAATGATGTTGGCATCGCCTTCAAGATACACCCAAGGCTTGGGCCCCGTGCTAT
>OZ024742.1:289905286-289907786 GCA_964016885.1 Eledone cirrhosa
GGTGCAATAAGTAGCAGCAAGTGCCCACAAAATACTAGCTCTTTCAATTGCGCAGAGGGTTCTATAGAAATAGTGGACAGCTTCCGTTACCTGGGCGATAAAATCAGCAGTGGGGGAGGGTGCTCTGAAAGTACTGTAGCTAGAGTCAGAACTGGTTGGAAAAAGTTCAGAGAGCTTATACCACTATTAGCTGCTAAAGGGTTCTCCATAAAAATGAAAGGCAGGTTGTACGATGCCTGCATACGAACAGCAATGCTGCATGGCAGTGAGACCTGGGCATTGTGTGCAGAGGATACACGCAGACTAGAGAGGAACGAAGCTTGCATGCTCCGCTGGATGTGTAACAGTAATATACGTGAACGGCAAAGCATAAACGAACTAAGGAAAAAATTAGAGATAAGAGGGATCAGATGTTGTTTACTCGAGAGAAGGCTACGTTGGTATGGACACGTGATGCGCATGAAAGTCGATAGCTGTATAACAAAGTGCAGGGCAATAAAGATAGACGGTAGTCACGGAATAGGCAGACCTAGAAAAACCTGGGACGAGCTGATAAACTCCGACATCACACACTTACACCTCTCCAAGACAATGTCACTGGACCGAGACCTTTGGCGGTACTCAGTAACAGAGAAGACCCGCCTTACCTAAATATATAGTAAAACCTACTCCAGCCAGTAGGCATCTCTAACAAAATACACCCAGTGCCACCACCACCACCCCCACCCCATCCACACCACCCCGTTCTATGTAAAGTTATGTTGGTGCCGCGCCATCGAGGCCGAAACAAATGAGATCGTGTAGGTGTCACGACAAAAAAACACACAGTCCACGCTGTAATGTGGCCGTGTAGGCAACACGGTAAAAACCTCCCAGACCCACACTGTAAATGTGGTTGGTGTTAGGAAGGGCATCCAACTGTAGAAAACCTGCCAGACAGTCCTATGCGAGCAAGACAATCACTCTTGCCTCAAGTGGGACTACCCCCGTCCAAACCCATGCAAGCGTGGAACACGGACGTTAAACGTTGATGATGATGATGATGATGATGATGATATATATATATACATGTATATATATATATATATATATGTATATATATATATGTATATATATACATATATATATGTATATATATATACGTATATATATGTTTATATATACATATATATATGTATATATATATACGTATATATATGTATATATATACATATATATATGTATATATATATATATGTATATATATGTATATATATACATATATATATATGTATATGTATATATATATGTATACATATATATATATGTATATATATATATGTATACATATATATATATGTATATATATATATGTATATATATATATGTATATATATACATATATATATATATGTATATATATATATGTATATATATGCATATATATATATGTATATATATATATATGTATATGTATATATTTTTTTCTCTCTCTCTCTTTCGTCTGCGACTTCACAAAACCTATGTTTACCGAATTCGTAGACCAGACCCCTTTATCTTCTTCTTCTTCTTCTTCTTCTTCTTCTCTTTTTTCTCCCCCGTTAGACTTGTGCGAAATTCTTTCCTTGCTCACATTTCAACCAGGTTTGATGGTCTTTTGTCTCTTGTTCACGATTTCACCGAGTTTATATTCATAGAGATCTGGGACTTGTCTATTTCTTCTCACTTTCCGTTGCTTAAACCTTTTTGTTTGTTACCCTGGCGTCCCCTTTGTTTACGTGTCCCAACGACTTTTTTTAGCCGTTGTTCGCACCAACCTGAGGCATATGGCCCTTAAAGCGATGAAATGCCTGGGACGGTTGGAGGGTCACTGATGAAGGACTTACTTTTTCATATGCCCCACAATTTGCAACGTGCAGCCATCATTATTATCATATATATATATATATATATATATATGTATATATATATATATATATATATATATATATATATATATGTGTATATATATATATGTGTATATATATATATGTATATATATATATGTATATATATATATATATATGTATATATATATATGTATATATATATATATATATGTATATATATATATATATATATACATATATATATGTATATATATATATATGTATATATATATATATGTATATATATATATATATATGTATATATATATATGTATATATATATATGTATATATATATATATATATGTATATATATATATGTATATATATATATATGTATATATATATATGTATATATATATATATGTATATATATATATATATGTATATATATATGTATATATGTATATATATATGTATATATGTATATATATATGTATATATATATGTATATATGTATATATATATATATGTATATATATATGTCAACTGCTACAAAGGTAAAGGCGATGCACTAGATAGAGGAAACTATAGAGGTATAAAGTTGATTGACCAGGTCATGAAAGTAACAGAAAGAGTTATAGCACAGCTGAT
>OZ024742.1:289912786-289915286 GCA_964016885.1 Eledone cirrhosa
TCTTATTCCCAGAGATAGGAAAATCCTTATGAGACGTAGAACTAAACTCTCAAACCAGTTGAATAGTCAACAAAACCAAAACAAGAGGAAATCCTATTTGAAACGTGCACTACTTGACACCGAGATTGCACTCAAGCTTTCACATGAGAATGAGAGGGCAAGGAAAGAGAACAGGGCCATAGAAAACATTAAAACAAACCCTAAGGCCTTCTTTAAATTTGCAAAAGAAACTGCCTCAGTACACTGCAAGATTGGACCACTCTTCCACACGGACGGTTCATTAACCGAAAATCCCCAAGAGATATGTGAAATACTGAACGAACAGTACAAAAGTGTCTTCACATGTCCACTGAGGCACATGCAAATAACGAAGCCAGAGGAGTTCTTTGATGCCACAACACTACATCAAGAAATGGCAACCATCAACCACATAGACATAACGGAGGAGGATGTGGTGTACGCCATTGATGAAATTAGAACAGACTCGGCTGCTGGACCTGATGGATTCCCAGCAGTTCTCCTAAAAATATGTAAGCGGGCCTTAGCAACTCCACTGAAGATGCTCTTCAGAAGCTCCTTGGCTAGCGGTGTACTACCCAGGGAGCTGAAAGAAGGCACAATATGCCCTATCCATAAAGGAGGTAGTAGAGCGGAGGCCAAGAACTATAGGCCAGTCTCCCTGACGTCGCATATCAGTAAGGTCATGGAGCGAGTCGTCAGAAAGAAACTAATCACTTTCCTCGAAGAAAATGACCGCCTGACTAGCACGCAACATGGCTTCCGCCCAGGAAGAAGCTGCCTTACACAGCTGCTACATCACTACGACTGGGTGCTGAGACAACTACTAGACAGCTCACATGTAGACGTGATATATCTTGACTTTGCGAAGGCCTTTGACAAGGTCGACCACGGAATGATATGTCACAAACTACACGGACTCGGCATAACTGGAAAAGTAGGTGAGTGGCTGCATGGCTTCCTAAGGGACAGAAGCCAGGCAGTCGCAGCAAATGGGGCCCTCTCGAGGGAAACACCGATAACAAGTGGGGTGCCTCAGGGGACAGTCCTGGGACCACTACTGTTTTTGGTGGCTCTCTCGGACATGCCTTCTGTGGTGCATGCAACAACATCCCTCACTAGCTATGCTGATGACACTAAGGTAGCACAGGCAATCAAAAACCAGGCTGACGCTGCCCTCTTACAGCAGGATCTGGATGCCATATACAGATGGGCGGAAGAAAACAACATGCAGTTTAATGCTGGCAAATTCCAAGCCCTACAATACAAACCTGCAAACACAAACACAAATATAGCGGAACACAGCTACACAGGACCAGGAGGGACCGATATCCCCGTGTCAAAATCGATACGAGACCTGGGCATAGACATGAGCGATGATGCATCTTTTTCTTCACACATCATGAAGGTGGCGACAGCATGTAGACGATTCGCTGGCTGGATCTTGAGGACTTTCCTTACAAGAGATCGAGACACCATGTTGACACTGTGGAGGACTTTTGTCCTAAGCCGCTTGGACTACTGCTCCCAGCTGTGGTCACCCCATAGTGTCAAACTAACCACGGAGCTTGAGGCAATCCAGCGAAGCTACACCAAGAGGATTGCCAAGATGAGGGAGACAAGCTACTGGGAGAGGCTGAAGGAACTGAACCTCTACTCCTTGGAGCGAAGACGGGAGAGATACGCAGTGATCTACATGTGGAAAATCCTGGAGGGACTAGCACCAAACTTTGGCATTGGGAGCTGGACCAACCGTCGAACAGGACGTCACTGTGTGGTGCCAAAGGTCCCGTCTTCCACATCTAGAATAAGGAGCAGGTATTGCAATAGCCTGGGATTCAAGGGCCCTCAACTCTTCAACAGGCTGCCGAGGCATCTGCGAGACTTGCATGACGTGGAGGTGGATGTCTTTAAGAAACATCTCGACACCTTGTTATCCAGGATCCCGGATGAGCCCACAGCAAGACACGAGGGAAACCTAAGGGCAGCAGCAACAAACTCCCTCCTACACCAGTGGCCAACCTATACAGGCTGGAGATAAAATGTGTAGCAACAAGGGCGGTGCCCCAGCATGGCCTCAGCCGGATGGCTGAAACAGGTAAAAGAGTAAAAGAGTATGTGTATATATATACATATATATATATGTATATATATATATATATGTATATATATACATATATATATATGTATATATATACATATATATATATGTATATATATATATATATATATGTATATATGTATGTATATATATACATATATATATATGTATATATATATATATATATATATATATATATACATATATATATACATATATATATTTATATACATATATATAAATATATATATATGTATATAAAATATTAAAAAAATAATGAATAAAACAAAGAAACAGTTCCTTATATTAAACAAGAAAAGTTCATTATTTAACGATCGTTTCTAGGACATATATGTGTTAGAATTGGCATGCATATTCAAA
>OZ024742.1:289917786-289920286 GCA_964016885.1 Eledone cirrhosa
ATATATATATATATATATATATACACTCATACACACTTATTTACATGCGCACATATGTATTTTTATACTCACATACAAACACACAAACATACATACATACTTACATACACATACATATATCCACGCTTACAAATACGAATAATTATGGTGGGGGGGGGATTTAAAATTATTAGTGGGAAATAGTAAATATAGGTTTCAAGGAACAGAGAATATTAATCTGCATTTAAATCATAATATGTGTTTACATAGTAGTGTCAGTATTAGGAAATGGTATTTGTAAGAAAGAAGGCTAAATTATGCATTTTAATATAAGTAGACTATTAATTATAGGTTAATTAAAGTAAAAATAGTTAATATATTAATTTCTAAGGTGTATATTACTTAGGTTTATAATATTTAAAGCGGAATTTTGAAGTTAAACAGTAGTAGAGTATTAATTATAGCATAACTAAATTAAAGATATTAACATGATGGTATCAATTTTAGGAAATGAATTTTGTAATAGGGAAAGCCAAATTAAGTATTTCATCGGTAGTAGAATATTAATTATAGGTTAACTAAATTAAAAATTATATATTAATTTCTATAGTATATGTTAATTAGGTTTATAATAATTAAAGCAAAATTTTGTATTTTATCTATAGTAGAATATAATTATAGGTTAACTAAATTAAAATTAATCTATATATTTATTTGTAAAGAATATATTAATTAGGTATATATTTAAAAGTTTTTCTCAGTTTATGATTACACGATATTCTGCAATCCATCTGTATTAGAATTTTAATTTTAAGCTAACTAAATTAAAATTATAGGTTAACTAAATTAAAATTAATTTATAAATTAATTTCTAAATTGTATATTAATTAGGTTTATAATATTAAAAAGTATTTCTCTGTTATTGATTACACGATATTTTGTTATATTTCATCTGTAAAGGAATTTTAATAAAAGGTTAAATAAACTAAAATTAATCTATATATTAATTTCCAAAGTATATATTAATTATGTTAATAATATGTAAAAGTTTTTCACAGTTTATGATTACACGATATTTTTTAAATTTCATCTGTAGTAGAATTTTAATTAAATTAAAATTATAGGTTAACTACATTTAAATTAATTTATATATTAATTTCTAAAATATATATTATTAATTAGGTTTATAATATTTAAATGTTTTTCTCAGTTTATGATTACACGATATAATTAATTCCTGTCGCTTATTTAATAGGATATCCTTAGATTTCATTATTTCAAATAGTTCTTGGGAACACAATCTACATTCATTTCTATTATTTTGATAAGGGGTGGCTCTTTTGAGCACACTCCAGGTCATATCATATTCTATATTCTTATTTCTATAACTATTAATTGTTTCTGCTAGAGATGTTGTATTAGCCAGTGCGGCATTTTTAAAACTATGTTTGTGGGTATTAAACCTTACCTTAAAATTGTTAGAAGTAGCTCCTATATATGAGCAAATAGAATCTTTAGTTTTAACTTTACATTTATAAACTATGTTGTTAACAAGACAATTTCCTTTTAATGGGCAGTTTACTTTGTTTCTACAGTTACAACCTTTCGTTAATTCTGTATTTGAGGAGATATTATGGTTAGTTTGATGTATTGGTGGTATACTTATGGTTTTTTTACATTTATATGCATTATAGGCACTTATATTTTGTTTTATGTTTTTGGTTGTTGAGTATGAGAATTTAACTGTTGATCTATTTAAGATTTGATGGTATTTGTGGTTTGGCGGGAAGTTTTTCTCTAGGATATTAAAAAAATGTTTAGCTATATTATCCTTAATTTGTAAATTAAATGGAGCATTATACCAAGTAACTCGTCTATTACGGTTTCTATGTTGTTTATTGTTTTTATAGGATGCATCGTGATGTTTACTAGGAGGATTAATGTTAATGACCTCACCACGCACATTTTTAGTTAGATTTATTGATTTAGGTGTTTTAGCTTGTTTATAAGGAGTTTTATTATTAACATTTATTAGAGTTGTATGATGAGTAGTTTTTTGAGAGTTACTATACTTTATATTAGAGGAGTTAGAGAAATTTGGTTTTATGTTGGTATTTTGGGGTATAGTGTGAGTGGCATTTAGGTGTGTACTTTTCATTTGGTGTTTGTTGGTAATATTAGGTTGTATGTTTATAGTGTTATTAGTAGAAGGTATATATTCCAATCTATTTTTGTGGCCACTTCTATCTAGAGCTTCGTTATAGAAGGTCGCATTTTTATCAAATACATCTTGGTTAGACGAAAGGTTAGAAATTCTAAGTGATATATTATATGCAAGGTTTTTAAGGATAGATTTAGGGTGATTAGATTGTGAGTGTATGTAGTGTAAGTTTTGGTTGGGTTTATGGTAAGGTTGGTAGATACCCGTAGCTAAGTCTAAAGTTATATCTAGGAAATTAACTACTTTACTTGTGTTTTCAAAATTAATATGAAGACTATAATAGTCTTTAAGGAAAGTTCT
>OZ024742.1:289927786-290010286 GCA_964016885.1 Eledone cirrhosa
TGCTAGACGATGTATCAAGGAAAATCGTGATATTGTAGGGGAGAAGTGTGTCCGTAATGATAATGGTGTACTTGCCCTCACTGATACTGATAAGAAGGTAGCCTGGAAGTGTCACTACGACAGACTATTAAATGAGGAGAATAAATGGGAAAAAGATAGTCTGCCCCAAATCGATCCAATAGAAGGAACAGCGGTGCAAGTTAAAGGTAGTATAATAAGTAAGGCAATCAAAGATATGAAGACAGGCAAGGCAGCTGGGCCTTCGGAGATAGTTGCTGAAATGCTGAAAGCAGAATGGGGTCATACCAAAAGACTGGCGTAGCAGCATCATCATTAGCTGCTACAAGGGCAAAGGGGATGCTCATAAAGGGGAAACTATAGAGGCATTAAGTTAGTTGACCAGGTCATGAAGGTCACAGAAAGAGTTATAGCTCAACTAATCAGAGAGCGAATTGATCTAGATGAAATGCAGTTTGGGTTTGTGTCAGGTAAAAGTACCACAGACGCACTTTTCCTTGTACGACCACTACAGGAGAAGTACCTACCTAAAAGTAAACCCCTCTACTTAGCTTTTGTAGACCTGGAGAAAGCCTTTGACAGAGTCCCCTGCTCCATTATCTGGTGGGCCCTTAGAAAACTAGGTGTAGATAAATGGCTTGTGAGAGCTATACAACTCATGTATAAAGAAACAGTCAGTAAGGTTAGAATTAACAATGAATATAGTGAAGAATGTAGTGTAAAAGTTGGTGTTCCTCAAGGCTCTGTCCTTAGCCCACTCCTATTTATTATTGCCCTTCAGGCGATAACAGAGGAGTTTAAGACTGGCTGCCCATGGTTACTTCTATACACAGATGATCTAACTCTCATAGCTGAATCTATGGCTGAACTAAAGAAGAAATTCCAAACATCGAAAGGCCTTAAAGTTAACTTGTCTAAGACTAAAGTTCTGGTATGTAGAAAGGAAAATAGGGCACAGGAGCCCTCTGGGAAATGGCCATGCTCAGTGTGTAGGAAAGGAGTAGGTATAAATTCCATTTTATGTCCCAAATGCAAACTATGGGTACATAAAAGATGTAATGGGATTACAGGTAAACTATCTAAGAACGTAGATTTTATATGTGGCCGATGCTCAGGTGCAATAAGTAGCAAGTGCTCACAGGATACTAGCTCCTTCTATTGCCCAGATGGTTCTATAGAAATAGTGAACACATTCTGTTACCTGGTGGAGGGTGCTCTGAAAGTACAGTAGCCAGAGTCAGAACGGGATGGAAAAAGTTCAGAGAGCTTATACTGCTCTTGGCCACAAAAGGTTTCTCTCTAAAAATGAAAGGCAGATTGTATGATGCCTGTATACGAACAGCAATGCTACATGGCAGTGAGACATAGGCATTACATGCAGAGGACCTGCGCAGACTGGAAAGGAATGAAGCATGCATGCTCCGTTGGATGTGTAATAGTAATATACGTGAACGGCAAAGCATAAATGAACTAAGTGAGAAATTAGGAACAAGAGGGATCAGATGCTGTTTACTTGAGAGAAGACTACGTTGGTATGGCCACATGATGCGCATGAAAGACGACAGCTGTATAAAAAAGTGCAGGGCGATCAAAATTGATGGTTGTTACGGAGTAGGTAGACCCAACAAAACCTGGGACGATCTGATAAATTCCGACCTTACACACTTGCACCTCTCTAAGACAATGTCACTAGACCGAGATCTTTGGCGTTACACAGTAATACAGAAGACCCGCCTTACCTATGTACAAAGCGAAACCTACAGTCGGTAGGCACCTCTTAACCAAATATACACCCAATCCACTACCCCTACCCTATCTTCGCACTCCCACCAACACCACCCTCTCTCTATAAAGTTGGTACCACCACATCCAGTCCAAATAAATGGGATAATGAGATCGAGATCGTGTAGGTGTCACGACAAAAAACACACAGTCCACGCTGT
This sequence comes from Eledone cirrhosa, assembly GCA_964016885.1. Classification (NCBI taxonomy): domain Eukaryota; kingdom Metazoa; phylum Mollusca; class Cephalopoda; order Octopoda; family Eledonidae; genus Eledone; species Eledone cirrhosa. Next base: position 289,929,748 of record OZ024742.1, read on the forward strand.
AATGTGGTTGTGTAGGTAACACGGTAAAAAGTTCCCAGTTCCACACTGTAAATGTGGTTGGTGTTAGGAAGGGCATCCAGCCATAGAAAACCTGCCAGATAGTCCTATATGAGCGACACACGGTCACCCGACCAACCTTGCCTCAAGTGGGACAACTCCCATCTAAACCCATGCTAGCGTGGAAGATGGATGTTAAACAAAGATGATGATGATGATGATATGTATATACATATATGTATATAAATATATATTTATATCATCATCATCATCATCATTTTACGTTTGCTTTTCCCTGCTTGCAGCACAGCATCTCTCCACTTGTCATGGTCCTTTGTTATCTCCTCCGTGAGTTTCAGCGATCTGAGGTCTGCTCTCACCACCTCCGCCCATGTTTTTCGTGGTCTACTTCGTCTTCCTTCTACTGGGATTTCTTGGCATTTCTTTACCCAGCGGTCATTCTCCATGCGCATCATATGTCCATACCATCTCAGCCTTCTCTCCTTCACACCACAACTTATCCCTCTTATACCCAGTTTCTTTCTGAACTCGTCTATGCTTGGTTGTTCACGCTCATTGACATTGCACATCCAACGGAGCATACTTGCTCATTTCTCTCCAGCCGTCGAATATCCTCTGCAGTTGCTGCCCATCTCACACAGGCATCATATAACCATCCTTTCGTACGCAGGGAGAAACCCTTCTTTGTCAACAGAGGAAGCAGCTCCCTAAACTTCTTCCAATCCGTCCTTATTCTAGATACTATGGCCCTCCCATGCTAATCTGATCACCTAGGTACCAGAAGCTATCAACCACTTCTATAGAACCCACCTGCATTTGAAAAATGTGCCTATCACTGCGATTACTACTGCCAACTTTACCTGTACATCTACTGCATATGTAGTTTTCCCTACCTGTTAGTTTGCCTGCTATACCACTACCTCTCTTGTGTACCCAAGATCTGCATTGCGTACATTTCTCTGTAAAGTTATGTTGGTACCACAACATCCAATCCTAAATAAATGAGATTGTGTAGGTGTCATGACAAAAAAAACACACAGCCCACGCTGTAATGTGGCCATGTAGGTAACGCGGTAAAAACCTCCCAGTCCACACTGTAAACTTAGTTGGTATTAGGAAGGGCATCCAGCCGTAGAAAACCTGCCAGACAGTCCTAAACGAGCGAGACGACCAATCTTGCCTCAAGTGGGACAATTCCCATCTAAACCCATGCTAGCGTGGAAGATAGACGATCTTTGTCCCATTTATTCTCCTCATTTAGTAGCCTCTCATAGTGACACTTCCAAGCTACCTTCTTATCAGCGTCAGTGATGGCAAGTACACCATCATCATTAGGGACACACTTCTCCCCGACAATATCACGGTTTTCCTGGACACATTGCCTAGCAATCCTGAACACCTCCCTTTTTTGGTGTGTCCTTATGGTTTTGGTCCATCCATTCCATCTTCCTATGGGAGTCTTTTTAGCCATTGAGGTTATGGTGGGGGGGTCTACCTCTTATAGATCTACTAGGGCAGAAACCGCTAAGGTCATAATTATCTAAGTATTCAGTATCATAAGGAAGTCTAAGTAGGAGGCCCAGTACATCTGTGTCAACATCGCAGAACTCCACTTCACTCTCACTGATTATTTCCATACATTTTTCCACAGCAAAATCAATGTCAATGGATGGATACAGGGATACTACATCCATACTGCCTATTATGCAGTTTGTTAAGTTTTCGTTGTACTCATTGATTCTACTGAGGAGGTCCTCTGTGCTGTCAGATATATCTGGGGACATTTTAATTATGGGGCGTATAATCATAAAGAGGAAGTAGGAGATCCTGTAATTACTAGCAATATTGGCTCTGCATACAGGTCTTGTTGGTGGTTCTGTCATAGGGTCGTTAGTTGTTTTATGCTTTTTGCGGAGTCCATATAAGGGTGGTATGTCATTGTTAGAGGTTTGTAAATTATTGGCTGTGTGTCTACTTGGTTTTAGGATGTCGGTCCACATCATCATGTGAGCATTGAGGTTCTTTTCTCTTTACTGATGTGTCTGGTGTGTTGTTTTGCTCGTGTTGATGATGTGGGGCTGCATAGCCTTGATGTTGTTTGGCATGCTGTTTATTGACATCCTACCAGATTTATATACTTAGTTTTTCTCTCAGTTCATCTATGCTTCATCATTCATGCATACTAACATTACACATCCAACAGAGCATATTCATTGCATCTCTCTTCAGCCTTCACATATCCTCTGCATTAACTGCCCATGTCTCACTGTCATGCAATATTACATGGTGGCCCCCTTTGATTCTGTTTCCACAACAGGAATTTCTTCTCTAGCTATTCCACAGACTCAGCTACAAGAACCTGGTTGTTAGCATACAAAAATGTTCCCATGAATGGCCTAGGGAACTATAATAAGCAGGAGAGAGCTGAGGACAGAGCCCTGATGAACACCTACCTGCACATTGAATTCCTCATTAAACTCATTACTTACTCTCATTTTACTGATAGCACTTCTGTACATGACTTGCACTGCTCTCACAAGCCATTCTTCTATGCCTAGTTTCCTTAATGACCACCAGATAATAGATCATACATCCATGGTATTACATTTGCCATCCTTCCCACTCCCTGGGACAATGCACCCTACTCCCATAGTAAAAATATACTCAGTACACTCTGTATAGTGGTTAGTGTTAGAAAGAACATCCCACAATAGAAACCATGCCAGGGTTGAGTGGACACAAAATCTTTTCTAGTGATAGCGTCATGAAAAATGCACCCACTAGTCTGTAAAATGGTGAGCATTAATAAGGGCTTCCAGATGTAGCAAACTTGCCAAACAAAGGGTTGAAAGGATACTTCCATTGTGTCAATGGCACAACAACCTTCCTAGTTCTGGTGCCATGATAAAATGCACCCAGTACACTCCACAAAGTGGTTGTCATTAGGAAGGGCAGCCATCTATAGAAATCATGCCGAATATAGAGATAGGTGCATGTCTCTGCTCTCCCCTCACCTGCTCCCCTCCTCTCCTATCATTGCCTTCCCAGCTTAGCTAAGGACATGAGTGTCAGAGTGTTGAAAAGTTGTAGTGCTGGTGCCACAATAAAAAGCACTTGGTCCACCCTGTAAAGTGCTGATATCACAATAAAATGTACACAGTACATGCCGTGAAGTGGTTGGCATTAGGAAGGCCATCCAGTTGCACAAACCGTGCCAAAATGAAATGTATGAGCGAGATGCCGTCATCTGATTTGTCTAATCTCAGAACATGACAATTCATCTAACCAATACAGACATGGAAAATAGATATAAAACAATGATGATATATATATATATATAGAGAGAGAGAGATATCATTATAAAAAGGGAGTTTGTACATTGACCGCTAATAACATTAAATTGATAACACTGGTCTGCGATGTTTTCAAGGTCTAACATATAATACATGATTTTAGGCCAGTTTTTTTCACTGAATCCAAAAATCATGCTCATTTTACTCAATCAGATCAGGTTAATGAAATATTAGCACATTAAAAATATCCTAAATTCCGATCTATTTGTAGGTGAATAAAACGCAATATTGAAAATATTAGACTGATTTATTCACAGAAGGCTTACAAAATATTTTGAATAGATAGCAAGAAGAGTATAATGAACTAAGGAAGCTACTCATGGATGAATGGTCTCTTCAGGGACTTCCGTTTGTGCTGAGCAGACTGCGCATCCCTCTTTCGGCACCAGCAGTAGTCGGCCAGAAAGTTGACATCCCATCGGCCTTGATAGCGTTCCTCCATAACACTGATATCTTGGTGAAAGCGCTCACCATGTTCTTCACTGAAGTCTCCACAATTCTCTGGAAAATAGTTCAGATGAGACCGGAGGAAGTGCATTTTCACTGACACGTGCGCACCAAGTTGGCGGAAATTCTCCATTAACTCATCAACCACCTTCTGATACTGGGAACTTCTGTGGTTGCCAAGGAAGTTTGCAATGACTGACTTAAGGGACAACCAGGCAGAGAGTTCAGCAGGATTCAGTGCATCATCAAAACTAGTATCCTTGATGAGTTCCCTTATTTGAGGACCATCAAATATACCTGCCTTAATTTTCTCCATGCTTTTTCGTTGAAACTTCTGATGGAGGAAAGCAAATCCTCCACCTTCCCTGTCCAATGCCTTTACAAAGTTCTTCATGAGACCGAGTTTGATGTGGAGGGTTGGAAGCAATATCTTGCTCGGTTCAACCAGAGGGTGGGACAAAACGTTGTGTGATCCAGGTTTTAATCCTTGTCTTAATGGCCACTCTTGTCTGACATAATGCTGATCATCAGCACGGCTATCCCATAAGCACAGAAAGCATGGATACTTTGTGTAACCACCTTGAAGTCCTAGGATGAGTCCAACAACTTTAAGATCTCCACAGATCAACCATTTATGTTTCTGGTAGTTCAGAGCAGACAACAGACGTTCCATGCTTTTGTGGGATTCTTTCATTTCAACTGAGTGCCCAACAGGGATCGATGAAAACTTGTTTCCGATATTCAGAAGAACTGCTTTGAGACTTCTGTTAGATGAGTCAATGAAAAGTCTCCATTCCATAGCATCATACTTCAGACCAAGTAATTCAATCAGGTCAGCAATATTGCTACAGTAGACCAGTGAAGATGCTTCATCAAACATGAAGAATTTTCTAAATTCTCTCTCGCGGTCCCGATGCCAATAGAATGTTGTTCCTGGCACCAGTAGACGTTTCTCTCGAAGACAAGAACCCAGTAGCTGGGCAGACTCCTTCGAAAGGTTCAGGTCTCGTGTCAGGTCATTGAGTTCGGCTTGGGTCAACGGCACCGGTTGGTCGTCCTCTTCTGACCTGTATTCATCACACTTAGCTGTATCAATCATGTCACTAGATTCGGAATCAGAACTAGATTCCATGGTGACACTTGGCTCAGGAACAGGAAGATCGGGGCCATGGGGGACTGGCTTTATGGCAGAAGGAACATCAGGGTATTGAACATGGTGCTTGTTCTTGCGATTGATGCCTTTTAGATTTGTCATGCAAAAGTAGCAGTCGGTAACGTGATCTTTCCCTTCCCTCCACACCATTGGGACACCAAATGGCATACTCTTCCTTTTCTTGTTCCTCCAATCCCGTAAGTTCTCTACACATGTTTTGCAGCAGATATGGGGAGCGAATAGCTTATCCTGGTCCCCTAGTTTGACTCCAAAGTAAGCGTGATATGCCTTCTTCACAAAATCCGTGATTTTTGCTTGACGGTCTGGAAGAACCACATGTCCGCAGATGTAACAGAACCTATTAGGATGGTTTTTACACTTCCGATCCATTTTTCTAGACCGGAAAAGAGAAATAAAAATAATTATTAAAGGTTACCCACGACCCGGTTTTGCAAAAGCAAAGCCTATAAACGCTTGGATTGCGATATTTTAGAAAAATATGCTGGAAAAGAAATAGACTATATCTTAGAAACCAGACCTGACCCAGAAAAATAAACTATTTTTGAATTCAGCATGCAAAAAGGGTCCTAAATCATTTGGAAAACCCTTGACCTTTTAAAAAAAGTTTTGAAACGCAGACCAGTGTAATAATTAAGGTTTTTTTGTGTATTTTCAACTAATCTGACCTGCATTATTGTTTCTGTGCGTGTGTATACACGTGCTTGCCTGTGAGTCTTTTATATTGTTTGTGTGTGCACGTTAGTGCGTATGTGAATTCTTTTGTTTTTATATATATGAGACAACCCATCTAATCCATGCTAGAATGGAAAATGGACGTTAAATGATGATATATATATATATATATATATATATATATAAATTCAGGTTTGAGGTTCACCACTGTATAGAGCTGGTCAATTCCATATGGTCAATCTTAATGTAATAATATGGAGAGTACTCAACGTAAAGCAGTTCAACCGTCTTTGTTTTTGTAGTTGGTGGTGCTAGTACGGAGTTAAATATTATAATGAAATGACAGGAGGCTGGACTTGTGTAAATCCTTGAAAGGTTTATTATACTATGATCATTTCAATGACCGGGTTCCGTATGAATCCGGTGATATCATCAGGTATTCGAAATATAATAAGTGAATGTAATAGATAAAATCCATGGGGCTGAAAATCAAAGACCTGAGGACGACCGCCATCCAGCATCTTCCACCTTTGCCGGTCGCCCTCAAGTGACGTGGCTAAAGCTTATATGCATTATCTGACTGCAACTTGAACTATATTGTATTTCTCCTGTGTTTTGATCTCTCCATTTACTCCACCACCACTCTTGTTTGTTTATTTATATCTTTATATCTTTCTACCTTTGCTGTATTAATGTTTTTTCCACGTATTCTACTTCTATACATCCATGTACCTTTTACTCCTCTTATTCGGGCTTTTACTCGTGTGTACCTATTAGCACACGGCACTAGAATGTCTCCCCCTGGGAACATAAATACTGCAACCTGAACTATATTGTATTTCTGCTATGTCTTGATTTCTCCATCTTACTCCACCACCACTCTTGTTGGTTTATTTATATATTTATACCTTTGCTTTATTAATGTGCTTTTCCACGTATTCTACTTTTATGTGTCCATGTATTTCTACTCTTATTGGGACTTTTACTCACTTGTACCCATTAGCACACGACACTAGAATGTCTCCCCCTGAGAACAAAAATAAATATTACCTGACTATATCTCTTACTCTACATCCCACTAGGATAACTTATAGAGGATCTATATAATACAATTAACGTTTCTTCATAAAAGACTCTCTTTAACTAAAACCCGCAACCCAAAACCTTAAAAAAGTTTTTTAAATGTTTAATTTTCAATTTTCTAATTGTTCAATTCTCAGTCTTCTTACTCTTTAATTTTATAATGTTATTCTGAATTCTTTCAACTTCATCCTATAAATCTAAACAATATTTTAACATTCCAACTTTCTGTCGGACTGTTGGGTTGGTTTTCCTGGCGACGGGACCGGCCCCCTGGCGCATAGGCCTACCTTGAGTGCTTGGAAAAATAAATTTCCCCTTTCGGTAAATGAAACTACTCGGAGTGGCTTGATTCGCCCCAGGGGGCCGGCGCGCAGCCGGTTTTTTGACCGCCATATAGTACCTTTAAATTACAGATCTAATCATAACTATTAGATGTATCACGCCTACCTCTACTTAAGCAAATCCCCCTCCTGGGTAAAGGAATAGTACTGGTTTTGTACAAGGATGGCCTAACGATGTGGGCTGACTTCCTGCTGGCGCACCTGGAGTCTGTTATACATTCCTAGAGTGCTCGGAAAAATCGATTTCCATATCTTTCGCTAGGCGATATCACTCGGAGTGGATGGGCTGCCCAAGCATGTAGTTTGACGGTTAATCAAAGACATAATCTTTACTCTATAATAAAATTTAAGTTTCTTCATAAAAGACTCTTCTTTGCTTAAACCTCGCAACTTTTAAAATGTTAAACTGTCTAACTTTCAATTTTCTAATTTCTTTAATTTTATAATGTTAATATTAAATATTAATTTTTTAACTTCATCCTATAAATCTAAACAAATATGTAACGTTCCAATCTTCTGCTCACACATTATAACATACAGGCCCCCACTATATTTACCTCTGCTAAAATACTTTGAAAATATTTTTTTCGCGCCATTCCTGGCCTGACTGTAGTAGTCTGACATTAATATCGACCTCTCTTCCTCTTTCTTTCTATCTTTCTTCTTGTAGCCATTAACCTTAACCCTGACTTTTTTTCTTCCTTTTCTTCCTTCTCTTCCCCCTTCTTTCTGTCTTTCTCCTTGTGGCATGATATTAACGCTGACTTATCTTCCTCCCCCTTTTTGTTTGCCTATATTTTACCAGTAGTAGTTGTTAAGATACGGGTCCCTTAGAATCATTTTTTTCGCGACATTCCTGGCCTGACTGTAATACCGATCTTTCCTCCTCTTTCTTTCTGTCTTTCTTCTTATAGCTGACATTAACCCTGACTTCTCTTCTTCTTCCTTTTCTTCCTTCCCCCTTCTTCTCTCTTCTTTCTTTCTTTCTTTTTTCTTGTGGCATGATATTAACGCTGACTTATGTTCCTATCCCTTTCTGTTTTCCTTTATTTGACCGGTAGTAGCACACTGTAAGCTTTAGCCACGTCACTTGAGGGCGACCGGCAAAGGTGGAAGATGCTGGATGGCGGTCGTCCTCAGGTCTTTGATTTTCAGCCCCATGGATTTTATCTATTACATTCACTTATTATATTTCGAATACCTGATGATATCACCGGATTCATACGGAACTCGGTCATTGAAATGATCATAGTATAATAAACCTTTCAAGGATTTACACAAGTCCAGCCTCTTGTCATTTCATTATAATATATATATATATATATATATATATATATATATATATATATATATATATATGTGTGTGTGTGTGTGTTTATCAACAACACTTTAGTATACAGGGTAGAGACTTGACGAAGTACATAAGTGGGTCTGTTTACTCCAGAGTATATTTATAATCATGAAGTACAAGTCAACAGGTTATAATTTTATAATTCACTTCGTTTATTCATAATTGCTGTTATATATATTTCGGTGATAACCATTATGCAACAGTTATGACCTCATCAGACAGCTAGAAGTTGAACAAAAAACCAAAAAGAAGAAATGAAGCTTACTTCTGTTGTTTTGATTCATTGATATACCTCGGACTGATATTTGGTGTTGCTTACTAGTAATACCAAAATATGTCCTCTTTTATTTCAAATGATTGCAATTCCCAGTGAGAGTCAGTTGCACAATTACCATTAACAAGTCCCAAGGTCAAACTCTGCAGGTTGTCTGTCTCCATCTAGAAGAGGGATGTTTCTCACATGGTCAATAGTATGTAGGTTATTCCAGACTAGTAAGACTCCACAAACTCTTCATATATGCTCCAAAGAAAAAAATTAAAAACATTGTATATATTGAAGTTCTGTAAATGTTTTATTTTCGTAGAATACATTTTTCTATTATTTTCTTTCTTTATTTTCTGTTGCCTTCTTTTCCAAAAATGGAATGAGGTAGGGGGGACCTTGCATTTTCCAAGCCTTGGCGATTTCTTCAGTGCAAATAACAGGCAGGAAGGGAGCATAACACTCAGAGTTACAGATAAGCACCTTTCAGCCATTTCCATTTATAGAGAAGCAATTCCTTGATACTAAGTGTTCCCCAATTTACAAATCCACCATTCCAACGAGGAGTGGCTGTGTGAAAGAGCAAGCATTGCTCCCCAAGACATCACAGTGAATGCCATCAACAAAATCTTTTACAAATGATCCCTGGAGGTAGCCAGACCTATAAATCTATCACCACTAAAATCATAGTATACATGGAACATCTGTCAGTGTTTTATAATTCTCGTAGAATACATTTTCCTTTTATTTTCTTTATTACTTTCTGTATTTAGATATTCTAGATAAATTTTAAAAATTGTTATGCAATATTTAAATACCTTTTAACATCTTTTATTCTAAGGAAAATGGACATTACGACAGACAACAATAGGTGCCTTAAGCACAGTGCAGACGAGCGTGAAGGCTGGGAGTAAATATACAGGGTGCGAATGATATTTATTCGCAAGATTACTGTCTAGGAAAAAATAACACAGTAGTCTTATTTTTTAAGATATATTTATCAAACTTGCGTCAGTTTGTCTTCATGACTTGTTCTTTCGATCTCACTCGGTAAACCTGCCATTGGCTTTGATGACGGCCTCAAGGCGGCCTCAGAACTGGCTACAGGCCTTCGTCACTGTCCCCCGACTTAAGCCCCTAAAGGCACTTGTGATCCTGGCCTTCAGATCGTCTTTCGTATTGCAGCTAGATCTGTTGGTGTCTCGTTCCACTGCATCCCACACAAAGAAGTAGAGGGGGTTGCAGTCAGGCGAGCTGGGATGCCAGATGTCAGGTGAAGTGTGGTCAACAAAGTTCTCTGACAGCCAGGCTTGGGTCTTTCGGCTAGTATGGCAGGGCGCTGAGTCTTGTTGCAACACGTACGGCCTACCTGCAGCTACCTAGTCGATCCAGGGCTTTACTACGTCGCTCAGAACGCGGATGTAGCCATCGGTGTTCAGCTTGAGGCCCTCAGGGAAGAAGTGAGGTGGCATGACGTCACCTTGACTGCTGACGACACTTAAGACCAATGTTGTCACTGGAAACTTTGTCTGCATGACTCTGGGCACGTCTTTGGATGAGACAGCGAGCCACCTGTTCTGGAAGTTAATCTTTTGGTCTTGGCAGAAGTTTTTCTCGTCGGAGAAAAACCACAGCATGTCTGGCTCCAGTGGGTGTTTCAACTTGTTGATCAGCTTCTTTGTGTGGTTCAGTCGCTTTTCTTGCATCACCTTTGACAGAAATTGTCCTTTCCTCATCTTGTATGAAACGTAGCGAATGTCTTCATGTACCACCATTGCAAGGTATGCATCGACTTGCTAGGTTCATTGTTGATGATATCCTGAACTTCAGCGACGAACTCGGGCGTTCTGAAGGCGTCAGATCATCGATCATGTGTTTTCCTCTCTGATGTTGCTTCGTAGTCGAATCCTGAATCTTCCAATTCCTTTCTGACCTTTTCCACCATTCTCCTGATGACGCTGGGAAAGTCTGAAATTTCCTTATTTGTCCTCCCGGTGCGGATTCCAAGAAGAACTCCGTGTCTCTTCTACAAATTTGGAGGTTCAAAATTATTCATAATCAATTATTCTGAAAATAAATAATAGAAATATAGTCACTGTTTTTATGAAGACAAGAGTGACAACGGAAGTAAAAAAAAATTACATAAAATTAGCAGTTGAAAATTGCGAACAAATATTGTCCACATATATATAATGATGATAATTTAGAGGGATAAGCTAAAATTATTCTTTCAGTACTAAGATATACTTATAATATAAAATTATGTGAGATTTTAATTTAAATAGGTACTCTTTAAAATGAATAGTTTGAAATATAGTTGCACACACACACACACACACATATATATATATATATGCAAAAGTTCTATTTAAATTGTTGGGATACAACAAGTAAATATTTTTATAACTGATATAAAGCACTCGACAAGTATTTGGAGTAGATATACGATATTAACAAATAGAAACTATATTTATAAAACCATATTTATTTCATTATACATATTTCAAGGATACCAAGTTAAATTATAAAACTGGTATATATTGTATTTTGTCTGATGAAGGCATACCATAATTTAACTTGGTATCCTTGAAATATGTATAATGAAATAAATATGGTTTTATAAATATAGTTTCCATTTGTTAATATCGTATATATATATATATATATATAAAAGGTTTATAATTTTCTTCTTCAAACTCTCTAGTTATATCATAGCTCTAATATGAAACATTCTTTACATGTATAATAAATACTGGTCAGTTATTAGGCTGTGGCCATGCTAGGGCACTGCCTTAATTTAGTCAATCATATTGACTTTAGTACTTGTCTTCAAGTCTTGGTACTTATTTTATCAATCTCGTTTTTGTTAAATTACTGAACTTAAACACACACATATATGTGCAACAGCCATTTCCTATTTCTATCTACCAAATTCCATGCACAAGGCATTGGTCAACCTGAGGTTATAATAGGTGCTATACAGTAGGAGTGAACCAGAAACCAGGTGGTTGTAAAGAGAACTCCTTAACCACACAGCCATAACTTTAGAGCTTAAATATCTTCAGTTGTTTTATTATTAGTATGTAAATAGCCAAATGGTGTTTAAATTGCTTTAGTCTGATAATCCAGTACTTTATAAAGACTAATTACTGATGTAATGCGATTAGTATTAATCTTATTCCTGTGTTAGTAACAATCAATGATTACATATGTTTTATATAGCCTGAAGACAGTATTGTGTTCCTAAATATATTGCAAGTGTGATGTAACTGGACTACAATTTCTAATATCAAAATAAATGTTTGCAGTGTTATGTTTATCGTGAAAATCTCTTCAGCTATCTTATGTTTTTGGTTCCAACTGGTAATAACCGCTCTCTCATTGTAAACATTCTTAACTGTACATACATACATATATGTATATATATAATATGTACGCACACATATATATATAATTTTTTTAATATATTGCTCTTAAATTGTTGGAAGCATCAAAATAATATTTTTATATAATTGTTATATTTTGAGAGAGGCACTTGACTCCTCTGTTGAGTTTCCCCATCTCAATCCTCCCTCGTTCCCTATATGCACCCTCCACACACATTCTTACCTCATCCCTCTTTTCAGGCCAAGCCATGCAGGCACAGAAAGAAGAAACAAGTGTTCCCCCAACATCCTGCTTCCTCTCACATCCCCAAATCACCTTTCTTGTCCAACCCCTGTTGACACGGAAGAAAAAAAGATGTGTTCCCTACTCCCACCCACATCCCTTCCCCTTGTCCAGCCCATGCCTGCATGGAAAACCAGGCATGCTTTACAATATACAACCAAATTCAACTTACTCTCTTCTTGGCCACCTCCATAACTTAACGCATCCTCTTTCATGGTGGTTTGAACCCTCCCCCCACTCCCATCAATGCTTCAATAAAATACACCCAGTCCTCTCTGTAAGGTGGTAGTGCTTTTGCCACAATAAAAGCACCGTTTCACACTGTAAGGCAGTAGTGCTGGTGCCACAAATAAAAGCACCTCGTCCTCTCTGTAAGATAGTAGTACCAGTGGCATGATACAATGCTCCTAATACATGCTGTAAAGTGGTTGGCATTAGGAAGGGCATAGAAACCAAGCCCAAAATGTAGCATATGAACAAGATGTGTTCACCTGACTAGTTGAAGCTCGGTACATGACAACTTGTCTAACCCATGCAAGTACAGAAAATAGACGTTAAACGATGATTATAATGATTATATATATATATAGTACTAGAAATTTCTTTTACCACATTATTTACAATAGGCAAATACCTTTCTTGGACACAATCCCATTGGTTAAATCATTAAAAATTAAGAGAGAACTTGCTTTCCAGGAAGTGGATTTAATTTGTGAGAATATTTTCATTCAGTCATATCAAGGAAGCAACAACCTCCTGAGTACTGGTGCCACATAAATATAAAGTGTAATCCTAATAAGACTGTTTTTGCATCCCTGTGTTTGTTTTGTTTTATTTGTTCAACTATATATATATATATATATATATATATATATATATATATATATAGTGCTGGTGCTACAACAAAAATCACTTAGTACATCCTCTAAGGTGGTTGGTGTTAGGAAGGGCATCCAACCATAGAAATCTTGCCAAATATAAAATGTAATGAGCAAGAAAGGTTTCTCTAATCTGTCTGGTCTCAGTCCAACCAGCCCATGCTAATGTAGAAAGTGGACATAAAATGATGGTGGTGATTCTATCTAAAGTGTAAGGCAAATATAGCTGAAGAGAGCACTCTGTGTATGCATATGAATAGAGCCTTACTGTCTGAATATGGCAAATGGAAAACACCCTCCAATCAGCCAAAACTATCCTTGCAATTTTAAGACCTAAACTCCCTTTAGTAAGATCAAAATATTTGTTGCTTTCACCAACTTGTCTAAACGACAAGGGCCACATTCACAGCCGAGGAATTATATCCCTTGCTTGCTCTCCAAGACCTGAGCATCCCCAAAGAGAATTTTGGTTTTGAACTTGTGAGGATAGTCTCAATATATGGTGGTGATAGTAGTGGTGTTGATGATGGTGATGTTGGTAATAATAGTGGTAATGATGATTGTGATGGTGTTTATGATAGTAAAGGTGATGATGGTAATGATGGAAATGATGTTGGTAGTAGTGATGGTAATGATGATGATGGTGATGTTGATGATTTTGGTAATAATGGCAGTGATGGTGATGATGAATGTTTAAGGTAAAGACTGAAGTACTTGTGATCTGTAAAGTTTGTTAATCATCAACCAAGCACTTGATTGACCTGCTATAGTGAGGTAGATTAATATTATACTACATTATCAACATAAAAAACAACAATAGCAACAACATCAAAATTATATGACATCAACATCATCATCAAGACCAATAATAGCATCATCATCATTGTTGTCATCAACAACATAAACATGAACAACATCGGCAACAATAACATTGACATCATCATCTATAACAAAAACAGCAACATCAACATCAATAACACCAACACCATCAACATTACCAGCAACAACATCAATATGTTCACTTGCATCACACCAAGATGGTAATACATTACCAGTAGTATATCAGTATACTTGCATAACTACATGTTATAATTATATGAGCATCTGATGATGTCATATGGAGACTGTCAGTGATATAACCATTGCATAACCATGTCATTGAAATATAAAGCAATTATGTAAAAGTAATCCTGCCTTAACAACATTTCATGTATGTATATATATATCATCATCATCATCGTTTAACGTCCATGTTCCACGCTTGCATGGGTTTGAACGGGAGTTTTCCCACTTGAGGCAAGAGTGGTTGTCTTGCTCGCATAGGACTGTCTGGCGGGTTTTCTACAGCTGGATGCCCTTCCTAACACCAACCACATTTACAGTGTGGGACTGGGAGGTTTTTACCGTGTTGCCTACACGGTCACATTACAGCGTGGACTGTGTGTTTTTTTGTCGTGACACCTACACGATCTCATTTGTTTCGGCCTGGATGTTGTGGCACCAACATAACTTTACATTGAAAGGGGGGTGTGGATGGGGTGGGGGTGGTGGGACGGGGGTGTATTTTGTTAGAGATGCCTACTGACTGTAGTAGGTTTTACTTTGTATTTAGGTAAGGCGGGTCTTCTCTATTACTGAGTACCGCCAAAGATCTCGGTCCAGTGACATTGTCTTGGAGAGGTGTAAGTGTGTGAGGTCGGAATTTATCAGGTCGTCCCAGGTTTTTCTGGGTCTGCCTACTCCGTGGCTACCGTCTATCTTTATTGTCCTGCACTTTTTTATACAGCTGTCGTCTTTCATGCGCATCACATGACCATACCAACATAGCCTTCTCTCGAGTAAACAACATCTGATCCCTCTTATTTCTAATTTTTCCCTTAGTTTGTTTATGCTTTGCCGTTCACGTATATTACTTCGTTCCTCTCTAGTCTGCGTATATCCTCTGCACACAATGCCCAGGTCTCACTGCCATGCAACATTGCTGTTCGTATGCAGGCATCATACAGCCTGCCTTTCATTTTTAGGGAGAACCCTTTAGCGGCTAATAGTGTTATAAGCTCTCTGAACTTTTTCCATCCAGTTCTGACTCTAGCTACTGTACTTTCAGAGCACCCTCCCCCACTGCTGATTTTGTCACCCAGGTAACGGAAGCTGTCCACTATTTCTATAGAACCCTCTGCGCAATTGAAAGAGCTAGTATTTTGTGGGCACTTGCTGCTACTTATTGCACCAGAGCACCGGCCACATGTAAGATCTATGTTCTTAGTTAGCTTACCTGTGATCCCACTACATCTTTTATGCACCCATACTTTGCATTTGGGACATAAAATGGAGTTTCTACCTACGCCTTTCTTACACACTGAGCATGGCCATTTCCCGGAAGGGACCAGCGCCTTATTTTCTTTCCTACAAACTAGAACTTTAGTCTTAGCCAGGTTAATTTTAAGGCCTTTTGATTCTAGGCCGTGCTTCCATGTTTGGAATTTCTTCTCTAGCTTGGCCATTGATTCAGCTATGAGCGTTAGATCATCTGCGTATAGGAGTTCCCATGGGCAGCTGGTCTTGAACTCCACTGTTATAGCCTGAAGGGCAATAATAAATAGTAGGGTGTTAAGAACAGAGCCCTGATGAACACCAACTTTTACGCTAAACTCTTCACTATATTCGTTGTTAATTCTAACCTTGCTGACTGTTTCTTTATACATGGCTTGTATAGCTCTCACAAGCCATTCATCAGCACCTAGTTTTCTAAGAGCCCACCAGATAATGGAACGGGGGACTCTGTTGAAGGCTTTCTCCAAGTCGACAAAAGCTAAGTATAGGGGTTTACTTTTAGCTAGGTACTTCTCCTGTAGTTGTCGTACAATGAAAAGAGCGTCTGTGGTACTTTTGCCTGACACAAACCCGAACTGCATTTCATCTAGATCAATTCTCTCTCTGATTAGTTGCGCTATTACTTTTTCCGTGACCTTCATGACCTGGTCGATTAATTTAATGCCTCTATAGTTACTCCTATCTAGGGCATCTCCTTTACCCTTGTAACAGTTAATGATGATGCTGCTACGCCAGTCCTTCGGAACAACCCCATTCTCTATGACTTGGTTTACTATCCGGGTGACCATGGTGTGTCCCACCGTTCCAGAGGCTTTCAGCATCTCAGCAACTATTTCCGATATATATATATATATATATATATATATATATATATATATATAAATTAGGAAAATTAACTAAGAGAAGAAAATGAATGAAAACAAGGCAGAACAAAAAAAAAAATTTATTAAAGGGGAAACCTTAAAAAAATATTTTAATTCCAAGGTCTTCAGCCATGCCGATGCACTTTGACAGTTTCAACCCTTACTGACGAGGATTCATTTTAATATTCCAAGTTGGATGATTTGTACTCTTGATGGTGTGTGACTTTATCTCCTCTATTGAACTATGTGGTGTTTTGGATGATGTGTCTTGAGTGCCTCACTGATAATACTTCCATCTATATTGGATCTTTTTCAATTTTTTTTTACTTTGAAGGCTTGATGGGTGTATTTATTTATTTATTCCACACACCATTATATCCTTTGAACATTTTGGGAAAAAATTGTTATTATAACTGAATTATGTAGTCGAACTTATAGTCTTGCACCTGTCTGTAATCCCTGGCTATGCTACATGTGCATCTAACCTTTTTAAAATATATTTTAAAATTTATATTTGAAATGCATGCTTTTTCACTTATTAACTTTCTTAATTTATCTGCAACAAACAGCATGTTTTTTCCGCCTCAGTTACCTTATATAAATTTTGATGCTTACAATTATCTAACCTCCCATATTATGTATCCTCCTAATGTTCTCGTGACAAAGTTTTGCTCTTATATTTGTGTTTGACTCTTGTTATCAACTCCGATGATTCTGGCCTTGTGCTAAGATGAAATAATCGTCTGTTATTAAATGTTTGAAAGATTAAAAACTCTTTGATTATCATTTACATTGTATTTTGGCTCTGTATTATACTTGTTATTTTATATTGAGCTATTTTCATACTTGTAACTGGGTAATATTTATTATTACCCACCATATATATATATATATATATATATATATATAACTATACTTATATATATATATATATATATATATATATATATATATATATATATATATACTACTAAAACTCTGTGATTGTGTCTTGCCTGTAATTTCATACAGCCAAAACAGTGCATAAGGGGAAAATATTTTGAAAGAAAGTTGCCCCTGAAATGGGAATACAAATAGAATAAAACAAGTTTTGCGTAAATCAGAGCATGGGTTCCCGAGATACAGGGTTTTTCTGGATACCTTCATAAATAGAAAGAGAGAAAGAGATAGTGGTTGTGAGAGAGTAGATTGAAAAAGAAACATGTCTGTGTATATTTTAATTATTTTTAAATGAACATGATTTTTAAAATATATTTTTAAGTGAATGTGACCCAACGAGTCACGGGTGGTCTAGTATATATATATATATATATATATATATATACACAGAGAGAGAGAGGCTCTTCAGCAGTGTCATAATAGGACAACTAGCTTAGTGCTGGTGATTTACATAATAAATGCACCCAGTATACTTTATAAAGTACTTGGTTATAGATAGGAAAGGCATCCAGCTGTACAAAACTTACCAAACAAAGGATTGGGATAACCTTTCAGCTGTGTGAAGACCTGACAACCTCCCTAGTACTAGTGCCATGATAAAATGCACTCGGCAGAGCGTTGGAATATTTTGCAAGCAAGATGCTCAGAAGAATGTAGAAATTTAAGTAAGATGCAGGCCCTTGGCCCGTCTGTGAGGTCAGTAGCACTTCATGAGTATGGGGGACCCTTGAATGACAACTCATTCAGCAGAAACAGACATTAAATGATGATGTTGATGATGATAATGTAGTAGTTGTTAGAATGAGCCAAACTTGAAGAAAAACAGAAGTCTTGATGCTGAAGTTTTAAAACATATGTATGTATATATAAACACCAATCTCTATTAAAACACACAAACATGTATATAGATATGTACAATAGCATTGTCTATGGCTCTAATCCTGATCATCTCAATCCACTTGTATGTAACTGTCTTAAGTACTTCAGTGTTTATATTTAACTTGTGTACTGATCTGTGTGTTGTCTTAATTCTGTCTTCTAATCAGTCATATGTTTAGACATGTGTTGAGGCTAGTATTGCTTTCTTTGCCTCTGTGTGTGCGTGTGTGTTTATATACACACACACATACACATGTGTATACAAACGAATGTTTTTAATCAGTCATATGCTTATGCATGTGTTGATTCATGCATATTCACATATATATATATATATATGTGTATACATATACAAGTGTGTATGTGTGTGTATATATATATACATATATATATGAATAAAGTTAGTCCTTCATCAGTGATCTTCCAACCATCATTGGTATTTCATCGCTTTAAAGACCATATACCTCCGGTTGGTGCGAGCAACGGCTAAAAAAAGTCGTTGGGACACGTAAATAAAGGGGACACGAGAGTGTAAACAAACAAAGATGGTGAAGCAACGAAAAGTGAGGAAGAACGAGTCAAGTCCAAAAATTTCCATGACTATAAGTTCGGTGAAATCGTGAACGAGAGAGAATAAAGACAATGAAACCTGGTTGGAATGTGAGCAAGGAAGGAATTCCGTACAGGTCTAACAGGAGGAAGAAGGGGTCTAGTCTGTGAATTCGGTGAACATAAGTTCTGTGAAATCGTAGATGAGAGAGAGAAAAAAAGCGAACTAGCCTGACCAAGAGTGCAAAAGAAAAGAATTACGCACAGGTCAAACGGGAAGAAGGAGGAGGAGGAGAGGTAGTAACAGAGAGTGAGTGAGTGAAGGGTGAGGAAGAGGCTAACAGAGAGAGTGACTGTTAGAGAGGGTTAAGATACAGAGAAAGAGGAAGCAGTAAGAACGAAATAGACGGGTCACAGCAGGGGAAAAAATATGTGTAAATATGAGAATAAACGTGCTGCGTGGTTGCAAATGGGTTACATATGAATAAAGTTAGTCCTTCATCAGTGATCTTCCAACCATCATTGGTATTTCATCGCTTTAAAGACCATATACCTCCAGATATATATATATATGAAAGTAATGAGTGATTATGTGTAGTGCTTAAATGTCTTGTATGAGTTTGTTTACATGTGTTTGTCATGCAGCAGAAATTTTCATAATACTTACTATATATTGGTACATTTCTTGATAAGCTCTGATCCATGTGACCATAGGAACATCACCATCATCACCAGTATCATCACTACCAGCACCATCGTCATCATCATTACTACCACCAGCATCATAATCACTATCATCAACACCACCACCATCACATCTGAAACTACCCAATACCACTGTTATTACCACTACCCCCCCCATCCCTATCCTCAACATATCAAAAATCTACCCTCTCTCAGTTCGGAATGACGTCTCAACTTCCAAGTAAGACTTTCTGTGAACATTTTGCATTATACACATTATATATACACTAATTAGACATACTTGTATATATATTTATATACATTATACATACTGTATATATTCATTATATATAAATACACACACACATGTATTTATATAAATATACTTCTCACCTTCCATAATACAGACCAAGACATTGTGTAAATATATCAATATATTATCCATACTTATTTATAGTGTACATTATACACAGAATATTCATACTTATATATACATAACTATATATATATAATTAAATTCCTTACATACCCCCCTCCCCCACTGCTATGAAGGAATTTAACCATGTACATGTCATTCCAAAATCATTGACCACTGCCCATGACAGATAAGAAAAACAACAATTTTTAGGATTGTTTGATTTGATACTTCTCTGTTTTGATTGCATGCCCATATATGGACTGTACCCCTTGATAAGTTCAGCTAGGTCCCTGCTGTCCTAATTCTACTGGTTTAGTTTGGATCTAGCTGTCGAAATGGCCGGAGCTCAGCCGTCGGGGTCTCGACTCTTTTCCTGTTACCCACTCTACTATCCTAAGTATCGAGTACTCTGGTGCGTTATGGTCCATCTGGTTCCTTACCACACTTTCTTTGTTATATATATATATTTGAATTAATAACAGCACGTATAATCACCAATAATATTTATATTTTATCTATTTATATAAATATGTATATAATTGACTGGTTGTAATATAATAAACTAAAATGTACTTACAACCTTAATTCCTTAAACTATAATTATATACATTATATATATAATATTATAACTCATGATTTGGTTATATATTTAAAAATTTTTGGATTAGTATTCTACCACTTCAACACATTTTTAATTTTTACATCTACTTGCACCCTAATAATAATATTAGCCTATCTTTCTTCCTTCTTCTTCATCTGATTCTTTTATAAAGTATCCTAATAATATAACGATTTTTTCAGTTCATTCTTCTACTTCATTTGCATATCCATCCTAAATGATTTGAAATTTTTCTCTTTTTCTTTCACTATCCAATTGGAACCTGAACCGTTAAGATCTGGTTTATCGGGTATGTCACTATTTATAAAACAAATTTTGTATTTTATCTGATGAGATCATACCAAAGTTTTTTGGTACCCTTGAAATATATATAATAAAATAAATATGGTTTTATAAATATAGTTTCCATTTATTAATATCATTGATATTATACTCCAGGAAACTTGTAGAGTGCTTCGAATCTGTTATAATAAATAAATTTGTTGAATTACCAGCAAATTATCTTCTGATGAAGGATTAGCGTCCGAAACGTTAAGACCTTCTTCCTGCTATATCAAGCGTTAACCTAATATATACCTTCCATATACTATACCGATTGTGTTGTTATTTCTGTTTACCTTTTACATACATACATATTTATGTGTGTGTGTGTGTGTGTATTGGTAAAGTTGATGTGACAAAAAGAATATGATTTACATTTAGTTTTGAAATTTTAAAACATTTTTGCTGTACATATTTGTAAAATACCCATCCATTCACATTACATATCTGATTCCTCTTATACTTGGAGTTGTGTAGGTCCTTTCCAACTCAGCCTTTTTGCCACTTGTTGCATTCCTGTATTCTCATTTATGATATTCAGCACCCTTGCGTCAGTTTTCACTAAATCAGCCCTAGAGAATATTTTCAAATTATTTGAAAATCATAGGCTGTGTCTTTCATTGTAAATATGATAATGAAAGTGTTAAAGTGTTTATATTTATCTAAAAACCTTCATCAAAATTTTATGTAAGAATTGTTGTTAGTTATGTTCCAAACCCCAATCTAATAATGAGAAAGAAAACGAAGAAAGACAGATAAAAAAATTAAAACAAAAATATTCTCCAATGAGAAAGCCCCCCAAAAGCCACAATCATTCTAACTGCTAGGGCATGTGCCCCCTCCCAGTTGTCCTCCTCCAATCTACAAGAGTAGGCTCATTTATTTGGGCCATGCTCGCAACTATTACCTTTCAACAAACTGGTTAAATGCTCCAGTGTGGTCAGACATAGACCATGAAAAAACACAAAGGTCAGTTGGTTGTAGATCACAGGTTCTCAACCCATTTAGGCCAAATGCCCCCTTTTGTCCCTCGAAATCACGAAACGCGCCCCCCCCCCCCACCCTATTTTTCCATTTTTCAATATACTACTGATTTTGATATCAGTAGATTATTAAAAAATTGATTAACAATATTCCAAAGATACCATTGCAGGCAGCTGAGAGTATAAATACATTCCTTGAAAGGAAATATATAAATTTCAAAAAAAGGAACATAAATGTTCTTTTTTATGAATAAGGACCAGTTGAATTTGTTATATTCCCACCAAGCGATACCAACTATTTTGAACATTTATACAAGAGCAACTCTGTCTATCCAAAGTGCTCTTATCTGGAAGAAAGTGGCAATTATATCATTCCAAAGCTTTCCAATTTTCCCTTTACTGAAACAGACAGAATAAATGTTGATATCTAACTTGATGTCCCCTCTGCTTTGTGAGCTTAGAGACCACGGAAGAAGATTTTCATGACCACGCGGGAGGGTATATTTATTAGTAAATGGTAAAATATATACAACAAATGAGTAAGTGAATTGTAGTAGATGGTTTCCAGTCCAGTCAGACTGCAACTACAAATAAAAAAAAATTGTTAGTTTGCTTTGTAACAATAACATATCCAAGTTTTTGGATAAATCAACTTACTTTAACTTTGACCTCATTTCAATGGGACCCTTGAACTTTATGGAGTCTAGCTAACTCTTTGACGTCAGGCTGGATTTTCGTAAGATGTAGCCGGAGATCTCCACGTGTAATTACATTGTAGCGGTTGCGAGCCTTACTGTGCAGTCTGGAATAGGCAGAGCAAATCTCTTAGCCTCTACATGTAGGTGTGGAAATCGACATTGAATTTCCTCTTGCATCTAAAAAAGAGGTTCACCTATTTTAGGAAATCTAATTTTGATCATGTCATCCGCTTGAAGTTCAATGAATTCTTCCTGAAATATAACGCCCAAATCATCGACATTAGCTATGAAGGGATCTGCTACCCACATTGGGATGTCCATCGGCAAAAGGTCGACAAACAGTTCTCCCATGTTGTCTTGTAGCGCATGGAGGTGAGCGGTATAAATTTGGAGTTGGTCATCGCTTACAATGTTTTGAACATTGGCGACACTAGGAAAATTATAGAATTCCCGTCAACAAAGATTCCTTTCGATGACATTCAATTTGGCCAGGAATGTTTTCACAGCATTCCTTGCTTTAAGCAAAGTGATCTTCTTCCCCTGCAAAGCCAAAATGATGCTATTGCATTTGTCGACGATGTTGGTGAGGTAGGCGCAGTTTTGCCTCACATCGAGGGTTTTCTTGTACAGTTCTGTGTTGCGTCCTCGTAGAAACTCAATGATAGAGTCGAACAGTTCAAAGAAGTGAGTAAGGCAATTACCCTTTGAAAGCCACCTCACTTCATTATGAAGGAGCAACTTGACGAATTCTTTGTCATTATGTTGGCACAGTTGCTGGAAAATTCGTTCATTGAGGAAATGCCGTTTGATAAAATTGATGACATCAAGGGCCACCTGCAAGGACTTGCTCAGCGGCTTGCTGAGTTTCATCGCAGCCAAGTGTTGTCGATGAATGACACAATGAACAACAAATACAGATAAATTTTCTTTCTTCAGAAGAGTGACAAAACCTTTATGTTGGCCGACCATTGCTCTTGCGTCGTCCGTAGCACATGATACAATGTGTGTTGTATTTGGTCCTAGCCACGGAGTAGGCAGACCCAGAAAAACCTGGGATGACTTGATAAACTCCGACCTCACACACTTACACCTCTCCAAGAAAATGTCACTGGACCGAGATCTTTGCGCTACACAGTAATACAGAAGACCCGCCTTGCCTAAGTACAAAGCAAAACCTACAGTCAGTAGGCACCTCTAACAAAAATACACCCCTGTCCCACTACCCCCACCCCATCCACACCACCCCTTCCAATGTAATGGTATGTTGGTACCACAACATCCAGTCCGAAACAAATGAGGTCGTGTAGGTGTCACGACAAAAAAACAGATAGTCCACACTGTAATGTGGCCGTGTAGGTAACACGGTAAAAACCTCCCAGTCCACACTGTAAACGTGGTTGGTGTTAGGAAAGGCATCCAGCTGTAGAAAACCCGCCAGACAGTCCTATACGAGCAAGACAACCAATCTTGCCTCAAGTGGGAAAATTCCCATCCAAACCCATGCTAGCGTAGAAGATGGACATTAAATGATGATGATGATGATGTATGTATTACCTGCCTGTGTTGTAGGTAGTCCTAGATGTATGTATTACCTTCTTATGTATTGTATGTGGTCCCAGCTGTATGTATTACCTGCTTGTGTGTTATATGTGGTCCTAGATGTGTGTATTACCTCCTTATGTGTTGTATGTGGTCCTAGATGTTTGTATTACCTGCTTATGTGTTGCATGTGGTCCTAAATGTATGTATTACCTGCCTGTGTGTTGTATGTGGTTCTAGATGTGTTTGCTACCTCCTTATGTGTTGCATGTGGTCCTAGATGTGTGTATTACCTGCTTATGTGTTGTATGTGGTCCTAGATGCGTGTATTACCTGCTTATGTGTTGTATGTGGTCCTAGATGTGTGTGCTACCCGCTTCTGAGTTTTTTTTCTTTTTTTTTTGTAATATTATTTATACAATAGGGAATAAAATAGATCTACATAGTGTTAACTCATTATGGTTGAGTCAATAATTTCAGACATGAAATACATTGTTATCGGTGAAGGAAAAACAAGATTCTAACTGGTTACACTCGAAGTGTCCTTGACCCAGTTGACTGTGGGTTTTTCCATTGTTAGGATCTCAATTGCTGGTTAATGTCTAAACACGCCTGCACACCTGCTCACAGCTGCGGTCAGACCATAGTTATGCTATCTGCATACTCATTCAAATGCATTCACACTGGCTGTCTCAAAGACATACAAATATGGCTTATAAAACTTACCAAAGTAAAGAGCCTTTAAATGCCTCCCAAAGCCCCCCTCCCCCCTAACGCCCCCTTGCTCCCAAACGCTCCCCCGGGGGTGAATATGCCCCCCGTTGAGAACCTTTATTGTAGATGATGGACGCAATGTATGCGTTCAACCACTTCTGCCCAACCTTTTAGTAATAGCTTCTTCTCAACTCATTGAGTGGCCACCCTAGTCATTACCTCATCCCAGTTTTTGTCCATTTGGAGGTCTAAACCAATCCAGACTTCCAGCAATTTAATTGGTCTGTCTGTCCAGCACCCAGCAACACTGTTGGACGGCAAGAACTTGCCTCTCTAGGTCCCAAGTTGCAGTACCACCGACTTTTTCTGATTAATTTTTGCTCCTGTTATTACTTTGTATTCCTCAAGAGCAGTGCCAATCAACTCAGTATATTTGCTGCTTCACATCACTACAGTGATGTTGTCAGCATATGCTGACACAGATTTCTCACATTGTAGTTAGCACGGGATGCCCATCAATGTATCCAATTTGCGTATTAGTGGCTCGAGAGTCAACACATACAATAGAGATGAGAGGACATCCTTGGCAGACTAAGTGCATGACATTGAATGGTTTCAACAGATGGCCATTCACTCTGACCACAGAACAGATGTCACTGCATTTCAGCGATCCATCCTTTGAAAACAGGCCTCAAGCTGGCTGCCTTGAAAACTGCTGCCAGGTACTGATGGTTTACCCTATCAAACATTTTCAATTGATCTAAGTTGATCAGAGCCCCACCGCTGACAGGTTAGACATCCTCTCTATGATGTATTGATAAGGTGGAGGTTGTCATGACTGGATCTGCCCAAAATGGTGCATGTTTGTGCCTCTCCTATCAGACCACCGATGACAAGTGCCAACCTTGTCGTTAACACCTTGGCCAAAATTTTAAATTCTGAGTTATGGGTTGAAAATATCTACATGGTCCCCCTTGTTCAGGTCCTTTCTCAGAAGCATCACCACTCCTTGGCTCTCAGAACTGGAAAGTCTCCCATTCTGCTGTCAGTGGCCTAGGCATCCGCTAAGATGTCACCAAACAATTCTGGCATGTTTGTGTAAAGTTCATAGAGCAGACCATCCAAGCCAGGCAATTTGCCCCATATGTAGCCAGCCATTTTGTCCCATACTTCAACTGTTATCAACTTTTGCAACACTCTGCCTCCCTCACTGAGAGCTGCGCCAGGCCATCAAGGTTGGCACTGAAGTCCATCTTTTGGTCTGCTACCACTTCTGAACATCAGAGCAAAGTGTTGCTGAAAAACCATACATATCTGCTTGGGATCAAGTACCCTCTGCTTGTGACCCACCAAAGACAAAGTTATGCCTTTGTTGTGATGTTACTCTTCCACCACTTGGGTCCATTGAACGGCTTTTGTTCCATCATGTCTAAGAGCATGCTTCCTAGTTCTGACAATGTAGCCTTCATGCTTCCTGTTGTATTACAAACAGGCATGAAAAATTGCAGCAGAGACAGTAAAGGCTTCCAAAGTTAAGACATGGGAGAACTTGGAGATTAAGCTGGATCTGACTTTAGATCAGCAAATAAAGTATTTTGGCGGACCATCCGCCAACTCCAGAATAAGAAGTCCCCCACACCTGCTATCAGGAATGCATCTGAAGTTCTTCTTTCTTCAGAGAGATACATCCTTGCGAGGTGGAGAGAATACTTTGCTGATTTTCTAAACCTGATAACAATAGCATCTTCTGATGTACATGAGGTGCATTTAGGAGCGATGACTAACCTCTCTGAGGCTGAGGTAACCAGAGCAATTAAAGAGCTCAAATGTGGTAAGGCTTCTGTGGAGGATGAAATTTGGCCCAAGATGTTAAAATCCTTAGAGAAGGTGTTCTCTGGTTGATTTATATGTGCCAGGTGGCCTGAATCTCTGGAAAGGCATTTAAGCAATGGCAGTTAAGAGTGATAAGCCCAATTTTCAAGAAGTGAGACCGTAGGGATTGCTCTAATTACAAAGGGATCTCCTTGTAAAGCCTGCCCAGTAAAATCTATGCTACAGAGATCTAGAGATATTTTCGAGTTCAAACTACCTGATGAACAAATATTCACATTGCAGTAGGTCTTTGAGAAATGGTGGAAGTATTGCCAAGAGGTGTATGTCTCTTTTACAAGCCTTGAAAAGGCACAGAGCAGCACCCCAAGGAACCTTTTGTGGAAGATTCTGCAAGAGTATTGGATCGATGAACAACTTCTTGTTGCCCTGAAATCTCTACAGTTTTTATGTTTGGATAAATGGAGCTAAGTAAAAACTATTCAATATAGGTGTCACACTCCACTTGGCGAGGGTGCATATTGTCACCTCTCCTGCTCTTAATCTTCATGAGCAAGATTGACATGCACAGCCAGATTGGAAGTGGTATCAAGACTGACAAATGTAGGGTCAGTTAGAAATGGTTGCTTCTGACTGGACCTGAAGGAAGGTATGCTTGTAGACTCTGCCCCACTCCTTATACAGCTGTCACCCTCCATACATAACCCTTCTTTCAGCTCACTCATGTCACACATCCATGTTTACTTTCAGAATCACAATGCTTGTATTTGTTGACATATCACCAGTCCAGACAGCTCAGTCCTGTATTATCTCCTTCAGTTTCTTCACAACTTTGCCTCATGTCCTTCTAGGTCTCCTCTTTCACAGATTCTATCCATTTTAAGTGCATGTCTCTTTTTTTTATACTCTCACTCTTTTTATGCATCATATGACCATACCAGTGCAATAATTTCTCTGGTAGGCTACATTCAATTCCTTTTATAGAAGAGGAGCTGAAAGCCAGCAGTTTAGTTAAGGGGGCAGTGCAAGCAATTAGGGAAGATGGAGAAGCTTGTTTTGGGGCTGCAAGGCTAACTTCTGATTTTGCAGAAAAATAGCCTTAAAATAGTTGTTAATTGTAAATGAATTTATAAAACCTTTATATCCTAATTCCTTTTTTTTTTTTACTTTCAGTTTTGGATGCCTTTGGAAATATGGCATTTGGCTGGCCCCAGAACATTCCTGACACTCTTCAGGAAATGTGTTTGAATATTTTTGTCAAAAACCCAGAGGCATTAGCCACTATTACAGAAGGTAATCGATACACTCTACGTCCTGGTATCTTTTTGCCGCAGGAAATATGTGAAGGACTTTTGAAAGCATGGCGAGAACGACCTGAAGAATTAACAGATAATATTCTCTACATTTTTGAAGACCCCACACGGACACGTCTTGCAAAGGTTAATCTTTCTCAAACTTCAGTAAGCAACGATGGGTTGGCTTATATTCAAAATCATACTCTCAGTGATCTCTGCCTTCTGTCATGTTCAAACATAGACCCGTCTCGTTTATTATTTGAAATGCTCAATACCTCAGGCTGTTCCTTACGAACACTGCAGCTTGGATTTAAGGATTTACACCAGAAGTCCTATTTCAGTGAACTTAAATACCAGATGTCAAATGGTGAAAAACATGTACATAATGATAAACTAACTATTTTTAACTGCCCTAACTTACAATGCCTCTCATTGAGAAAAGTAAGCTTTAAAAGTTGTCCGTTACTGCTGAATTCAGTGTTGATGCCATTGAATCGACTCACATTCCTTGATCTTTACCAGTGTGAGCTGAAACCAGAGTGCTTTGAATTCCTGAGCAATGTCCCCAAACTGCTGTCTCTCAGTCTGGCACAGGTTAATCTACCCAAAGACAAAATTGACAAAATTATAGATTCTATATGCAAACATGTGAAAGGGTTAAGGTAAGTGTTTCTCATTATTATTATTGTATCGGTAGAGTCGGACACCATGCTTTGCAGCATAGAATTACGTCCCTTTATGTTCTGAGTTCAAATTCCGCTGAGGTTAGTTTTGCCTTTCCTCCTTATGGGGTCGATAAAATAAAATACCGGTAACACACTGGGGTTGATTTAATTGATTTTTTCCGCTCCCCTAAAATAGCTGGCAAGGTTAGTTATAACTATAATCCTTATGGAAATTGATAAAATAAAGTACTGGTAACGCATTGGGGTTGATTTAATCAACTTTTTCCCCTTCCCTAAAATAGCTGGCCTTGTGCCTAAATCTGGAACCATTATTAATATTATTGAATCGGTAGAGCATCAGACAACATGCTTTGCGGCATAAAGTTACTGCCCTTTACGTTCTGAGTTCAAATCCCGCTGAGATTAGTTTTGCCTTTCATCTTTACAGGGGGTTCATAAAATAAAGTACCAGTATTGTGCTGGGGTTGATTTAATTGACTTTCCCCTCTCCCCAAATTGCTGGCCTTGTGCCTATAGTAGAAATCATCATTATTGTTGTTGGGGCTGTAGGTTGGTAAAATCGTTAGAGCATCAGACAAAATGCTTTACAACATTTGTTCTGCATTCGTTATGCTATGAGTTCAAATCCCATTGAGGTCAACTTTGTTTTTCATTCCTCCAGGGTTGATAAAATAAAGTACCAGTAATGCACAGGGCTTGATTTAATCAACTTTTCCCCACCCCACAAATTGCTGGCCTTATGGCTAAATCAGACCATTATTAATTAGGAACTATGGCCTTTTATGTTCTGAGTTCAAATCCCACCAGGTTAACTTGGCCTTTCATCCTTACGGAGTCGATAAAATAGAGCACCAGTAATGCTCTGGGGTAATTGCTGGCCTTGTGTCAAAAGTAGAAACATTATTATTATTATTATCTTTCTTTACTCA
The DNA here is from genome assembly GCA_964016885.1 of Eledone cirrhosa. Taxonomy (NCBI): domain Eukaryota; kingdom Metazoa; phylum Mollusca; class Cephalopoda; order Octopoda; family Eledonidae; genus Eledone; species Eledone cirrhosa. The sequence continues at coordinate 289,959,276 of OZ024742.1, forward strand.
CCATTTCGTTGTTTCTTTGCTGGCATTTAGATTGCCAGATATCAAGCTGTTTCCTGCAGCTTTAGATATCCAGTACATTTTATATGGTTTTTGCTGTGCCAAACATACAAGCCTTCTGTAGAGTCAGGAAATTCACCTCAATATCCAACATCTTTAACCAACCACTCAAACTTCTAGTTACTGTCCCTAAAACTCCTATACAATTGGGGTGATAACAACCTTTTGGCAATTTCAGGTTCTCTGTATTTCATATTTCAAATCTTGGTACTTTTCTATTTTCTCACTTTCTTTGACTACCACTCTAGTATCAAATAGGCAACCAACACCGATTAACCAACACCCTCTTTTTTCTTTATTAAATATAACAATGGCTGGGTGTTAATGCTCCATTTATTTATCTGTGAATCTTCATGTCCCATAATAATTTTACATGGTTGTTTTCAAGGACACATTCTGATTTGTGGTCATCACACTTCTTCCTATGTTCAAATTCAAACTTTTTACACATTTACCAATGTGAAATTCTGACAATTTTGTCATTTCTCAAGTTCTTATAAAATTTTTGAACAAGCATCTCACATTCAGAGACCACGTATGTCACTGTCTCTTCTCTTTCACCCTACATTCTATATGCCTCTAGGATGTTTTCTTTATCCATATACCTTCTGATATTTTCCTTTCTAATTGCCTGATCCTGTGCAGCTAAGATCAAGCCCTCTGTCTCTCTCTTCAGACCTTCCTTTTTTAGCCATTGGAATGATTTTTCATCTCGATATCCTTCAGTATTTTGGAAAAACTTTCCATGTAAGCTTTTCTGCTTATATTGTTGCTTTCTAGTTTTCAGCACTTCACTTTTTTCTTTTCCTTCACTTAGTATCTCTTCTCAAACTGCTATTAGGAGCAACTCTTCACAATCAGCAACATCAGGTTCTCTACTTCTATCTTCACACAGTCTTCTTCACTTATCAGCCCCTCCTCTCTCCCTTTTCTGTTGAAATATAGCAAACATTCCTAGATGGTGAACAGGTATGGTCACCTAGTTGCCGTTTATCAGATGTGTCTTTCAACAGCTCATCTCTTTGACTGAGCTATAGCCTTGAGTCAAGCAAAAACTGAGATTGGGTACTTGACATCTGGAATATTGTCAGGCTTCTACCAATAAGGCAATGTGGTTAGTTGCAATTCAACATTAGTGTTCAAGGCAAGAGCAGCAACGTTCTTGGGAAAATTTTAGGCATCAACCAGAGTGAACTGACTGTTCTGTTCTTGAGGACTATTGGTACAGGGAATATGGATAATATAAAAAAATCCCTGGCCTGACAGTGCTACAGAGGAACACGGCTTGTTTGAGACAAACTCTTCAGATACAGATGTACTGTCAGACTGACTCTGTTCTGCATTCATTTGTCCAGTGTCCATGCATTGTTGACTTGTGGAGTTTTGCTAAACAGCTCTTGTTGCAAGTTAGTTAGGTCTCACTATTGGCCGACTCAATCTTGAAGATTACCCTGTTGCCTTCTGTTGACCAGGAAGAGCAGGCAGTTTTCTTTTGTCTAATGGCTATGGCTAGAGGTTGTGTGGTGTGCATGACTGAAAGGACTGAAGACAAACACAGAAAATTGGCAAAGCTGGCAACATTTGTGCCATGAATGTACAAAGTCTTTTTATTAATATCCCACTAATAAAAAAAACTATAAACATAATCTTGAACATATATACACATTATATAATAAAATCATCTAATTTACCAAGAAACACCCCTTTCATTACCATACTGCTAATGAAAGTTACGATTTTCAAAACATTTTGGAAATAATCAATAATTTAGAGGGATTTAGTATTATAAAGTCTTCTCTGGCCAAGCCCTCATCGACTTTCCAAGTTCCACTTAGAAAGGAAGGTTAGGGTGAAGATGGAAGTGCCCTCCCCTTCCATTATATTTGTTAAAAGGTAGATGAATATAGCAAGAATGGCCCAAGTGAATGAGCCTATTCTAAGCATGTTCCTGTAGGCTGGAGAGAACAGAGGGGTGATGTGCACTTGCCTATGGTGACTTTGGTAATCAGGGTGTTCTTGGATCTGTGGGGGTCCTTGAATACTCCTAGAGAATTCTGTTATTTATTTTTACTTTACCTGTTTTTATTTTATTTTATTTTATTTTATACTTGTTTTATGTAAATTGTCAGTATCCCTGATTATTTGTATTGTCCTTAATGTTTTTGGCCCCAGGAACCAAGAAAGGAATTGTTGCTGTTATTGTGAAGGCACATGGCACAGTAGTTAAGCTGTTCGGCTCATGATCGTAAAGTTGTAAATTTGATTCTTGACGTTTCTGAGATTAGGCCGAGCTGAGGACCACATCATTCTAATGTTCTATATTTCTATATTTTAACATGGTTTCTATAACTGGGTGCTCTTCTTAATGCCAACCACTTTACAAAGTCTGCCAAGTGAATTTTATTGAAGCACACTCCTACCTGTTTACAGAGTGTACTGGGTACATCTTATTGTGGCACCAGCACTACTAATTTACAGAGTGTACTGGGTGCATTTTATTGTGGCACTAACACTACCACTTTACAGAGTGTACTGGGTGCATTTTATTGTGGCACTACCACTTTACAGAGTGTACTGTGTGTATTTTATGGCAGACATATTTTTTAACCCACCATTAATATCCATGTCATTAAAATAACCAAGATATCTCCTAAGATAGCACTCAAGATACATCTCATAGTCTGACTAAACTTACATAAGTGTGAGCTGTAACAATGACAACATATATGTGTGATAGGACTGGGCCTGCTATCATTGAAGCCCTGAAGAAACCTATGAGATACAACCTTGTAGCTGTAACAACAACAATATATCTATTATCTATCGATCTCTATATATATGTGTGTTTTTTTGTTGTTGTCATCTGTGCCTGAGATTACATCACATTTATATACAATGTCATTCATCAGGCATTTGTTTTCGAGTGGACACACTTCCTTATTGTGGCATTGCACAAGGCTCCTGTCCAGGGGTCGGTTTCGGAGGTAGTAGGCTTATTTAATTTAGTGGTGTTGAGGTTGGCTATATTCCTAGCTAAGTTTTATTGTATTCTTATTTAAAATAGTGTAGTATCTATGTTGTGTGGGGAAGTGTTTATTCAGCATTTTGAAGAAAGTCTTAGCTATTAGTGTAGATACTACCTCTTGGTTGAAGGAGTGGAGGGGGGGGGTTTGTACCAACTAATTTGCCTATGCCTATTTCTCCTAAGTGGTCTTGGGGTGTTTTCTAGATAGATAATCTTTTCTTTAAAGCCACTGTGGGCAAGGGCTTTGTTGTAATAAGGGGCAGAGGTACTAAAGATGTGTTCATTGGCTGAAAGACTGTAAATTCTAAGTGAGACACTGTTAACTAAATTATCAGTAATATTTTTGGGATGGTTTGAACTAACATCTATGTATCTAAGGGATTTGTTATGTTTGTAGTACTGGTAATAGAGGGAAGTATCTAAATCTAAAGTGACATCTAAAATGTCATATTTGATTCTATGGTTATTCTGAAACCTCGATTACGGAAAGATGAGCATAAGTTTTTCCGAAACCCGTCAGTGGTTCTGGGGTTTACCTTGTGTAAAGTAAAAAGGTCATCGTCATGGTATAATCCTCCGGTCAGGCCTGTGAAAAGGTTCTTCAGGTGGTATAGGATATACAGGCCCACCAGATCGCTAACTTCTGTGGAGTCACTTGCTTCCATACTGACATCAAATGGAGTCTCAGACTTCTTGTTAATCCAGTAAGACCCTTTGTAGTATAAAAAGGTCTTATGGGCATGGAGGATCATGCCCTGCTCAGCATCAGTGATGGTGGTAAAATTCCTGGCAAAAGCAAGTACATCCTTCAGTAGAGGCTCTGAGATAGAAGCGTAGTAGTCTTCTATATCCAGTTGATAGATATATATATATGAGTTCCAACTCGTTACCAAGACTACTTAAAGTTTGTCTTGTTTTTGATTTTCATTTTCGTTTTTTTTTTCTCTTTACTGGACCTTTTTTCTGTTTCTCCATTGTGAACCTATTTCTATTTTGTACTCCTGAAGAAGGGCTTAAGTCCAACACATCGAACTTTCCTCTTTCCAATATAAAGTGTGAAACTAATAAGACTTTTTGTACCTTTGTTTGTTGTCTCCTTGAACTATATGTGTGTGTGATGGACTTGAAGTTCTATCATTGAAACACCTGTGAAACCTAAGCTCATAAGAAGCCAGTTAAACCTGCACAGGTGTGAATTGTAACTAGAAACACACACACACTCTCTCTCTCTCTCTCGCTCTCACTCTCTCTCTCTCTCTCTCGCTCTCACTCTCTCTCTCCCCTTCTCTCTCCCTCTCTCTCTCCATCTCTCCCCCCTCTCTCTCTCTCTCTCACTCTCTCTCTCTCTCAGAGAGAGTGATCAGTATAAGATTTGCAACTATGAACAAGATCACTACTGCTTTAAATTACACTACAATATGTAATTGTATTGCTTGAAACTTTGGTCACCATTTCTTCAGACATACAAATGCAGACTGTTTTAAAAACCATTCATAATGGGACTAGGGCCTCTATCATTAAAACACCCAAGAAACCTAGTATGAGCTGTAATTTTGTAAAAGAGGCCAGCTAAACCTATATATGTGTGAGCTGTAACATCATCATCATCACCATCATCGTATAATATCTATTTTCCAGGTTAGTGTGGGTTAGACAGGTTATCCTATTTGAGGCAAGTCAGGTCAAGTGACCATGTTTTGCTCATAAAACCTGTTTCTGGTTTGGTTTCTATGGCTGGATGTCCTTCTTAATGCCAACCTTTTATGCTAATTCCTGGAATTTTTATATTTCTATATCTTGAACCAGAAACCCGTGAAAGAGTTACTTGGAACTCTTTGACCAAACATACACACGTAGACATCATACTGTCAGATATTTTATCACTTCTGTTGCACTAAGATGTGTGTTGTTAACGTTCTACTAAAGGTCGTTAGCTTTTTGAAGCATAATTACTCTAACTGATGATTAAAACTGAGTCAGCTTGTTGTGAGAATGACAACAGCATGAATAGGCTGATAAAAGAGTGATATATATCATTATCATATGTCTATCTTCCATGCTAGCATGGGTTAGATGATATATATATATATATATATATATAGCATGCATACAATCATACATATATATCCACATGCATACATATCTACATACATACAAACAAACCTACATACATACATACGTATATCATTGTCAGTTTTACATCATTTTCCATGCTGGCATGGGCCATCACAGTCTGAGATAAGACATGGTTGGATAACCAGGTATTACTCATGAGATCCATATTTTGGCATGCTTTCTATAGCTTGATCCTGTTGTATGATTAAAGTTGGTGTTCTTCATCTAGCTAATATTATCTTTCCTAATTATCCATTCATCATCATCATCGATTAATGTCTATCTTCCACGCTAGCATGGGTTAAACGGGTTTGTTCCATTTAGAGGCAAGTAGGTCGGGTGACCGTGTTTCGCTCATATAGGAGTGTTTCTTGCTGGTTTTCTATGGCTGGATGCCCTTCCTAATGCCAACCACATTAACAGTGTGTGCTGGGTGCTTTTTGCCGTGTCTTTTACATGATCACTTCACAGTGTGGGCTGGATGTTTTGTGGTACCAGCATAATATACATATACATACATGTGTATATATATATATATATATATATATATATGAATTGATCTAGATGAAATGCAGTTCGGGTTTGTGTCAGGCAAAAGTACCACAGACGCTCTTTTCATTGTACGACAACTACAGGAGAAGTACCTAGCTAAAAGTAAACCCCTATACTTAGCTTTCGTCGACTTGGAGAAAGCCTTCAACAGAGTCCCCCGTTCCATTATCTGGTGGTCTCTTAGAAAACTAGGTGTTGACGAATGGCTTGTGAGAGCTATACAAGCCATGTATAAAGAAACGGTCAGTAAGGTTAGAATTAACAACGAATATAGTGAAGAGTTTAGCGTAAAAGTTGGTGTCCATCAGGGCTCTGTTCTTAGCCCCCTACTATTTATTATTGCCCTTCAGGCTATAACAGAGGAGTTCAAGACCGGCTGCCCATGGGAACTCCTATACGCAGATGATCTAACGCTCATAGCTGAATCAATGACCGAACTAGAGAAGAAATTCCAAACATGGAAGCACGGCCTAGAATCAAAAGGCCTTAAAATTAACCTGGCTAAGACTAAAGTTCTAGTTTGTAGGAAAGAAAATAAGGCGGCGGTCCCATCTGGGAAATGGCCATGCTCAGTGTGTAGGAATGGCGTAGGTAGAAACTCCATTTTATGTCCCAAATGCAAAGTATGGGTGCATAAAAGATGTAGTGGGATCACAGGTAAGCTAACTAAGAACATAGATTTTACATGTGGCCGGTGCTCTGGTGCAATAAGTAGCAGCAAGTGCCCACAAAATACTAGCTCCTTCAACTGCGCAGAGGGTTCTATAGAAATAGTGGACAGCTTCCGTTATCTGGGTGACAAAATCAGCAGTGGGGGAGGGTGCTCTGAAAGTACAGTAGCTAGAGTCAGAACTGGATGGAAAAAGTTCAGAGAGCTTATACCACTATTAGCCGCTAGAGGGTTCTCCCTAAAAATGAAAGGCAGGTTATACGATGCCTGCATACGAACAGCAATGCTGCATGGCAGTGAGACCTGGGCATTGTGTGCAGAGGATATACGCAGACTAGAGAGGAACGAAGCTTGCATGCTCCGCTGGATGTGCAATAGTAATATACGTGAACGGCAAAGCATAAACGAACTAAGGAAAAAATTAGAAATAAGAGGGATCAGATGTTGTTTACTCGAGAGAAGGCTACGTTGGTACGGTCACGTGATGCGCATGAAAGACGACAGCTGTATAACAAAGTGCAGGGCAATAAAGATAGACGGTAGCCACGGAGTAGGCAGACCCAGAAAAACATGGGACGAGCTGATAAATTCCGACCTCACACGCTTACACCTCTCCAAGACAATGTCACTGGACCGAGTCCTTTGGCGGTACTCAGTAATAGAGAAGACCCGCCTTACCTAAATACAAAGTAAAAACCTACTACAGTCAGTAGGCATCTCTATCAAAACACACCCCCGTCCCACCACCTCCACCCCACCCACACCGCCCCTTTCAATGTAAAGTTATGTTGGTCCCACAACATCCAGGCCGAAACAAATGAGATCGTGTAGGTGTCACGACAAAAAACACACAGTCCACGCTGTAAATGTGGCCGTGTAGGCAACACGGTAAAAACCTCCCAGCCCCACACTGTAAATGTGGTTGGTGTTAGGAAGGGCATCCAGCTGTAGAAAACCCGCCAGACAGTCCACGCTGTAATGTGGCCGTGTAGGCAACACGGTAAAAACCTCCCAGCCCCACACTGTAAATGTGGTTGGTGTTAGGAAGGGCATCCAACTGTAGAAAACCCGCCAGACAGTCCTATGCGAGCAAGACAACCACTCTTGCCTCAAGTGGGAAAACCCCCGTCCAAACCCATGCAAGCGTGGAACACGGACGCTAAACCTGATGATGATGATGATATATATATATATATATCATCATCACCGTTTTACGTCCGTTCTTCCACGCTAGCATGGGTTAGACGGGTTGTCCTGTTGTGGGCAGTGTCTGGTCGGCTGACCATGCCTTGCTCATACAGGAACTGATCTGGCTTGATTTCTACAGCTGGATGCCCTTCCTAACACCAACCTCATTTACAGTGAGTGCTGGGTGCTTTTTCGTGGCGCCTACACGTCCACTTTACAGTGTGGGCTGGGTGCTTTTTTTGCCGTGGCACCTCCACGACCACCTTGCGGGGGGGGGGGGGGGGGGCATATTGTTTATATGCTTCAGCATGTACCCATGGGAGGTCGGGTACCCTGTATTACTGCGTGACGCCAGAAGTCACGGTCGTGTGTCATTGACTTTGAGAGGTGTAGTTGGGTAAGGTCGGCTTTTATCACCTCATCCCAAGTCATCTTGGGTCTCCCCACTCCGCGGTTTCCATCAACTTCTAGTGCTCTGCACCTTTTTATGCAGCTGTCATCCTTCATACGCATCACATGTCCATACCAGCGTAACCGCCTCTCCTGCACGCAGCATTTGATTCCTCTTATGTTCAGTCTCTCTCTCAATTCATTTATGCTTTGTCGTTCACGTATATTACTGTTACACATCCATCGGAGCATGCAGGCTTCGTTTCTCTCTAATCTACGTAAGTCTTCCACCTTCAGCGCCCAGGTCTCACTACCATGCAACATCGCTGTTCGGATACACGCATCATACAGTCTGCCTTTCATTCTGAGGGAGAAGCCTTTTGCAGCTAGCAGTGGTAGTAGTTCCCTAAACTTCTTCCATCCCGTTCTTACCCTAGTTATTGTACTTTCTGAGCACCCACCTCCGTTGCTAATTCGGTCACCTAGGTAGCAGAAGCTGTCTACTGTTTCTACAGGGCCCTCCCAGAGATTGGTGGTACTTGTTTCCTGTGGCTGTTTGCTTGCTGTTTCAGCACAGCTGCTGCATGTGAATCCTACATTCTTAATTAAGCTTCCTGAGATCCCGCTACATCTCTTGTGTACCCATTGTTTGCATTTGGGGCAAAGAATGGAGTTCCTACCTATATATATATATATATATATATATATATATATATATATATATATACACACATACATACATGCACATATCATGATGACATACACATATATATATATGCCTTTCATTTTGAAGGAAAAACCTTTTGTAGTTAGCTCCCTGAATTTCTCCAACCCAATCTCACTCTGGCTACTGTGCTTTCAGAACACCCTCCTCCACTACTGATTTGGTCACCCAGGTAATGGAAACTATCTACTTCTTCAACCGAGTCCTTTGAGCATTTGAAGGTGGTTGTATCCTGTGCACCGGCCACAAGTAAAACCTACATTCTTTGCTAGCCTGCTTGAGATCCCACTACATCTCTTGTGTACCCATTGCTTGCATTTGGTACATAGAATGGAATTTATACCTACTCCTTTTCTGCACACTGAGCCGGGCCATTTCCCAGAGGAGATCTGGGCCCTGTTATCCCTTCTACGTACTAGGACTTTAATCTTTGCCAGGTTGACTTTAAGACCTTTACATTCTAGGCCTTGCTTCCGGGTTTGGAATTTCATCTCTAGTTCAGCTATAGATTTGACTATAAGGGTTAGGTCATCAGCATGCAGAAGTTCCCATGGGCAGCCAGTCTTAAACTCCTCTGTTATTGCCTGCAGAACGATAATAAACAAAAGAGGGCTAAGAACAGATCCCTGATGGACACCAACCTGCATGCTAAATTTTTTATAGTAATTGTTAATTCTAACCTTCCTGGCTGTTCTTCTATACATTGCTTGAATTGCCCCCACAAGCTATTCGTCAACTCTTAGTTTCCTAAGAACCCATCAGATAATGGAACGGGGTACTCTGTCAAAAGCTTCCTCAAGGTCGACAAAGCCAGGAAGAGGGGCTTACTCTTAACTAAGTACTTCTCCTGCAGTTATCTTACAAGGAAGAAGGCATCTGTGATACTTTTACCTGGGACAAATCCAAACTGCATCTCATCTATGTTAACACGTTCTCTAATCAGCTGAACTACGACTCTTTCAGTGACCTTCATAACCTGGTCAACCAACTTAATGCCTCTATAGTTTTCTCTATCTAGAGCGTCTCCTTTGCCCTTGTAGCAGTTTACAATGATGCTGCTACACTTGTCATTGAGTATGACACCATTTTGTATGACTTGGTTTACAATGCGGGAGACGATGGTGTGGCCCACCATACCTGAAGGTTTCAGCATCTCAGCAACTATTCCTGAGGGACCAGCTGTCCTGCCTGACTTCATGTCCTTGATTGCCTTACTTACTATACTACCACTAACTTGTACAGCCGGTTCCATTGTTCGGTCGACATGTGACAGACTGTCTTTATCCCATGCATTCTTCTCATTCAGTAATCTTTCATAGTGGCACTTCCAAGCTACCTTCTTTCAGCGTCAGTGAGAGCAAGTTCGCCAAAATCATTTCTGACACACTTCTCTCCACCAACATCACAATTTTCCCTGACACACTGTCTAGCGATCCTGAACACCGCATGTCTTTGATCCTCATGCTGCAAAACATGCTTAGGTTTTTTTGTTTTCTGCTTCCTTTCTAGTGAGGTAAACTTGTCACCTAGCTTCTCTCCTAGCCTTCTGGTAAACTTCCCTGCTACCCCCATTATGCCAATCTTTCCAAGCATGTCTCATTTACTTTACTATTCCACCACCAAGCCACTCTCTGTCTCCCTAGAGACCTACTCCAACTACAGATTTCATCTGTCACCTTCAGGAGGTTATCTTTCAGGAACTCCCATTGTTCCTCTATATTATATGTCTCTATTTGCTCTTTGTTACTGTTGAAGGCCTCAGTCAACATACTTTTAAATTTGTCACTGTTTGATGGGTCTTTTAACTTCTATACTTGTCTCTTCCAGTTTGGCTTCTATTGTCGATTTCTTCCAGCCCTGACTATAAGGTCGCTAACTACTATGTTATGTTGGGAGATGCATTCTTCACTGGGGAGGGACATTGCGTTCCTAACAGTCACTCTGTCTTGTCTTCTAGTAACAATGAAATCAATTTGGCTGGCGAGGTCACCTGATCTATATGTAATTAGGTGGCTGTCTCGTTTTCTGAAGTTCGTGTTACAGATAAATAGGTCAAGGGCGTCACAGAATTCCATAGCCTTCCTCATTTCTAGGATCGTACCCGTAAACCCCGTCAAAGCCATCGCAGAGTTGTCCCACATGTCCATTGAAGTCACCTGCAATGAGTAGAAAGTCATTGTTGTTAATTTGGGAGGTAGTGAGCATTAGGGACTCAGAACCTGTCTTTTTGTATACTTAAACTGTATGGTCATATCAAAAGATCAACTTGTGGTGTGAGTAAATTATGCCTAAAAGAAAGTTAGCTGGTAAGAGAAGCAAGGGACGACGGCCAAAACGCTGGCTTGATAATGTCAACTTATAGACTGGACTTGACTTTTGCTCTTTAGATTCTGCTGTTGGTGATCAAACTTTGTGGAGAAGAATATTTCATGTTAATGCACAGTCTGCAACTGGTGGAGTGAGTGTTTAGGATGGAGAAAATAATTGCAAAGCAGATAAAGAAGAGAATTATATGTCACTCAGGCGATTCTCGACTTTTTCTGCTTTAGGGGTATATCCCTGATTTATTCTCAACTATTTTGTAGTGATAATTTATGTGTTGTGGTATTTTGCTTGATAGTAAAACAGTGGGAAATGTCATTCTTACCACATGCTTCATAGAAGCTCCATTTGATATATTTTGCTTTTCTGCTTCAGGCATCTTGATTTGGGTATGTTAGATCAAAGATCAAAGACAAACTACCAAGACCCTGAAAAGATTCTCTCCAAAATAATATTAGGTCTTCCTGACATTGTATCTTTGGATATTTCTGGAACTAATCTGGCTGGAGAGAAGGCAATGACACCAGAATCCCACCGACTTGGCGTCAGAAGACCAAATACAAAATTAAAAGATGAATTAGAAGAAACAAACTGCAGGTAAATATTTACATAATATATGTTGTTTTTTTTTGTGCTAATATTTATAGGACTGAGACATGGATGATGAATGTTGAGGAGCAGAGAACGCTTGGAAGAAAAGGGAAAGGTATATACTGTATGTGTGAGAAGTTACATGATTTATGGGAGTGAGACATGGCTGATGAATGGAGAGAAGCAGAGAAGGTTGTGCCATGATTTATGTGAGTGATATATGACTGATGAATGAGGAGGAGCAGAGAAGGCTGAAAGACAATGGTTTGTAGGATGAGCGGAGCATAGCTCAAAAAGAATGTACTAAGTGCATTTTATCATGGCACCAGCACTAGAGAGTTTGCCATATGCTCAGTCAAACTAGAAAATCCTCTATATCCTACTATATCCTATACTGCCTCTGTTTGATCAACAACCTCTTAGAGCGTGAACTGGGTGCAATTTATTGTGGCACTTTCATTCATTATCTTCATTTGAACGTCAACCACTACACACACATTCATGCATGTTTAATTTTGATGGTAGTGAGAATGAGTACTCAATAACACCACCATCCTCACCATCATCATCATTTAACATTTGCTTTTCCTTGATAATTAGGTATAGAGATTAATAGTTTTATTCAAGTTGAGTCTGTGTCTTGTTATTCTGGAGTTTTTCCTGTATGCTTACATGCTCATCAGACAGTTCTTATCTGTCAATAAATGTCTGATGAGTGATAAGCAACTCAACTGACTTGAGCTTAAAACACTATATATATACGAGGTGTGTCAGAAAAGTTCTAGGACTGATGTCACAAAAGATTTATTTCAAACCCAAACTTCACACTAAGAGTTTTCTCCTTCAAAGTAATCCCCCTGGCGTATGTAACTGTAATTTTAGCTCTCTGCAGCGATCAAACTTTTTTCTTCGTAATTTGATATACATGTCCTCTGTTTCAGGTCGTCAAGCAATGAGCACAGAGCAACGAACAAACTTGAAAACTCCGTCAGAAGCACTGGGATTGCTGCAGCAAGTGTATGGAGATGAGACGATGTCACGCTCATGTGTTTTTTAGTGGTGCAAGAGGTTTAAAGAAGGACGCGAGGACGTGGAAGATGACCCCAGGAGCGGAAGGCCCTCAACAACCAGGACTGAGGTCGATGTTGAGCGCGTCAGGCAGATGGTGCATAGCGATCATCGGCTGACTGTTCGACTGATGGCAAATGAGCTGAGCATGAATCGAGACAGCGTCTGGAAGATTCTCACTGAAGATTTGGATATGCGGAGAGTCTGCGCGAAGATGGTGCCAAAACTGCTGAACGATGACCAGAAGGGTCGACACATGCAAATGTGCCAGGACATCCTCGAGCCTCTTGAAACCGAACCAGACTTGCTAGGGACAGTCATCACCGGTGATGAGTCATGGATCTTCGAGTACGACCCGGAGGGGACCTGTTTTGAAGACGTGGATGACATCAAAAAGGCCATGATGACGGAACTGCGGAGGATGCCGGAAGAATCCTTCCAGGGGTGCATGCAAGCGTGGCAGAAAAGGATGGAAAAGTGCATTAGACTCCAGGGGGATTACTTTGAAGGAGAAAACTCTTCGTGTGAAGTTTGGGTTTGAAATAAATCTTTTGTGACATCAGTCCTGGAACTTTTCTGACCCACCTCGTATATATATATATATATATAGCAGGTTCATTATGACATCTCACATGTCCAGCTAATGCAAGCCCTCATGATGTCAGAAAGTCAAAGATGTGTACACTAGAAGGATTTATTTGTTACATGTACTCTCTAGATGTTTTGGACCTTTCTCAGCAATTGTGTGTATGTACCATTGCTCTTCTTTATAAGGGGATTTTTTGCTAATGAGCGTGACTCAACCAATGCTTTAAATAGCCACATTTTTGTTGCTTTCTTGATTAGAGCCAGAGTTTCCATAGGGAGTTGAGAGCTCTCCATGCCTTGCCTATCCTGGTGTCCATGTCATTTTTTTGCACTTGTGTAACTGCCTAGGTACTATAAGTCAACTATTTTTTGCCACCTCCTAATCATCTAGTGCATGTATTTGGTCATTTGATGTTGCATTGAGATGCATGAATGTTTTATTGACATTCAAGTACAGTAGTCCGATGGATTGCTCTGCAACCTCAACTCACTGTAATAAGCCCTCTGTTTCTTTGAGGGTGTTTTCCAAGAGTGCTATGGCATCTGTATAAGCCAGTTCATGTTCCTTTTGTAATCTGCCTTTTTATCTGCCTTGATTATATATATATATAATATATATATATATATATATATATACATACTTATAAACACAACACACACACATATGTATATATAGATAGATATATATACATATACATATAAACAAACACACAGACATATATTGTGTAAATCATTTGAACAATATGTGCATTCTTTATATTTTTTCTTACTTTTGTTTTATTTAGCATTCCTGGATTACATGGGAAAACTCTGGATTTTCTTGGACTTTTGAATTGTGCTAATGATGCCTGTGAACGAGAAAACATACCTGCAAAACTTGTAGGTTCATTTTCATTTAGTATTTACTTTATTAACTCTTTTGATACCATCCCACCTGGAACTACCCTGGTTTTACAATATAAAGTTATTTATTTTAATGTGTTTGTATTTATCTAAAAACCTTCCATTATAATTTTATCACTTCTCTAAGACAATGTCGCTGGACCGAGATCTTTGGCGCTACGCAGTAATACAGAAAACCCGCCTTGCCTAAGTACAAAGCAAGACCTACAGTCAGTAGGCACCTCTTAATCAAATATACACACACACACCCCCTCCCACTACCCCCACCCCACCCCTATCAACACCACCTCTTTCTCTGTAAAGTTATGTTGGTACCACAACATCCAGTCCTAAATAAATGAGGTCGTGTAAGTGTCACGGCAAAAAACACACAGTCCACGCTGCAATGTGGTCGTGAAGGTTACACGGTAAAAACCTCCCAGTCCACACTGTAAACGTGGTTGGTGTTAGGAAGGGCATCCAGCTATAGAAAACCTGCCAGACAGTCCCATACAAGCGAGACAACCAATCTTACCTCAAGTGGGACAATTCCCGTCTAAACCCATGCTAACGTGGAAGATAGTCGTTAAACGATGATGATGATGATGTAAGAACCTTTGTTAAACTCCAAACACCAGCCTAACAATGAGAAAGTTAGTTATATTAGTAAATTCTTCCAAATTCGAGATTATTTTCAAAATTATGTAAAACATATTGGTAATTAATGTCTTTCATTAGAACTATTATATCAATTTCAATAACAACAAACACAACCAATGTTTTAAATCCTTTTTCCCTGCTAAATTAAGGGTTAGCCTTGTGAGCCTCATGCGGCCAGCAATTACCATTTAACAAAGTGTACTGGGTATGTTTTATCATGGCTTTACACATCATCACAGAGTGTACTAGATGTGTTTTATCATGGCACCAGTACTACTATTTTATTGTGTGGGTTTATTTATGTCCTTTTCCCATTTTCAAAGTTCTATATTTGTATCCGAATTGCCTTCTACAGATCACAGGTGATGCCAATGAAGAGCAGATCCTGTTATCCCTGCAAACTTATCAAGACAGAAGCTCCCATATTATTGTTGCTTTGAACAGTCTTTATAATTTATTTCGGAGATCTGTTGTACGGAATCAAGCTGATGCTCTTGACGTAAGTAAACACTTTCTTTTTACTCAGACATTTCTCAGATTTAGACAATCTTTAAACCCTTTTCATACCATCCTGCCTCATTCTATGATAAAAAGCTGTTTGCATTGATCTAAAAACCATCCATTATAATTTTATGTCAGATCTCTAATGTTCCTGACACCAGCTAAATATTTGATCAACCTACTTGAAACCACCCCTAGTTCTATTTCAAAGTATTTATATTTTTTAAAAATTCAGTGATAATTTTATGTAAGAACTATTAAGGAATTTTCAAAACACAAGCATACACAGGCTAAAGCATACATCTAATGAAGCCTCCATAATGAAGCTGACATAACAAAAAGCACCCAGTACTCACTGTAAATATGGCTGGCATTAGGAAAGGCATCCAGCTGTAGATACCAAGCCAAAATTAGTTCTGTATGAACAAAACATGGTCATCTGACTTGACATTTCTCACAACAGGACAACTCGTCTAATCCATGCTAGCATGGAAAAATGTACATTAAACAGTGCTGATGATAATGATATTTACTAGGCAGTATTTTTCATTAGAAATATGTTAATAAAAAGGTTAAGTAAGAGGATGAAACTTAAGAAAAATATAAAGGCTAGGTTTAAAGCTCCTACTTTTCATCATGTTGATCTATGGGACAATAACATAGTATAATCTAACTGATGGGCATACTTTCTACAGCTGAATGCCTTTCTTAATACTAACCACTTTACAGAGTGTACTGGCAGCATTTTATAGAGACACTAGCACTTCCTCTTTACAGTGTGTAGTGGGTACATTTTATTGTGGCATCCATACTACCTCTTTACCGGGTACATTCTATAATGGCACCAACCCTATCACTTTACAGAGTGCACTGGTTACATTCTATAGTGGCACCAGCCCTGCCACTTTACAGAGTGTACTGGGTGCATTCTATATTAGTTCAGCACTGCCACTTTACAGAGTATACTAGGTGCATTCTATAGTGGAACCAGCACTGTCACTTTACAGAGTGTACTGGGTGCATTCTATAGTAGCACCAGCACTGCCATTTTACAGAGTGTACTGGGTGCATTCTATAGTGGCACCAGCACTGCCACTTTACAGAGTGTACTGAGTGTACTAGGTGTATTCTATAGTGGAACCAGCGCTACCACTTTACAGAGTGTACTGGGTACATTCTATAGTGGAACCAGCATTATATGTATGTTGACAACAACTCGTCAGTGACATTGTATTTTGTATTTTAAAGTTTTTCTTTTAATTTCTAACATCTATTTGTCTATTGTAGGCCATATTGTCTTGTATGAAGCAACATCCAAAAGATTGGCACGTCCAGATCTCAGGGAGGTAAACATTACTGCTTTACTTCTTTTCAATTTAAAAGCATGAAAAATAAAGATGTTGCTGTTGTTAGTAGTAGTGGTATTAGTGGTGGTGGTAATACTGAGGGTGGTTGATTGGTAGGGCATAAGACAAAATACTTTGTGGTGTTTGTTCCAGTTCAAATCCTGCCAAAATCGACTTTGCTTTTCATCTTTCCAGGATTGATAACATAAAATACTAGTAAGGTACTGAATTGATTTAATTGACTTTCCCCTCACACCGATTATTGCTGGTCTTGTACTTAAATTGAAAAAAAATTATCATTATTATTTTCAACAAAAATAAAGAAATTATTATTATTATTATTGAGGGTGGTGGATTGGCAGCATAGTTATGGACCTTTATGTTCTGAGTTTAAATCCTGCCGAGGTTAGCTTTGTCTTTCATCCTTACAGGGCCAATAAAATAATGCACCAGTAATGCACTGGTGTTGATTTAATTGACTTTCCCCTCCCCTTCAAATAGCTGGCCTTGTGCCTATAGTAGAAACAATTATTATTATTATTTTATCATGCAGTGAGATGATTAATGCACTGGAGTATTTAATTATGTCAAGTCACAACAACCATCTCAGACAGTTAATATTTTCCTTAAAATGTGCTCAGTTCATAGCAGGGCTGATATTGTATGACACCAATCTTAACATATAAGATAATATGTACTGTATAGACTTGAATATAAGCTGACCCCTTATTTTATGTCTGAGAAATAGGCAAAAATCCAGATTGCTTTTATAAGCTGAGGCAGATAATCAACACAATATGTTTAGATTGTACGGTTTTGAAATTCTCATCAGTGGAGAATATATTTATGAAGTTTTAATATTTTGATATTTAAAATGCTTTAAGTGTTGTTTAGAGTATAGTTTGTTTCATGATTTTTTACTAATTTCCAACCGTTTTGAAGGCTATATTCATTCAAAACACATAAAAAATAATAGGAAATACAAATTTCACATTGAAAATGAAACTGATGTAATATTCACCTCCAAAGTGAAACCGGTGTAATATTCACTGTCAAAGCAAAAGTATGTTAGCACTTCATTTATGTAGAATTTTGAAGTTATTGAAAATCGGCAAAATATTGACCTCGAATATAATCCGATGCCCCTACTATAAAGTAGATATTTCTACATATAAATTAGATATTTCATATATAAAGTAGATATTTTCTGAAGATATTTCTACATATAAAATGGATAATTTCATAAATATATTTCTACTTATAAAGTAGATATTTTCTGAACATATTTCTACATATAAAATGTATATACTTTATAAACAGTTCTACATGCAAAGTATTTTCTTGTACCATTCCAGTGCATCATTATTTTATATTGTCAAAGGAGAACAAATGGCACATGCACCCCGTAAATTAAGGAAGTAAGTTTTACCCCACTACAGTTATTCTGATTGTGTGTATGTGTGAGTGGGAAGGGCATATGTGTGTTTTTGTGTGTATGAAGGGCATATGTGTGTTTTTGTGTGTGTGTGTGTAAAGGGTATATATGTGTTTTTGTGTATGTGTATTGTGTGAAGGGCATATGTGTTTTTGTGTGTGAAGGGCATATGTGTGTTTTTGTGTGTGTGGATAAACCATGGTCAAATAGTTAAGAAGTTAGCTTTACAATCTTAAGATACTGAGTTTGATCCAACTGCCTGGAATCTTAGGCAAGGGTCATTTACCATAGCTTTTGGGGCAACCCAAGCCTTGGGAGTGAAATTAAGTAGATGTTTGGAAGCCTGTTGAATAGACTGTACCTGTAATTCAAAGGCCAGTCTTATACACTGTTCTGCTGAATCTCCCTGAGAATTACATTAAGGGTACATGTTTGTGAAATACTCAGCCATGTGCATTATTATTGGCAGTATCAGTAGAGGGTCGGATGCCATGCTTTCTAGCATAGTTACGTCCCTTTACGTTCTGAGTTCAAATCCCGCCGAGGTTAACTTTGCCTTTCATCCTTACGGGGTCGATAAAATAAACTACCTGTAATATACTGGGTGATTGCTGGCCTTGTGCCAAATGTAGAAACAATTACTATACAAGATGGACTGTACCTATAATTCAAAGGGTCAGCTTTATCACACTGTACCATGCTGAATCTCCCTGATAATTGCATTAACAGTACACATATCTGTGGAATGCTCAGCCACTTGCACATTGATTTCATGAGCAGGCTGTTCCATTGTTCAAATCATTGGAATACTCATTGTTGAAACCAATGTATGTCCACTCCCTGTGTGTGTATATGTACACAAACATGAGTGTAAACAAAAAGAAAAAAGAGTGCTCAATACCAATGGTAAAGTGTTGTTATATTTATGGAAGCTAACAGTTTATATTTTCAGACCCAACGTTCCAAGTCTCTGATCCTCAAAAATAATATATCATGGTTTGTTTAAAGATCAGAGACATGAAATTTTGGGTTGGTAAATGGTCACGGTGTCGGATGTAGAGTGAAGAGTTGTTAACAAGAATACACACATGCACACACACACACACACATATATATGTATACACAGTAGGCTTCTACACAGTTTATGTCTACCAAATTGCACTCACAAGGCATTGGTTAGCCCAAAGGTGTAGTAGAAGACAGTTACTCATGGTATGAAACAGTGGGATATAACCCTGAACACTTGTTAACCACACAATCATGCCTGTACTTGTATGTGTGTGTGTGTGTGTGTGTGTGTAAATTGTCCATCTAGTTGATATTAACATAACACTGTATATCTTTAGGAAAGCCATCGATATCTTACTTGATGCTATGGAAAACAGAGATGATGAGCAAACTGTGAGTATTACATTGATTTTTGTAAATATTACCTCCCTGCCTGCCATTTAATGCATCCTCTCTGCCACAAACATGTGGATGTGATCACTGGCATGTTCGTATCCAACTTGCCATCATCACTTCGTCTTTAGTAACTATTTTCTTCATCACAGTACCCTTACATTCTCTCCACTGCCTTTCTCTCTCATTTCACTCTGTTAAATCCCACCTCAGTGGTTATACATCTGTGACATTGTACTTATTGCACCAATTAACTCCTCTTCCTATTTTCAATCGCCTTGGAACAGGAAGATTTTTCAGTTAAATCAATGACTGACAATCTTCCTAGTACTAATGCTATCATGAAAAGCACCCAGTTCATGCTGTAATGTAGTTAACATTAGGAAGGGCATCGACTTCTAGACACAGCCAAAGAGTTCTCTGTACTTTTTGTTTTTGCATGGCTTCTAAAACATGAAAACCTCCCTAGTGCTGGTGCCAGGATAAAATGCACTCAGTACACTTTGTAAAATGTAGCAAGAGCATTCAGCTATAGAAACCATGCCAAATAAGGTTTGAAAAGTCTCATCAGTCACAATTCGAACATACCAACCTCTCTAGTGCTGGTGCCATGATTGAATGCATGTAGTCCACACTAAAAGTGGTAGTGCTGGTTTCATACTAAAATGCTCCCAGTACATTCTTTAAAGTGTTTGATATCCAGACTTAGAAACCATGCCAAAATGTGGAACATATAATTAAAATGTAGTTCTCCCTACCAGTTTAGTCTCATACTTGACAAGCCAGCCAACCCATGCCAGCATTGAAAGCTGACATAAAAGGATTACGATGATGATTCTATTCTGTTAATTAAAATGTCTCAGAAATATATTTGTTTTATTTGAAATATATGCTGTGTGTATCTGGTTTAGAATAGGTACACTGTATCCCTGCATGCATTTGATTTAGAATAGATACACAGTATACCTATATGTATCTGGTTTAGAATATGTACATCATATCCCTGTGTATATCTGGTTTAAAGTAGGTACACTGTATCTGATTTAGGATTGGTACACTGTATCCCTTTTTGTATCTGATTTAGGATAGGTACACTATATCCCTGTGTGTATTTGGTTTAGAATAGGTACACTCTATCCCTGTGTATCTGGTTTAGAATAAGTACACTATATCCCTTTGTGTATTTGATTTAGGATAGGTACACTGTGTCCCTGTGTGTATTTGGTTTAGAATAGGTACACTGTATCCCTGTATGTATCTGGTTTAGAATAGGCATACTATATCCCTGTGTGTGTGTCTGGTTTTGTCTTGTTTTATATTTGGAATATATATTTTATCTATTTTAGATGCTGAGGAATGGTTTTCTTACCCTCTGTCACTTTGATATTCCTCACGAAGTGGTAAGCTCTGACATCTTTCTTTTAATCTTTTTGAAACCAAACCCCTTGAAACTGCCCTTGCTTCTATGATACAAAGCTGTTTATTTCAAAGTATTATATTTATCTAAGAACCTTCCATCATAATTTTATGTAAGATCCTCTGTTAAGTTATATTCCAAACACTAACTTGATTATGAGAAAATTAGTTATTTTACTAAATCTCTCTAAATTTTTTATTATTTTCAAAATCATTGGCAGTTTCTTTCATTATAAATAGGGTAATGAAAGTGCTAACACATTTCTATTAATAGGTAGTGAAATGACAGAGTTGCTAGAGCATTGGATTAAAGGCCTTGCTATTTTTTCCAACTCACTGTGCTCCTAATTCAAAGTCCAAGATTAATTTTGCATTTGAAATCTTTCAGGCAGAATTATGAAAGTGTCAGACTTTGTTTTGTAGTATCTGATCCGGGTGTGTGTATTCTTAGTTGAAACTCCTTCAACCAGGTGTTGTAACTGACAGATAGTAGTATCAGCAATGCAAGACCAATGGAAACATTATTTCCTTGGTCTGATCTGATGATCAACTTGTTTCTTCTGCCAGGAATTGTGACCAGCAGGTAGTATCTGCAATCAAAGAATAATGGAAACATTGTTTCCGATCTGACAATCAACTCCTCTCTTTTTACACTGGGTGCAGGAAGAAAGAGCAATATCTATTTACATATTTCAATTAAAGTAATTTTAAATATAGTATTTGTTAATGGGTTAGACATGGGCTCCGTAAGCCTTAGTGAAGTCAACCTGTCTAAGAGAGTAGACACTCCAAATAAAAATTAATACAGGATGGAGAGGACACGAGCCCAGTAAGACAACCTTTCTAGTGCTAGTGGCACGAATAATGCACCCAGTCCACACTGTAAAGTGGTTGGTGATAAGAAGGGCATCTGACCAGAAAATCCCTACCAAAAGCCAAAAACATGTACAAAAACAGGAATATTTATTTAATAACCAAAAATATTTTTTTCTGTACAGTTTTTATTTTTGCTAAATGACTAACAAGAAAATCTTTTTTGTGTGTTTCTTTCTAGCTTTACTGTTACAAACGTCTTGTAAAAATTCTCCTTGGTGCTGTAACTCCCGAAAACCAAGACCAATTAGTGCAACGTATTGGAATCTCTTTGCTGAATTGTCTGGCTTGTCAAGTTGATGGTACTGAGAAGAGAATGGTTGGAGAGTTGGGAGTTATTTGTGTAAGTACTTCATCATCATTATCATTAACGTTTAAGGGCGGTGGATTGGCAGTATCGGTAGTTGGTCGGATGCTATGCTTTGCAGCATAGAATTACGGCCCTTTATGATCTGAGTTCAAATCCCACCGAGGTTAACTTTGCCTTTCATCCTTACTGGGTTGATAAAATAAAGTACCAGTCACGCACTTGCGTCAATTTAATCGACTTTCATCTCCCGCAAAATTGCTGGCCTTGTGCTTATATAAGAAACCATTATCATTAACGTTTACTACATTGGCATGGGTTAGCTGGGTTGTTCAAAACAGGATGCAGTTAGGAGGACCACATCTTGCTCATATATTCCTTTCTTGGCATGATTTCTACAGCTGGATGCCCTTCCTTCTGCCAACCTCCTTACAGCATGTACTAGGTGTGTTTTATCACGGCACTGGTATTGCCACTTTACAGAGTATACTGGGTGCATTTATCATAGCTCCAACACTACTACTTTACAGAATGTACTGGGTGCATTTTATATGACATCAGCACTGCCACACTTCAGAGTGTACTGGCTATATTTTATTGTGGCATCATCATCACCACCACCACCACTATCACTTTACAGAGTATACTAGGTGCATATTATCATGACACCAGTACTACAGGTTGACATCCAAAGGATTGAACTCATCTTATTGTTCCCTAGCCTCCACAAACATTCTACATTCGGTGCCTGTGTTTCATTACCATAGGAATACACTCATATGGTTCACATAATCAGTCTTTTTTTTTACTAGTTGATCCATGCTTTGTGATTCACGCACATTAATGCTGCATATTCATCAAAGCATACTTGCCTCATTTTTCTCCAGCTGTCACATATCATATGTGCTTACTGCTCATGCCTCACTACCATGCAGCATCACACTTTGCATACAGACATCATACAACTGACCTTTTATTGTCAACAGAGGCAGTAGCTCCCTGAACTTTTTCCATCCTGTCTTTATTCTAGCTACTATTCTCTTGGAGCACCCTCCTCCACTACTAATTATATCACCTAGGTAGCAGAAGTATTCAACCACTTCTGTGGATCCTTCCTGGGATTGTAAAAGGGTTATATTATTTATTTTATTATTGATATTCTTACTATCAATTGACCCTCAAAATCTACTCCATACAAAGTCTTTCTTTCCTATTAGTCTGTCTGTTATCCCACTACACCTCTTAGGTTAGTTGAGGGGTAGTCTGTCTTTCTCTCACTCATTCTCTACATTCATCAACCTCTCATAATAACATTTCTTTCCAGCATCAGTGGTGCTAAGTACACTGGTGTCATTTTGAACACACTTTTTTCCAACAAAAGGTCAAAAGGCATTGGCAAACCTTCTTCTTTCAGCTTCTTACAATATGTTTATATATAAACATGCCTAATGTAGTTGGTACTAGGAAGGGAATCCAGCTGTATAAACCATGGGAAACAAAAGGTTAAAAAGACTGGTGTCAAGGACATAACAATGTCTCTGGTACTGATGCCACAATGAAACACACACACACAACACACTCTGTAAAGAGATTAGTGACAGAAAGGGCATCCAGTTGTAGAAATGATTAATACAAAAACTAGGACATAAATGAGATATGTTTCACAACCCACCCATCAGTTAGAGGACAATAACTCTGATTTGGTACTGATTGCCATGAGCTGTGCAACTGTCCAACCCATACCAGCATGGTGATATAAATGATGATGTTGATGATATATGAATTTAGATTTAATATTGCTGTGAGTAATTAAACTGTGACTATATCACAAGTGTGGTAATTCTAATACCATTTGACTTTTCTTTTTGATTTCTAGACAATGCTCTCGATTGTTCAGCGGAAACTTGAAAGCAAAGTTTGTGACGAAACATTGGAAGTTTCTTGGAGTACTATGTGGAATGTAACAGGTAAGATTATTATGTCTGTCTTTTAGCCAGACATTGGCACCCTGTACATTCTGTAAAATGGTTGCCAAAGAAACAAAGACAACATAGAATAGAGTTGGTCTTGTCAAAGATTTGACCACCTTCTTTGTTTAGGTGTTATGATAAAATGTACCCAGTACACTCTGTAAAGTGATTGATGGACAAACCAAGACAAAATAGAGTTGGTGGTAGTGTTGGCAGCAACAGCAGCAGAGTATTTATATTCATCATCATCATTTAATGTCTATTTTCCCTGCTAGTAAAGGTTGGATGGGTGATCACAGACCAAGTCACAACTTAATTGGAGCCACTGATCTTGCAAATGGGCTAAGACTTTATTTCACTTTCATGCATTCCTGCACTCTACAGAAGGTGCCATACCTGTGTATTTTGCCATGGCACCAACTCAAGGGAGTCATGTTTATCAATGGATGGGTTAGTTTATATATTCGAGGTCAATATTTTGCCAATTTTCATCAACTTAACAGAAAGGTCCTTTAGCCCCCAAACTCTCGTTTTTTTTGCCGTGGCACCTCCACGACCACTTTGCAGTGGAATGATAGGGACCCCAGTCCCATCATCTCATTTCTACAGCTGAGTAAACTGGAGCAATGTGAAATAAAATGTCTTGCTCAAGGAAACAACACATCACCCAGTCTGAGAATTGAACTCACAACCTTTCGATTGCAAGGCCAATGCTCTAACTACTAAGCCATGTGCCTGCATAGGCAGAGATAATTGTTAACATTCTATTATTCTGAGTTTGATAATACTGTGACTAACTATAACTACCCCAATCACCTTATCTAGCCACTTCTCAGTTAGTAGAATATCTATCCCGCCTACCCCACTGTCATTACCTACCCAGAAGAGCTTGTATATATGTTGCTTACCTCCACATAGTCTTATGTGATAAGCACTGTAGTTGTGTGTGGGCATTGAAAGTGTGATCTCTTTATTAAATATATCTTTCTATCAATTCCTTCATAGATGAAACTCCTTCAAACTGTGAGAAATTCATGGATGGTGATGGTATGGAATTATTTATCCAATGTCTTAAGGTAAATCCAGGTTACATATTTCTTTAAATCTATTTTTAATGAAATACACTTTATTTCAATTAATAAACTCTTAACATCTCATAATGATGTAGAAAATATCTAAAAATGGGTTTGTTAATTTAAATGCTTATTGTATCTCTACTAGTAGACATATCATTGTGAAAGTTTGCAGTATTACAGTAAAGACTTGAATTTTTAATGCCATGCAAGCATACTGCTGTTATGTGCTTTTCAAGAATGTCTAGCTAACACAGATTCATCTGATCAAGGTATTAAGAGTTAATGAAGAATTTTAAGGGATTTACTAAATTTATTAATTATTTCACTACTTCGATAGTAACTTAACATATGATTCTTATTTGAAATTGTGCTGGAAGATTTAGATTGAAATAGGAAACCTTTAAAATGGGTGATTGTGTTTCATAGAACCTGAGTCAGTTTTAGCTGAAATGCTATCAAAGGAATTAAAGAACATTTTTAATTATCAAGAAATATCAATAACTCATTATCTTCAAATCTGTATTCGTGCCAACACTTACCTATGATCATGAATCTTGGGTAAAGAATACGATTGCAAAACCAAGCGGCAGAAATGGGGTTCCTCCAAAGGGTCTTTGGAGTAATGTTACTCGATAGAATGCGTAGCTCGGAGATCAGAGTGTCACTCCAGGTAGAGCCGCTACTTCTCTAAATTGAGAGATTACAGCTCCGATACTATGGGCATGTGGTTAGAATGTCTCAGGAAAGAATTGCTGGACAGATTTTATGGGCAAAACCAATTGGCAGGAGACCCAGGAATAGACCCTGAGCAAGATGGTTGGATAACATCCATAAGCTCAGCTGGTCTCACTTGGGAATCCAGCCGAATCAGTTGGAGACAGTTGCTTCTGACAGGACTCGCTGGAAGGAGTGTTTGAGGACTCTGTCTCCACAATCCTCTCAGGAATAAGTGGGCAAAGAAGAAGTAGATGTCAACAAGTCTTCTATTATTTATATATGTTGGACCGCCATTGGTTGTGATGATGAGGTTTCCAGTTGATTTGATCAATTTCAGCAGCCTGATCATAAAATGAACATGCAAGTGGCTGAACATTCCACAAACTGAGTACCCTTAATCAAATTCTCAAGGAAGTTCGGTGTGTTACTATATATGACTGGTACAGTCCATCTTGTATTATAGTGTAAGTGGCTGAGTATTCCACAGACATGTATAACAGTAACATAATTCTGAAGGAAATTTGGTGTGACAAGATTGGCCCTTTTGATTTACTGGTATAATTCATTTTTCTAGCTGAATGGACTGTAGCCACATGAAATGGACTGTCTTGATCTTTTTATGTGTGGACTGTAGCAAAATGAAATAGTGTCGTGTTCAAGGATACAATGTGCTGCCCAAACTGGGAATCGAACTCATGAGTTTATGATGTTCTGCCAGACACTTTAACCACTAAACCATACACCTTCACAATTATAGATTAAATCTGAGTTAATTAACCCTTTTGATACCAGACTGCCTGAAACTGCCCCTGGTTCTGTGATACAAAACTTTGTTAAAGTGTTTATATTTGTCCTAAAATCTTCCATCATAACATTATGTAAGAACCTTTGTTATCCTTCCAATCCAGGGCTTTCTCACTCCTGTCTAAGGAAACCCTCCCTGGTTGACCTCCACCACTTTCTGTTTGGTTTTGGTCATGTCAAGGGTGTAACCATACTCACCATGCTTGACCAATTGTGGGTTGGTGAGGCTATTTAATCCATATCTGGCATGGATAGCCATTGGCTGTGAGTTCATTTGCCCTTTTTGCAGCTCTTTTTTTTATGCTGCTGGGGTTCCACTTACCCTGCTCACAACACCAGGGTCTGGTAGGGAGCTGGTTTAGTTACTGACCACTTAACGATGAAGTAAGTTGTACTGAGTTACATTCTTAACACTAGCTTAACCCTTTAGCATTTAAACCGGCCATATCTGGCCAGAATTCTCTCACCTCTTCCTGTTCCAACTGGCTGTAACTGGCTGCTCATACTTATGTTAAGGTATTAAATAAATAATACCAAAATCTCATCGATTCATATGAGATTTTGGTATTATGTGAGATAAAGTGTTTACCGTGAATGTGTAATAGTATATAATGTAAATGCTAAAGGATGAATGAAAATGTTAGTGGTATTGCTAAATTCCTCTAAATTCTTAATTATTGTCAAAATCATAGTTTGTGTCTTTCATAAAAAATATGGTATAAAGAAAGTTTTTATTTTTGTGAAAGTCTCCAGCAAAACAAACCTGCCACTGTGTCTAACCATGTTTAATTAACAGGTAGAATTTCTTTTTCTTTTTATGTAGGAATTCCCAGAGAAACCAGAGCTTCTCAGAAACATGATGGGTCTTATGGTAAAATTGATTCTTTTATAATTCTTTCAATCTCTATAATAAATAATAATAATAATGGTTTCTTATATAGGCACAAGGCCAGCAATTTGGGGGGAGGGGAAAGTCAATTAAATCAACTTCAATGCGTGACTGGTACTTTATTTTATCGACCTCGTAAGGATGAAAGGCAAAGTTAACCTCGGCTGTATTTCAACTCAGAACGTAAAGGAACATAACTCTATGCCACGAAGCATGTTGTTCGACGCTCTACCAATTCTGCCAATCCACTGCCATATAATAATGATAAAAATAATTGTTTCTACTTTTGGCACAAGGCCAGCAATTACCCCAGTGCATTGCTAGTACTTTATTTTATCGACTCCATAAGGATGAAAGGCAAAGTTAACCTCGGCAGGATTTGAACTCAGACTGTAAATGGTCGTCACTCTATTCTGCAAAGCATGGCCTCCGTCCCTTTACTGATATTGCCAATAATAATAATAATAAATACTCTGGGTTTTTTTCTATCTACAATCTGTCCAAAACCAAATTTTTTATTTGAGAATTCATGGAACACAAATGTAAGATTGAATAGTGGTGGGATAAAATGTTTAAAAATGTACACCAGAAGCCAGTGTACTGTCATAGGACCAGGGGCAGTTTTGGGCAGTTTGATATACAAAGGATTAATTAGCCCATATAAATCTCTCTCGTATATATATCATCATCATCATCGTCGTTTAACGTCTATCTTCCACGCTAGCATGGGTTTAGACGGGAATTGTCCCACTTGAGGCAAGATTGGTTGTCTCGCTCGTATAGGATTGTCTGGCAGGTTTTCTACGGCTGGATGCCCTTCCTAACTCCAACTAAGTTTACAGTTGGGACTGGGAGGTTTTTACCATATTACCTACACGGCCACACTACAGCGTGGACTGTGTGTTTTTTTGTCGTGACACCTACACGACCTCATTTATTTAGGACTGGATGTTGTGGTACCAACATAACTTTACAGAGAAAGGGGTAGTGTTGATGGGTGTGGGGGTGTATATTTGAATAAGAGGTGCCTACTGACTGTAAGTTTCACTTTGTACTTAGGAAAGGCGGGTTTATGTATTACTGCATAGCGCCAAAGATCTCGGTCCAGTGACATTGTCTTAAAGAGGTGTAAGTGTGTAAGGTCGGAATTTATCAAATCGTCGCAGGTTTTTCTGGGTCTGCCTACTCCGTAACTTCCGTCAATTTTGATCGCCCTGCACTTTTTTATACAGCTGTCGTCTTTCATGCGCATCACATGACCATACCAACGTAGTCTTCTCTCGAGTAAACAGCATCTGATCCCTCTTATACCTAATTTCTCACTTAGTTCATTTATGCTTTGCTGTTCACGTATATTGCTATTGCACATCCAGCGGAGCATGCATGCTTCGTTCCTCTCCAGCATGCGCAGATCCTCTGTACACAATGCCCATGTCTCACTGCCATGTAACATAGCTGTTCGTATGCAGGCTTCATACAGTCTGCCTTTCATTTTTAAAGAGAAACCTTTAGCGGCCAATAGTGGTATAAGGTCTCTGAACTTTTTCTATCCGTTCTGACTCTAGCTACTGTACTTTCTGAGCACCCTCCACCACTGCTGATTTTGTCACCCAGGTAACGGAAGGTGTCCACTATTTCTATAGAGCCATCTGGGCAATAGAAGGAGCTAGTATCCTGTGGGCACTTGCTACTTATTGCACCTGAGCATCGGCCACATATAAAATCTACGTTCTTAGATAGCTTACCTGTGATCCCACTACATCTTTTATGCACCCATACTTTGCATTTGGGGCATAAAATGGAATTTCCGCCTACTCCTTTCCTACACACTGAGCATGGCCATATCCCAGAGAGGACCTATGCCTTTTTTTCCTTCCTACATACTAGAACTTTAGTCTTAGACAAGTTAACTTTAAGGCCTTTTGATTCTAGGCCATGCTTCCATGTTTGGAATTTCTTCTCTAGTTCAGCCATCGATTCAGCTATGAGCGTTAGATCATCTGCATATAGAAGTTCCCATGAGCAGCCAGTCTTGAACTCCTCTGTTATAGCCTGAAGGGCAATAATAAATAGGAGGGGGCTAAGGACAGAGCCCTGAGGAACACTAACTTTTATGCTAAATTCTTCACTATATTCGTTGTTAATTCTAACCTTGCTGACTGTTTCTTTATACATGGCTTGTATAGCTCTCACAAGCCATTCATCAACCCCTAGTTTTCTAGGGTCCACCAGATAATGGCGCGGGGGACTCTGTCAAATGTTCTATATATTTATAATATTACAATATTTATAATATTACAATTTATACTCCATATTGATATATATATATGGATGTGTAACAATAATATACGTGAACGACAAAGCATAAATGAATTAAGAGAGAGACTGAGCATAAGAGGAATCAAATGCTGTGTGCAGGAGAGGCGGTTGCGCTGGTATGGACACGTGATGCGTATGAAGGATGACAGCTGCATAAAAAGGTACAGAGCACTAGAAGTTGATGGAAACCGCGGAGTGGAGAGACCCAAGATGACCTGGGATGAGGTGATAAAAGCCGACCTTACCCAATTACACCTCTCAAAGACAATGACACATGACCGTGACTTCTGGCGTCACGCAGTAATACAGAGTACCCGACCTCCCATGGGTACAAGCTGAAGCATATAGACAATATGCCCCCACACCCCCCACCGCAAGGTGGTCGTGGAGGCGCCACGGCAAAAAAGCACCCAGCCCACACTGTAAAGTGAACGTGTAGGCGCTATGAAAAAGCACCCAGCACTCACTGTAAATGAGGTTGGTGTTAGGAAGGGCATCCAGCTGTAGAAATCAAGCCAAATCAGTTCCTGTATGAGCAAGGCATGGTCAGCCGACCAGACACTGCCCACAACAGGACAACCCGTCTAACCCATGCTAGCGTGGAAGAACGGACGTAAAACGGTGATGATGATATATATATAATGCCTAGATGGAGAAGTATTTTGAAGACATGTATCCTTGAGCATCTAGCTCACACTAAATATGGTTGGCATTAGGAAGGGCATCCAGTCATGAAAACCAAACCAAAATCAGTTCTGTAGGAGCAAGACATGGTCACATAACCTGGCATTGCTCACAAATGTACAACTCATCTAACCCATGCGAGTGTGGTAAAATGGACATTAAACGATGATGATG
Source organism: Eledone cirrhosa (assembly GCA_964016885.1). Taxonomy (NCBI): domain Eukaryota; kingdom Metazoa; phylum Mollusca; class Cephalopoda; order Octopoda; family Eledonidae; genus Eledone; species Eledone cirrhosa. The sequence goes on from OZ024742.1 coordinate 289,990,020, forward strand.
ATGATGATATCTTTAGATGGGGGCTTATTTATGTTTTACCTCACCTGCCTGCTTCTGCCTTCTGAAACCCAAGTAGCTAGTCTTATTCAACCCACTACATATAGCAATGTCCAGGGGGCCCTCTTTCTTTCTCATTTCAATGACTGAGCACTCTTTCTCTATTGACCAGAGAGTCCCCCCCCCCCCTCCCCCCCTCTCTCTCTCATGACCAAGAACCTTTCTCTCCATATTGTATCCATAGCCAACATGAAATTGATAAAGTTCTCATAAAATGTCTGAAAATTGGTTTTGAAATATTTCTTCTATTTCAGGGAAACATTTCAGAGGTGAAGTATTTGAGACCAAGATTGATGAATCAAAAATATATTAGTAAATTCAGGTAAATAACAGTTCTATTTATTTATCATTCAGACAAGTAATAGATCTAATTTTATGTGAGAATCTTAATAATGAGAAAATTAATTATATTACTAAATCCCTCAAATTATATGAAAATCATAGGCATTGTCTTGGATTAAATTCAAGGTAAATAATAGATCTACTCTTGCATCTTGAATAATCATCCCCCCCTCGCTTATTAATTTTTCAGCCTCTACCACTCATTAAATTTTGCTAATCTATCACCGGTGAAATTTTATTTTAAGTGGTAGCACTCCTGCAACAATTAATTTTCTTTATACATTAAAAAACATTATATATGACAGAAAAAATAAATTACAAGAAATCCCATATGTTATAAAATAAATAGGATGGGTTGGAGTCTCAATATGTAAACTAAACGACTAATTCTGGTTTTTAAAAATATCAACAGAGACAACCTAGAAAAATTACCGACCCCTTCCCCAATTATTTGGGACCTGAGAGTAATTATATATCATGTAAATAATAGATTTAATACTTTCTAATGATAGACACTGCCTATGGTTTTCATAAAATTTTGAAAATAATCAATAATTATGAGGGATTTAGTAATATAACTAATTTTCTCATTATTAAGATTCTCACATAAAATCGTGAAGGAAAATATCCAGATAAATATAAATATTTTTTTTAAAAATTAAACAGTTTTGGATGTGTGGTGGTGTTCACAAATCTGGAAAGATGAAAGACAAAGTTGACCCCAATGGGATTTGTATTTAGAATGTGAAGGTTGATAATTAAATACCACAATGTATTCTATCAGTTCTTCCCTCAGTTACCTGTCTTGAGTTGTAACCAGTAGCATAGTTGGGGATGGAGTCAACCATAGGTAGGACATTTTGAAGTGTCGTATTTTGTGTGTGTTGAATTGTTTTTCATGAGGGTGGATCTACAAAATTACGGACCACCCCAACTTAATGTGGAAACTATATTTAAGTGTAAAGTGTGTATGGGGTAAGCTATAGATCAAGATGTTGAGCTGGATCTTGGGAATGGTCTGAAGATGGAAAGTGTGCAAATATTTTATTACAATGGAGACTCATTGAATGGAGATGGTGGATCAAATTCTGTGACAGTATCTTGAGTGAGATGTGTATGGAGGAAATTCCAGGAACTAAGTGGTACGTTAATGGAGCAGAAGAGTGTTACTGAAACTGAAGGGAAAGTTGTTTATGCTGCATATGTGAGAAATGCCATACTTTATAGGAGTGAGACATGTGAAAGGTCCAGTGGATGAGTAGAGTATTGCACAATAAGTTGCAGAGGATAAGAAAATAAAAAAAACAATGATGAATGTTGTGAAGAGAAATAGATGGTTGGATCTTGTGTTGTAGAAGGATGAAAGTGATTGGGTGAGAGGATTGATAGAAAGAAGTAGAGGGAGAGGAAGACAAAGAAAGACATTGCTGGGGAGGGAGAGGGGAAGGAATAAAAGCCTGTTGGTTGGGTGAGGAGGGATGCATCTGATAAAGCAAAATGGAGAAGCTTGTCATGGGTCACGCAAGGCTAAACCCTGCTTTAGCAAAGCATATGGCCTTAGAATGTTCGTTGTTTTTGTTCTATCATAAATGTTTATATTTAATATTATTGTTTGTTTGATGCAGTGAATTGCTGAATTCAACAAGTGATGGAATTGAAGTCAGCTACAATGCAGCTGGAGTTTTGTCTCACATAGCTTGTGACGGCCCTCAAGCTTGGGTTATTGATAGCCCAAGACGAACAGATGTCCTCAAAACTATGGTCGGTGTCATAGAAAGTTGGGATATATCAGCCAAACGTAATATCAACTACCGGTTAGTCATTCTATTTTATAAATTATTTGGTTAATGCCACAATAAATAGCATTCAGTAAAGTCTGTAAAGTGGTGGTGGTCTCCTGATAAAATACACTCAGTACACTCTGTAAAGTTGTAATGCTTGTGCCACAATAAAATACACTGTAAACTGGTAGTGTTGGTGCCACAATAAAATACACTGAGTACACTCTGCAAAATGGTAATGTTGGGGCCATGATAAAATACACTCAGTACACCCTGTAAAGTTGTAATGCTTGTGCCACAATAAAATACACTGTAAACTGGTAGTGTTGGTGCCACAATAAAATACACTGAGTACACTCTGTAAAATGGTAATGTTGGGGCCATGATAAAATGCACCCAGTATATCCTGTAAAGTGATAGTGCTGGTGCCATGGTAAAATGCACTCAGTACACCCTGTAAAGTTGTAATGCTTGTGCCACAATAAAATACACTGTAAACTGGTAGTGTTGGTGTCACAATAAAATACACTGAGTACACTCTGTAAAATGGTAATGTTGGGGCCATGATAAAATGCACTCAGTACACCCTGTAAAGTTGTAATGCTTGTGCCACAATAAAATACACTGTAAACTGGTAGTGTTGGTGTCACAATAAAATACACTGAGTACACTCTGTAAAATGGTAATGTTGGGGCCATGATAAAATGCACTCAGTACACCCTGTAAAGTTGTAATGCTTGTGCCACAATAAAATACACTGTAAACTGGTAGTGTTGGTGTCACAATAAAATACACTGAGTACACTCTGTAAAATGGTAATGTTGGGGCCATGATAAAATGCACCCAGTATATCCTGTAAAGTGATAGTGCTGGTGCCATGGTAAAATGCACTCAGTACACCCTGTAAAGTTGTAATGCTTGTGCCACAATAAAATACACTCAGTAAACTGGTAGTGCTGGTGCATCAATAAAATACACTGTAAAATGGTAATGTTGGGGCCATGATAAAATGCACCCAGTGTATCCTGTAAACTGGTGGTGCTGGTGCCATGGTAAAATGCACTCAGTACACTCTATAAAGTTGTAATGCTTGTGCCACAATAAAATACACTGTAAACTGGTAGTGTTGGTGTCACAATAAAATACACTGAGTACACTCTGTAAAATGGTAATGTTGGGGCCATGATAAAATGCACTCAGTACACCCTGTAAAGTTGTAATGCTTGTGCCACAATAAAATACACTGTAAACTGGTAGTGTTGGTGTCACAATAAAATACACTGAGTACACTCTGTAAAATGGTAATGTTGGGGCCATGATAAAATGCACCCAGTATATCCTGTAAAGTGATAGTGCTGGTGCCATGGTAAAATGCACTCAGTACACCCTGTAAAGTTGTAATGCTTGTGCCACAATAAAATACACTGTAAACTGGTAGTGTTGGTGTCACAATAAAATACACTGAGTACACTCTGTAAAATGGTAATGTTGGGGCCATGATAAAATGCACTCAGTACACCCTGTAAAGTTGTAATGCTTGTGCCACAATAAAATACACTGTAAACTGGTAGTGTTGGTGTCACAATAAAATACACTGAGTACACTCTGTAAAATGGTAATGTTGGGGCCATGATAAAATGCACCCAGTATATCCTGTAAAGTGATAGTGCTGGTGCCATGGTAAAATGCACTCAGTACACCCTGTAAAGTTGTAATGCTTGTGCCACAATAAAATACACTCAGTAAACTGGTAGTGCTGGTGCATCAATAAAATACACTGTAAAATGGTAATGTTGGGGCCATGATAAAATGCACCCAGTGTATCCTGTAAACTGGTGGTGCTGGTGCCATGGTAAAATGCACTCAGTACACTCTATAAAGTTGTAATGCTTGTGCCACAATAAAATACACTGTAAACTGGTAGTGTTGGTGCCACAATAAAATACACTGAGTACACTCTGTAAAATGGTAATGTTGGGGCCATGATAAAATGCACCCAGTATATCCTGTAAAGTGATGGTGCTGGTGCCATGGTAAAATACACATTGTACACACTCTAAAGTGGTTGGTATTAAGAAGGGCATCCAGCTGTAGAAACCTAGTCAAATATGGAATGTATGAACAAGACATGGTTCTGTGACCAGTCTAATCTCAGACTGTGATTACCTATCCAGCCCATGGCAGTATGGAAAAAGTACATAAAATATTAATGATGACTATAACAATTTTATATCTAATATTGTTGATTTCTTGCAGGTCTTTTGAGCCTATCTTGCGTCTTGTACAAGCATATGATACACCTGAGGCACAGCACTGGGCTGTTTGGGCTTTGTGCAATTTAACGCGTGTTTATCGTAAGTATATGATTCTCCCCTAATTAATATGTTCAAAATATATTTATGATATAATGATGGAAGGAAAGGAAAAAAAAAAAAGAGAGAAATGGAGAAGAGCAAACTCTACTACACACTTGGCTAGATGGCATACCTTTATATAAATATATATATATGTGTGTGTATATATATATGTGTGTGTATATATATATGTGTGTGTGTGTGTGTGTGTGTGTGTGTGTGTATATACAGAGTGGCCCAAAAAGTCTGGATACGTAAACAATTTTTTTTTTTTTTAAAATAAATTATTTCTTATAAAACATGATTATTTTTTTTATGTATCACGACTTGTGGGCCACCCTGTATATACGTGTGTATATTTTTTATATGTGTGTGTGTATATATATATATATATATATTGCTAGTTGCTGTGTTGTTTATTTGTAAAAGTTGCATAATGACTTCTCAATGACAATCGGGTGTCAACAGATAAGAACACTCCACGTTAGTTGTACCTATCCAGCTTAATGGTGTTACAGAAATACATATCATCATCATCATCATCATCATTTTACGTCCGCTTTTCCCTGCTTGCAAGGGTGGGACGGGAACTAATTCTGGCTTGATTTCTACAGCTGGATGCCCTTCCTAACACCAACCTCATTTACAGTGAGTGCTGGGTGCTTTTTTGCCGTGGCACCTCCACGACCACTTTGCAGTGGAATGATATAGACCCCAGTCCCTATCATCTCATTTCTACAGCTGAGTAAACTGGAGCAATGTGAAATAAAGTGTCTTGCTCAAGGAAACAACACATCACCCAGTCTGAGAATTGAACTCACAACCTTTCGATTTCAAGGCCAATGCTCTAACCACTAAGCCATGTGCCTCCATAATTAATAAAATTGATTATGTAACTTTTATTTGATTATATATATATATATATCATCATCAACATCAATTAACATCTATCTTCCATGCTAGACGGGTTTGTCCCATTTAGAAGCAAGTTGGGTTGGGTGACCATGTCTCACTCATATAGGAGTGTTTCTGGCTGGTTTTCTACGGTTGGTTGCCCTTTCTAACGCTAACCTCATTGACAGTGGTATGACAAAAAGCACCCAGCCCATACTGTAAAGTGGACGCGTAAAAGACAAGTGTCTTTTACACGTCCACTTTACAGTGTGGGCTAGGTGCTTTTTGTTGTGATGTCATTGGAGAGAAGTGTATCCGGAATGATAAAGGTGAGCTTGCCCTCACAAGTGCTGAGAAGAAAGATGCGTGGAAGAGCCATTATGATAGATTATTAAATGAGGAGAATGCATGGGAAGATGAGACCCTACCTCAAGTAGATCCTATAGAGGGGCCAGCAGTACAAGTCAGCAGCATGTAGTAAGTAAGGCAATCAAAGATATGAAGACGGGGAAGGCAACCGGTCCATCGGGTATAGCTACCGAGATGCTGAAGTCAACTGGGTCGATAGGTCACACCATAACTACACGTATTGTTAACCAGGTAATACTAGAAGATGTCATACCAAAGGATTGGTGCAGTAACATCATTGTCAACTGTTACAAAAGTAAAGGTGATGCACTAGATAGATGAAACTATAGATGTATAAAGCTGATGGACCAGGTCATGAAAGTAACAAAGAGTTATAGCACAGTTGATTAGGGACCGGGTGAAACTAGATGAGATGCAATTTGGGTGTGTGCCAGGAAGAGGCACCACTGATGCCCTCTTCCTTGTGAGGCAGATACAGAAAAAGTACCTAGCTAAAAGTAAGCCACTCTACCTGGCATTCGTCGATCTCAAGAAAGCCTTTGACAGAGTTCCCTGTGCTATAATCTGGTGGGCTCTTAGAAAACTATGAGTAGATGAATGGCTTGTGAAAGCTGTACAAGCCATGTATAGGGGAGCAGTCAGCAAAGTTAGGATTAGCAATGAGTATAGCGAGGAATTTAGCGTACAGGTCGGTGTCCACCAGGGCTCTGTTCTTAGCCCTCTCCTTTTCATCATAGTCCTGCAGGCAATAACGGAGGAGTTTAAGACCGGATGCCCATGGGAACTCCTGTATGCAGATGACCTTGCACTTATAGCTGAATCTATGGTACAACTAGAGAAGAAATTCCAAACTTGGAAGCAGGGACTAGAAAGAAAGGGTCTCAAAGTCAACCTGACAAAGACTAAGGTCCTTGCAAGTAGACGAGAAAACAGAACCCAGATCCCCTCAGGGAAATGGTGTTACTCAGTATGTAGGAAAGGTGTAGGTAGGAACTCCATTCTCTGCCCCAAATGCAAACAATGGGTACACAAGAGATGTAGCGGGATCTCAGGAAGCTTAATTAAGAATGTAGGCTTCACATGTAGCAGCTGTGCTGGGACAGCAAGCAGCAAACAGCCACAGGAAACAAGTACTCCCAAACTCTGGGAGGCCTCTGTAGAAACAGTAGACAGCTTCTGCTACCTAGGTGACGAAATTAGCAGCAGAGGTGGGTGTTCAGAAAGTACAATAACTAGAGTAAGAACAGGATGGAAGAAGTTCAGGGAGCTACTGCCACTGCTAGCTGCAAAAGGCTTTTCCCTCAAAATGAAAGGCAGACTGTATAATGCGTGTATACGAACAGCAATGTTACATGGTAGTGAGACCTGGGCGCTGTCTGTGGAAGACTTGCGTAGATTAGAAAGAAACGAAGCCTGCATGTTCCGATGGATGTGTAATAGTAATATACGCGAACAGCAAAGCATAAATGAATTGAGAGAAAGACTGAGCATAAGAGGAATCAAATACTGTGTGCAAGAGAGGCGGTTGCGTTGGTATGGACATGTGATGTGTATGAAGGATGACAGCTGCATAAAAAAATGCAGAGCACTAGAAGTCAATGGAAATCACGGACTGGGGAGACCCAAGAAGACATGGGATGAGGTGATAAAAGCTGACCTTACATGACTGTGACGTCTGGCGTCACGCAGTAATACAGAAGACCTGACCCCCCCCACGGGTACAAGCCAAAGCTGAAGCATATAGACAATATACCCATACACCCTCCCACTGCAAAGTGGTCGTGGAGGTGCCACGGCAAAAAAGCACCTAGCCCACACTGTAAAGTGGACGTGTAGGCGCCGCGGAAAAAAGCACCCAGCACTCACTGTAAATGAGGTTGGTATTAGGAAGGGCATCCAGCTGTAGAAATCAAGCCAGAATCAGTTCCCGTATGAGCAAGACAAGGTCAGCTGACCGGACACTGCCCACAACAGGACAACCCGTCTAACCCATGCTAGCGTGGAAGAACGGACGTAAAATGGTGATGATGATGATGATGATGACATAGTCTATATATATACATATTTGTGTATATATGCACATATCATCGTCACCTCCGTCTTTACGTCCATTTTCCATGCTAGCATGGGTTAGGCTGGATTGTCCTATCATGAGCAATGTATATGTAGTAATCCCAGGAAGGATCCTTAGAAGTGGTTGATAGTTTCTGCTACCTAGGTGATATAATTAGCAATGGAGGAGGGTGCTTGAAGATCAGAGTAGCTAGAATAAAGGACAGAATGGAAGAAGTTTAGAGAACTGCGACCTCTACTAACAACGAAAGGTATCTTCTTGCAAATAGAAGGTCGGCTGTATGACACCTATGTGTGAAGTGTCATGCTACATGATAGTGAGCCATGGGTGGTGAACATGAAGGCTGGAGAGTAATGAGGCAAGCACGCTTCGATGGATGTGTAATGTTAATGTGCAAGAACAACAAAGCATGGATGAACTGAGGGAGAAACTGGGTATAAGAAGAATCAGAAGTAGTGTGCAGGAGAGGAGATTATTGATATGGGCATGTGATGTGCAGAGAATTGGCTGAAGGTCACCCTTAGAAGTTATGGACATGACTCCATTATCAATCTACTCTTTAGGCTGGTGATTCAACAAAAAATACACTCTGTCTACGCATTATATATAAATTAACAGGTACATTATATGGATACACAGATAAATACAGTCCTACTTACATATATATTTACATATATATATCATCATCATCATCATCTTTGTCGTTTTTACATCCGTTTTTCCAAACTTGTATGGGTTGGAATGATCCTTTTCAGCACAGCATCTTTTCACTCTTCACATTCCTTCGTCACCGACTCCGTGAGTTTCAGCAATTTGAATCAGCTCTCTCTTCATTGGTCTACCTCTACTGCGGCTTCCTGGCACTTCTTCATCCAATGATCATCATCCATGCGCATCACATACCTATACCAATGCAGTCTTCTCTCTTGCATACCACTTCTGATTCCTCTTGGTTTCTCCCTCAGTCCATCCAAGCTTTATTCTAACTATTATGCTCTCGGAGCAGAAACTATCAACCATTTCTATGGAACCTTCATGTAATTGGAAAAGGTTTATATCACTGACGCTCTTCCCATCGATTACTCCTGTGCATCCAGTACATACAATCCATAATGCTGCAAATGACGCCTTGGTTTGACTCGCCGGTCTTGACCTGCCTCTCTAGCTACTGTGCATATGTTATATGACAAGAAGAAGAATACAAAGACTTCCTTTCCTGTTAGTCTGCCTGTTATCCCACTACACCTCTTATGTACCCAAGAAGTTTCAGCTTCTGTGTCAAATATTGTCCATGGATTTTCTTTTCTATCCTCTTGTTTACCACTTCAGTATTCTTCTCTCTTTTGTACTGAGCTTTGTCTTGGCAATTGTCAACATTAACCAAATCTGACTTCCTCACTTCCAACAGTAATGGTGCTGTGGCATTCTTTATAAACCGAGCTACATTGTTTTCTCCTTTTTTTTCCTTGGTATGTACAATTTATCAACATCACTCATAGGATGCAAATCTCTGTACCGTGTCAGCAGCTTTTCTTGTTTTCCTGTCCAATTAATAACTCCAGTACCATATCTCAACAGAGATACTACCTAATTTGTTTTGGCTGTTAATCTTTGACTTAAGAACCAATAACACTCTTTAAAAGTAGTCTGTAAATCTTGATTTCATTTCCTGTTCTATAGTGTTATCCATCTCCCAAATTCCAAGATATTTGTATCCATCATCAATATCTTTCACAGCTTTCCCTGATGGCAGCACTATGCCATCAATGTGTTTGGTCTTGCCTTTTTTAAATACTAAATCCCTACATTTCTTTGAGCCAAATTCCATTCAAATGACATTGCTGGATCCATACACAGTATACACAAATGAGCTTATTTGCAATTCATATCTTACATACAGTTTAAAATCATCCATAAAAAGTAAATGATTAACTTTATGTTGTTGCCTATTAAAATCGTATCCACCTTTCACTCTTTTCAAGATCATAGTTAGCAGCACCATACAAACAGAAGTGGTGACAAGCTGTCACCCTGGAATAGTCCTCTCTTGATTTCTATTGTGCCCAGGCTTTGTTCATAACAGCTCAGCTCTATCTTCCATTTATCCATGCTTTTCCTTTAAAAACTATTCAACATTCTTTGCAATTCCAAACAAACTCAGGCATTCCATGATCCATGAGTGTTGAATATGCTTTGCAATAATCTGTTGTTGTTATCATGGTGGATTGGTAGTGCGTCGGACAACATGATTAACAGCATATAGTTATGGCTCTTTACCTTCTGAGATCAAATCCTACCGAGATTAGCTTTACCTTTCATCCTTATGGGGTTGATAAAATAAAGCACCAGTAATACACTGGTGTCGATTTAATCAATTTTCCCCTCTCCAAAAAATTGTTGGCTTTGTGCCTAAATCAGAAACCATTATTATTATTATTTAATTTCTTTCAGCTGAGCGTTATTGTTCTCTTCTTGAGAAAGAATCTGGAGTAGAAATTCTGATGGCGCTTAAGGCTGATCCACGACCATATTCTCGTATCAAAGAACTTGCCTGGAAGGTTGTCAACCAAATCACAGAAAACAAGAACAAGCCTAGTGAGTCAAAAGAAGGGTCTGTGTCGCATGTTGACTCTGAGATGACATCAGAAGAAGATGAAGAAGACGATAGAGAAGAGGGTGACAGAGAAGAGGAAGAAGTGGAAGAAGAAGGGGAAGATAGTGAGGTTGAAATGATACAGTAATAATTGAACAAACACTCCTCTCCTCCTCCTTATCTTTCTCTCCCTCCCCTTCTCTGATCATTCTCTCCTCTTCCTCATCCAATGTTAACTTTTGGAACTCTTATCTCAGTGCTGTCTCTTCTCTCCATGCTTCCATACATTTTTACTTGGTTTCTTTATATTGGTTTTATTATTATTATTGTTTTTGTTTTTCTGTTAGCTTTACAAAACTTTCCAACCCTGATTATTATTATTATTCTATTTTCTGGTCACATCAGTACAAGAGACATAGGAATTCTTTTTTTCAAATATATAGATGAAAAAAAAACAACAAAAAATAACAAGCATAGACTATGAAATAACACAAGAACTGGCTATTTAGGTCATTCACATATAATATGAGGGATTATAAACTGTTTATTTGTGACTGAATTATATTCGATAGCGATGAAAGCAACAATGATGATGATGGCAGGAGAAAACCAAATATAGAAGAAAATTAAATGTAACTCTTAATGTCCTGCACAACATGAAACTGCATTAGCAAAACATTCTTGAAAAATACCAAGCAACACCATGGCTGCATCACATCAAATATTAAACTCTTTGCTCTAATACTGCAAATTTTCACAAGAATCTGTCCATCAGTAGAGATACTATAAACATTTGAATTAACATTGTTTTTAGATATTTTCTGCAAAATCATTACAGGATGTTAAAAGTTAGAGAATTCCGCTGAGAAGTAAGAAAGAAAGAAAGAACATTGCTTAGAGATTAAAAAGAAAAGACATACAGTTGATTAATTGTTCCTAATTAATCAACATTCTCTTGTTAATCAAATATAACAGTTATGGGTGAAGGAAATCGGTATTTTAAATAAAATAACCCCAAACCCAACAAAAAAAAAAAACGTTAAAATTATATGGCCGAATTGTTTTTGTTTTTTGAAAAAGGACAAAAAAAAATAATAAAATGAAAGACTATTTATACCATAAAGCAGAAAGGCAAGCATGGCTTACCCAATTTACCTGAATATAACATATTGCTATTTATTACTTATTGACGACCTTGCATACTGTTGCTCTTGTCGATACAGTTTTCATACTGTTTCCTACCTACTCCTGTTCTGCCACTTATTATCATTATGAAAGGATTCTATATATATATTTGTTGAAGTGACTTAACGGAGCGATACACAAATTGTTGAGTTTGTTTTTTAACCCTATTTCATTTGATAACTCGATATTTTTATTTGTAGATTTAGTAGTTAAGATTTTCTTTGTTTTCTGTCCTTCATATCAATAATAATAATAATAATAATAATAATGGAGTACTTCTTGAGAAGAAAATATTTACGAATAATGTATAAAGAATATATATGAAACTACCAATAAATTTTACTGCCATTGTAGAAATAGATGGAATTTAGAAGCCAAATAAAAACCACATACTAAAGAAGAATAAAAAAAAAAAATTTAAAAAACTTAACAAAATTTGTTGAATTTTTTATTATTTTATTTATTAATCAGTATAGTTTTATATGAAAGATGTTATTTTAGGAAAGTAGTACAATGTATGTTAGAAATAAAGGAGTGGAAAAAAAAGAATAAAGTGTGTGGGTATATATGGTATGGCCCCTCGTATTTACAGGCGTTTCTTGGGCATTTTAAGCCTGGCGGAGCCCATCCCTCTCCAGGCCTGAGCATAGTGGATTTCTTCCAGAGAGAGGAAGAATCAACCCCAGTACTAAACTGGTACTTTTTTTATCGACCTCAAAAGGTTGAAAGGCAAAGTTGACCTTGGTGGGATTTGAACTCAGAGAGCCAGAATGAATACCATACAGTATTCTATCCAACATTGTAACAACTCTACCAATTCGCTGCATATATATATATATATATATTTTCTAGCAGTTTAGCCCGAGGTTGTTCATTTGCTAGGAAAAGTTACAAACAGGTAAACGTGGCTTGAAAGCGAATAAGCTTATCAATTAAGTGCATAAAGCAGTTGAACGGTTATTAAATGTTACAAACCAATTAGCATTTTTGACAATCAATGATGGGTTAATAATCTTCCAATAGCGAATTTAGTAGACCAAAGTTGCAAGGTGGTGGCCCTGATGCCGCTGGGTGTCAGATCTGTCCGCCATGGGTGACCCTACCAGGAAATAGTTTTCCAGACGGCATAGCTCCAACATCTATAGCACCTCTTTGCAGACGATATTGCCTTGAGGAGTGTAAGCAAAAAGTCCATTCCTGCTCCCTACGCGGGAACAGGCAACATGAAGTGGCCATGGGAGAAGCATGGCTCCGCCACCGACAATGTTAGCCCCTGTAACTTGTTAATGGTCTCACCAGGAATTGGGATATCTGACACCGAGGGGAAAAGGTTCATCCTTGGAATGAAAACATTCTCCCCTCTCCCGCACCCCCATTACAATGGTGGCCTCAATCACGTGTGGCGTCAGTGACTTAACGACCATGCGAGTACAGTTGCACTGCTTTGGTGGACGCAAGTTCCTTATTAGCATAATGGGACAGCCAACTAAGCTTAAGAATGTGAGGTGGGGGCTCAAGGGAATTGAATAACTCAACCGGATAATTAACGATATCGTTGGGTTCGGATGTCCGGTCGATAGATTTGAAGATGTGCTCTTTACCGGGAATCTTCTCAATCAGCTGCTCGTTAATAAAATTAACCATGGTATTTTTCGGAGCAAGGATGGCTCTTTCGCTGAGCCAATCGAGGTTTTTAAAGTTAGATGAGACATTAGGAAAAACTGCTTCCCAAAGGTCAGAAGGGCTGCTCACAATGTTGCACAGGGAGTCGATTGCTATGCCGTCCTTGTCATCCGCAGAGACCTTGCCCTCACCAAGTGCTAAAATGTTCTGAGCAAATGCTGCAGACATGTTGTCACCATGCAAATGAGCACGCATATTTGTGCTCAGGTACAAACTCTTCACCTGGAGCCACAACATGGACGACTTAAGGCAGGCACGCACTTCATCAGCTCTTGTCCCTTTGGGGATGACAGGCAGCGTTTGCCGAAAATCCCCTGATAGCAGAAGGGTTACGCCACCCACAGGAGCCGTAGAATCCCTAATGTCTTTCAGCGTCCTGTCCAATGCCTCAAGAGCACCCTTGTGTGCCATTGTGCACTCATCCCAAACAATGAGGCAACATTTTTTGAGAACCAGAGCTTCGTGTGAACTCTTGCTGATATTGCATGTTGGTGTCTCAGTTTTTACTAAATCCAAGGGGAGTTTAAAGGTTGAATGTGCTGTCCTGCCTCCCGGCAGCAAAGTAGCAGCGATCCCGGACGATGCAACGGCCAACGCAATTTTTTTCTCCTGACGAATCTTAGCGAGAATCAATTTCGTTACAAAAGTTTTTCCGGTACCCCCAGGAGCATCGAGAAAGTAAATACCCCCAGTCTGATTTTGACCGCGTCAATGATAGTTAAATAGGCCAACCTTTGGTCCGACAGAAGTTTGGGATCATTTTCCTCTAAGTATTGGGAAAGAGATTCAATGTCATATGCTGTTTCTCGCAACAAATCTGGGGCCAACGCGTTAGCTTCCTCTCTGACGGTTGATGGCAAGCCATACGTCACCAACTCACTCCCACCCATGTCGAGGAGGGCGTCCTCGATATCAATGAGTGCTCTGTTGTAGATAATGTCACTGTAACCAACTTCCACTGAAGGATACTGCAGATGAGCCAGGCATAGGAAGTCCTCAGACATGAAGTCTGTACTTGACCCATAAAGATTTGGGATCACCCAATTCACACTTTTGAAGCAAAATGGCAAAGAGTTCCCGTAGACCTTTAGGTGATTTCAACAAAGCACCCTCTGCTAAAGTGGAATCCCATTGCGAATCATCTTCCAAAAGACCACGATTAAAGCAGGCTTCTCGGTACGTATCACATATTTCTCCATCAACAGTTTTGAGGTCCTGAAAACTTTGTGGGCCTACAACTTCATGCAGAAGAAGGCAGAGATGAAAGCACTCATGCTGACTCGGGGGCACAGTGTAAACCCTTCCAAGACAGCTGTCAAATTTTACACCAGGATGTCTTTCAACAGCCTGACCTGACTATCTTCGCACCCAAGTGTTTTTCGACCATATAAAGTAGGATGGAACCTGGCGGTACACAATTGTTTACGCAAATGTATCGAACTGGCAAAGTTTGAAGAAACCCGTCAGAGTGGTCTCTTTCGGATCAGCGGCCAGCTTGGCGGCGGTTTGGTCCGTAAAGTAAAGCCTTTGCCCATTTTCCAAATGTACTGCTAGCTGTACGATGGCGGGGTGCCGTTGGTGTAGGGATAAATCAAATAGGCGCCAAAAAATCTTGATTGCTACTGATGTACCACCCCGCCAGGTATTCTGTGACCTTGTCCCTGCTATTTTCAGCTTGAAATGCGAACATTGCGGCATCAGAGCCCTTATTTACATATTTGCATATGTATTTTATCGACTTGACGGAGTTACAAAACTCAATGTTGATGTGGGCGTTGAACATCTTCAAGAGAAGCGGGTAGTAAGGGACCACCCATCTATTGTCGACTTGACCTCCCTTTACTGTTGTGGTGAAGCCACCATTCTTGGGCAGTCTGAGCCTGGTCAAAACATTTTTTGGGGTACCCCTTACTGCACAACCCCCCTTTCAGACACGTGTGATGCTCATTAGGACCCAACGCACACGGACCATGTTAGCTTTGACAATGTCATGTAATTCCTGGTCAGTTGCTGGGTTAGGGATTTCAGCTGAAATGAAGCTGTCTATGGCATTTGAATTGATTTTATCAGCTAACCAAATCAAAATGAGAGCATGTGGCAGCCCTCGTTTTTGCCATTTGACGGTGAACATGTCACATTTTACAGCCCCAAATACCTGACCCTTTTTGATTAAAGCCATGAGTTTAGCCAGTTTCAGTCTGAACACTCTGGCAATGAGGTTATGTCTGTTCGAATAATTTTGCCCAGGAAAAAGTTCACGGGTTACATTCCGATTCATGTCTATAGCATTAATCTGTTATATGAAGTGTTATTTTGCGGGTTGCTATTTGCAATAAACCGATTGAAAGTGCCCCAGATAAGCCGTATGTCAATACGGAACGCTCCACTGCAGTGTTGTCATATAGGGAGTGAAGAGTTACAGAGATAGTAAAGCAGTTAAATTATAGAGAGAGGGAATATACAGAACGGTCCATTTGATCATACACATTCTTTCTCTCTCTGCAGTGTTGTCATATAGGGAGTGAAGAGCGACAGCGAGAGTAAAGCAGTTAAATTATAGAGAGGGGGAATGATCATGATCGATTTTTGCCCTTATTGTTGATGGATTTGAAATGTTTTTGTTTCATGATCTTTTCCTGACCAAAAGCAATAATTATCCCGACTTTGAATAGAATCCGTTGGAAATTGTGGACGTGAATCCGTTACAAATCTTAACACACACATCCTCAGATTTATGGCTTAGTGGTTAGAGCATTGGCCTTGCAATCGAAAGGTTGTGAGTTCAATTCTCAGACCGGATGATGTGTTGTTTCCTTGAGCAAGACACTTTATTTCACATTGCTCCAGTTTACTCAGCTGTAGAAATGAGATGATAGGACTGGGTTCCCTATCATTCCACTGCAGAGTGGTCGTGGAGGTGCCACGGCAAAAAAGCACCCAGCACTCACTGTAAATGAGGTTGGTGTTAGGAAAGGCATCCAGCTGTAGAAATCAAGCCAGAATCAGTTCCCATCCCACCCTTGCAAGCAGGGAAAAGCGGACGTAAAATGATGATGATGATATATATATGTCCCAAAGCTCTGATACCATCAACATCAGAATGAAAGCAATTTTAGTTGCTTTCAAGAAACCACTGGTAAATGAAATAATTAGCTTATGTTGTTTATTACATAACTATATATATTATATATATATATATATATATATATATGTATAGTTATGGAAGCAGAAAATTGCTTAATGTGATCCAGTTCGTGGTTAAGAAAGCCAGTTTCATGGATGGTTTCAATGTACGGTTAGGGGTAACTCCACAAGTTTGTAAGAATTCCGTTCAATCTTGGAGTATAAAGTATAAAGGAGAAAACACAGGTAAGCATTAAGAGAATGATTTTATCCAGGTATTTACGACCGTTTCATTGGTAAGTGCAACCTTATATTGCTATACTGCAAATAACAGCGACTCAATTATAATTGTTGTTCACGTCCAAATTTTCAAAATAGTGAGTAAGTTACTCTTGAAATAGTTTTTAATATAGAGAAAAACATTATTTTGGAATTGTATTTACTAGTATAGAGAGAGAGGAAGAGGAATTAGAAGGTGAGGGGACAAACGGAATAGTATAGAGAGAGAGGAAGGGGGAGAAGAGTTAGGAAGTAGAGTGACAAACTGAGATGGAGGGAGGGGTAGAGGTGGAAGGATTCCTTGATCAGTTTTGATATGTAGACTTTATGTCGTGGAATGTAGTGAGTTAAAGAGAATTAAATTGATCATAGTGGGAAGGATGGATAGAGAGAGAGAGGGGGGAGATATATATATAAAGATAAAGATAATAATGACAAAAATAAAAGCAAAGAAGCGGGGAGAAAGAAGAAAAGAAAAGATAGCCAAAAAGGGGAGGGAAGGAAGGAAGAAAATGAAGAAATAGAAGAGGAATGAAGGAGAAGGGGGGAATATAGGTATTGGTTTTTGTGGGTAATTAAAAGGGTTTAGATACAACAAGAAGGTATAAAGTCTAAGTATATGCAATTTGTCAGTTGGTAGTAAGAGGTTAAGGGTTGGATTTGCATTTGTAGTGCGAAAACTTTTCTTTGGGTCTATGGTTACAATAAATTGATCTTTCGATTTTATTGTTGAGTAACTTATTCTTCGAACTCAAAATGTGGAACAGCTCAAGGTCACATAATTGACAGCTTCTCATACCACTTCGATATCGGGGCGCGTTCGATAATTTTTTCCACTTGAGGGTGTATTGATGGTTACTTTCCCTCAGTTGCCAGGTCTTGTTTGCAAGGGTAGTTACATAACTGTTTCTACTTTAGGCACAAGGCCAGCAAATTACCCAGTGCATTACTGGTACTTTATTTTATCGACCCCGTAAGGATGAAAGGCAAAGTCAACCTCGGCGGGATTTGAACTCAGATCGTAAAGGGACGTAACTATGCTGGAAAACATGGCATCCGACCCTCTACCGATACTGCCAATCTACCGCCATAAAGGGTAGTTACATAACGATGCTGGGAATGTTTCATTGCGTAACGGTGTGTATACCAACGGGCTTTAAATGTATTCCCAGTCGCTCCGATGTAATACCATTTCTGGTTGTCTGATTCCATTGTGCATTGGTAAACCAGGTTAGACTGCATACATTCATTATGTAATGGACAGGTTTCAGGTAGGTGGCAGTTACAATTCTTGTCATGGGCAACTTTGGCATTATTGGTGGGCTGCGATGCCTGTACAAGTGTGTTACGTTTTGTTTGCCTATTAGTGGGTGGTTGTGTATTAGATATTCTGTTGTGTTCAATGGTGATTGTATTGTTATTGTTGTAAATTTGTGTTCTGGTGTTGTTATGTATCTTTTTAGCGTTAAGCATCTTAATGTGTGCCTCTATATTTGGTGCTGTGGAGTAAGATAGTCTAATAGATTTAGTGTTAAGGATTTTGCTGTATCTATGTGAATCTGGAAAATGCTTATTTATTATTCTAAAGGTAGAGGGTAGGTTAGTACTAATAGAGATGTTAAATATGGGGTTATACCAAATATATTTTCTACTGCGTGACTTGTTTGATTTCGATATTGTATTTCTATTTACCGTATACTTTGTAGTTCTATGCGTAAGTGCGTGTGTGCGTGTGTTTCTGCAGTTTGTATTATGCGTGTTCGTGTGCGCTTTGTGGAGGCTTTCATCTATATATTCTACTCTATCTAAGTGGCTTGCCTTGTCTAATGCGGTATTGTAGTATTCTGCATGTTCTTCGAAGATTTGTCGGTTAGACGAGAGGCGGGAGATCCTAAGGGATATGCTGCGTGGAATGGATTTAATTATGGATAGTGGGTGGTTTGAGTTCCAGTTGATGTGTGCTAAGTTTCCATTAATCTTGTGAAAAGGTCTTATAAGTCCCGTATTTAGGTTAAGCGTCGCGTCTAGAAAGTTAACTGTTTTAGTGCTATACTCATACGTTATGTTAAGGCCTAGTTTCCCGAGAGTCTTTTAATATTCTTACTGAGTCTTTCTATGCTCTGGTTATTTAGATTCTTAACTAGGAGATTCCACCGTGAAGGTCGCTAAACTCACTGTGTAAACTATGGGCTATGTAAATACCTACTAAATCTGAGACTTGAGCTGAGTCGTTAGCCCCCATTGATGTCAAAGTTATTTAATCTATCCTTACGTTCCCAATAGGCTTTTTCAAATTTAATTATTGTTTTCCTAGCAGCTAATATGATTTTTATCTCGTCGTCTGTTAGGTCAGAATTGGCTTTGGCGAATGCTAAGGCTTTATCCAAGGTGTTGGGGGATATAGAGGAGTAATAGTCGTTAATGTCAAATTGTATAAATTTAGATACTTTTTTGTTAGCTATATTGTTAAACCACTTAATTGTTTTGGTACGTAAGGATAGATTAAATAACTTTGACATCACGATGGGGGCTAACGACTCAGCTCAAGTCACAGATTTAGTAGGTATTTACATAGCCCATAGTTTACACAGTGAGTTTAGCGACCTTCACGGTGGAATCTCATAGTTAAGAATCTAAATAACCAGAGCATAGAAAGACTCCGTAAGAATATTAGAAAGACTCTCGGGAAACTAGGCCTTATTTAATTAAAAAATAAATTAAAAAATGATTTAAATATCTACCTGTTCATAATGCTATTACCGGCGGTTTCCATTTACAAAAGATTAGAAATTCAGTGAATTTCCAACGGAAAGTAAATTTCATCAGATAGCTATTTCCATTCTATAGGACTTAAGTCCCACGGTCTGCAAATATAATGCCAACTACCAGCTCGTATGAGTTATGGCCGTTAAAGTGACCCACACGTGAACCGGCCGCTAGTGAAAGCAGGAATATTACAGACGTGTTGATGGCTTTGCTGCTAAAAAAATAGCAGTAAGCAACAACGAATTTTTTCTCTACATAGATTGGAGAATATATAAAAATGAGGTAAATATCTCACCGAGTACTAAGTACCCATAGAGATATATAGGGCGTCTATAATATAATTGTTGTTCTATGGTACTAATTCGAGATACCAGAACTATAAAAATTGATGAGTAGAACAAACAAACATTAAACAATCTCTAAATAAATTTAAAAATGATTTAAATATCTACCTGTTCATAATGCTATTACCGGCTGTTTCCATTTACAAAAGATTAGAAATTCAGAGAATTTCCAACGGAAAGTAAATTTCATCAGATAGCTATTTCCATTCTATATAATGTTTAATGTTTGTTTGTTTGTTTGTTTGTTCTGCTCATCAATACTCAGTGAGATATTTACCTCATTTTTATATATATAATATATATATATATATATAATATATATATATATATAATACATATATATATGTATATATAATATATATATATATATATATATATATATAATATATATATATATATATATAAATAACATATATATTTATA
>OZ024742.1:290030286-290037786 GCA_964016885.1 Eledone cirrhosa
GGTGTGAAAGTTGGAGTGAGGAGGGTGTGTGTGTGTGTATTAGTAGGGGTGTTAGTGGGATGAGTGAGTGTGGAGCGAGGGTGTGGGTGGAGCGGGGAGAGAAGGGTGTGTGTGGTTCTATGGAGGGAGTGTGGTGTACTGGTGTGTGTGTAGTTTGATGAAGAGGTGTTAGTGTGTGTTAGTATACGGGAGGTGGGGAGGGGTTGGATGCAGGTGTGAGTGGGGGTTAGTGGTGGTAGGGTGTGTAGAGTTGGTGGTGTACGAGGGTGTGTGGGTACGTGTGCGTGGGGTTGGGGGGTGTTAGTGATGTTAGTTGCGTGTGGGGTGGGTGGTGTAAGTGAGTGCGTGTGTTCGTGTGCTTGGGGTTAGGGGGTGTTAGTGAGGTTAGTTGCGGGGTGGTGGGATGGAGGTGTGGGGGTAAGAGGGGTGAGGGTTAGTGGTGGTAGTAGGGTGTGTGTTTAGTGTGAGCGCGTGTATATATGTGCCGGTGGGTGTGTGCGTGTGATAAGGAGGGGGGAGGAGGAGAAGAGGGGAGGGAAGGGATGTTAGTATGTTAGTTGAGGAAGGGTGGTCAGATGAGGGGTGGAGTGGAGGTGTTAGTATTGTTAGTTGTGGGGTGGGCGGTGAAAAGGAGGGGGTGTGTTAGTGGTGTTAGTGGGGGATAAGTGTGGGGGGAGGGGACGGTCGAAGGCTAAAGGAATAAGGGTGGGGAGTTCAGGCCGGGGGGGGGGTCTGTAAGATGAATATATATATATATATATATATATATATATATATATATATATATATATATATAATATATATATATAATGTATATATATATATATATAATATATATATATAATGAAACAAAATGAAAACGAAATTTCATTTCTCACTCTTAGTATGGCACTTACTTAAATGTAAGTATGCATGTATACGTACATACATATATGTATACAGACGTGCAGTAGCATGCACATATATATATATATATATACATATATACATACATATGCATACAGGTACACATACATATATGCACGTATCAGTTTAGCGGCGCTAACGTCGCTTTGTTCGTTTGTAAACAAACTGAACAGCCTGAATTTATGCCATACGGTGTTAAGGCAACCACGTCACCTTTTTGTTCAACACTGACACAGGAACGATGTACTAGTTTCAAGCTTGTTAGCTATCATCAGCACCGTTTACCCATCTGCCAGATAGTTGAACGTTCGAAAGTATATACTTTCCTTATGAAAATTAACGGCTGAGCAGCCTAATTTGCATATTGAGTGAGTTAAATCGGTCAGGCATACCGAAAACGATAAATTGAAACAAAATGAAAACGAAATTTCATTTCTCACTCTTAGTATGGCACTTACTTAAATGTAAGTATGCATGTATACGTACATACATATATGTATACAGACGTGCAGTAGCATGCACATATATATATATATATATACATATATACATACATATGCATACAGGTACACATACATATATGCACGTATCAGTTTAGCGGCGCTAACGTCGCTTTGTTCGTTTGTAAACAAACTGAACAGCCTGAATTTATGCCATACGGTGTTAAGGCAACCACGTCACCTTTTTGTTCAACACTGACACAGGAACGATGTACTAGTTTCAAGCTTGTTAGCTATCATCAGCACCGTTTACCCATCTGCCAGATAGTTGAACGTTCGAAAGTATATACTTTCCTTATGAAAATTAACGGCTGAGCAGCCTAATTTGCATATTGAGTGAGTTAAATCGGTCAGGCATACCGAAAACGATAAATTGAAACAAAATGAAAACGAAATTTCATTTCTCACTCTTAGTATGGCACTTACTTAAATGTAAGTATGCATGTATACGTACATACATATATGTATACAGACGTGCAGTAGCATGCACATATATATATATATATATACATATATACATACATATGCATACAGGTACACATACATATATGCACGTATCAGTTTAGCGGCGCTAACGTCGCTTTGTTCGTTTGTAAACAAACTGAACAGCCTGAATTTATGCCATACGGTGTTAAGGCAACCACGTCACCTTTTTGTTCAACACTGACACAGGAACGATGTACTAGTTTCAAGCTTGTTAGCTATCATCAGCACCGTTTACCCATCTGCCAGATAGTTGAACGTTCGAAAGTATATACTTTCCTTATGAAAATTAACGGCTGAGCAGCCTAATTTGCATATTGAGTGAGTTAAATCGGTCAGGCATACCGAAAACGATAAATTGAAACAAAATGAAAACGAAATTTCATTTCTCACTCTTAGTATGGCACTTACTTAAATGTAAGTATGCATGTATACGTACATACATATATGTATACAGACGTGCAGTAGCATGCACATATATATATATATATATACATATATACATACATATGCATACAGGTACACATACATATATGCACGTATCAGTTTAGCGGCGCTAACGTCGCTTTGTTCGTTTGTAAACAAACTGAACAGCCTGAATTTATGCCATACGGTGTTAAGGCAACCACGTCACCTTTTTGTTCAACACTGACACAGGAACGATGTACTAGTTTCAAGCTTGTTAGCTATCATCAGCACCGTTTACCCATCTGCCAGATAGTTGAACGTTCGAAAGTATATACTTTCCTTATGAAAATTAACGGCTGAGCAGCCTAATTTGCATATTGAGTGAGTTAAATCGGTCAGGCATACCGAAAACGATAAATTGAAACAAAATGAAAACGAAATTTCATTTCTCACTCTTAGTATGGCACTTACTTAAATGTAAGTATGCATGTATACGTACATACATATATGTATACAGACGTGCAGTAGCATGCACATATATATATATATATATACATATATACATACATATGCATACAGGTACACATACATATATGCACGTATCAGTTTAGCGGCGCTAACGTCGCTTTGTTCGTTTGTAAACAAACTGAACAGCCTGAATTTATGCCATACGGTGTTAAGGCAACCACGTCACCTTTTTGTTCAACACTGACACAGGAACGATGTACTAGTTTCAAGCTTGTTAGCTATCATCAGCACCGTTTACCCATCTGCCAGATAGTTGAACGTTCGAAAGTATATACTTTCCTTATGAAAATTAACGGCTGAGCAGCCTAATTTGCATATTGAGTGAGTTAAATCGGTCAGGCATACCGAAAACGATAAATTGAAACAAAATGAAAACGAAATTTCATTTCTCACTCTTAGTATGGCACTTACTTAAATGTAAGTATGCATGTATACGTACATACATATATGTATACAGACGTGCAGTAGCATGCACATATATATATATATATATACATATATACATACATATGCATACAGGTACACATACATATATGCACGTATCAGTTTAGCGGCGCTAACGTCGCTTTGTTCGTTTGTAAACAAACTGAACAGCCTGAATTTATGCCATACGGTGTTAAGGCAACCACGTCACCTTTTTGTTCAACACTGACACAGGAACGATGTACTAGTTTCAAGCTTGTTAGCTATCATCAGCACCGTTTACCCATCTGCCAGATAGTTGAACGTTCGAAAGTATATACTTTCCTTATGAAAATTAACGGCTGAGCAGCCTAATTTGCATATTGAGTGAGTTAAATCGGTCAGGCATACCGAAAACGATAAATTGAAACAAAATGAAAACGAAATTTCATTTCTCACTCTTAGTATGGCACTTACTTAAATGTAAGTATGCATGTATACGTACATACATATATGTATACAGACGTGCAGTAGCATGCACATATATATATATATATATACATATATACATACATATGCATACAGGTACACATACATATATGCACGTATCAGTTTAGCGGCGCTAACGTCGCTTTGTTCGTTTGTAAACAAACTGAACAGCCTGAATTTATGCCATACGGTGTTAAGGCAACCACGTCACCTTTTTGTTCAACACTGACACAGGAACGATGTACTAGTTTCAAGCTTGTTAGCTATCATCAGCACCGTTTACCCATCTGCCAGATAGTTGAACGTTCGAAAGTATATACTTTCCTTATGAAAATTAACGGCTGAGCAGCCTAATTTGCATATTGAGTGAGTTAAATCGGTCAGGCATACC
The DNA here is from genome assembly GCA_964016885.1 of Eledone cirrhosa. NCBI lineage: Eukaryota > Metazoa > Mollusca > Cephalopoda > Octopoda > Eledonidae > Eledone > Eledone cirrhosa. The sequence continues at coordinate 290,034,394 of OZ024742.1, forward strand.
GAAAACGATAAATTGAAACAAAATGAAAACGAAATTTCATTTCTCACTCTTAGTATGGCACTTACTTAAATGTAAGTATGCATGTATACGTACATACATATATGTATACAGACGTGCAGTAGCATGCACATATATATATATATATATACATATATACATACATATGCATACAGGTACACATACATATATGCACGTATCAGTTTAGCGGCGCTAACGTCGCTTTGTTCGTTTGTAAACAAACTGAACAGCCTGAATTTATGCCATACGGTGTTAAGGCAACCACGTCACCTTTTTGTTCAACACTGACACAGGAACGATGTACTAGTTTCAAGCTTGTTAGCTATCATCAGCACCGTTTACCCATCTGCCAGATAGTTGAACGTTCGAAAGTATATACTTTCCTTATGAAAATTAACGGCTGAGCAGCCTAATTTGCATATTGAGTGAGTTAAATCGGTCAGGCATACCGAAAACGATAAATTGAAACAAAATGAAAACGAAATTTCATTTCTCACTCTTAGTATGGCACTTACTTAAATGTAAGTATGCATGTATACGTACATACATATATGTATACAGACGTGCAGTAGCATGCACATATATATATATATATATACATATATACATACATATGCATACAGGTACACATACATATATGCACGTATCAGTTTAGCGGCGCTAACGTCGCTTTGTTCGTTTGTAAACAAACTGAACAGCCTGAATTTATGCCATACGGTGTTAAGGCAACCACGTCACCTTTTTGTTCAACACTGACACAGGAACGATGTACTAGTTTCAAGCTTGTTAGCTATCATCAGCACCGTTTACCCATCTGCCAGATAGTTGAACGTTCGAAAGTATATACTTTCCTTATGAAAATTAACGGCTGAGCAGCCTAATTTGCATATTGAGTGAGTTAAATCGGTCAGGCATACCGAAAACGATAAATTGAAACAAAATGAAAACGAAATTTCATTTCTCACTCTTAGTATGGCACTTACTTAAATGTAAGTATGCATGTATACGTACATACATATATGTATACAGACGTGCAGTAGCATGCACATATATATATATATATATACATATATACATACATATGCATACAGGTACACATACATATATGCACGTATCAGTTTAGCGGCGCTAACGTCGCTTTGTTCGTTTGTAAACAAACTGAACAGCCTGAATTTATGCCATACGGTGTTAAGGCAACCACGTCACCTTTTTGTTCAACACTGACACAGGAACGATGTACTAGTTTCAAGCTTGTTAGCTATCATCAGCACCGTTTACCCATCTGCCAGATAGTTTGTTTACAAACGAACAAAGCGACGTTAGCGCCGCTAAACTGATACGTGCATATATGTATGTGTACCTGTATGCATATGTATGTATATATGTATATATATATATATATATGTGCATGCTACTGCACGTCTGTATACATATATGTATGTACGTATACATGCATACTTACATTTAAGTAAGTGCCATACTAAGAGTGAGAAATGAAATTTCGTTTTCATTTTGTTTCAATTTATCGTTTTCGGTATGCCTGACCGATTTAACTCACTCAATATGCAAATTAGGCTGCTCAGCCGTTAATTTTCATAAGGAAAGTATATACTTTCGAACGTTCAACTATCTGGCAGATGGGTAAACGGTGCTGATGATAGCTAACAAGCTTGAAACTAGTACATCGTTCCTGTGTCAGTGTTGAACAAAAAGGTGACGTGGTTGCCTTAACACCGTATGGCATAAATTCAGGCTGTTCAGTTTGTTTACAAACGAACAAAGCGACGTTAGCGCCGCTAAACTGATACGTGCATATATGTATGTGTACCTGTATGCATATGTATGTATATATGTATATATATATATATATATGTGCATGCTACTGCACGTCTGTATACATATATGTATGTACGTATACATGCATACTTACATTTAAGTAAGTGCCATACTAAGAGTGAGAAATGAAATTTCGTTTTCATTTTGTTTCAATTTATCGTTTTCGGTATGCCTGACCGATTTAACTCACTCAATATGCAAATTAGGCTGCTCAGCCGTTAATTTTCATAAGGAAAGTATATACTTTCGAACGTTCAACTATCTGGCAGATGGGTAAACGGTGCTGATGATAGCTAACAAGCTTGAAACTAGTACATCGTTCCTGTGTCAGTGTTGAACAAAAAGGTGACGTGGTTGCCTTAACACCGTATGGCATAAATTCAGGCTGTTCAGTTTGTTTACAAACGAACAAAGCGACGTTAGCGCCGCTAAACTGATACGTGCATATATGTATGTGTACCTGTATGCATATGTATGTATATATGTATATATATATATATATATGTGCATGCTACTGCACGTCTGTATACATATATGTATGTACGTATACATGCATACTTACATTTAAGTAAGTGCCATACTAAGAGTGAGAAATGAAATTTCGTTTTCATTTTGTTTCAATTTATCGTTTTCGGTATGCCTGACCGATTTAACTCACTCAATATGCAAATTAGGCTGCTCAGCCGTTAATTTTCATAAGGAAAGTATATACTTTCGAACGTTCAACTATCTGGCAGATGGGTAAACGGTGCTGATGATAGCTAACAAGCTTGAAACTAGTACATCGTTCCTGTGTCAGTGTTGAACAAAAAGGTGACGTGGTTGCCTTAACACCGTATGGCATAAATTCAGGCTGTTCAGTTTGTTTACAAACAAACAAAGCGACGTTAGCGCCGCTAAACTGATACGTGCATATATGTATGTGTACCTGTATGCATATGTATGTATATATGTATATATATATATATATATGTGCATGCTACTGCACGTCTGTATACATATATGTATGTACGTATACATGCATACTTACATTTAAGTAAGTGCCATACTAAGAGTGAGAAATGAAATTTCGTTTTCATTTTGTTTCAATTTATCGTTTTCGGTATGCCTGACCGATTTAACTCACTCAATATGCAAATTAGGCTGCTCAGCCGTTAATTTTCATAAGGAAAGTATATACTTTCGAACGTTCAACTATCTGGCAGATGGGTAAACGGTGCTGATGATAGCTAACAAGCTTGAAACTAGTACATCGTTCCTGTGTCAGTGTTGAACAAAAAGGTGACGTGGTTGCCTTAACACCGTATGGCATAAATTCAGGCTGTTCAGTTTGTTTACAAACGAACAAAGCGACGTTAGCGCCGCTAAACTGATACGTGCATATATGTATGTGTACCTGTATGCATATGTATGTATATATGTATATATATATATATATATGTGCATGCTACTGCACGTCTGTATACATATATGTATGTACGTATACATGCATACTTACATTTAAGTAAGTGCCATACTAAGAGTGAGAAATGAAATTTC
>OZ024742.1:290047786-290050286 GCA_964016885.1 Eledone cirrhosa
AAAATACAATATATAAACAGTTTTATAAATAATTTTGACGTACCCTATTAGATGCAACCATTATTTTTGGAAGCTGTCTGGATAGTGAGATGTTTATAATTATTTTATTAGTTATAGTGTTAAGCACAGTTAGAAAAAAGACGGAGAGAAAGAAAAAACTGAGAGAGAGAAGGAGAGAGAAAAAAAGAAGGAGAGAGAGAAAAGAAATGTATGCATATATTCTGCTCCAGTATTGTTGAGCGCTTTACATTATAACTGAAAAAATGGAATTCTTTAAGATCTCTTCTCCTCTAAAAGACATACCTATGAACAAAGATTTTATTAAACAATTAATAGAAAAATCAGACTCTTTTATAAGAAGAATCAGGTGGCGTGCTTTCCACTTTGATAAATCTAATCTAAATGAAAATGTTTCAGATTTGGATAAAATTTTCAAATCTAAGAAAAATCCACCCCCCAACAAACTACTAATGGATTTTGAAAACGATATAATTTCTATCATCCAAGGCATTAAATTCAAGAGAAACTTCAAAGGCCAGGACTACTTAAGATGCATTAAGGATAATATTGAAAGCTTGGAAAAAAACAGAGAAGATCTTAGTGAAATCGGACAAAACTAATAACCTTTATGGAGTACAAAAGGACATGTATAACGGCCTTATATTGAAAGAACTAAGGAAAAAGTACAAGGTAGCAAGTAAGAACGAACTGGAAAAAAATGAATACAGAGGCATCTTGTATAATGCATGAATTAGACATTGAGAATAAAACACAACCCTTCATGCCTAGGAAACCCAAGATCAATATGAAAGATCACAAAAGAAACTTTGAAAATGATTTGCCAGTCAGATTGATTGCACCATCAAAATCTGACCTGGGAAAACTTAGCAAAAACATTCTAGACAGGGTAATACAGCAAATTAAAAACTTACATGATCTACCTTACTTAAAGTTATGGAATGGGGCTGGTGAGGTTATTGAGTGGTTTAAAGAAATTAAATATAACTATAATAATAAGTTTATTCAGCTGGATATTGCTAACTACTATTCATCTATCACTCCTAATCTACTGAACAAGGCACTAAATTACGCATTTAAACATACTGACCTAACTAGCAATGAAATGCACATTATATTATCGGCAAGGAAAACATTGATAGAATTTAATAACCAACTATGGACTAGGGCAGATAGAGATAATAATTTCGACATAACTATGGGATCATCAGACTCAGCTCAGGTAACGGACCTTGTGGGCCTATTTATAATTAATTCGCTACATAGAAAAATACCAGGTGTAACCGGAGGATTATATCGTGATGACATGCTTTTACTTATTGAAAATAATAGCTGTGAACTAAATAGAAAAAAAAAACAAATTATACAATTTTTTAATTACCTTAATCTAAAAATAGAAATAGAGAATAACCATAAAATAGTCAATTTTCTGGATGTAACACTAAATCTCAACACATGTCTTCATTATCCATTTCACAAACTAAATGAGAACTTGAATTATGTCAATTTTAACTCTAATCACCCCAGATCTGTTAAAAATACTATAGTGAACTCTGTTCAAGAACGAATTTCAAGAATTTCATCTAATAAAAATATTTTTGATGAAAAAGCGCAGTATTACAATGAAGCGTTAGCTAGAGCAGGATATAGAGATAAAATTAAATACATCGATAATAATAATAAGCAAACTAACCAAAATAATAACAATTTTAATTACGGTAACAACTTTAACAACTATAATAGAAAACATTACAATAATTCCAAAAGCCGAAAAAGAAATAGAACTAGAAATATATTATGGTTTGCCCCCCCCCCCCCCCCCCTTTCTCACTAAATATTAAAACCCATATTGCTAAACTATTCTTTAATGCTCTTGACAAACGCTTCCCTAGAACACATAATATCACTCAATTTTTAATAGACACACTATAAAATTAACTTACTCGTCCACCAAAAATTTAGCACAAAATATTAACAGAATTAATAATAGGAATTTAAAACCTAACCAAAATACCAATAATAACCCAAACAATATTCAATTAAATAACTGTAACTGTAGGAATAAATCTAACTGTCCGTTAAATAACAACTGCTTAGCTAAAAATGTAGTGTACAATTGTAATGTTAAAACTAATTTAAATTCTTTCAACTATGTTGGTTCCACCTCGACAGAATTTAAACTTCGCTTCAATAATCATAAGAATTCTTTCACAGATCCAAACAAAAAATCATCAACTTCGCTATCTAGCCTACTCTGGCACCTTAAACGAGATAATGTTAAATATTCGATGATTTGGAATATTGTCTCAAAAGGTATTCCTTTTAATTCCTCTTCAGAGAGTTGTGATCTTTGTATAGAAGAAATATTCTTTATATTAAAGTCCAAAAATTCCCTTAATTTAAGGAGCAATTTATTCAGTTGCTGCAGACATAGATTGAACTCAACGTTTAAATATAAATATAAATTTAAAATGTAGTATAA
>OZ024742.1:290055286-290065286 GCA_964016885.1 Eledone cirrhosa
ATATATATATATATATATATATATATATATATTATATATATATTATATATATATATTACATATATTATATATATATATTACATATATTATATATATACTACATATATTATATATATATTATATATATTATTATATATATATATATATATATTTATAGAAGTGGTTACTCAACAGTTAGTTCACCATGGTGAACTAACTGTTGTGTAACCACTTCTACCTAACTCGTCCCTTGGACTGAATGCTCTACGACTACGGATATTACCTTCCAGTGTTCCACCACTATATATATATATATATTATATATATAGGAACAAGTATCACCCCGACGGCAGAGCTCAAGCCGTTACGACGGCTATTTCTGCTTTCGTAACTCATGAATGCCTATTGCTTTAGCCCTTTCTATTCCATTATTTATCAGTAATGGTGGGTACTGTCTTTCGAGTAGAATTTCCTTTAATTCTTGAAGTCTTTTATTTCGCGTTTCATAATTGGAGACAATTGTGCCAATTCTTCTTGCTAGGTTAAAAGGAATGTTCGTCTTCTTGTGCTTTGGATGGTTGGAGGTGAATAGCAGGTATTGTTTGGAATCTATCTGTTGGTTTGTAGTGTGTGTCAATTTCAATATTTGTGTCTTTTTTTTAAGATTAAGATGTCCCGAAATGGGAGTTGATCTTGGTTGTATTCCATTGTGAATTGGATGTGGTTATTGATGCCGTTAATTAAATTTTTGAAATCATTCAGTTGTGTATGAATTACGAAAACAGAAACAAATTCAAGGTACGTCCAATATTCTATCATATATCTCAACACACAACCCAAGAAATGCGGAAGCTTACAACACTATTCACAAGAACATCCCACTATTGAAACAAGACCCAAGAATGAAAAAATCCCTTGAAACACACAAAATAATCAAAAGCAAAAAACAACCGAAATCACTGAAAACATTACTCACCAATGCCAAATTACCTACCACAAACCCACAACCAACTGTCAAAAAATGTGTCGCTCTAATTGTGGAACCTGCACTCACCTCATTGAAGGCAACACGTATACATTTCAATCAGGACAAAATTTTGCTGTAAAAAATCACTTCACTTGCTCATCAAAAAATCTAATTTAAAGGATGCAATGAAGATTATATAGGACAAACTAAACTCACACTCAGAAATAGAATGACAGTTCATCGCCAACAATTACGAGATCCAACCACGAGACAGATCTAAGCGCGCATCTAGACATATGCGCAACTAATAAGACACCCAAATTCCAATTCTTCCCAGTTTACCTTTGCGTTGACAATACAACAGAACAAATACGAATAAATAAGGAAAATATGTTTATTCAAAAATATAGATCAGCATTAAATATGGTTTAATATACATTATGTCAACACCATAACATGCTAACCATCCAAACAGATACATACACACACACATAACACCTACTTTAGAAAATAAAAACCCGAATTAAATAAACCTTAACATACGTTTGCACTGACAATACAACAGAACAAATACGAATAAATAAGGAAAATATGTTCATTCAAAAATATTTCTACTAACGGAATCATTTTCCTACACACACACACACACAGACACAAAATATATATTCTCTTCATCTTAACATGCTAACCATACTCCCACACACACATAACCCCCCCCCCACACACACACACAACTCCCTCCCCCATTTTTACTAATAGAATCACTTTCCTACAAACATACACACACACAAAATATATATATATTCTCTCCATCTTAACATACTCCCCACACACACACACATAACACCCATATACACACACAACTCCCTCCCCCATTTCTACTAATAGAATCATCTTCCTACACACACACACACACATTTTATTTCAATAGAAAGTCTGAATTCTGACACCCCAGCGAACCAGCCATATTCACTGAACCAGAACCGTTTCTCTTGACCATTATCTTTTGTTTGTCATAAAATTCTCTAAAAGGCTACAAAATAAATTCCAAAATACAGGCGCGAAATTTAATGAACTTGTTCACGTGACAGTCATAATTTCATTTATAACCAATCAAATTACATTTATTAAAAAAAAAGCCTTCGTGAGCCCCTTTTTTTAAGTAAAAAGAAATTCAAACAAACTGGCGCGAAAGCTGATGTGCTTATTCACGTGACTGGATCAACCAACCAAACTTCACTCATATATGAAAAAACAACCTGAGCCCCCCGCCCCTTGCTTGAAGACCAACCAGATGTGAGAAAAACCACAGACCCTCCATCTCAACTCTACTTTTGAAAAGCAGAAGAACTGCGAAACCGGTAAAGGAACCAAATAAATAAATATATATTTTTTTTAAATAAGACTCCAATTGCATTTCCGATTTCATCTTTTTTTCTTTATATATATATATATATATATATATATATATATGAAAAAGTTTTTCCTTCATCAGTGGCTTTCCAACCGTCGTAGGCATTTCATCGCTTTAAAGGCCATATACCTCAGGTTGGTGCGAACAACGGCTAAAAAAAGTCGTTGGGACACGTAAATAAAGGGGACGCTAGGGTAAACAAACAAAATGGTTTAAGCAACAGAAAGTGAGAAGAAAGAGACAAGTCCCAGATTTCTATGAATATAAATTCGGTGAAATCGTGAACGAGAGAATAAAGACCATCAAACCTGGTTGAAATGTGAGTAAGGAAGGAATTTCGCACAGGTCTAACGGGAGGGAGAAGGGGTCTGGTCTGCGAATTCGGTAAACATAAGTTCTGTGAAGTCGCAGACGAAAGAGAGAGAGAGAAAAAAAATTCATACCGGCTTGGCCAAGAGCGCGCGAGAAAAGAATTCGGACAGGTCAAACGGGAAGAAAGGGGAGGAGGAGAGGTAGTGACAGAGAATGAGTGAGTGAAAGGTGAGGAAGAGGCTAACAGAGAGAGAGAGAGACTGCTAGAAAGGGTAAAGATACGAAGAACGAAACAGACGGGTAGCAGCAGAGGAAAAAATATATGTGTAAATATGATAATAATGGAGCTGCGGCGTTGAAAATGGGTTACATATGAAAAAGTTTGTCCTTCATCAGTGGCCTTCCAACCGTCGTAGGCATTTCATCGCTTTAAAGGCCATATACCTCAGGTTGGTGCGAGCAACGGCTAAAAAAAGTTGTTGGGACACGTAAATAAAGGGGACGCTAGGGTAAACAAACAAAATGGTTTAAGCAACAGAAAGTGAGAAGAATGGGACTTGTCTCTTTCTTCTCACTTTCTGTTGCTTAAACCATTTTGTTTGTTTACCCTAGCGTCCCCTTTATTTACGTGTCCCAACGACTTTTTTTAGCCGTTGCTCGCACCAACCTGAGGTATATGGCATTTAAAGCGATGAAATGCCTACGACGGTTGGAAGGCCACTGATGAAGGACAAACTTTTTCATATGTAACCCATTTGTAACGCCGCAGCTCCATTATTATCATATTTATACATATATTTTTTCCTCTGCTGCTACCCGTCTGTTTCGTTCTTTGTATCTTTACCCTTTCTAGCAGTCTCTCTCTCTCTCTCTGTTAGCCTCTTCCTCACCTTTCACTCACTCATTCTCTGTCACTACCTCTGCTCCTCCCCTTTCTTCCCGTTTGACCTGACCGAATTCTTTTCTCGCGCGCTCTTGGCCAAGCCGGTATGAATTTTTTTTTTCTCTCTCTCTCTCTCGTCTGCGACTTCACAGAACTTATGTTTACCGAATTCGCAGACCAGACCCCTTCTTCCTCCCGTTAGACCTGTGCGAAATTCCTTCCTTGCTCATATTTCAACCAGGTTTGATGGTCTTTATTCTCTCGTTCACGATTTCACCGAATTTATATTCATAGAAATCTGGGACTTGTCTCTTTCTTCTCACTTTCTGTTGCTTAAACCATTTTGTTTGTTTACCCTAGCGTCCCCTTTATTTACGTGTCCCAACGACTTTTTTTAGCCGTTGCTCGCACCAACCTGAGGTATATGGCCTTTAAAGCGATGAAATGCCTACGACGGTTGGAAGGCCACTGATGAAAGACAAACTTTTTCATATGTAACCCATTTGCAACGCCGCAGCTCCATTATTATCATATATATATATATATATATATATATATATATAAAATAAAGTAAAATAAAAGTCAAATGTTTAAAATTTAGCTTCGTTTATTACTGCTATATATATTTCGATGACAGCCATCTTTGGCTGTGACCTCTTCAGGCAGTCCGAATTAGTGTGGTATAGACAAGTACATATGTTGTTGAGGTGTATAATTTTGTCAATACTCTGATATGCCCAGTTCCTGGTTGGGTTGTTATTTCACTGAGGAACTGGAATCATATGAATTCAAACAAACGAATTTCAGTGTCAAAGGTCCTCTTTTCCTCTCATTGGTCAGTTGTTAGAACATTCCTCATTCAAAAGTCTATAGAAGTTCATTCTGAGGCAAGCCAATCTGTAGTTGTTGTTCTTGTTATTGTTAGGTACATCTGACCTCAATTCTTGTGTTGGTAGTGTTGTTATTGTTGGAGTTAGCTTAAAATATTGATAAAGTGGTAGAAGGAACAAGGTGGTAAAGGAACAAAATAACAAAAAAATGTCAAACTCCCATTGGTCAGTTTTGAGAGCATTCCTCAGTCAGAAGTCTATAGAAATTCTTTCTGGGGTGAGGGTCCCTGTAGTGTTTGTGTTTGCTATTGTTAAGTACATTTGACCTCTACCATTATTTCGGTAGTGTTGTTGGTGTTGTGGTCAGCTTATGTCTTGCTGCTGCTGACAATTTAGAAGTATCTGTGTGTGTTTTTTCTTTATACCTCCTGCCACCATCTCCCGTGGTGGTGGTGGTGGCGGGGGGGGGGTTCTTCCATGTATATGAAGAAATATAAGGCAATACATGAAGAAAACAGAAAATAAATAATAAATAGAGAATAAAGAATAAATGAAAAATTGGTGAAAAAGTAATGAAAATGAATATGGAGAAGTGAAAAATAAAATGAAGATTCAAATAAAGTAGGATAAAGTGTGTGTGTGTGCTATAACCAATCTCAAGGTCAGAAATATGTTGGATAGATTGGTATGAGGAACAAGATGTTAAAATAATAAAAGAATAAAGGAATAAGATAATCAAACAAAATGTGTTTGTGTTATATCAATCTCAGCTTAAAAATAAATATAAGGTGATACAGTGAAGAGAACAGAAAACAAATAACAAATTAATAAAGAGAAATTAAGATTTAAAATTGGAAATTGAAAATCAGAAATCAAGTAAATTAAAATGTGTTTGTGTTATATAGATGTTGGCCAAATTATAATGGCTGTGTCCGATACAATCTCTAGGCTATCGTGGTGTCTGCTCAGCCTGGGTTGTTCCCTATGGCTTGAGGGGAGTTCTCAACCTAGGGTGTTGTTACTGCCCATATAGCTTGAGGGGGGTCTGGCCGAGAGGTGTCTACGTGTTCTGGAGAAGTCCCTATAGCTTGAGGGGAGTTCACATCCTCTTGTGTTGCTACTGTCCATATATCTTGAGGAAGGTCCCGGCTCTAAGGTGTCTGAATGTCCCGAAGAAGTCAGTTCTGAGGTTTATCAGGCCTCTTCCACCTCTTAGTATCTCGAGGGTCTCGTTCAGGCATAGTTTGCATATGCAAGATCCCCCTTTATCGGGTGGTACTTTCCTGATTATGTACCAAGCCAGAGAGTACGGGGTCCTGTCCAGCTTAAGCTTCCAGATCAGGTCGGAGAGAGCCGTGCTTTTCCTTTTGGCCTCCTTATTGAATGAATGGCGATGGTTGTACCAGCGGTCTTTAAAGCTAGTTGATGTGGCTCCTATGTAGAGGTGTTCGGAGTTGGGGGTTTTAACCCTACAACCGTATACTAGGTTCTTCTTAAGGCATTCATTACCAAGGGGGCATGATTCGGGGTTTCTGCAGTTGCAGAGGGTGGTCGACCTCTGCGTGCCTAGATTGGGGTTCCCGTTAGGTGTTACATGGTGGTCCTCTCCCAGGTACGGTGAGGGGTCCCCGGATTTGTTTGGGTTTCTTGGGTGGGCTCTGGGTCCACCCTTCCCTCCTTTCACATGGTTCTGTTGAGTGCTTGTATTGCCATCTTCTGGTTGTGTGTGGTTTTTAAGCCTACTCCTGTTGATGCTAGCTATGTGTTGGGCCAGATTTCTCGTGGTAGAATACGAGAGCTTCACAGTGTGTCTGTTGAAGATCCTGTGGTATCTATGGTCCCTCGGGAAGCATTTATCAAGTGCCCCAAAGAATGATCGGGCCAAGCTATTCTTTAGGGCCGCTGAGTAGGGTGGGTTGTACCACGTAATTTTTCTGTGTCTCCTCCTATATGTGTGGGTCGGGGTCGTCGTGATTTGTTGGAGATTTGTTGGGTTGCTGGTGGTTCCCGCACTGTTGCTTCCTCTTTGGGCGCTATGCTTTTTGTTATCTTCACGGCCCGAATCTGTGGGGTGGTCGTTGCCCACGCTGGGAGATCTATCGTGGGGTGGTCCCCCCCCCCCTTACGTGTCCTGCGGTTGGGGTCGTCGGTCCTGGGGTGGTTAGCGTCACCCCTGAGACTGCTAAACATATTGGGTTTCATCTCGTGGTTAAGCGTACTAGTCATCAACGCCCGTGTGGTGATGTCGGGCACATGGTGCCTATTTGTTTCTGCTCTGCCTGTATTGTTAGGGTTCGCCCCCCCCCCCCCCCCCCAGGAGGGATGAAGGAAAAAACACACACAGATACTTCTAAATTGTCAGCAGCAGCAAGACATAAGCTGACCACAACACCAACAACACTACCGAAATAATGGTAGAGGTCAAATATACTTAACAATAGCAAACACAAACACTACAGGGAGCATCACCCCAGAAAGAATTTCTATAGACTTCTGACTGAGGAATGCTCTCAAAACTGACCAATGGGAAGTTTGACATTTTTTTGTTATTTTGTTCCTTTACCACCTTGTTCCTTCTACCACTTTATCAATATTTTAAGCTAACTCAAACAATAACAACACTACCAACACAAGAATTGAGGTCAGATGTACCTAACAATAACAAGAACAACTACAGATTGGCTTGCCTCAGAATGAACTTCTATAGACTTTTGAATGAGGAATGTTCTAACAACTGACCAATGAGAGGAGAAAAGGCCCTTTGACACTGAAATTCGTTTGTTTGAATTCATATGATTCCAGTTCCTCAGTGAAATAACAACCCAACCAGGAACTGGGCATATCAGAGTATTGACAAAATTATACACCTCAACAACATATGTACTTGTCTATACCACACTAATTCGGACTGCCTGAAGAGGTCACAGCCAAAGATGGCTGTCACCGAAATATATATAGCAGTAATAAACGAAGCTAAATTTTAAACATTTGACTTTTATTTTACTTTATCTTACATTACTCCGGAGTAACCAAACCAACCTGCGCACTTCGTCGAGTGCTCCAGCCTGCATACTGAGGTGTTGGTATACAACCAACATATACTAAATATATATATATATATATATATATATATATATATATATATATATATTCTAAATCATCCCAACTTTAGAATCTTTCCCCTCTACAAATTTAAAGATAATGCCACCCACACCCACCGGTTCAGCAAGGAATCTCACTTTATTAACAAATACGGACCCCGTCTAAACACTTCTCCATAAGACGAACCCACAACATACACATGTCCACATACATACCTACATCAACATACATCCTACATATATTTCTATCCACAAGTATCCCATTAGGCAGGGCCTAATGGATTCCCTTGCAGTACGTACAATCTGGATATACTCATACACACCTTGGTGTTATGACAATACTATACATCACTTCACCTCTTTTATTATTGAACATTCACGGGACTTCTACCGACCAATCAAAATCACAGTTCTTATTCACGGGTCATTCAACAACCAACCAAATCACGAACGCTCTATCTCAAAATTATTTTTGAAAAGCATTTGAAATGCGCAACCGGTAAAAAACTTAAAACTAACACTGAATACTAACCATTACTTATTACTAATTTATACTTATTCCTAATTGAACTATTTTTCACTGGAAAAAATCTGTCAGCATTTTCTTTTCCTTTTTACTAATATATCACAACTCGTGTGTCACACCTCTATTTTATATATTTATATATATATATATATATATATATATATATATATATATATATATATATATATATATATATATATATATATATATATATATATATATATACATATATATATATATATATATATATATATATATATATATATATATATATATATATATATATATAGTACATTATGAAGAGAGAAGAAACATTAGATATAATTAGTAATAAGATGTATCATACCTAGCTGGTTCTTCAGTCCCCGACTACGAAGTTTCGTGGCATATTATGCAAAAACACTAGATCATAGAGATATAGAGTTTTTGTGAGGTTCTGCCGACTTATCAAGGGGATACCTCATTAAGGATTTCAAAACACGTCTGCAATGCGCGAGATAGAATCTCGAAAAGGCGGAGGGAGAGAGATTCTATTCTAGACTTATGTAGGTTGGCTTGCCCTACACTCACACCCACCTCCGCAGACACACACACACATCCACACATACAAAATGTGGGGTGGTAATACTTAATATAATGGTTAGAGTCCAATACTTAGATAGTTTAGAAAATTTAGAAATAAAAGGTTTATGCTGGTTCACTTGTATATACATTCACACCTACCCCCTCAAACACTCACACATCTACACACACAAATCCATACAGGTGTGTATATATATATATGTATGCATGCATGTACGCACAAGTATACATATATATATATATATATATATATATAAAATATATATATATATAAAATATATATATATACACAGAACATACATATATATAAAATATATAATACAAAAATATAAAAAATATATATATACATAAAATACACATATACACACAATATATACACACATAAAACATACATACATATACATATATAAAATACACATACACATATATATATAAAATATATACATATATAAAATACACATACACATATATATATATAAAATATATACATATATAAAATACACATACACATATATATATAAAATATATACATACATATACATACATATATATAAAATACACATATATATACATATAAAATACACATATATATACACAAGATATATATATACATATATATAAAATCAGGTTCAATAAAACGTTGTTTAGATTACTCCTAACCAGTAGAGGATCCGGTGGACCATCCACCATAGGGACCACAAACCATGGGTGGTTGTTGTTGTCCATTGGTCATTGGTACGGGGTGTAGGGGACCTACGGGGGAGGGCTTGTGGGAGGCCGTAACCGGGGTTTATCCATATAGCTTGAGGAAAGTTCCCGTCCTTAGGTGTCTGCAGGCACCGAATAAGTCGGCCCTTCTGTTTAATAGCTTGGTTCCGCCATGAAGAATCTCGAGTGTCTCACTAAGACAGAGGTTGCAAATACCAGACCCGCCTCTGTCTGGGGGAACCTTTCTAACCACGGACCAGACCAGAGAGTGCGGGGTCTTTTCAAGTTTGAGCTTCCAGATCAATTCAGAAAGGGCCGTACATTTCCTCTTATCTATTCTGTTAAAGGAATGGCGATGGTTATACCACCGATCTTTGAAGCTCGTCGCTGTGGATCCTATGTAGTAGTGCTCCGAGTTAGGGGTTGTGACCTTGCACCTGTAGACCACTTTTTTCGTCATGCATTCATTACTAAGGGGGCATAGTGATGGGTCTCTGCAATTACATGACTTCTTAAGCCCCACCACATGTACCGCGTGGTTACCATCACTCGGGGTTGGCTGGGTAGCATCCGCAATCAGCACAGGGTCGTTGGGTTCCGGTGTGCTAGTTGGGCCTGTCCAGGTTCCGATGCGTCCCGCGTGCTGGTTCTGTTGGGTGGCTCCGGGGTCTACAGTGGTATTAGAAGCAGTGAGCCTA
>OZ024742.1:290072786-290075286 GCA_964016885.1 Eledone cirrhosa
TCGTAGATATACTATATTTCTTACTTAGATTGATGTTGTGATTATTTCAAATAATTTATTGCTAGCATTGTTAGTATTGTTGTTATTGTTCTGATTGAATGCCATTGTTATATATAGAAGCCATGCCTGTGTATTCCCTTCATTCTCGCTAGCTCTGATGAATTGACTTGTTACAACTATGTATTGGTGATCGAATAACGCGAAAACGGGCGGGTAGCGATCTCTAGACCTACCAGTTCAGAGAAACAATTGTCAGCAATGAGATTAAAAACCTTTTTTGTATAGCAAACCGTGTCACTCTTCTTTCCTGATTTATCATTACTCCAAGTGTTAACAACATAGAAATCACCGCATACTCGCAGCATCACTATGGAAACGCCCTGTTGAGTCAAACTTAGCCAAGCGTTGATATCATCCACTACTCGGAGTACCCTAACTGGACTACCTATAACAATAATCTGTTATCCCGTATATATAATATATATATATATATATATATATATATATATATATATATATATATATATATATATATATATATATATATATATATATATATATATATATATATATATAATATATATAGAATTATCCCACAGGTTCGTTCTAATTGCTCTATTTCTAACTTAAATTTATGGATTGGTACATGTGATGTAACTAACTGGTTCAATGACCTGAATAATAAAAACAAACAAAAATTGATTCAGTTTGACATTGCCAGTTACTATTCTTCTATTTCGCCTTCACTCCTCAACAACGCTCTATCTTTCGCATTTAAATATTCTGACATTACCACAGATGAACTTTACATCATTCTCACCGCAAGAAAAACTATCCTGGAATTCAACAACGAATATTGGACTAGAGCTGATACTTCCAACAATTTTGATATCACAATGGGTTCGTCGGATTCAGCGCAATTGACAGATTTGATTGGTATCTTTATTTTGAATTCTTTAAATCGGAAAATTCCTCAACTTTGCGGTGGAATTTATCGTGACGATGCCCTTTTTACTGTCTTAAACTGTAACTTAGTTAACCTTAATATTATTAAGAATAATATACTTGATCTATTTAAGCACCATAACCTAAAAATTGAATTTGAAAACAACGTCAAACTAGCTAACTTCCTAGATATATCTCTTAATCTTGACACCGGCCTATATTACCCTTACCATAAAGACAATGGGAATCTAAATTATGTTAATTTTAAATCTAACCACCCCATTAACGTTAAAAATGTTATAGTCAGTAATGTTGAAAAACGAATCTCAAATCTATCTTCTAATAAAGTTATCTTCGACGCTAAAGCCAATTATTATAATAATGCCCTTTCAAAAGCCGGTTATCCTGACAAAATTAAATACAGTAAAGAAACCAATTATCGAGGGACTTATAGTAAAATAGTTAGTTATGAACATTCCAATAACTTAAAGAAAAGACCTATATACAAAAATATGATTTGGTACAACGCTCTTTTTTCTCTATCTATTACTAGTAATATTCCTAAACTTTTTTTGGGGCCTTAGACAAATGCTTCCCTCCCTCGCATATCTATAGTAAGATCTTTAACAAACATACAATTCAATTTTCTTATTCCACCACTTCCAACATCTCTAACATTATCTCTAAACATAATAATAAATTATTAAATAATAAATTATATCCATCCAACACTGAACATCATAATAATAGCAATAGTAAACCCGACGTCAATATTAACTCCAGGCTAGATTCCGTAAATTTAAATACGACGTCAAACGTAACTTTGTCGAATGTTCATAACACCAATCTAAATCAGGAAATTTTAACACCTATCGTAAATAACTTCTCCAATCCAATTCCTTCTATAAATAATACTAGGTCACTTGTTAATAACTCTGGTAATTTCTCTAATCGTAATTGTAATTGCCCTGTTAGAACTAAATGTCCTCTTAGTAACCAATGTCTTGATAAAAAATTTAGTGTATGTATGTAAGGTTATAACTGGTACTAATTCTTTTACCTATTTTGGTTCCACTTCCACTTCCTTAAAAGCAAGATTTTATAATCACAATTCGTCGTTTAAATACCAACTTAAAAGAACTAACACGGCACTCTCAGAACTCATGGTCCTTAAAGGACAAAAATATCAACTACAACATTTCTTGGAGGAAGGTTTGCAACGCCTCTCCTTACCGGAATTCTTCCCTATCCAGAACATGTAATCTCTGCCTAGCCGAGAAATTTACCATTATCTCTAATTTTAATTCTATAATAAATAGACGTACGGATTTATTTTCGCTCTGCTTGCATAAATCCCATAGAACTTTCCATAAAGTATACAGCTAATATCTTACTACCTAATTAGTTTAAAATCTTCCTTTCTCAAACGCTTTTATATCGTTTACAAATATACCCATCTTTCACCCTTATTTCAGTATATTATATTATACAATTTACTCATTCTATATCGTTAGCGGTCCCCTATTTTTCTTCTTGTTTATCCTTTTTTCTTTTT
>OZ024742.1:290082786-290085286 GCA_964016885.1 Eledone cirrhosa
TACGGTAACAACTTTAACAACTATAATAGAAAACATTACAATAATTCCAAAAGCCAGAAAAGAAATAGAACTAGAAATATAATATGGTTTGCCCCCCCTTTCTCACTAAATATTAAAACCCACATTGCTAAACTATTTTTTAATGCTCTTGACAAACGCTTCCCTAGAACACATAAATATCACTCAATTTTTAATAGACATACTATAAAATTAACTTACTCGTCCACCAAAAACTTAGCACAAAATATTAACAGAATAAATAATAGGAATCTAAAACCTAGCCTAAATACCGATAATAGCCTAAACAATATTCAATTAAACAACTGTAACTGTAGAAATAAATCTAAATGTCCGTTAAATAACAATTGCTTAGTTAAAAATATAATATACAATTGTAATGTTAAAACTGACTTAAATTCTTTTAACTATGTTGGTTCCACCTCGACAGAATTTAAACTTCGTATAATAATCATAAGAATTCTTTCACAGATCCAGGCAAAAAATCTTCAACTTCACTATCAGGCTTACTCTGGCAACTTAAACATGATAACGTTGGATATTCGTTGTTTTGGAATATAGTCTCAAGAGGGATTCCTTTTAATTCCTCATCTGAGACATGTGACCTCTGCGTGGAGGAGATATTCTTTATATTAAAATCTAAAAATTCCCTTAATCTAAGGAGCAATTTATTCAGTTGCTGCAGACATAGATTGAACTCAACGTTTAAATATAAATATAAATTTAAAATGTAGTATATTTAGTTATGATATTTATTTAATTAATTATGAAACATGACGATAAATCTTTTATTTATTTAATTAATTATGAAACATGACGATAAATCTTTCGATTCCTTCAACTTTTTCTTTTTAAACCTTCTTCATAAATATATACTAATGATGTAATTAAACTACTCTAAAATGTAGATGCTCCCAATCTATTGAATAAATTTTACGCTAGATAAACTTCTATACTAAATATAAGAGCATCTGTAGAACAACAGGGTCTCCTAAATCTTTTAAATGATTTCTGCTAAATAAGTCTTGTTGAATAATTTTGATTTTTTGTTTGCTTTTGATTCTGATTGCTTCTAATGAACTTGGCAATATATTGTCAGATAAATTGGAAGGGTTGATTTCTGTGGTCGATATGGGGGCCATATTGTGTTTTTTTTTTTAAGGCCCTAGACACTCTAGGGAGTGATGAAAGTATTCTTAGCGTTTTGATATATCGATATCTGTTGTCTATTCTATACATGAACGATAATCATGTATGTGAGGGCAGGAATATTAATATTAATATATATTTTATATTTTTTATGTATGTGTATGTATGTATATATATATATAGTAAAATCTTTTATAACGCAAAGGAAAATTTTTTCATGTGAAATAAGAAATTACAGAGCTGATCACGTATGTATATCTATAGTGTCAACTAGAACTTGAGATGACCTTCTCTTTTTCTCTTTCTTTCTTTTTCCGGAAAGTACATATATACTTATGTATTTTGAGGTTTTACCTCAGGTTTTAATATATCGACCTAAGAATTTTTAAACTAAACATATGGTCATTATTTTTCACACATTATATATCTGTCTCATTCATGAATATTGATATTTACAGTATAATACCCAATTCATATAAATTGATAGGACATAACGTAAAGTTGTAAATCTGTCATCCTTCTCTCTAGATATAGCTTTCTTCTCCTCCCTCTATACATGATGTAATTTTATGTATCGCTGTTTTCTCTTTAGTTATATCTCTCCGTCTCCTCAACACTATAACTAAATAAATAAATAAATAAATAATTACAGTACTCCCCCCCCCCCCCGCCGCCTAAATCTCTCAATTTACATGTTGAATTATTATTATTCATCTGTTACCTCAGCTGCCTCTCATTTTTCACCTCCTCACTATTTCTCTCTCCCATATCTCTCTCTATCTCTCTCTGTTTTTCTTTACATACATTTATTCCTTCTCTCCGTCTTTCTTTCTAACTGTACTTAACACTAAATATTTACAAATATTTCACTACCAAACCAACTTTTTTAAATGGAAGTTGTTCAATATTTTATGGTACGCCAAATTTATTTATAAAACTGCTTATATATTGTATTTTATCTGAAGAAGGCATGCCATATTTTTAATATGGTATCCCTGAAATATGTATAATGAAATAAATATGGTTTTATAAATATAGTTTCCATTTGTTTAATATCGTATATATATATATATATATATATATATATATATATATATATATATATATATATATATATATATACACATACATATATATATATATATATACATATATATATACATATATATACACATACACATACATACATATATATACACATACACATACATACATATACACATACATACATGGTGGCTTCCAACTCGTTTTCGAGTACGGCCACTACTTTATATCCATGTAGAAGAACCCCTACCGATGCGCTGAACGAGTTTGACTATTTAGTCCAGCCAGC
>OZ024742.1:290095286-290100286 GCA_964016885.1 Eledone cirrhosa
AATTTTATAAGGTAAGGAAATAATAAAGGGTATAAAAAATGACCGGTTTCGATGGGTCTGCAAAAGCCATCTTTTCAAATGTTGATTAATATTAAGAAAAATTAATAATACGAAGAGTTAAAATTTGAGACTTGAAAATTCAAGTATAAAATTCATTGTGGGATTTCATAGCAGTTTTCATCTAGGTAGCAACCTTAATATTAATCAACATTTGAAAAGATGGCTTTTGCAGACCCATCGAAACCGGTCATTTTTTATACCCTTTATTATTTCCTTACCTTATAAAATTATGTTTTTTCACAAAAAAGTATTCTGTCTCTTATATATTCCATGTGCCATTACCAACCTCAATTTTCTCTCTCTCTCTCTATATATATATATATATATATATATATATATATATATATATTATATATATATAATATATATATATATATATAATATATATATACAATATAATATATATATATATAATATATACAATATAATATATATATACAATATAATATATATATACAATATAATATATTTATATATATATAATATATATATATATATATACGATATTAATAAATGGAAACTATATTTATAAAACCATATTTATTTCATTATACATATTTCAGGGATACCAAATTAAATTATGGTTTGCCTTCATCAGACAAAATACAATATATAACAGTTTTACAAATAAGCTTTGACGTACCCTTTTAAAATGCAACCATACTTGTCGAGTGCTTTATATCAGTTATAAAAATATTTACTTGTTGTATCCCAACAATTTTAAATAGAACTTTTGCATATATATATATATATATATATATATATATATATATATATATATATATATATATATATATATTATATATATATAATATATATATTATATATAATATATATAATATATATATATATATATATATATATTATATATATATAATATATATATTATATATAATATATATAATATATATATATATATATATATATATATATATATATATAGAAAGGATAAAAAGGACGATTGATTATTCCTTCATTGCATTTATTGATACGTGACGCGCGTTTCGCCACTGATCAGCTCAAGGTTCGATCTATATCGATCCTACCCGACTCAATAATCGGCAGCTCGACGGACCCTCTTAAAATGCTATACATGCTATGTAGTAAAGTCAGAGTTTCAAGAGTTTGACAAAATGAGTTGTTTTGATTGGTGAGAAGGATCAAGGCGATGTACTGGCCTGTAGTGTATATGGGGGTGGGTGTGATGGTGAGATGTTGGTGACGGTCTGTGGATGAGGTGGGCTGTGGTGTGGTGGTGGTGGGTTGGCCTTGGCGTGTAGAGTATGTGGGGGTGGATGTGATGATATGGTGGTGGTTAAGGTTATTTAGTGGGATGGGCTGTGGTATGAGGTTAGTGGATTGTCAGTAGACGGGTTGGCGTGGGGTGGGGGTGTGGTAGTGGTGCCTTTGTCTATGGTAGCGGCGTTTGTGGTGGTGTGGTGGATGTATTGGTGGCGTCAGGTCCTTACATAGATACATAGTTAGACGCTCTTCGTCTGACAGATACCTTGTATATACGTATACGTACACACACATATGTATATATGTGCACATATATTATTGTATAAACACACACAACATAAAACACATACGCACATCCTTGCCCACACATATCGGCATATGCTCACACACAGCCATATGTATATGTACACACATGTATGTGCATGCGCGCATGCGGACACGAATATGGAGAGTGGGGGAGTATCGGTGGGGGTGGCGAACGACAGAGATGGGGGGAAGATGAGAGGCGATGTAGAAGGTGTTTTTCATATATACATACACATACATACACATGGGTATGGGCACATGGACTCACACTCATGTATGCAAGATATACACATACACACTCGCACACACGTATACTCACACATATATATATATACATATATATATATATATATACACACACATGTACCGACAACACACACATACACGCACATATACACATACATGCACATATATGAGCTCACCTACACATACAGTCAGATTTACCCATATACATATATGTAGACGTACACATACACACACATACATACACATACATATATTCACACACATACACATATGCATACACATACATATATATATATTCAGATATATACATACACACACATAGACATATGTATACACATGTGTTCACATACACACACACACACACACACACACATAAATTTGCGTACACGCACGCACACTTAAAACGCCCGTATGAGTAAAATACTTACACACAGACACACACACTATTGTTGGTTGGGGAGTGGAGGTATGTGTTGTCGGTGTTGATGAAGTATGGAGTTGTGTTTTATGGTGGAGGTGGTGGAGTTGTGAGGGACAAAAATATATATACCGGATCGAATACCGGTTAAAAGGTGACATAGGGAACGCGGGGGAAAAGCGTTTATGGACGTACGGCGATGTGTGTTGTGGACATGGTGATGGTGGTGGTGCTGGGGTGATATGTTCGGCAAGATGATTACATGATCAGAGGTTACGGTGTGTTATATGGTAGGCAGACGGGGGGTGGGGGATATATAATACAGTCGATTTGGGAGCGAGGGATGATATGTGTTGATGATGTAATGATAATGATTGTTGAAGTATGTGGATGTATTTAGTGGTGGCGGTGGTTGTGTGTGCGTGCGACAGTACAGTTACAGGGTCGAATTTAGCGTGGGGTTGTAGGTTAGGGTAGATAGAGGGAACATGGGGGGATGAGGTTGTAGGCGTGTATGGTATGCACATGACGATGTGTGGTGTGGTGGTGATGGCGATGGTGTGATATGATCGACATTGTATTTACAAGGTCCCTTGTCATTGTGGATTGCAAGGTAGAACGTATCATATGGTACCGATTTAATACGATGTTGCAACTATGAGGTGTGTATGTTGATGTGAATTTTGGTGGTGGTGATGGTGATGTGTGCGGCATGATATACAAATGGGGGCTTAGAGATGGTAACATGGAGTACAATACAATAAGTTCATTGAGGTGGGCGCTGTTGAGACGGGGTATAGGTGGTTATTAATATGGTGTGTCATGGTTAGTGTGATTTTTGGTGTGGGTTATGTATGCGGCATGATATACAAAATACGGGCTTACATATGGTTAAATTCAATGCAATGAAATAAGATAAAGTGAAGTTAGATTAGAATTAAAGTTCGTTGAGATGGGCGATGGTGATACGGGGGAGGTGTGGTTATTATTATGGTGGGTCATGGTTAGTGCGTGGTCTTCCCGCGAAAGTTTGTGCAGAAAAGGTGTGCATCCTAGTGTGTCTGCAATTGACAATTATGTCTGACCTATAGTTTATGGCGGAATCAAGTTTAATTATTTCCGCCGCCTCAGCTAGGCACAATCTGCAGTGGTTTCTGTCACTGGGGATGTATGCCACACGTCTTTTTACTGACCACGAGATCCGGGGTTCAATATTCCTGTCCTTGAGGTCCTAGATCAGATCGGCCAGTTTTGTTTGGGGTCGTTTCGAGCTATGTTTGAAGGAGCTTCTGTGGTTATACCAGCGCTCCTTAAACGTAGTGGATGTCGCACCTATATATGAGTACTCCTTATTGCCGGCAGTGATATCGCACCGGTAAACAATATTCTTAACGAAGCACTCCCCGTTTAGTGGGCATTCGTCTCGTTTTTTGCAGTTGCATTTGGGAGTAACTGGTGCGGTGCAACGTTGGCGGTTGGTGTCGTGCGGTGTTGGTGTGGTGTGTGTGTTGTTGTGTTGTGTTGTGTGTGTGGTTTCGTTCTGGGTTGTGGTGGTGGTTTGTTGGGGGGAAACCATGTGTTTTTGTATTTTGCCCTATTATTGTGTGCTATTGTGTGGCCTAGGTTTGGTGCTGTGGAGAAAGAGAATTTTACGGTGTGTTTATTGAAGAGCTTGTGGTATTTGTGTGTGTGTGGAAAAGATTGTTCGAGGGCCCTGAAAAAGGTTCCCGGTATGTTAGTGGCGACGTGTATAGAATAGGGAGGGGGGGTTATACCACGTGACAGGTCTACTTCGGTTTATGCGTTGTTTAGTGAGTTTGTGTGTGTTTTGGTCAGGCGTATGTTTCAAATAGGTTCCAGGTAATCTATTGGCGTTATGTCCCTTGTCTCTATTGGTACGCAAATGTGTGCGATAGTCGGAGTTGTTATTGGGGCCGGAGAGTATGGCTTTATCTCCTAGACAGTTATGTGTGGTGCTGTCTGCGCTGCCGGCTAGGGGGCGTCTAAGGTTATTATGTGTCCTATGTGTGGAGGTTTCTTCCAAGTTCGTTTCTAAGGGTCTTGCTATGTTTAGCTGTGTTGCGGTTCTATTAGGGTTGATGTAAGAAATCTTCTCAGTATAACCAGCGTTTATAAGTGCGGAGTCATAGTATTCCGCGTGCTGCTTGAAGATGTTTTCGTTGGCCGACAGTGTGGACACTCTTTTGGAGACACTTTTAACTATAGAGTTAATTATGCTCTTAGAGTGGTTGGAGTGTCTATTGACGTTTCTAAGATTTTCATTAGGTTTGTAGTATGGACGGTAGAGGCCTGAGTCTAATTCTAGGGTGACGTCTAAGAAGTTAACTGTCCTGTTGTTGGGTTCAATTTCTACTGCTAAACCTTGGGTCTTAAAGATGTACCTAAGTCGTTTGTGTATTCTATTCAGTTGGCTGTTATTGAGTCCACGGGTCATTAGTAGGGCATCATCCCGGTATAAGCCGCCGCCCAAGGAGGGGATCTCGTCCGTTAATATGTTTAGGAGGTATATGCCTACTACATCTGTAACCTGTGCTGAGTCAGTCGATCCCATGGTGATGTCGAAGCTATCTGGTCTATTCTGTCGTTCCCAAAGTCTACCGTCGAATTCTAGTAAAGTTTTCCTAGCTGTTATTAATATGTCTACTTCTCTTCTAGTGAGGCTTGATCTGTTCATGGCTGAGATCAGTGCCTTGTTAAGGATGATTGG
>OZ024742.1:290105286-290160286 GCA_964016885.1 Eledone cirrhosa
TATCTTAATATTGAGTTTATGTTTATTTAGGGCCCTTCTAAATTTGTAGGCTAGTTCGCCTCTAGGGGTTGTATTGATGAACATTACACTCTGGTATTTATTGCTATCATACCATGAGTTTATTCTATTGGCCTTGTTCCTAGTTCTTTCTATTCTATTCCAAAATTTGCTCCTATACAAGGGGCAGGTCCCATTTATGTCATTATTTACCATTTTTTCCCATTTGGTTCTGGCTCCTCTATACACTCTGATTTTATCTCTCTGATTGTAGCCAGAGAACTGCATACGGTGGATGAAGTGTTGTATGTGTCTCTCTAGTTCTTCGGGGTTGCACATGCGGGACACATTTCTCATCACCCGTACCAAATCCGCAATCAGTATGTTGATTTTGGTATGGTCCGAAATGGCCGAGTTTCGGTGGATCATATGTTTGGAAGTCATAGGTTTGGCATAATGGGAATGGAGGATTTGTTTTTGGTTGTTAATGGTATCTAACCAGAGCTCTGTGTCTAGTACAGGTAATCGATGGTTGGGGTGTCTACTTGGGAAGTCTATAGTAACTCTAATGCTCTGGTGGATGGAGTTTGCTATTTGCTGGATGCTTTCCATTGTGTTTTTCTCTAGTTCTTTAGTGGGGGTGTCTTTAGTGGGGGTGTCTTTAGTGGGGGTGTCTTAACTACGATGTTTATATCATCTACGTAGCGGGAGTACATTATCAGGGTTAAGCTGTCTTCTAATTGTTCTTTAAATTTTTGTTTAAGTCTACTGTCCCACCATACCATTAATAAGTTAGCTATGTCGCCTGCAATGCTAACACCAATGGCTGCTCCTTCCTCTTGGGCATATGTTTTACCATTAAATTTGAACATATGTTCCTTAAGGGTTAATTTTATGCTGGCCCCTACCGCATGTGCAATCATTTTCTTCAGTTCATCGTGGTTTTCGGGTGTCCGTATGGCTCTGGTCCACCCGTTCCATCTATCTGTGTGGGTTTTCTTGGCCATTGAGGTAATGGTAGGTGGTCTGCCTCTTGCTGGTCTTGTAGGGCACAGGTTGCTAAGGTCATAAGTGTCTAGGTAACTATTACTATGGGTAAGCTTAAGTAGAAGTCCCAGCTCACTGGTATCAATCCCACGGAACTCAACCTTGCTCTCGCTGATCATTTCTACGCATTTCGCCACAGCAAAATCCACGTCAACAGATGGATACAGGGACACAACATCCATACTGCCTATTATGCAGTTTGTTAGGTCCCCAGATCGGTTACTCACGCCGATCTGCTGAGGAGGTCCTCCGTGCTGTCACATACATCTGGGGACATCTCAATGATGGGGCATATGATCAGGGAGAGGAAGTAGGACAGTCTGTAGTTACTAGCAATGTTAGCTCCACAGACTGGCCGTGTTGGTGGTCCCGCGACAGGGTCACAGCCCGTTTTATGGTCTTTTCGAAGCCCATACAACGCCGGCACGTCATTGTTCCAGGCCTGGAAGTTGTTGGCAGTCCTTTTGTTGGGCTGCATTATATTCGTCCACATCACCATATGGGCATTTAGGGCTTTTTCTCTATCCTCATGCTCCTGTGGTGTTACCTCTCTTGTGTTAGTGATGTGGGGTTGCATTGCCTGGATGTAGTTTGGCAGGCTGTCAACCGACATTCTGCCAGACTTGTCTGTTGGAAAGCATGCTATCTCTCCATTACGTGAGCGCTGCATGAGCTTACGCAAGCCATTTGCAGATTTTTCTCCCAGTTGTTGGGCCTCTATTCTATTATGCTTCTTGCTATACTGTTCTATAATATTTCTAAGTTCGGATTTAGCTATACTAAATTGTGCTTCTGTTTGTTCATCGACCTGCGACGGCAACTGCGTGCGTTTGTTAAATGGTAAAGTCGTGGCGTGGACTCGTCGCAGGTCGAATGATTTATCGGAGGGATTATAAAACGGAGAGTTCCAGGCTGCTGCTTTATGTGTACTAGTGCTATTGTTATTGTTAGTTGTGTTGTTTCTATTTCTATTTCCACCAACAGCCTCATGGTTGTTTCTATGTCTCTCATAATTACTCCTGTCTCTTTCCACTGGCTCAATGTTGTTATCTACCCTATTTTGTGTGTCTGTGTGTTCGTCTTGGTTATTCTCTTTGTCCTTAGTCTCTCATCTCCTTTTCCTTTTAATCTTATTACTTTCCCTTATTTCTCTGATTTCTGTGCTACTGTCATTACTTGTTTTCTGTGTCTGTGTGTTTGTTAAGATTGTGGTGGTGGTGAGAGGCATTGAATGCGTGTGTGTTGTTGTTGTTGATGTGTACTGTTGTTGACGTGTGTTGTTGTTGTCTCCGTGTGTGTTATCGTTGTTGTGTGTGTTGTTATTGTTGTTTGTGTCTGCGTGTCTGTTGTTGTTGTTTCTGGGTATGTTGCTATTGTTGTTGTTGTTGATGTGTGTGTTGTTGTTATTGTTGTTTGTGTCTGTGTGTCTGTTGTTGTTGGGATGTGTGTTGTATATGTGTGTGCGTATATTGTTGCTTTTGTTTTGTTTTTGTTTTTGATGCTCCAGCGTAGTTTTGTAAGTGATTTTTCTATTTCTGACAGACAACTAATCATATTTACCTTCTTGAATGTCGCAAATTTGGGCGGCAGACATAACACAGACATTTCATCATTATCTATTTTAGCGTTCCCATAAATGTTGGTGTTTTTGTTGTTGAACTCTTCTGATAATGAGGTGTCGGCCATGTTGATACCGTCAATTTTGTCGGGATATCTATTGGTATACTCTATAGTATCCTGATTTAGCTTTGCCTGTTTAAGCCACTTTAGTTTCCTGTTAAAGTGCTTATCACATTCTTGAGTAATGTACTGTTCTTCGGGGCGTATAAGGCTTATAAATATTATTTTTTCTGTTGGTGTGGTGATATACAACCCCTAGAGGCGAACTAGCCTACAAATTTAGAAGGGCCCTAAATAAACATAAACTCAATATTAAGATAGTAGAAAGACCAGGTACCTCCGTAAAAACACTTATTAGCAAGACATACCCGTTCCAAAGACCCTCATGTATAGATAAGAAATGTATAACCTGTAAAATAAGCCCCCATATTAACTGTAAAACTAGAAATGTAGTGTATAGCATAAGATGTACTGAAGGACAATGTAAAAACAAAAATATAGTGTACATAGGTGAGACAGCTCGTAGTATAGGGGAACGAATAAATGAACACTGGCGAGACCTTCAAGATAATAAAGAATCATCTGTGCTCTACCAACATGCTAAGATAGAGCACAAGGGTAAATTAGAGAACATAGAAATAAAAATAGAATCCGCACACAGAAAAGATGAAATGTTTAGGCAAATTACAGAGGCAGTAAGCATAAAAGAATTACAACCAAAATTAAATAGAAAATATGAGTGGAACAGCAACATCACAACTTACAATTAAGGACAAAATGAAAACACACACACACATAGAACAAACAACCAACCAACAACATGTAAATAAATAAATAAATAAATAAACAAATAGATAAATGAACACAAACACACACAGACACCCGGATGTGGCGCATGCGCAAACTGAGCACACAACACACACATAGAAACAAAATGGCGTAGGACAGAAGAAAGGAAAGGCACAGAAACAAAGCAAGGAATCCCCAGTCACTGAAGAGGTCACAGAATGTGTGACGAAAGGACTATGACTATATATAAGCAACTATCTGGTTGTGGAACCAACCAACCAACCAGAAATTTATAAGTTTGTAGATTTGTAAATTTATAAATTTATAAATATATAATAAATTGAAGTGAAAGCAACTGGTGCGTGTGTTTCTTATTGGCAACATGACCCTCCCAAAGTATAACAATATATATATATATATATATATACTTCTCGAAAAACCTGGCATTTCGAGCCACTTTTTCCATATAAAACAAGTAACATTGAGAGACCAACTAGATGTGAGAAAAACCACAGACCCTCCATCTCAACTCTACTTTTGAAAATCAGAAGAACTGCGAAACTGGTAAAGAAACGAAATAAATATATATATTTTTTTAAAAATAAGACTCCAGTTGCATTTTCGATTTCATCTTTATTTCTTTATACTTTCACTTGTGTAGGACACCTCGGTTATTTTTCATTTTGTAAAAAAAAACCTCACTTTCTAATATATATATATATAATATATATATATAACATATATATATATATATATATATATGACTCCAGTTGCATTTTCGATTTCATCTTTATTTCTTTATACTTTCACTCGTGTAGGACACCTCGGTTATTTTTCATTTTGTAAAAAAAAACCTCACTTTCTAATATATATATATATAATATATATATATATATAACACACATATATATATATATATATATATATATATATATATATATATATATATATATATATATATATATATATATATACAATATAATATAATATATATATACAATATAATATAATATATATATACAATATAATATATATATATACAATATAATATAATATATAGATACAATATAATATATATATACAATATAATATAATATAATATATATATATACAATATAATATAATATATATACAATATAATATAATATATATATATATACAATATAATATAATATATATATATATATACAATATAATATATATATAATATATATATATAATATAATATATATATATAATATAATATAGATATACAATATAATATATATATGGTATAATATATATATAATATACATATATATATAATATACATATATATATATATATATATGGTATAATATATATATAATATACATATATATATAATATACATATATATATATATATATATGGTATAATATATATATAATATACATATATATATATATATATATATATATATATATATATATATATATATATATATATATACATATATATAATATATAATATATATATATATAAAACTGAGGATGTGTCTGTGTGTGTGATTTTGAATCCCTAAAACTAGAGAAGCACCCAACCGACTGTTTTCAAACTTTACACATGTAATACTTATGTTTCAGGGAATCTTATGAGCACAAAAATGTTCAAATTTTCAATGCCCTAGGGACCGCATTAGGCGATTTAACGATCACTCTCTATAATTCTTAGTCTTTCTTTTTTTTAGATACATACATATAACATCGCACCCTTATAAAATCTATTTGTATGTCTGGCTGTCTGCATTACGTCACTTCCCTGAGGATGTCTGTGTGTGTGTGTGGCTGTGAGTTTGAATCCCTAAAACGCGAGAAGTACCAAACTGATTCTTTTCAAACTATACATGTCTTACTTATGTTTCAGGGTGTGTTATGCACATAAAAAATTCAATCTTTTTAACCCCATAGGGCCCGCATTAGGTGAAAAACTGCGTTTTTTCAGGTTTTTAGGGTTTATTTGAGGCGTTGCGTAAGACACATTTTCCTTGAAATTGTAACTATGTATTAGTCAGTCTCTTTTTCATACCGTGAGCAAAGAAAATCCAACTTTTTTATGGCCTAGGTGAAAAACTTCCTTTTTTTTCAGCTCTTTAGGGCTTTTTGGAGGTGTTACGTCTAGACGCTTTTCCCGAAATTTCAAGGCATATTATGCACATAAAAAAAATTATTTTCTTGATCCCCTAGGTGAAAACCTGCATTTTTCCTCCTTCATCGAGGAAAATCTTAAAGATTATCCAGCCATCACAGTATTCGGTTTATTTTCTTTACATATTGCCCAGGCATGCAGTTTTTCCACGATTAGGTCTGTTGGTGGACCGCGTTCCAAAATACCTTATCCCGTGCAACGCCGGGAACCACTGCTAGTATATAATATATATATATATATATAATTTATATATATATATATATATATATATATATAATTATATATATATATATATATATATATATATATATCATCATCATCATCATCATCATCACCGTTTTACGTCCGTTCTTCCACGCTAGCATGGGTTAGACGGGTTGTCCTGTTGTGGGCAGTGTCTGGTCGGCTGACCATGCCTTGCTCATACAGGAATTGATCTGGCTTGGTTTCTACAGCTGGATGCCCTTCCTAACACCAACCTCATTTACAGTGAGTGCTGGGTGCTTTTTCGTGGCGCCTATACGTCCACTTTACAGTGTGGGCTGGGTGCTTTTTTGCCGTGGCACCTCCACGACCACCTTGCGGTGGGGGGAGTGGGGGCATATTGTTTATATGCTTCAGCATGTACCCATGGGAGGTCGGGTACCCTGTATTACTGCGTGACGCCAGAAGTCACGGTCGTGTGTCATTGTCTTTGAGAGGTGTAGTTGGGTAAGGTCGGCTTTTATCACCTCATCCCAAGTCATCTTGGGTCTCCCCACTCCGCGGTTTCCATCAACTTCTAGTGCTCTGCACCTTTTTATGCAGCTGTCATCCTTCATACGCATCACATGTCCATACCAGCGTAACCGCCTCTCCTGCACGCAGCATTTCATTCCTCTTATGCTCAGTCTCTCTCTCAATTCCTTTATGCTTTGTCGTTCACGTAAATAATAATAACTAGAGATTGATTAACATATAAAAATACATGAATAATCACAGGAGATAATTTAAGCTTGCGTGTAACCGCGCATAGCTAGTTTAGGCAATATTTACATTTAAGTGTGATTAACTTTCCTTGTATATATCCCATTAAAAAATATATTTCACCAATTAATCAGATGGTAAGTCACGGAAAGTGGATATTATTGGATTGTCAACAAGGAAATACATAATTTCCAGCTATTCGTGCTTACAGAGTGAGATCAAATCTTCAACTATCCGTCACCACGTGTTGCGTGCACACAAGATAGCGGTTTCGTTTTAGTGGCGTGAAAAGGTATTCGACAACTAGAAATAGCAGTCAAAATTCTTCTCAACAGAAATAGCTCTACAATTAAGGAGCCGTATATATATATCTAAGTCCAAAATTAAGATAAATGTATCAAATGAATTTAATCTAAATCGAAATCATGGGTGTCATGACATAATGCATGCGCCATATATCCTGAGAATTTAAGCTCAAAGATAAATAAATCTGAGCATATTATAATAACTAGAGATTGATTAACATATAAAAATACATGAATAATCACAGGAGATAATTTAAGCTTGCGTGTAACCGCGCATAGCTAGTTTAGGCAATATTTACCTTTAAGTGTGATTAACTTTCCTTGTATATATCCCATTAAAGAAATATATTTCACCAATTTCTTTAATGGGATATATACAAGGAAAGTTAATCACACTTAAAGGTAAATATTGCCTAAACTAGCTATGCGCGGTTACACGCAAGCTTAAATTATCTCCTGTGATTATTCATGTATTTTTATATGTTAATCAATCTCTAGTTATTATAATATGCTCAGATTTATTTATCTTTGAGCTTAAATTCTCAGGATATATGGCGCATGCATTATGTCATGACACCCATGATTTTGATTTAGATTAAATTCATTTGATTCATTTATCTTAATTTTGGACTCAGATATATATATATATATATATATATATATATATATATATATATATATATATATATATATATATATATAAATATATATAATTAATATATATATATATATATAATTTATATATATATATATATATATATATATAGGAGGGCCCTGTAGAAACAGTAGACAGCTTCTGCTACCTAGGTGACCGAATTAGCAACGGAGGTGGGTGCTCAGAAAGTACAATAACTAGGGTAAGAACGGGATGGAAGAAGTTTAGGGAACTACTACCACTGCTAGCTGCAAAAGGCTTCTCCCTCAGAATGAAAGGCAGACTGTATGATGTGTGTATCCGAACAGCGATGTTGCATGGTAGTGAGACCTGGGCGCTGAAGGTGGAAGACTTACGTAGATTAGAGAGAAACGAAGCCTGCATGCTCCGATGGATGTGTAACAGTAATATACGTGAACGACAAAGCATAAAGGAATTGAGAGAGAGACTGAGCATAAGAGGAATCAAATGCTGCATGCAGGAGAGGCGGTTATGCTGGTATGGACATGTGATGCGTATGAAGGATGACAGCTGCATAAAAAGGTGCAGAGCACTAGAAGTCGATGGAAACCGCGGAGTGGGGAGACCCAAGATGACCTGGGATGAGGTGATAAAAGCCGACCTTACCCAATTACACCTCTCAAAGACAATGACACACGACCGTGACTTCTGGCGTCACGCAGTAATACAGGGTACCCGACCTCCCATGGGTACATGCTGAAGCATATAAACAATATGCCCCCACTCCCCCCACCGCAAGGTGGTCGTGGAGGTGCCACGGCAAAAAAAGCACCCAGCCCACACTGTAAAGTGGACGTGTAGGCGCCACGAAAAAGCACCCAGCACTCACTGTAAATGAGGTTGGTGTTAGGAAGGGCATCCAGCTGTAGAAATCAAGCCAGATCAGTTCCTGTATGAGCAAGGCATGGTCAGCCGACCAGACACTACCCACAACAGGACAACCCGTCTAACCCATGCTAGCGTGGAAGAACGGACGTAAAACGGTGATGATGATATATATATATAATTTATATATGTAAAAATTTATATATGTAAAAACTAACACTCTCCCATCCCCTCTGGCTTTCGGCTGACTGCCACAGTCGGGATGGGTAGCAGTAAACTATGGTACAGGCCTAGGTGGGCCATTGTTTGGCTGAGAGGGTGAACTGACTAAGCGAATTTCGTTGAAATCTGCGGTAGCTAATGATCAACTTCCTTCGGACCTGCGCCTGCGCAGACCGGTGGGGGTGAATTGGTACTCACAGGGGAACGGATGAAGAACCCAAAAGCACACACTTCATCCGTTCCCATGTCGATTCAATTTGGATTGCCTCGGAAACATAACCTTATTATGTAACAAGCTGTCTGATGATGTCACGACACTCGCACACAGAACAGTGTGGCCAGTGTCGTCATTGAAATATATATCACAGCATTATTATTAAAGGACTTGAACATCTGAAACTACTTCGTTTTTCCTTATTCTATAATTTATATATATATATATATATATATATATTTATATATATATATATATATTTATATATATATATATATATATAATTTATATATATATATAATTTATATATATATATAACCCATGCTAGCGTGGAAGAACGGACGTAAAACGGTGATGATGATGATGATATATATAATTTATATACATATATATATATAATTTATATATATATAATTTATATATATATATATATATAATATATATAATATATAATATATATATATATATAATATAGGGACCGTTCTGACGAAGGCCATTCAAGCCTAAAATGAAAAATACAATAGTAATTATAGAGTAATGTAAATGCTCAAGCGTTAAGCAAACCCAACCAAGCTCATGGATGTTATCCAACCATCTTGCTCAGGGTTTACCTTGAATCGCCTGCCAGTTGGTTTTGTTTGTAAAATCTGTCCAGTGATTCTTTCCTGAGACATTCTAACCACATGTCCATGGTCTCAGAGCTGTAATCTCTCTTCTTTATTGATTCATAAAATTTTTCACTTCATAGACATCATTTGAGCTCCTCTATTATTGTGGTACTGTTTGAACTAAGAGAAAATAATTCATTAGCGCTTTAGCATTTACATCACTTTATATTTATGCAGTAAAGGCCTTACCTCACATAACCATCTCACACAATATCAAATCTATGAGATTTTGATGTTAAACAATACCCCGACATCAGAATGAGCAGCCGGTTACAGCCGGTTGGAACAGAAAGAGGTGAGAATTCCATCCAGATACAACCGGTTTAAATGCTGGTGTGCATATGCAAGGTTGATGCCAAATTTGTAAGCTTTTTCTTGCACAATAGTTTCATGTTCAGCAAGAATTATTGCAGCCTGGTAGCTATAATGAAGCAAGTTACCATAAGAGAGGTAAGCTTGGTTGAGCCAGTCACTAAATGTAATTGTCTCTTTTAATAGACCATTGCCATCGGAATCTATAAAACTAGTAAACTGGGATTCCATTATCTTTTTTATTGATTCTGATATAATTTCAACAACTTTTGTGTTGTGTAATTTGGCAAGTGCAGAACATGCAGAGGCCAAAAGAAAGTCACCACTCAAAATAGCCATTTTGTTACAAAAGTCTAAATTACGTCTTTCACTACTGTCAACTGTCTTTAGATTTAAAACCCTTTTATGGATCAGAGTAGCTGTGTGGATCATCTCAGTTAATTCAGCAAGACAGCGCTGACTTGGGTAAATTCCATCAATGCTGTCGTCATCAAGAGTGGAATTAGGACAGGAACCAGCAGCTTTGGCAATTAGAAGAACAATAAGCCCACACATCTGGAGATTATGTTTGCCATCGTGTAGT
Organism: Eledone cirrhosa; assembly: GCA_964016885.1. Taxonomy (NCBI): domain Eukaryota; kingdom Metazoa; phylum Mollusca; class Cephalopoda; order Octopoda; family Eledonidae; genus Eledone; species Eledone cirrhosa. The sequence goes on from OZ024742.1 coordinate 290,115,677, forward strand.
AGGCCCTTTACCATCTTTAACAACGGGTGACGAGTTCCAACTAATTTCCTCATCTGAAGAGCAATGTTAGATAGTTCATCGCTCAGGAGGTACTGGAGACTTAAAAATGAGGTAGGGTAGCCAACTACTTTTTCAGCTTCAGACACAGCTTTTTTCCAGTCAGGACTGGTATTTGAACGCCAGGAAGAAAACATGTTATTAACCAGTATTTGTGTTTCCTTTGGATTGGGCAGAGTAAAGTAACATGGTGCCCAATAATATAATATATATATTATATATATAATATATATAAAGTATTGTGAACTATATGTTTGATTGTTTTGGAAAAAGCTGGTTCAATGCAAATTAGAAATACAAGAGTGAAAACTAGAATAAAGTAAAGCAAACAAAACAAAGTAATTTTTCAAAAGGAGAGGGAGTGTGATGGTGGCATCAAGATAAAAGTACAAATTGTTTTGATTGTCTTATTCTACTCTAGTTTTCAGTCCTTTATTTCTAAATTGCATTGCACCAGCTTTCCACAAACAATCACAACCACATATCTTACAATACTTATTATAAAAAAGAGTTGTTGGGGCAGAATCCTCAAACACTCCTTCCAACGGGTCCTGTCAGAAGCAACTGTCTTGAATTAATCTAGTTGGAACCCCTTACATCTGTTTTCTTGAGCGTTTGGTCTTGATAGCCTTTTGCAACTGCCTCAGCAAGTTGGCATAGTACTCTCCATTGATGATGTGGCCCTTTTGAAGATAGTTAATAAACACAATGCCTTTTGCGTCCCCAAAAAACTGAGATCATCACCTTCTCTGCAGATGAAACAACCTTGGCCTTCATTGGAGCAGGTGAGGATGGGTGTTTCCACTGCATGGATTGTCTTTTTGTCTCTGGTTCAAAGTGATGAACTCAACTCATTTTGCATGAGGAAACGTTCAAAGAAACTAACTGGATCTGTCTCAAACAATGTCAGATTTCCCATGATGTGATCAAGTGTCAGAAGACATGGCACCCACTAGTAGAAACCTTTGTCATGCTAAGTTCATGCAGAATATTCTCAACTCTCTCATGGGGTATGTTAATAGCATTGACTATTTGATTTATAGTCAATCACTTGTCATCCATCACCAATGTTTTCCTTGGTGGTGGCAGTTGCAGGACTTCTGGACCATGGGTCATCTTCAAGACTCTCCCTTCCTCTCCTAAATTCAACTACTCACTTTTGTATTGTTGATAAAACTGGAGCATCATTCATTAATGTAACAACCATGTCAGCATGAATGTCCTTGAGGACTAAACCCTTTTTCTGCAGGTATGTGATAACACTACAATGCCAAATTTTGTCCATTATCAAGAGAAGTTGCTACTAGTTACCTTTGAAGTCTTATTCAAAGTCAGATGTCAGTTATTAATAAGAGTTGAAAATAATGCATGCAAGATTTCACAGTTCTAGCATCACTTTCATAGTCAGCCAATGAACTTTTCAGCTCACCCTTGTATAACAGACTAAAATACATACACAAATCTAAAGCAAAATTTCCTTGGTGCAATTGGGGAATTCCAAAATACCATATCTAAAAGGATACATGCCAACATTCTTGTGGAGGTCCCCATAACTTGTCAGAGGGACGGATCAACAGTCCTCTTTCCACACAATTAGGGTAAATGGTCTTCACTTTTTCTCCCTCGTCATTTAACATGGCCTCACTTAGGATAGGCAGTGTAATTGCACATGGCCTGGGGTAGTCTTGGAAGCAGGACCACCTGCTAAATGGCCTCAGGTCATTGAACATAGACGTGGTGGCCATCAGCAAGACCAAATCATATCTAGATAGGATATTCTGTAGAGAAGTAAATAAAGCTAGAATAGGTTGTCCACAATTCAAAGTAATCAACTAGGCAGACCACAAATTTGTAAAGAGCAATAAAATAAAGCATGGAAAGTGGAAGAATGATGATGATGTACTTTTATTTCATATAAAAAACTAAACAGTAAAAACATCTCAAACATAATGTGGCAGCTGAATAATTATAAAGTCAAGATTTTTTTTTTCTTCTTTTTGGGAGAACAATCTTGTATGAAGGTGTCTTTGTTATTATCACTGTCACCACATACATCCATGTGTAGATGAAGAGATAATGCTACAGAAGAAGACCACAATGCTAATTCAACTTGATGAGCTGGCCATTTTCTTTGGATCGAGGATGATTTGGAATCTGAAATAAAATAAAAAGTCACCATTAACTCTGAACATCAAAAGGTTATAGAATCTTTACTGGTAGACAGATCGTTGTGAAAATTTGCATTATAATAATTGTTTCTACTTTTGGCACAAGGTCAGCAATTATCCCAGTGCATTACTGGTACTTTATTTTATCGACCCAGTTAGGATGAAAGGCAAAGTTAACCTCGGCGGGTGTACAGTGCTTGGGTGCATTACAACTCATCAAAATTTTATATATTAATCAATTATATGGTGGTCGTGTAGGCATTACGACTAAAAACACCCAGCCCACAATGTAAAGTGGTCATGTAGACATCACGACAAAAAGCATCCAGCCCACACTGAAAAGTGGTCGTATAGGTGTCACAACAAAAAAACATCCAGCCCACACTGTAAAGTGGTTGTGTAGGCATCACAACAAAAAGCACCCAGTACTCATTCTAAATGTGGTTGTCATTAGGAACGGCATCCATCAAGACATGGTCACCTGACCTAGCATTTCTCACAATAGGGCAACTTGTCTAACCCATGTTAGCATGGAAAAATGGATATTAAATGGTGATGTTGATGATGATATTGGTAATGGTGATTGTTAGGATGATGATGATGTAATGATAATGCTGACTAATGATGGTGGTGATGATAATGGTATATCAACAGAAAATAGGTGATAGAAAATACCTGATTTCTCCAAGATTTTTCCAATAGAATTCACAGCATTCATGTAGTCAATGAAATAAGGAATGGTGTAGGCCTTAAGTCTGTCTGGTAGAACCATTAACATGCTCTCATCAGCCATAAATGGAACCTTCTCTGGGAGAACAGCTGCCAGAATTGCTATATTGGATTAAAAGATAAGAATATATAATATTTTAAAATTCTGGTTAAGGTTTTGGACTCACATCAGTAGTGCTGATGCCATGATAAAATGCTTTCATTATATTCTGTAAAGTGGTAGTGCTGGTGTTATGATAAAATGTACCCAATACAATCTGTAAAGTGGTGTTGCCATTGTCACAATAAAATACTCACAGTACCCCTCTAAAATGGTAGTGCTGGTTCCCTGATAAATGCACCCAGTATATGCTGTAAAGTAGTAGTCCAATGTCAATAAAATACACACAGTACTTCTGTGAAGTTGTAGATAGAAAAAAATAACTAACCTGATGCAGTTGCTGGACCGACTGCCTTTAATGTGGTCAAGGTTTTCATTGCTGTAACTACATCTGGCAGTTGTTGAAATGCTTTACGGCTCACTGATTCTACCATCTTCGCATCATTACTCTTTACCAGTTCAGCGAGTCTGGGACGGAATTTACCACGCTGTTGTATATATATATTTATATATGTAAGTATATATATATATATGTATATACATATATATATATATACATTTATATATGTATGTATATTAGGCTGTTCCATTTTGCAAACTATTTGCCAATCATCTCATATCAGATATGTCCATGCTTGAATTTATGAAATAACAAAGTTTACTGAATTATGTCAATCAAATAATATTTAGGGGTTGCACACTTTCACATTTATGATGATTTTTGGGACCTGGCCAATAGTATATTGTCCTTTCTGTTCACTTAACTGGATCCAATGAGGAAACTACACAACAGAACAAAATGAGATGAAAATAAGCAGGAGGAATATGTTCTAAATACACAATAATATTGAGGTTAAATAGAATAACTCTTTTTATGGATGAAATTTATAACCGAAAATGAACTTTTCTAGATCTCTCGACTCTTGTGGTGTAAGCTTAAGTTGTTCTTTGAACAGGACTATCTTGAATACATATATATAGCCTTAGCCGTCCAATGAGCCTGGTGGTAAGCTCCTGGGACTGAGAAGGAGAACTAGGGAGGTGGCCAACCAACAAGATAAAGAAGGGAGAGCTTTATGAATTCAGCACAGTCCTCTTGGAGATGATCTCCAGAAAGCAGTACATCATCATCATCATCATCATTTTACGTCCGCTTTTCCCTGTTTGCAAGGGTGGGGCAGGTCCTATTCAGCACAGCATCTCTCCACTTGTCACAGTCCTTCGTCATCTCCTCCGTGAGCTTCAGCAATCTGAGGTCTGTTCTCACCACCTCCACCCATGTTTTTAGTGGTCTTCTTCTACTGCATCTTCCTTCTACTGGCATTTCTTGGCACTTCTTTACCCAGCAGTCATCTTCCATGCGCATCACATGTCCATTAACATTGCATATCCTCCAACGGAGCATGCTTGCCTCATTTCTCTCCAGCCGTCGCATATCCTCTGCAGTTGCTGCCCATGTCTCACTACCATGCAGCATCGCGCACCTCACACAAGCATCATATAACCAGCCTTTCGTACGCAGGGAGAAACCCTTCTTTGTCAGCAGAGGAAGCAGCTCTCTAAACTTCTTCCAACCCATCCTTATTCTAGATACTATGGCCTCGGAACACCCCCCTCCCATGCTAATCTGATAACCTAGGTACCGGAAACTATCAACCACCTCTATAGAACCTACCTGCATTTGAAAAATGTGTCTATCAACGCGACTTCTACTGTCAAATTTCCCTGTACATCTACTGCATACATATTTTTCCCTACCTGTTAGTCTGCCTACTATCACACTACAGCTCTTGTGTACCGAAGATCTGCATTGTGTACATTTTATAGAATTTATGCCAGTTCCTTTTCTGCATATCGAACATGGCCATTTCCCTGATGGAATCAGAGTTTTGTCCTCTTTTCTACTTATCAACACTTTTGTCTTAGTTAGGTTCACTCTCAGTCCTCTTAATTCCAATTGCTGTTTCCATAGCCAGAATTTATTCTCTAGCTCCTCTACTGATTCTGCTATAAGAACCAGATCATCAGCATTGAGAAGTTCTCATGGGCAGCCAGTCAGTAGATATTCAACCATCTCCTGCCTCTTTTGCTAGTAAAAATCTTTTATGGGCTCATCATTGCCCAGGATAGTTTGATAATCAAACAGATAGAATCTCAATTTTTCTAGAACTTTTTGAACATTAGGATACCGGTACCAGATGGCGAAAAAAAGATTTCGAAGACTTTCTTCAAAACCAGTTCAAGAATGTGATGGCAGCAAGTCAGCCACAAAAGTCATTTTTCTGAGCTCCTTCAAATTTCATATTAGCTCCTTGGTGCATGCTGGTGCTACTAGCAGTCGTGTTCAAGGACATACCAGTTAGTCTAACCTTAATTTTGTGTCCTAAAATTTCCCTCAAAACAACTTCAGCAATTTACTGTCTGGTTCCATCTCTTGCAATGAGAGTACCTAAGAGATCCTCCTTTCTTTTTCCTACAAACCAATCTTCGAGTGTACTGGATTGGGAAGCCAATGGTAATAATTCTCCATTCCAGTAGAGGACTAGCTAGGGTCTGTCTTCAGGTGGAAAAGTGGGTAACTCAATTTCCTGAGTCATTGCCTCACGGTGACTGATTCTTGCCCATAAACAGTTAAAGGAGAAACCAAGAGTTCAGACACACCATGACCTAGACTCTTCGCAATTGCAATATAAGAAGTACTTGCTTGTCATACCGATAGTCTCTCCTGTTCCCACGTAGCAACAAAAGTGACATTGAGAGTCAGCTTTATTCATCATGATTTTTGGAGCAGTGCTGACTTGAAGATATCATCATCATCCTCATTAATAGCTGAGCTGGATAACGAACTTTCAAGAGCTACTTTCTCAGACATTTTCTAGTCTTCTTCATCCTGCTTTCACTTTCTTACTTTCATATCATGAATTTTCTTTTCCTTCTTCTGAATGGCTTTCACATGTTCTGCATTAACACCAACCATAAATGAAAACATCCGATCTTCCCGCTGTGTCTCAAGGAAAGCTTTGTCTTCAGATGGGACTCCCTTTTGTTCAAGAACATCCTGGCTTGCAATGTCAAAGATTTCCTTGAGGTCATCTATCCAAATCTCACACTTTGCAATTGCTTTGTCAGTCATCCTTGACTTTTCTTTCTCTGCCCTTGATACTCATTATACACTTGTTTGGGGGTGAGTCGAGCCTGGGGTAACTCTCAAGCAGCCAAATAGCCTTTCTGATTTCCATTTTCTTATTCTCTATGAAAGAAGACAAGCAAAATCAATCAATCAATTTTATTTTAACGAGCCTTTAGGTTCTCACATTTCTGGAACCCAGAAGAAGGGAGGCTGATGAGCTCTGGGCAAAAGCATTTCCACAGACAATGCCTAGCAACAACCACTGCAACAGCCATCCCACCTTGCGGGGCTTCTTCCTCAGGTGGGTTGCTGCCATTAAAGTATAATGGGTAACATTTTATTGATTTAAAATTTCACATTCAGAAGTAGATATTTACAAATGCAAAAGGAAGAAAAAATGAGAGTGGAGAGACAGAAATTCATTACAAAAAAAATATGGTAGAGAAATGAGGAAGGGAGGAAAATTTTACACTCTTGGTTGAACAGTGTACCTCAGCTGTGTCCTGCAGACAAAAGTATTGCTGTAGAGAACAGCCAGCAATACCCACTACATCGGTCATTCCACCTCCTTACAATAGTCCTTCCTCTGGTGAGATGCACATGTCACAATTATGTGGATGAAAATAGCAGTCTAGGCGCTGAAGAAACCAGAGGTCTCAGTGGCATCTGCCACAACAAGGAACTGGTCAGTCAAAGCTTGAGGTAACTGATATAAGGAGGGAATGGTCAGTCAAGACTTGCGGTAACTGATACAAGGAGGGAATTATCAGAGAAATAAACAAAAGAAGTAGATTCTTACTGTTAACTTCCACTTCATCAGTTTACAGAGTTCTTCGTGGTTTATATATCTGGTCCGTCTTTGATTTATGGTTGTTGGAAGATCATTTTGATACCTAGAAATATATATATATATATATATATATAAACGTATGGAGTTAGAAGGCCAAAACAATGCAGGTATGGATATAGAATATAAATACAAAAGATATTGCTGACAATTAGTCTTTTGCCTTAAATTTATTTGAATATCCTTAATATTCGAGATAATATATCTTCTTCGGAGGGAAGTAAAGGTGTTAATCCAGTGTCCTAATTAGACCTGGCAAGCTAATTAGAACACTGGATTAACCCCTTTACTTCCCTCCAAAGAAGAGATATTATCTCAAAAATTAAGGATATTCAAATAAATTTAAGGTAAAAGACTAATTGTCAGCAATATCTTTGGCATTTGTATTTATATTCTATATTGAGGAAGGATTCAGACTTCTAGAATTCTGCGACGTGAGGAAGGATTCAGACTTCTAGAATTCTGAGACGCCAATGACATGTCGATATGTAACACAAACTTCAAAAAACCCGACAACCACCTGATCACCTATAGATCAGGGGAGCATTCTAGTCAGATAGATTTTATCCTCATCAGAGGACGTGACAGATGGACGGTCGTAAACACAAAAGCCTACCCTAGTGAGGAATGTACCTCCCAACATAGCTTAGTTGTCAGCGACCTCACGGTCAGAACTAGACGAACCTGGAAACAGAGGCCAACCTGGAGAAGAAAGATCTGGAAGCTGAAAGACCCCTCAGCCAGTAACAGATTTAAAGATATTTTACTCAACGCCTACAACAGTAAAGAAGAACAGATAGAGACATTCAATGTAGAAGAGCACTGGGAGTTCCTAAAAAAATAACTTACTAGAGGCGACGGATGAGGTCTGTGGCTGGAGTAAGACCACAAGCAGGAGGAGAGTGACTTGGTGGTGGAACAATAAGGTAGATGAAGCAGTTAAGGCCAAGAGAGAGGCATGGAAAGAATGGAAGAACGGGGGGGAGCAGGGTACATTACATAGAGATCAAGAGGGAAGCTAGGCGACAAGTATACTTAGCTAGGAGGGAAGCAGAGGATAGAAAATTCAAGCATGTTTTGCAACGTGAGGACCAGAAACAGGAGGTTTCAAGATTGCGAGGCAGTGTGTCAGAGAGAATTGTAATGTCATTGGAGAGAAGTGTATCCGGAATGATAAAGGTGAGAAGAAAGATGCATGGAAGAGCCATTATGATAGATTACTAAATGAGGAGAATGCATGGGAAGAAGAGACCCTACCCCAAGTAGACCCTATAGAGGGGCCAGCAGTACAAGTCAGCAGTAGCGTAGTAAGTAAGGCAATCAAAGATATGAGGATGGGGAAGGCAATCGGTCCATCGGGTATAGCTACCGAGATGCTGAAGGCATCTGGGTCTGTAGGTCACACTATAACCACACGTATTGTTAACCAGGTAATACTAGAAGGTGTCATACCAAAAGATTGGTGCAGTAGCATCATTGTCAACTGCTACAAAGGTAAAGGTGATGCACTAGATAGAGGAAACTATAGAGGTATAAAGCTGATGGACCAGGTCATGAAAGTAACAGAAAGAGTTATAGCACAGTTGATTAGGGACCGGGTGAAAATGGATAAGATGCAATTTGGGTTTGTACCAGGAAGAGGCACCACTGATGCCCTCTTCCTTGTGAGGCAGTTACAGGAAAAGTACTTAGCTAAAAGTAAGCCACTCTACCTGGCATTCGGCGATCTCGAGAAAGCCTTTGACAGAGTTCCACGTGCTGTAATCTGGTGGGCTCTTAGAAAACTAGGAGTAGATGAATGGCTTGTGAAAGCTGTACAAGCCATGTATAGGGGAGCAGTCAGCAAAGTTAGGATTAGCAATGAGTATAACGAGGAATTTAGCGTACAGGTTGGTGTCCACCAAGGCTCTGTTCTCAGCCCTCTCCTGTTCATCATAGTCCTGCAGGCAATAACGGAGGAGTTTAAGACCGGATGCCCATGGAAACTCCTGTATGCTGATGACCTCGCACTTATAGCTGAATCTATGGTAGAACTAGAGAAGAAATTCCAAACTTGGAAGCAGGGACTAGAAAGAAAGGGTCTCAAAGTCAACATGACAAAGACTAAGGTCCTTGTAAGTAGACGAGAAAACAGAACCCAGATCCCCTCAGGGAAATGGCCTTGCTCAGTATGTAGGAAAGGTGTAGGTAGGAACTCCATTCTCTGCCCCAAATGCAAACAATGGGTACACAAGAGATGTAGCGGGATCTCAGGAAGCTTAATTAAGAATGTAGGCTTCACATGCAGCAAACAGCCACAGGAAACAAGTACCACCAATCTCTGGGAGGGCTCTGTATAAACAGTAGACAGCTTTGGCTACCTAGGTGACCGAATTAGCAGCGGAAGTGGGTGCTCAGAAAGTACAATAACTAGGGTAAGAACGGGATGGAAGATGTTCAGGGAACTACTACCACTGCTAGCTGCAAAAGGCTTCTCCCTCAAAATGAAAGGCAGACTGTATGATGCGTGTATCCGAACAGCAATGTTACATGGTAGTGAGACCTGGGGGCTGTCTATGGGTGACTTGCGTAGATTAGAAAGAAACGTAGCCTGCATGCTCCGATGGATGTGTAATAGTAATATACGCGAACGACAAAGCATAAATGAATTGAGAGACAGACTGAGCATAAGAGGAATCAAATGCTGTGTGCAGGAGAGGCGGTTGCGTTGGTATGGACATGTGATGCGTATGAAGGATGACAGCTGCATAAAAAGGTGCAGAGCACTAGAAGTCGATGGAAACCGCGGGGTGGGGAGACCCAAGATGACCTGGGATGAGGTGATAAAAGCCGACCTTACCCAATTACACCTCTCAAAGGCGATGACACACGACCGTGACCTCTGGCGTCACGCAGTAATACAGAGTACCCGACCTCCCATGAGTACAAGCTGAAGCATATAGACAATATGCCCCCACACCCTCCCACTGTAAGGTGGTCGTGGAGGCGCCACGGCAAAAAAGCACCCCGCCCACACTGTAAAGTGGACGTGTAGGCGCCACGAAAAAGCAGCCAGCACTCACTGTAAATGAGGTTGGTGTTAGGAAGGGCATCCAGCTGTAGAAATCAAGCCAAAATCAGTTCCTGTATGAGCAAGGCATGGTCAGCCGACCAGACACTGCCAACAACAGAACAACCCGTCTAACCCATGCTAGCATGGAAGAACGGACGTAAAACGGTGATGATGATGATCCATACCTGCTTTGTTTTGGTCTTCTAACTCCAAACGTTTATACCTCATTACGCAATACTTCAAGTAATTGGAAAGACCAACGGAAACATTGTTCCCTCGGTCCGATTTGACGAAAGTCGATCGTATTTTCTATATATGTGATGTGAATGATAATTTTTAAATTTGTGCGTATAGCTATTTTTAAGTTTGTTTTGATTGTCCGGAAGTGTATTCACTAACGTCTTAAAACGCAGGAAGACATGTTGGTTGAATATGATACATAATTTGGAGAATCCGTTGAGATAAGTTCAAGTTTATTATTATTATTCGTATCTCCAAATTTTTCGGTACGCATGAGATTTGTACATATTTATATATATATGTAGGTATGTGACATGTATAGATGTATGTATATACTGGGGTTTGAAATTATGTTAAGAATATACAGCTAGGAAGTAAAAGAAGAAAATTATTTGTCTCCAACCTGTCAAAATAAGCAGAAGTCTTCAATAATTAATGCAAACGAATATTTAGTGCAATCTTTGTACACATAAAACTATGCTGATAATGAAGGAAAACACTGAACAGGATGTAGTTATACAAATGATTAAAGACAATACATGTTGCAAATCTGTAAAAAACAGGCAGTTTTGCTAAAGTACAAAAAGTTGTAATGAAAGCAGAGTTGTATACAAACAAAAAAACAATGAGAGTAGAATAAGAGAAAATGTATTCTTTGAGAGCATCCTTTGCTGTGTATGGTTAAATTTTGAACTTATAATCCAAAATATCCTGCATGACATATTCATTGAAAGTCCCATAAGGATTTTGTTTTGATTGACTTCTACCTTACATCATGCACTTTAGAAAAAATAATTTTGCGGTCTATTTTTAATTGCTCAACGTAGGTAGATTTGAAAAATGTTTGTAATGTGACCAGAAAATTTGGTCAAATTCGGTTGGGAATTGTAAAAGCCTTAGCTGTCCAAAGTTGTCCACAGACACACACACATCCTCGCTTTTATATATATAGAAGATATGTATCATCATCATCATCATCATCAACGTTTAACGTCCGTGTTCCACGCTTGCATGGGTTTGGACGGGGGTAGTCCCACTTGAGGCAAGAGTGATTGTCTTGCTCGCATAGGACTGTCTGGCAGGTTTTCTACAGTTGGATGCCCTTCCTAACACCAACCACATTTACAGTGTGGGTCTGGGAGGTTTTTACCGTGTTGCCTACACGGCCACATTACAGCGTGGACTGTGTGTTTTTTTGTCGTGACACCTACACGATCTCATTTGTTTCGGCCTCGATGGCGCGGCACCAACATAACTTTACATAGAACGGGGTGGTGTGGATCGGGTGGGGGTGGTGGGACGGGGTGTATTTGTTAGAGATGCCTACTGGCTGGAGTAGGTTTTACTATATATTTAGGTAAGGCGGGTCTTCTCTGTTACTGAGTACCGCCAAAGGTCTCGGTCCAGTGACATTGTCTTGGAGAGGTGTAAGTGTGTGATGTCGGAGTTTATCAGCTCGTCCCAGGTTTTTCTAGGTCTGCCTATTCCGTGACTACCGTCTATCTTTATTGCCCTGCACTTTGTTATACAGCTATCGACTTTCATGCGCATCACGTGTCCATACCAACGTAGCCTTCTCTCGAGTAAACAACATCTGATCCCTCTTATCTCTAATTTATTCCTTAGTTCGTTTATGCTTTGCCGTTCACGTATATTACTGTTACACATCCAGCGGAGCATGCAAGCTTCGTTCCTCTCTAGTCTGCGTATATCCTCTGCACACAATGCCCAGGTCTCACTGCCATGCAGCATTGCTGTTCGTATGCAGGCATCGTACAACCTGCCTTTCATTTTTAGTGAGAACCCTTTAGCAGCTAATAGTGGTATAAGCTCTCTGAACTTTTTCCAACCAGTTCTGACTCTAGCTACAGTACTTTCAGAGCACCCTCCCCCACTGCTGATTTTATCGCCCAGGTAACGGAAGCTGTCCACTATTTCTATAGAACCCTCTGCGCAATTGAAAGAGCTAGTAGTTTGTGGGCACTTGCTGCTACTTATTGCACCAGAGCACCGGCCACATGTAAAATCTATGTTCTTAGTTAGCCTACCTGTGATCCCACTACATCTTTTATGCACCCATACTTTGCATTTAGGACATAAAATGGAGTTTCTACCTACGCCTTTCCTACACACCGAGCACGACCATTTCCCAGAAGGGACCGCCGCCTTGTTTTCTTTCCTACAAACTAGTACTTTGGTCTTAGCCAGGTTAATTTTAAGTCCTTTTGACTCTAGGCCGTGCTTCCATGTTTGGAATTTCTTCTCTAGCTCGGCCATTGATTCCGCTATGAGTGTCAGGTCGTCTGCGTATAGGAGTTCCCATGGGCAGCCTGTCTTGAACTCCTCTGTTATGGCCTGAAGGGCAATAATAAATAGTAGTGGACTGAGAACAGAGCCCTGATGGACGCCGACTTTTACGCTAAACTCTTCACTATATTCGTTGTTAATTCTAACCTTGCTGACTGTTTCTTTATACATGGCTTGTATAGCCCTCACAAGCCATTCGTCAACGCCTAGTTTTCTAAGAGCCCACCAGATAATGGAGCGGGGGACTCTGTCGAAGGCTTTCTCCAAGTCGACAAAAGCTAAGTAGAGGGGTTTACCTTTAGCTAGGTACTTCTCTTGTAGTTGTCGTACTATGAAAAGAGCGTCTGTGGTACTTTTGCCTGACACAAACCCGAACTGCATTTCATCTAGGTCAATTCTCTCTCTGATTAGTTGCGCTATTACTCTTTCCGTGACCTTCATGACCTGGTCGATTAATTTAATGCCTCTATAGTTACTCCTATCTAGGGCGTCTCCTTTACCCTTATAACAGTTAACGATGATGCTGCTATGCCAGTCCTTCGGAACAACCCCGTTTTGTACGACTTGGTTAACTATGCGGGTGACCATGGTGTGTCCCACCGTGCCAGATGCCTTCAGCATCTCAGCAACTATTTCCGAAGGCCCAGCCGCCTTACCAGTCTTCATATCCTTGATTGCCTTACTTATTATACTCCCCTCGACTAACACTGCTGGTCCCTCTATTGGGTCGATATGGGGGAGACTGCCTTTCTCCCAATTATTCTCCTCATTTAGAAGCCTTTCATAGTGACACTTCCAAGCTACCTTCTTATCAGCGTCGGTGATGGCAAGTGTGCCATCGTCGTTTAGTACACACTTCTCCCCGACAATATCACGGTTTTCCTTGACGCATTGCCTAGCAATCCTGAACACCTCACGTTTTTGGTCATCGCGTTGTAGAACATGCTTGAACTTTCTTTCCTCAGCTTCCCTTCTTGCTAAGTACACTTGTCTCCTAGCTTCCCTCCTGGCCACTTGATAGTCCTCTCTACTTCCCCCATCCCGCCATACTTTCCAAGCCTGCTTTTTGGCCTTAATTGACCCCTCCACCTTACTGTTCCACCACCATGTTACTCTCCTCCTGCCTACAGGCCTGCTCCAGCCACAGACCTCGTCTGTCGCCAACAGCAGGTTTGCTTTCAGAAATTCCCACTCTCCCTCTATATTGTCCGACTCTAAATGTTCTTCCTTACTGTCGAAAGCATCAAGTAATATGCTTTGAAATTTATTCCTGGCTGTGGGGTCCTTTAGCTTCCATATTTTCCTCCTGAGGATAGTCCTCTTCTGTTGTCGAGTACGTCTCGTCCTGACTATGAGGTCGCTAATTATCAGTCTATGTTGGGAGGTGCATTCTTCATGGGGGAGGGATTTAGTGTTAACAACAGACACTCTGTCACGTCTTCTGGTAAGGATATAATCTACCTGGCTTGTGTGTTCCCCGGATCTATAGGTGATCAGGTGATTGTCACGTTTTTTGAAGTTAGTGTTACAGATAGTTAGGTTATTTGCATCACAGAATTCCAGGATTCTGGAGCCTTCCTCATTTCTAGTACCAAACCCATAGCCTCCATGGATTTCGTCGTAGCCGTCACAATGTTGTCCAACGTGACCATTTAGGTCGCCTGCGATAATTATATAGTCACTGTCGGATATTTGGGAGGTAGTTAGCATCAGTGTCTCATAGAATCTGTCTTTTATAGTGCCGGGCAGTCCGGATTGGGGTGCGTACGCAGATATTACTGTCACCGTAGTTCTATTGAGGACAAGTCGTATTTTAATTATTCTGTCGTTCACTCTATTTACGTCTATTATCTTATCTGCCCACTTTTCTGCTACCATGATTCCTACTCCACCCAGCCCATCGTCGTTTCCCACCCAGAAAAGCTTATAACAACGTTTTTTACCCTCAATGAACCTAGCAGACCCACCCCTCCACCTGGTCTCTTGAATACAACAAACATCGACCTCCTTACGTTCAAGCATTTCTACAATATATATATATATATATATATATATATATATACATATATATATATATATATATATATATTTCGTTTCTGAATTTGTCTAGCAAGATTCTTTATCTGAAATCGTGTGTTGAAACCGATATTGTTACACTTTGGCAACATGACCCTCCCAAAGTGTAACAATATATATATATATATATATGTATATATATATATATATATATATATATATATATATATATATATATATATATATATATATATATATATATATATATGTATATATATATATATATATATATATATATGTATATATATATATATATATATATATATATATATATATATATATATATATATATATATATATATATATATATATATATGTATATATATATATATATATGTATATATATATATATATGTATATATATATGTATATATATATATATATATATATATATATGTATATATATATATATATATATATATATATATATATATATATATATATATATATATGTGTATATATATATATATAGGGAGCAGCGGCTGTTAGGGCAAGACGTGTTTTCTTGGGCTCTGCTAGAGTCAGCAGCAACGCACAACCACGTGTTGCTACACACACACAAGAGGAAAGAGAAAATTTAAAATTTATGAGACCAATAGAGATATGTACATTTATATATTTATATCTAGATATTGCTATTATCATTTACAGTCCCTCTGTGTTTAATGTATGTTCATTAGTATATGTGTTGTTATTTCTGCTTGCATTTTGCATATATACATATATATATCTATATATATGCTTGCGTGGACCCCTCTCAAAAATTCGTTGGATTTTCTAATTGGATACCCCAACACTGGATACCAACACTGAATACACCTGAACTTCTACCAGGAAATCTTTCGTTGTTATTTCTGCTTGCATTTTACATATATAGATATATATATCAATGGTTGCGTGGACCCCTCTTAAAGATTCGTTGGATTTTCTAATTGGATACCCCGAAACTGGATACCAATCACTGAATACACCTGAACTTCTACCAGGAAATCTTTCATATCAGTGAACATTTTCTTTTCTTTGCTTCATACATCGTCTGTGTTGAATGTGTGTGTATGTATTTGTATATATGCGACAGCAATAACAGCATCAACACCATTGTCTGCAGCAACAGCAGCAGTGAAATGAAGGACAACAACAACAGCAACAACGACAACAACTACAGCACCAACAACTGCCACCACCATCACTGACCATCCACCATCACCACGCTGATACCATCCACCACCACCACACTGACACTATCCACCACCGCCATTACCAGCGTAAAGCAAACAATTATTATTGTTATTGTTATTATATACAAGCCGAACTGGACTGGGAAAGGTCAACAGTTGACATGATAGTGATTTTGACGATTTTAATTTTGATTTTGATTTTGTATCAGTACTGTCGGTAATATATGTATATATATATGTTTGTGAGTGGTGTGTGTGATTGTATGCATGAATGAGTGTTGGTATGTGTGGTTGTGGTTTGTATGCATGAGTATTGGTGTGTGAGTCGTGTCAATAATTTTTTTTTTTTTTTTTTTTTTTTTAATGACCATGCTGTAAAATGGAGGGGTAGAGAGGGCCCTTGAGTCTAGTAAGACATCCTCTCTAGTGCTGGTGGCACAAATAAAAGCACCCAGTCCATGCTGTAAAGTGGCGCTGGTGTTAGGAAGGGCATCCAACCAGTGTATCAATGCCAAAAAGCTTATCAGCACAGCAACAAAACAGCATAGAAAAATATGAAGACGTCGCATCTCAGAGTTGCAACACTTAATGTTGGCACTCTCAGAGGTAGATCTGCTGAAATAGCGGAGATGCTGGAGAGAAGGCAGGTGGATGTGTGCTGCGTGCAAGAGGTGAGATGGAGAGGTGCCTCTGCGAGACTAGTCGTAGGCAAGCGTCTTAGATATAAGCTATTCTGGGTAGGTAAGGATGATGGGTTAGGAGGAGTAGGCATTTTCCTGGCTGAAAAATGGATCAATAAGACAATAGAGGTAGTTCGAGTTAGTAATCGAATAATTAAGCTTAGATTAGTTGTAGGTAGGAGACTACTGACAATCATCTCGGTCTATGCTCCCCAAGCAGGCCTAGGCAAAGATGAGAAAGACTGCTTTTATGAGCAACTTTTGCAAACAACCACAATGACAGAGGACGGAGACATCGTTATGCTAGCAGGAGACTTCAATGGTCATGTTGGACAGCTCCAGGATGGTTACACTGGGGTACATGGTGGGCACGGTTACGGTTCAAGAAATGAAGAAGGAGTGAGACTTCTTGAATTTTGTGATGCAAGTACATTGACTATTTGCAACACAAACTTCCAGAAACCTGCCAATCACCTAATAACCTACAAATCTGGTGAGCACATAAGCCAGATTGACTTCCTGCTAGTTAGGCAGCGGGACAGGCAGATAGTGTCTAATACCAAGGCATACCCTGGGGAAGAATGTACCCCACAGCATAGGTTAGTTGTTAGTGATATCTCAGTAAGCAAGAGATGGAATGAGACATATAGGAAGGTGTGGAGAAGAAAGGTCTGGAAGCTAAAAGACCTTTCACTAAAATTCAAATTTAGGAAAGCCCTTCAAGATGTATATGACGAAAAAGAAGACGATTTAGAGACGTATGACATAGATAATAACTGGAAGTTCTTACGTGACAACTTGCTGCAGGCTACTGATGAAACCTGTGGCTGAAGCAGAGCTCCAACCAGACAGAGAGTGACCTGGTGGTGGAACAGCACAGTAGATAAGGCTATTAGAGACAAAAGACTAGCATGGAAGGCTTGGAAAAAGGGTGGGAGTAGGGAAGAATATACAGCCACTAAGAGAGAAGCTAGACGTCAGGTGTACTTAGCACGCAGGGAGGCAGAGAGTAGGAGGTTTGCCAATATTCTGCGACGGGAAGATCAGAGGCGTGCGGTGTTCCACATTGCAAGGCAGTGTGTCAATGCAAATCAGGATGTTGTTGGTGATAAATGTGTCCGAGATGATGCCGGTGTACTTAGTGTCACGAATGACCAGAAAAAGGAGGCCTGGAAATGTCATTATGAGAGACTGATGAATGTGGAGAACGAATGGGAGAGAGAGAAATTACCCTTGGTAGATCCGACAGAGGGACCAGCTATTGAGATTGACGAATATAGGGTCCAAGAGGCGATTAGGGAAATGAAAAATGGTAAGGCGGCCGGACCATCGGGAATAGTTGCTGAGATGCTGAAGGCATCAGGGGACGTAGGCACTAAACTGGTTGCACGCATCATCAATCAGGCTATATATGGTGGTGTCATACCCAAAGACTGGTGCAGCAGTATTCTCATAAATTGCTACAAAGGTAAAGAGGATGCTTTGGAGAGGAGCAATTATAGGGGTATAAAACTGATAGATCAGGTTATGAAAGTGGCAGAAAGGATTTTAGCACAACTAATTAGAGAAAGGGTCAAACTAGATGAGATGCAGTTTGGTTTTGTGCCTGGGAAGAGTACAACAGATGCCCTCTTCTTGGTGAGACAAATGCAAGAGAGGTTCTTAGAGAAGAATAAGCCACTATACTTAGCCTTTGTTGACCTAGAGAAGGCCTTTGATAGGGTACCCCGATCTGTCATCTGGTGGTCTCTAAGGAAGCTGGGTGTTGAGGAATGGCTTGTGAGGACAGTGCAAACTTTGTACAGAGGTACTCTCAGTAAAGTCAGGGTAGGAATGGAGTTTAGTGAGGAATTCCAGATACAAGTAGGAGTACATCAGGGTTCGGTCCTCAGCCCGCTCTTGTTCATTATAGTCCTCCAAGCCATAACAGAGGAGTTTAAGACTGGCTGTCCATGGGAACTTCTCTATGCTGACGATCTGGCTCTTATGGCAGAATCAGTAGAGGAGCTAGAGAATAAATTCCGGCTATGGAAACAGCAGTTGGAAGCAAGAGGACTGAGAGTAAATCTAGCTAAGACAAAAGTGTTGATGAGTAGAAAAGAGGACAAAACCCTGATTCCGTCAGGGAAATGGCCATGTTCGATATGCAGAAAAGGAACTGGCATAAATTCTATAAAATGCACACAATGCAGGTCCTGGGTACACAAGAGATGTAGCGGGATAGCAGGCAAACTAACAGGTAGGGAGAAATATGTATGCAGTAGATGTACAGGGAAATTAGACAGTAGAAGTCGCACTGATAGACACATTTTTCAAATGCGAGAGGGCGCTATAGAAGTGGTGGATAGCTTCCGGTACCTAGGAGATCAGATTAGCATGGGAGGAGGGTATTCCGAGGCCATAGTATCTAGAATAAGGACGGGTTGGAAGAAGTTTAGGGAGCTGCTTCCTCTGTTGACGAAGAAGGGTTTCTCCCTGCGTACGAAAGGCCGGTTGTATGATGCCTGTGTGAGGAGCGCGATGCTGCATGGTAGTGAGACATGGGCAGCAACCGCAGAGGATATGCGACGGCTGGAGAGAAATGAGGCAAGCATGCTCCGTTGGATGTGCAGTGTAAATGTGCGTGAACGACCCAGCATAAATGTGTTGAGAGAGAAACTGTGTCTGAGAGGGATAGAATGTAGCGTACGGGAGAGGAGACTGAGGTGGTATGGACATGTGATGCGCATGGAGGATGACCGATGGGTGAAGAAGTGCCAGGAAATGCCAGTTGAAGGAAGACGTGGTAGAGGTAGACCACGAAAAACATGGGCGGAGGTGGTGAGAACAGACCTCAGATCATTGAAGCTCACGGTGGAGATGACGAGGGACCGTGACGAGTGGAGAGATGCTGTGCTGAATAAGACCCGTCCCACCCTTGCAAGCAGGGAAAAGCGGACGTAAAATGATGATGATGATGATGTGTATATATATATATATATATATATATATATATGTGTATATATATATATATATATATATATATGTATATATATATATATATATATATATATATATATGTATATATATATATATATATATATATATATATATATATATATATATATATGTATATATATATATATATATATGTATATATATATATATGTATATATATATATATATATATGTATATATATGTATATATATATATATATATATATATATACGTGTATGTATATGTGATGTGAATATTTAAATTTGTGCGTATAGCCATATTTCCTTCTCATTTAACACCCACCCTCCCCACCTCCACCACGTTTGGTATACATGCCCGACGCTGTACGATAACCTTTCCCTTGTGAGTATATTATCAAACAGACAAGGGGTGAACAAGGCTCCGTAAGCTGTAGTGTGGGCAACCCGTCTAGGAGAGCTACCACTCTGAATAAATTGGTGCTGGGTAGAGAAGTCCCCTAAGTCGAGTAAGACAACTTCCCTAGTGCTGGTGGCACGAATAAAAGCACCCAGTCCATGCTGTAAAATGAAGGGGTAGAGAGGCCCCCTGAGTCCAGTAAGACAATCTCTCTAGTGCTGGTGGCACGAATGAAAGCACCCAGTCCATGCTGTAAAGTGGTGCAGGTGTTAGGAAGAGCATCCAACCAGTATATATACTACTGCCAAACACTATGAACACAACCAATGAAATTTGCAACAACTGCGTAAACCGTCATCAAGCAATCGCACAACAAGAAAAAGAACGAGACGTCACATCTCAGAGATGCCACACTTAATGTTGGCACTCTAACAAGTAGATCTGGTGAGATAGCGGAGATGTGGGAGAGAAGGCATGTGGATGTGTGCTGTGTGCAAGAGGTGAGATGGAGAGGTGCCTCTGCATGACTAATCGCAGGCAAACATCGTAGTTATAAGCTTTTCTGGGTGGGTAATGATGATGGGTTAGGTGGGGTGGGCATATTACTGGCTGAGAGGTGGATCAATAAGATAATAGAGGTAGTTAGAGTTAGTGATAGAATAATTAAGCTTAGATTAGTTGTAGGCAAGAGACTACTGACAATCATCTCTGCCTATGCTACCCAGGCAGGCCTAGGTAAAGAAGAGAAAGACTGCTTTTACGAGCAACTTTTACAAACAGTCGCAATGACAGAGGACAGAGACATCGTCATGCTAGCAGGGGACTTCAATGGACATGTTTGACAGCTCTAGGATGAATACACTGGGGTACATGGTGGGCACGGTTTCGGCTCAAGAAATGAAGGAGTGAGGCTTCTTGAATTTTGTGATGCAAATGCACTAACCATTTGCAACACTAACTTCCAGAAGCCTACCAACCACCTAATAACGTACAAATCAGGCGAGCACATAAGCCAGATTGACTTCCTGTTAGTTAGACAGCGAGACAGACAGATGGTGTCAAATACTAAGGCATACCCTGGGGAAGAATGTACCCCACAGCATAGTCTTTAGTGACATCTCAGTAAGCACGAGAAAGAATGAGACATACAGGAAGGTGTGGAAAAGAAAGGTCTGGAAGCTAAAAGACCTTTCACTAAAATACAAATTTAGGAAAGCCCTTCAAGATGTGTATGTCGAAAAAGAAGACGATTTAGGGTTGTATGACATAGATGATAAGTGGAATTTCTTATGTGACAACTTACTGCAGGCAACCGAAGAAACATGTGGTTGGGGCAGAGAGTGACCTGGTGGTGGAACAGCACGGTAGATAGGGCCATAAGAGACAAAAGACAGGTATGGAAGGCTTGGAAAAATGGTGGGAGTAGGGAAGGATACACAGCCGCTAAGAGAGCAGCTAGACGTCAGGTGTACTTAGCACGCAGGGAGGCTGAGAGTAGGAGGTTTGCCAATGTTCTGCGACGGGAAGATCAGAGACGTGCGGTGGTCCGCATTGCAAGGCAGTGTGTCAGTGCAAATCAGGATGTTGTTGGAGATAAGTGTGTCCGGAATGATGCTGGTGTACTTAGTGTCACGAATGATAAAAAAAAGGAGGCCTGGAAATGTCATTATGAAAGACTGATGAATGTGGAGAATGAATGGGAGAGAGAGAAATTACCCCCAGTAGACCCAACAGAGGGACCAGATATTAAGATTGATGAATATAGGGTACAACAGGCAATTAAAGAAATGAAGAACGGTAAGGCTGCTGGACCGTCGGGGATAGTTGCTGAGATGCTGAAGGCATCAGGTGAAGTAGGTATTAAACTGGTTGCACGCATCATCAATCAAGTTATATATGGTGGTGTCATACCCAAACACTGGTGCAGCAGTATTCTCATAAATTGCTACAAAGGTAAAGGGGATGCTCTAGAGAGGAGCAATTATAGGGGTATAAAACTGATAGATCAGGTTATGAAAGTGGCAGAAAGGATTTTAGCACAACTAATTAGAGAAAGGGTCAAACTAGATGAGATGCAGTTTGGTTTTGTGCCTGGGAAGAGTACAACAGATGCCCTCTTCTTGGTGAGACAATTGCAAGAGAAGTTCTTAGAGAAGAATAAGCTACTATACTTAGCCTTTGTTGACCTAGAGAAGGCCTTTGATAGGGTACCCTGATCTGTCATCTGGTGGTCCCTAAGGAAGCTGGGTGTTGAGGAATGGCTTGTGAGGATAGTGCAAACTTTGTACAGAGGTACTCTCAGTAAAGTCAGAGTAGGAATGGAGTTTAGTGAGGAATTCCAGATACAAGTAGGAGTACATCAGGGTTCGGTCCTCAGCCCGCTCTTGTTCATTATAGTCCTCCAAGCCATAATAGAGGAGTTTAAGACTGGCTGTCCATGGGAACTTCTCTATGCTGACGATCTGGTTCTTATAGCAGAATCAGTAGAGGAGCTAGAGAATAAATTCTGGCTATGGAAACAACAGAGGAGTGAGAGTGAACCTAGCTAAGGCAAAAGTGTTGATGAGTAGAAAAGAGGACAATACTCCGATTCCATCAGGGAAATGGCCATGTTTGATATGTAGGAAAGGAACTGGCATAAATTCCATAAAATCTACACAATGCAGATCTTGGGTACACAAGAGATGTAGTGGGATAGCAGGCAAACTAACAGGTAGGGAAAACTACGTATGCAGTAGATGTACAGGGAAAGTTGACAGTAGTAATCGCAGTGATAGACACATTCCAATGCAGGTGGGTTCTATAGAAGTGGTTGATAGCTTCCGGTACCTAGGTGATCAGATTAGCAGGGGGGGGGGGTCCGAGGCCATAGTATCTAGAATAAGGACGGGTTGGAAGAAGTTTAGGGAGCTGCTTCCTGTGTTGACAAAGAAGGGTTTCTCCCTGCATACGAAAGGATGGTTATATGATGCTTGTGTGAGATGCACGATGCTGCATGGTAGTGAGACATGGGCAACAACTGCAGAGGATATGCGACGGCTGGAGAGAAATGAAGCTAGTATGCTCTGTTGGATGTGCAATGTCAATGTGCGTGAACGACCAAGCATAGACGAGTTGAGAAGGAAACTTGGCTTAAGAGGGATAAGTTGTGGTGTGCAGGAGAGAAGGCTGAGATGGTATGGCATGTGATGCGCATGCAGGATGACCGCTGGGTAAAGAAGTACCAAGAAATCCCAGTAGAAGGAAGACGCAAAAGAGGTAGACCACGTAAAACATGGGCAGAGGTGGTGAGAACAGACCTCAGATTTCAGAAGTATTTTTAATCTATGATATTCATTACACTTGACTATATCTTTATACACCTTTAAAATGATCCGTTTTCTTTAAAAATTAAAAAAAATTTTAAATGATCTTCCTTCTTAAATTTAGTATTTTTACCATTTGATATTATTTTCCTAATGATACTCTTATTAATTTTTTTTTAGATGTAGATTGATAATCTTTAATTGACATTCTGAAAGATATCCTCTTTACAATAATTCTTCGAAATGTATAATACTTTTTTCCTCTTTTTAATCTTCAAACTTTTCACACATTTTTCGACATGAATAATATGTAATTGAAATTCTCATCCTAGAAAAAATAATCTCACACAAAATAATATATAATTTTCTCTACATACTTTCTGAGTAAATCATTCATCAAATTGAATGGTTAGCAAATAAGACTGGAGTTATCTTTTCCTTTACAACCGAGCAAAAACACAATTGATAACTTCTATGATAAACTATATAACTTCGCCAAATTAACAATATTCTGAAAACATTTTCAATGTTGGAACAAAATGTTTGAATCTACAAATTGTTCTCCTCTTACAACTTGAACTACGTCTTTTTCTTAAATATTTATGTAAAATGTAAAATCCTCCGTAACTCATTTTAGAAATGTAAACAATTAATACGTGCGTTTTATTTCAATAAAATCACCAATAATACTTAATACTTGCACAATTATTAATCTATTTATATATTTACAACCTGTTTTAATGTAATAAGATAAAATGTACTTACAACCATAATTCTTCATATAATCTAATTGATTATATATATACAATATTATAACTCATAATATAGATAAAGTAATTTTTTTTAAATTCTGTAATCATACTCCACCATTCCTACAAACTGTTAATCCTTTTTAAATTAACGTAAATACAAGCTCTTCTTTCTTTCTTATTTCATTTCTTCCTCCTACACATACATATATATATCCTAATAATTATTTAAATCTATCTAGCGTCTAAAAATAACTTTTTTTTCTTCAGACCTATACTTCAGCCTCATCTTAATAATTTGAAACATTTTACTTTTCTTCTCTTTCCCTTCTTTCCTTTACTATCCAGGAATAACTTGAACCGTTAAGATCCTATTCCTGGTTATGTCAATATTTATAAAACAAACTTTGTATTTTATCTGAAGAGAGCGTACCAAAGTTTGGTACCCTTGAAATATATATAATAGAATAAATATGGTTTTATAAATATAGTTTCCATTTATTTAATATCATTGTATATATATATATATATATATATAAACGGAAAAAATGAAACGATATTTCATTTCCCACTCTTAGTACGGCTGTTACTTAAATATAAGTATGTACACGTACATACATATATGTATACCGACGTACAGTAGTATGTATATATATATATACATACATGCACACATATATATATGCACGTATGGATTCACCGAACATTTATTATAATGCTCGGTGTGTTTGTAAACAAACATCCCGTATTAAGCCGTAGTGTCTAGCAACCACCGTTGCTCGTTTGTTCAACACTGACAAAGAAACGATGTACTAGTTTCAAGCTTGTTAGCTATCGTCAGCAACGTATACCTTCCTGCCAGATTGTTGAACGTATATACTTACCTTATGCATATTAACGGCTGAGTAGCCCAATTTGCATATCGAGTGGGTTAATCGGCCGGGTGCACCGAAAACGATAAACGGAAAAAATGAAACGATATTTCATTTCCCACTCTTAGTACGGCTGTTACTTAAATATAAGTATGTACACGTACATACATATATGTATACCGACGTACAGTAGTATGATATTAAATAAATGGAAACTATATTTATAAAACCATATTTATTTTATTATATATATTTCAAGGGTAACCAAGACAACATTAGTACGCTTTCATCAGATAAAATACAAAGTTTGTTTTATAAATAGAGACATACCCTTTGAAAACCATACCTTATCGGTTGGAAATTCACTGGATAGTGAAAATATATTAGGGATTATTCAAACTTATATGTGAATATGCAAATGAATATGTAAATAATTGAAAAACAACCGTTTATTTAAATGACACTGGAGAAAGAGAGAGAGAAAAAAATAAAAAAATGGAAATTAACAAGAGGATGAATAACACTCATATAACGTAATTTGGAGGAAATATATTCTAAGTATATATCTAATGATACGTGTATTTACGATTAATTATTTGTTAAAATTCTTTTCTAATATAATATTTACTGTTATAAGTAGATAGAAAAATATTTCCACTATCCAGTGAATTTCCAACCGATAAGGTATGATTTTCATGGGTATGTCTCTATTTATAAAACAAACTTTGTATTTTATCTGATGAAAGCGTACCAATGTTGTCTTGGTTACCCTTGAAATATATATAATAAAATAAATATGGTTTTATAAATCTAGTTTCCATTTATTTAATATCATTGAATTATATATATATATATATACGCTACTTTAATATCTTCAAATAACCAAAGGTTCACTCACATAAGAAAAAAGTATATACAAATACACGTGCTTTTCCTACAAACTCGCAAGTAAGTTTTCTTAACTACAAATTATTATTATATACACTCGTTTTTCCTTGAATATCTTCAAACAACCAAATAACCCAAAAAAAAGTGTATACAAATACACGTGCTTTTCCTACAAACTCGCAAGTACGTTTTCTTAACTACAAATTATTATATACACTCGTTTTTCCTTGAATATTTTCAAACAACCAAAAACTATTAACATGCTCGAACAACCAAAACTCACATCCATAAGAGAGAATATATATATATACACGATTCTTTAATTTCTTCAAATAACCAAAGGCTCACTCAAATATAAAAAAAACAAACAAACATGATTACTGACCAGCAAGCCTACAACAGACGAAATTGGTCTGATAATGAAATTGACCTCTTAATAAACACATGGTTTTCTCTGTCCCAAACAATAAACATTAACGCTTCGTGTCTGAATGAGATTGCTGAAAAAACAGCTCAAACATTCACCACGAGGTCTGCTAAGCAGATACACAACAAACTAAAACACGTCGAAGTCTCTTTCAAACTAATTCAAAACCATTTTGAAAAACTTCAACATTTTTACTCCAATGGTCAAACACAATAACAACAGCCAGAAAATCAGGAGCCACCACCACTACTGTATTCAAGCATAATAGCTGAGTTACTGAATGACAGTATCGCTCAACCACTTTCTCAGCCATCATTATCGCCATCATCATCACCACCGTCATTATCTTCAGCCAGTAATGGATCACTGCTTTCGGCGATATCCAATTTTAGTGGACTAAATGCTGCTTACTTCAATGTATGAGGCTATTCCAACAAATTTACATTCCCTTTTTTTTAGCCGTTAAAAGAAATATAGATTTATTTATTGTTTTTTTTTTGCGATTTATTTGCCACGTTTTTGTTTGTTTGTTTTGTTTTTTTTGCCGATCTGTGGGGATATGTCGCCGGCCAACAAATGGTCCTCTTCTTCCGATACCACTTCGAAAGAAGGATCAAGGTGGAGAGAAAGGCACTCAGTCCCAGCCAATTCCATGAAAGATGGGTGAAAGTAGCAATAATGGCCCGTGTAAGTGGGCCATCTCTCTATATCGGCTTGTACAGGTAAGAGAAGAAGGGAGCACCCCCCTCTCTCTGTGCTCCCTGGCAGAAAGGTCGCACACTTTCTACGGGGGTGTGTGTGACCCCAAAAGGCTGCCTCTCTATTGAGGACTTAATTTTTTATATTTCTTTTTAATCACTCGTTAAATGTTTGTACTTGATTCTTGTAAAAACTTCCCCCGTGGCAAATAAAGAAATCGTGGCAAAAACGAGGCAAATAAAGAAATCTATGCCCCAGTGGCAAATAAATCGCAAAAAAAAAAACAATAAATAAATCTATATTTCTTTTAACAGCTAAAAAAAAGGGAATGTAAATTTGTTGGAATAGCCTCATACATTGAAGTAAACAGCAACTACAGCACGTAAGCAGCATTTAGTCCACTAAAATTGGATATCGCCCTGCTTTCTCTCCTACCACTCTCACAGCCTCCATCACAGTTGTCATCATCATCATTGTCACCACCACTGCCGCTATCGTATTCTACCATGTCAACTAATATCAATGAAAAACCACTGCTTTCTTCCCCCACATCACCACCACAGTCATGCTGTAGTCAAAAGAACTTTTTTAAAAAATCTATGGAGTTGTATGCACCTCCCACTACACAAACTAGAAACCCCAAAATATGCCGCTACTCACTACGTCAGAGGCTATGCACATGTAGCGACTGCATATTTACCCATTTACCAGGTACTAGACGCACTAACACTGCCAGCCAACACCAAAGCACGCTGCCCACACGCATAAGTCGGAGTTCCAAAATCTGCCGACATTCTCAACTTGAGAGACTATGTCTGCTGACTGACTGTCCCTTCACTCATCTTCCTGAGACACAACGCACGAACGGAAAAGGGCCTCCATGCCAACACACAAACCACAATAAAGCCACCCCCTGCTGCAGTAATGCTGCTCCAGTCTTTTCACAAAGACACGATTACAACAAATACAACAACAACAAAAGTAATGCTGCTCCAGTCTTTTCACAAAGACACAATTACAACAAATACAATAACAACAACAACAAAAGAGGGAACTGCAACCATATCCAATGGTGTAACCACAAATCCAATCAAAAACTGCTCCCTGAACAAGAAAATTTTTCTTTTTTAGCCATGAACCTGGTAAAAGAGATACAGAAAAACATTTTAGCCATCACCCAACACCATCCTTGCTGTCACTAACACACAATCTCAAAATAAGCCCCCTGCAACAGTCAAAACCAGCCACCATACTAGCCTCCACATTTTTACTCACTACATAAGGTATCAGCCTATCCATCAATGCACAGAAATGGAAGATCCAATTCACTATGGATTGGGTTGGTAACCATCCATTTCACATCCCCTTCTTCATTCTTACTGAGACCCACCTTGACAACTCCCACTTGGAGGCCGAAGTAAGAGTGAGGAATTTCACAACCATCCATGCGGATCGTGTTGGCAAAAGGAAGGATGGAACTGCCATTTTCCTGCATGATTCCTTTACAGCAGATGGTAACACAACATTCTCTAATGGATACTGTGAATCAGTCACTGTGCACAACAAAGCCAATGACCTGATATTAGTTGGGCTCTATAGGCCACCACAAACACCCATAATCTGCTTCAAAGAATGCCTCAACAGCATTAAATGCTTTATTAAACAGTGCCATTCTAGCAACATACTTTTGATGAGAGACTTTAATCTACCCTGTGTCGATTGGTCTACATGTAGTTTGAAACCAGGCATCCCAACCTCAACCACTGACAAAGAAGCAGTCGAGTCACTTCTTGACTTCATAAATGAGTTTTTCTTGTCCCAACTTGTCCTTGCACCAACAAGGCATCAGAAGAACATTCTGGATCTAGTGTTTAGTAACCACACTAACACTATACATATTATTACAGTGGAAAAAACCCTTCTCTCAGACCATGACATGGTTCTTCGTAACCTGAGATTCAACCAGCCGAAAGCTAATCCTAGGGACCTTTTTCCAGCCCACCCATTTGATAACATGGATCTCCACAATGCCAACTGGGATGCAATTATGAACGAACTATCACATGTTGACTGGTCTTTTACACATACACACATTTCCACCAACATCAAAACATCTTGGCAGATCTTTGTAGACACTGTCACAAATATATGTACAAAACACAAACACACCCCACCAAAACCTGTGAACAAAACTAAGTGCAGTAACCCCCAAAATAGAAAAAACAATTATCATAAAAATAAAAAGAACAAACAAAAAGATTAACACACTAAAATACTGCCAACAGCAACACACACATTCGACAGCTATTGCCCTGCTTGAATAAAAAAAAATATAACCTCCAACAATGCATGAAGACCATCATCAATAACCAGAGAACAGCTGAAGAGAGGTGAGCCATTGAGAAAATCAAACTCAACCCCAAAGTGTTCTTTTCACTCGCTAAAAAACACAAGGTCACCGTCTCCACTGTTGGCCCTCTAGTTGATGAAAATGGCACACTCCAAGATAATGCTAAAACCATGGGCGAAATACTGCAGAAACAATACTGCTCTGTTTTCAGCAATCCTGATATGGCCAATCTGGGCTGTATCAGTGATGGTAATCCCCAACACACTATATCGGACATAACGTTTGGCGCCCCTGATGTGTTAGCAGGAATAAACGAAATTAAACACAATTCAGCAGTAGGCCCCGACAGGTTCCCTGCTTGTGTCCTGAAGGTCTGTCGACACCAACTTGCATCTCCTCTTGCTAATCTGTGGAGGAACTCACTGGATACTGGCTATATTCCTGAAAACTTTCTGTCCCAGTCATCATAAAGGGAAATAAGTCCCTTGCAGTGAACTACCGTCCGATCTCGCTCACCTCCCATATTATCAAAGTATTTGAGAGGGTGGTGAGATCACGAATAACCCACTTTCTTGAAAGCAACGGCCTGCTGAACTCCAACCAACATGGGTTCTGTAATGGAAGGGACTGCCTAATGCAGCTCTGCATCACTTTGACAATGTTTTGAGAGCCTTGGGAGAGGACTCCAACACTGATCTCATCTACCTTGATTTCAGCAAGGCCTTCGACAGTGTTGATCATAAGATTCTACTGAAAAAACTATCCAATGTTGGTGTCTCTGGAAGGTTACTACAGTGGATCAAATGTTTCCTGACAGACAGAACCTAAGATGTTGTAGTTGAAGGAGTAAAATCAAGCCCTGCCAAAGTCAGCAGTGGCGTCCCATAAGGCACTGTGTTGGGCCCACTTCTTTTCATCATCTACATTAATGACATTACTGACATCATCAAGCACAGCAACATAAGAATCTTCGCAGATGATTCCAAGCTCCAAAGGGTTATCAATGAGGTGGGTGACCGGAGTTGCCTTCAGTCAGACCTACTGGCTGTTATCCAATGGGTAGAGATGAATAATATGCTGTTGAATGAGGATAAGTTTGAATTAATCCACTTTGGAAAAAAGGATGCTCTGAAACTACCATACTCTCTTCCTTCGGGTGAAACTCTAGTGGCATCCAACAACATCAGAGACCTGGGAGTAATTGTGGATAACAACATAAGCTGGATTCTTATAGAATTCCAGTAATAATCAGGAGCTGATTATACAGCAAAAATTAGGTATTAGGATTGGTGCTCTGAAATAGCGATGTATACATGAATGTATGTATAGTATATTTGACAATATACCGTATGTTTAATTAAAAACATTTTGAAGGCCATACGCTATCGGTTTTAAAGTAGTGACTATGTCACTTACTTCTTTTCGGTGAAAGAAGTGAGAGAAGCTACCTAATTTTTGCTGAACCGGCAATCGCGCTGTATAATCAGCTCCTGATTATTACTGGAATTCTATAAAAATCCAGCTTCTATAATTTTTGGCGAAAGCGGGGGGGGAGTGCGTGGCTCTGATGATCGCCAACAGCGTGAAACAGACTGTTAGCTTCTCTGCCTTCTATCGTACATATCTCTCACTTGGCTCTGATGAAAGGACAGATGTATGGACAGACAGTGCTCTGATTATAAATATAGATTACTAGTATTATTTTTTGTTATTATCATTATTTTTTGTTATTATCATTACGGTGAACTGACGGTGGTGGCGTGTTGGATAATATGCTTTGCGACATATAGTTGCGACCTATAACGTTTTAAGTTCAAATCCCGTCGGGGTTGGCTCCACTTTTCATCCTAACGGGGTCAATAAAATGAAGTACCAGTAATAGAGCCCTGCATAGGGGAGGTTGTCATGTCTTTGACACAATTGAGAGTCCTTCTAACCCTTTCTATGGCTGGATGCCCATCCTATCACCAACCACTTTACAGCATGTACCGAGCGCATTTATTGTGTAGATCACTAACACTAGGGAAGTTGTCATGTCCTTGCCATGACTGCAGGATCCTCCTGACCTTTTGTTTGGCAAGCTTGCTACAACTGGATGCCCTTACTACCACCAACCACTTTACAGTATGTACTGGGTGCATTTATTGTGTAGATCACTAAACACTAAGGAAGCTGTCATGTCCTTGACATGACTGAAGGGTCCTCCCAACCCTTTGTTTGGCAATCCCTCCACTGCTGGAAGCACTTGCCATCGACAACCACTTCACAAGGTGACAACAACTAGGAGCGTGTGATGGGAAGGGACATAGGGTGTATGCGGTGAGTTTTGTTGTAGTGTCTGGGATAGCTGTTGGTGACCTGTGGTGGAAGACGTGTGTGTGTGTGGTGGGGTTCAGGCCAAAATGTAATATATATATATATATATATATATATATATATATATATATATATATATATATATATATATATATACAGTGCATCTTCGCTTATCCGAAATTCGATTTACCGGACGGCTATTTCTCTTCATTGGAAAAGCGAAGCGGCCAAGATGTTTTGCAGGAATCATCATGGAGAACTTGTCGGTCACCTATCGGAATACGAAGAATGCTTGGGTAACTCTAGAAATTTTCGGCGAATGGTTTCACAAAGTTTTCATTCCGTTTGTCCGTTCTGCTTTTGTTAAGATGGGGATGAAGACAAAAGCGATTCTTGTTTTGGACAATTGTGCAGCGCATCCGGATGAGAAGGACTTGATTTCGGCAGACGGACAGATTCGGGCAGCATTTCTTCCGGCGAACGTTACGTCACTTATTCAGCCAATGGACCAAGGAGTTTTGGAGACACTAAAGCGGATTTACAGAAAACAATTGCTGCGGGATTTGATCGGAAAAGGGGACACGGTAATGATTCCATTTTTACGTGCGATAAACATGAGGGAGGTGGTTGACCGTTCAGCTGTTGTGTGGGACTCGATAACTGAGGAAACTTTGAATCTATCGTGGAAAAAATTGATGTCGGATGAGAACAAGAACAATGCGGAAGGAAACGAGGACAATTACGAAATTTTAATTACGGACAAAGCGCTTTTAACAGGTTTGACAGAAATTGCTGGTGAGAGTTCGGCGGAAGATTTGATCGAATGCTTTGAGAATGACGGGTTAGGGTATGAACATTTCGATGACGTCGGAATTGTTGAACACGTAAGTCGAAAGGGGGATGACGAAGAAGAAGAGGAAGTTTTAGTCGAAAAAGTTGTCGAGAAACGCCCCGTGACGCATATCATTATATAGACCAATTTTTAACATATTTGAGGTATGAGTCTGTTTATATATATACAGACACACACACATACAGAGACCGGACATGCCATCAATCAGATCTACTTGCTGTTATACAATGGGCGGAGAAAAACAATATGCTACTGAACAAGGATAAATTTGAACTAATCTACTTTGGAAAAACGGATGCACTGAAATAGCTTATTCTCTTTCCTTGGGTGAAACACTCGTGACATGCAACATCAGAGACCTAGGTTGTACGTAATTGTTGATAACAACCTAGCAGTTTACTTTTATAATATATTAAATTACTTAGAGAAGAGAATTAAACACAACAAACCAGTCGTCCAGTTCAATTAAAATATTCCCTTTGTCTTTAAGTGTGTCTGCTTTAGCTTCCAGAACTTTCAAGTAATTAGTGAAACAATATTGTAGACGACACAAATCAACATTTAACGAAGCCATTTTTACCCGCCAAATCAAAGGGAAATAACCCAGAATATACCAATTCGTTTTATTTATTTAAACCCCCCTACAGAGCTATTAAGTCATGACAGACTAGGAGAGGTATCTAGTACCTCTTACAGTTAAGAAAATCCGACCATCTTCCCGTTCCGTGGTGGTAAACCTCTTATATGGTATACCACATGCAGCGGCAACTTCGTGCAATCTGCGATTAACCTAGGTTCTGCTGCACTTCGGGCCGAAGAGGGTAAACTCTCCAAACATCGGTCGTTCTCTGACAGGTTTACGGTCGAGCCCCTAGCAGTGGAGACTTCTGGTGTCCTTGACCCTACTCACCACCAACAGCACAGAGTTGGCTACCAGGAGGTGTGAGCCTCGCGAGCTGGAATGGCTCTTCCAGCGCGTATCCCTCACCATCCTCCGGGGAAACGCCTTCGCTATTCTGTACGCCGGGGTTGTGGGGCAGATAACGCGTGGGTCCCCTTTAGCTTATAATAGTAAGAGATGGGGAGAATGGGAGGGACGGAGGCGGTGACAGTGGAAGTTTGGTTCCATTATATTCGGACCTGGTGTATATGTATCTATTTATTTATTTAGAAATAGATGGATGGATAGATAGATAGAGAGAGAGAGAGAGAAGGCCAATGGGAGGTAAAAGAAGAATAAATAAAGTTTAAAAAAAGGGGAAACTCAAGGACAACTATAAAGTTTATTCGCAGTTGTATAAATAACATTACTAATTAAAATAACGTTACAAATGTGTAAATAACATTTCGTTCAGAAGGACACTACAAATATAATGTCTAAACCGTGTATAATAATAATATAAATTCATTGAACAAAAATGATAAAGGAAAGAAAAAAGGAAAAGGATGGGGGGGGGGGGGGGGGGGGATTCACTACCAAGTGTGATAATCAGCTGCATCTCATACCTTAGGGGTTAACTACACACATGAGGCAAACCAACACGCTCGCAGCATTTGTTTCTACTTTGGGTACAAGCAGCGGCGTGCAGAGGTCTGGTGATGCCCGGGTCAAATCTTGAATCTTGATTGTATGCCCCCAAAATTCAAGTATAAGGCCTAATATACTGAGAAATATTATGAGAAAGGAAAATATTTTGAATATATAAACACATATGAAACATGAAATAAACGCTTTATTCGATTTCAATATAAATCAATTAAATTTATTAAGTTCTTTTCCCCAAAGGATGCCCGGGGTTAACGCCCCCCCCCCCCCCCTGCATGCTACTGGGCACAAGGCCAGCTATTATCTCAGTGCATTACAGGTGCTTTATTTTATCGACCCTGTGAGATTTGAACTCAGACTGTAAAGGGCCGTAACTCAATACTGCAAAGCATAGCATTCGACCCTCTACCAACACTGCCAATCCACAAATATAATTG
The DNA here is from genome assembly GCA_964016885.1 of Eledone cirrhosa. Taxonomy (NCBI): domain Eukaryota; kingdom Metazoa; phylum Mollusca; class Cephalopoda; order Octopoda; family Eledonidae; genus Eledone; species Eledone cirrhosa. The sequence goes on from OZ024742.1 coordinate 290,150,038, forward strand.
TTTCTACTTTTGGCACAAGGCCAGTAATTAATTATCCATTGCATTACTGGTACTTTATTTTATTTGACCCCGTAAGGATAAAAGGCAAAGTTAACCTCGGCAGGATTTGAATTCAGAATGGCAAGGGCCGTAACTCTATGCGTCAAAGCATGGCGTCCGGCCCTCTACCGATACTGCCAATCCACAAATATTATGTTGACAAACTACCAAAACACACATTTATTTGTATATGCGCTACAATTTATGTACATGTTATGTAGAGAGAGATAGATATATATGTGGGTATGGTGTGGTATACGGTGGCCGGAAGTGGAGGAGTGCTTGGCCGGAAGGGTGCTCGACCGGAAGGGCCAGCAGATCGGCCTCTCTCTAGTGGTGACCAGCAACGGTGTGGACGCGAGTTTTGACAGCTCCCGGTGTTAATGAGTTGGACGCACGTGGAAGAGGAGAAACCAGCAGGGGTATTTAGCGGCGCCTATAAAAAGTGGTAAGTGAGATAGCTTTTTCTAACCACAAGCTATTTCGGCACTGGAAACTGAGATCTGATTGAAAAAAAAAAAAAAAAAAAAAAAGCTACTGGAAAAACAGAGAGGAGTCTGTTGTTTTTTTTTATCACGTACCGCAAGGCAAATTAGGATATGGCGACGAGACTACGAACAAGCGAAGCGATCAGGGCATTTACCGGTGAAGGTGATGTTGTTGCTTGGCTGCGAAAAGTCCGGCTGGTCGCAAGCTTACAGAAGATAGAAGATGTGGCTGGCCTCATGTCACTGTACCTCGAGGGGGACGCGTTGGTACTCTTCCTTGAGTTGGATGAACACAGCCAAAGAGAGGCGCATGATGGAAGCGTTCGCAGAGGGATCGTTAGCCGCTTTCGTTAAGCTGGCAAGAATTAGATGGAACGGTGAACGCGTTGACATTTTCGCAGCGGAAATACGGTGATTGGCCATGTTGGCTGGATATCAGGTGGAATGCGAACGCACGATGCGGTTGGCGTTCATAAATGGATTTCCAGACGATATAGCGGTGAAAGTCCCGGGTTACAAAGAAATGGAAATGTGTTCACTGGTGGAACAAGCCCGGATCATAGCAGAAGATGCCAAGAAGAGTGTCGCGGCGATAGCAACTACAGAAGCTCAAGACAGCTGGCAGCAAAATAGTGAAAGGAAGGCAACCACGGTACGCGGTCGCCCGCGTACGTTTAGAGGTCGCTGTTTTAGGTGCCAGGGCCCGCACATGGCTAGAGACTGTAGAGAGTCAAGGCCAGAAATAATATGCTACCGGTGTAAGCGCCCAACCACATCGCTACTAACTGCGACCAGGGAAACGATCCAAGGGGAACTACTGCGCCGGTAGTTGCCCCTTACGAGTAGAGGCGCTGCCCGTGGTGGAAGTTTTCGTGAGGGACAAGCCACAGCGAGCCCTCATGGACACGGGCTGTACGACGACACTGGTGACCGCGGGGGTGGTGCAGAGGTGGAAAGGTAAGGGCAGTCGATGGCAGGAAAATTGAATGTTAGAGCGCAGCGAGGTGGAGATGGCGGTACGGAGAAGGAAAATAAGGCTTTCTGCCATCGTAGTAGACAGCGTGGTTATGGGCATGGACGCAATTGACCGTCTAGGAGGCGTCACAGTGAACAACGTCGGTGTGTCGTTTGGCGCCGCTGCATCGGTATGCGCTGTGAGTACGCAACAGGAGAACCAGAAGGCCCACGAGGAGAAATACCCCGCTTACACTGTGCAGGACAAAGACTTCAAGGCCGTGTTCGATGGGCAGCGATGGGTTGTTGAGTGGTACTGGAAGGGAGAACCACCAACACTGAAGACCAAAGTGGGCTGCTATCAACACACATTGAAGGGAAACATTAGGAGCGAGTTCGAGCGAGAGGTAGAGAGATGGATTGAGGACGGCATACTGCTTCCCTGGAAGGAGGAGGTGAAGTGCGGAGTATTGCCGTTAATGGCGGTGGCGCAACCCACGAAGAACAAGGTGAGGCTGGTGCTGGACTTTCGGGAGCTGAATGAGCACGTGTCATGCCACACGGGTGGCGAGGTCACGGATGTCTGTGGGGAAACCCTGCGTGAGTGGAGACGCATGACGGGGTGTTCAGCAATCGTAGATCTAAAGTTGGCATACTTGCAATTGCATACAGATGAGAAGCTCTGGCAGTATCAGCTGGTCAGCTATAAGGGCCGGATATATTGCCTGACCAGGCTCGGTTTCGGGCTGAGCTCCGCACCGAAGATCATGGCGGCGGTCCTCAAGACCATTCTGGGAAAGGCCGACAAGATGAAGAGGGCCACTAACTCCTACATTGACGACATCCTAGTGGACGAGTCTGTGGTGTCGGCGGCGGAGGTCACGAGCCATTTACAGGGGTATGGACTGGCTGCGAAGCCGTCAGAAGCGTTGGAGGGAGGAGCTGCGCTGGGACTTAGGCTACGGCGAGACAGGACGGCGTCTTGGTATTCCAGAGGGGAAATGAAGTTCCAGAACTGGGTCCAAGTATGAGTAGGCAGGAGCTTTTCTTGGTGTGTGGAAAGTTGGTGGGTTACTAGCCGATCGCTGGGTGGCTCCGGACGGCATGCAGCTATGTCAAGAGACGAGCGGGAGGAGTGACAGAGTGGGAGATAGGACGGTGCCCATGATGCAGGAGATCGTAGGGAGGGTAAAGGCCGACGACCCAGTGCGGGGACGCTGGTACGTTCCCAAATCGCAGAGCGGGACCGTATGGTGCGATGCCAGCAGCATAGCGCTGGGTGTCATGTTGGAGATAGGAGGTGTTGAGGTCGAGGATGCAGCCTGGCTTAGGAAGAAGGACGACTGTAACCACATCAATGTGACCGAACTTGACGCAGTGTTGAGAGGGGTGAACCTCGCCCTGAGGTGGGGACTGCGCACCATCGAGATACGCACCGATTCGGCTACTGTACTCGGATGGGTGAGATCAGTGCTCACCAGTGAGAAGAGAGTGCGAACGAGAGGGGCGGCGGAGATGCTGATAAAGCGCTGCCTGAGAGCTGGCCACCGAGTTCGACCTGAGGCTGAGCGTAGTTTTCGTGCCCTCAGAGAAAAATAGGGCGGACGTCTTAACTAGGGTGAAGAAAGCCTGGATTGAAGCGCCGGAGGAGATAGAAGATGAGATAGCTGCCGTGTGTCGGCTGACCGAGTCAGATCTGAAAGGGTTGCATGACATGCACCACATGGGAGTGGATAGGAGCCTGTTCCTAGCCAGGAGAATTGACTCGGACGTTAACAGACACAGTGTTCAAATGGTGGTTAGAGGCTGCGTCCGATGTCAGTCCATTGATCCCGCCCCGGGTGTGCACGAAACGGGAAGCCTCCCGGTGTATCGCGACTGGAAGCGATTGGCGGTGTATGTAACGCACTACCAACAGGGAACGTACCTCTCGATGGTCGACTGTGGACCAGGACGGATGGCGATATGGAGGGAGATGAAGACTGGAACGGCCGAGGAAATCATGCGGATGTTGAGAGAGGTGTTCTTGGAGCGGGGCCCTGTGAACGAACTGCTGATGGAAAACAGCGCAGCGTTCCGCTCAGAGGCGCTGAGGGAGATGCTCGATGGATGGAAGGTGGACCGTTTCTTCAGAGCAGCGCACAGGCCGAGCGGGAATGGAATTGTGGAGCGACACCACCGGACGATCAAGGCAATGGCGGAGCGGGGCCATATCTCACCAATGGAGGCAGTGTTCTGGTACAACATGTCCCCTCGGGTGGGACAGGTCGAGGAATCAGTGCCACACAGAGCAGTATTCAGATACGAGTGGCGGCTCCCGTGCACGCCACCACAACGGCCAGTGGGGAGAGAGAGTGCATTCGTGCAGGTGGGCAAAGATGTCTGGGTTAAGCCCCCAGGTGCACGTTGCACATCTCAATGGGGAAGGGGAACGGTGACGGCCGTAAATTTCCAGAACAATGTGTCCGTGGACGGAGTACCATGTCATGTCCTGGATGTCCGTAGAATCACTGTGTCAACGGACTCCGAGGAAGAGGAAACCCAAAGTGCCGCCCCAACACTGCGGAGATCGCATAGAAGTCGTAAACCACCAACCTGGACAGCAGATTTTCATATGCAGAAGGATGAGGGGGGAAATTGATCCTTGAGATCGGGAGGGGGGTATGGTGTGGCGTGCGGTGGCCGGAAGGGTGCTCGACCGGAAGGGCCAGCAGATCGGCCTCTCTCTAGTGGTGACCAGCAACGGTGTGGACGCGAGTTTTGGCAGCCCCCGGTGTTAATGAGTTGGACGCACGTGGAAGAGGAGAAACCAGCAGTGGGATTTAGCGGCGCCTATGAAAAGCGGTAAGTGAGATAGCTTTTTCTAACCACAATATATATATAGAGAGGGGGAGAGTTTGGGGTTTATTGATACAGAGGGGGGTATTGGAAGAGAGTTCTGTGTAGTAGATATAGAGAGGGAGAGAGTTTGGTGTTAATTGATATAGAGGGGGGGGGGGATTGGGAGAGTATGTTGTATGGTTGATGTAGATATACAGTGGGGGAGAGTTTGGCGTTAATTGATATAGAGAAAAATAGACCACCAAATTCGCTCGCCCTCTCTATATTGCACTAAATATTTCACTCTCTTTCAATCCTTTAATTCCCCCTCTCTCATTAGGGCAACAAATTATCTCCCGCTCTCTATATCCCACTACATACCTCACACTCTCTCACCCCCCCCCCCTGTCACTAGACCACCAAATTCTCTCCTCCTCTCTATATTCTACTACATTCTGCAGTCTCTTTCACTCTCATTAGACCACAAATTCTCTTTACCTCTCTATATCCTACTACAATATTTTTTACTTTGAAACAACAAATGTTTTCATCTTCTGTAAAGAACGATAAGGTTCTCCATTCCCTCTCCCACCTTTTGAACTCCGGGGTGTGGGGGAGATCTTATTTTTTAGTGGTGTGCTTTTGTTGAATTATTTGACAGGAGTTTAAATATGTGGTGGTGGAGGGTGGTGGTAGTAGTGTGGTGGTGGTGGTGGTGTAGAGGGTGATGGTGGTGGTAGTATGGTGTTGTTGGTGGTGATTGTTTATTTTGGATATATCTATCTATCTATCTATATACTGTTAAAACTGTGATTGCGTGCTTGTCTGTAATTTAAAATAACCAAAACGGTGCATAATTGGAAAATACTTTGAAAGGAAGTAGACTCTGAAATGCGAATACAAATGGAATAAAACAAGTTTCACGTAAATCGGAGCACGGGTTCCTGAGATACGGGTTTTTCCAGGTACCTTCATAAATAAAGAGATTAAAAGATAGAGAGAAAGAGATAGTGGTTGTGAGAGAGTAGATTGAAAGAGAGAGCTGGTGGTGTTGTTGAATGAAATTATAACAGGTGACTTCAAATAATCGAATACAGCATTACTGTATCCAGCTAAAAGTTGGTGACTGAATGTTAAGTCATATGTATAATATAACTTGTGTTAGGACAGGTTGTGTGTAGTGAATATTTCCTGGTAAATAGGAAGGGTTTTTAAGTTTGTGTGTATATGTGTGTGTGTGTGTTTATATGTGTGTGTATGTATCTTTATATATAATATAAAAGAAAGATTTTATTGGTCAGTTGAATCACACGAAAACTACACACACATCTAAAGAGAGAGAGACACAGAGGGAGAGGCAGAGAGATAGGCTGTTGTACAGAGAGAGATACAAGTGTTAGATATTCAGAGAGAGAGAGAGAGAGAGAGTGAGACGTCCCACAAAAGTCTAGAATCGGCTTAAACTAAATCAAAGTATCAGTTGAAGGTTTAACATTATTGCGTTAACTTTTATAAACTCGTTTTACACCAGTCTTTGATTTTACAGGGCAAAGAAAAAATTGATACTATTTGAAATTAATCTATGGTGTATATTAATTTAGATTTTTGAGGATAGTGTCATGTTATTATTGACCTAATCCAGATGGCAGAGTGTCGACCTATTGACTAAGGCTGCTATTTGCATTTATTTCTATTTTTTTCCACAATATTTTCCAAGAAAATTAATTTCATTATGTCACCAAAACACCGCTCATCTATCGGGGGAGTTACAATGTCCGCCAAACGGTTGAAATCTTCAAGCGAAAGAGAAACTCACGAACAATATAAAGAAAGACTTGCGAATAAAGAGACAAGTAAACATTGTGACATTCAGCAGGATATGAGACGGGGAAAACAAAGGTTAAGACAACAAGAAAGACGATCACAACTTTCTGAAAGTGTACAGAACCTGAGACAGGAAACAGAAAGATTAAGTCAAGAAGAAAGACTATCGCAACAAACAGAGATTCAATATGAAAATCATCAAGAGTCATTGAGAGTTGTGGTGCAAACTCGACGAACACAAAGGACTCTTCAAGGCTGAATAAACTGGCTAAGAGTTGCATTTTCATATGATCCATCGAAGAATTATAGAAATGATCCTAAAGTCGCGATTGGGAACCTGTATTGCTTAGAAGGAACGGTCTGACTTCCACTGATAGAGACCCTCCAGCTTTTATCCATATACTGCTTACAGACCATATCAACGAAGTTAACACTTCAGAAACAATGTTATGCGATATATTGCTGTGTTTCAGATGATGTCCTTTGGAGCTGGAAAATATCATATTTGTAGCAGTGAATGAAATGTATTTTCCTTCTGCGGCGGAATGGTGTTACGGAGGTAAGTTGGCTGAAGTGTGAGCCAATCGAAACCTTCGGTGCACTAATTGGACTGTCCAGAACTACGTCACCAGGTGAGCGGAGGTAACCAAGAGAGACATTAGTCTACACGCACCTCTCTTATCGACAAGACCAGGCTACACTCCTCGCTGCTAACAACATCTCCATCTTGCAATGAAGCGGACCAAACTACATCCTACACATGTAGATACTACCTGTACCTAATGTATCCGTTCAACATGTACAACTAATAAATAGAGTTACAACATCGATAATGGATTTAGTCAATGTTCTAAATGCCTTCTGATTTCTATTATGTATACCAAGAATTGACCCTAAAACCCGTTATATATTGACTATGGTTATTTCACAACATTTAAAATCCAAGGCCAATGCTACCATTTAATCGGCAGTTTACTCCACCAGCCTTATTAGGAAGTTTCATGATTTTTTTTTTTTGTCTCTCTCTCACACATACACAAATTACGGTCCCACCTCATACTGTAAACCTGACAACACATCTAATTCAGTCGTTTTCTCTTTGATCTGTCTTCTCGTAACTGTTCTCCCGGGCGATGCCGGATAACTCAGCTAGTATCCCGTCATTTCCATTCTCCTGGTCATTCTTCCCTACATGTCTCAATCCTGAGTATCCTTTTACATCACGAATCACAGGCCTCACTCACCAGGACTGAACAGAGTCCTATTTCCCTCGTGGACTCAACTCACCTCCCCAATTTCTTTAAAACTCTGTCCATTATCACACACGAGCTTGTACATTCACCCCTAGATTCCCATGGCTCTCTTATGGTCAGAAACATGTTCTCTTACAACTAATACAGACCGACAAAATATGCACACTCCACTTTTCCCTTCACAGCTCTGTATACACACATACACACTCTTATATTAACATACTTTTGCTCATAGCTTCGTACTTACAAGCACACACACTCTTTTACTTACACACATTTCTTCTTAACTTTGTATGGACGTATAATAACACACACACACACACATGCATATGCACGCGCACAAATATAGCAGTTTTTACAAAATGTTTTTTTTTCCATTTCAGGTAGACGCGAGTCATCATCCACTTTTCTAAAAAAATAAATCATATACAAAACGCCAGCATCAACAGTTTTCCAATTACAGGTCCATTCATGTCAACACAAATGGACCTGTTATTTTTATCTAAAGACATTTTTTTTCAATTCCAACCCACCCGTCCATTCAATCTATCTTATTTCTCATTCTTTCTTCTGATGAAGGAGTAGCGTCCGAAACGTTAAGACCCTCTTCCTGCTATTTCAAGCATTAACCTAACATATTCCATCCATATACTGTATCGATTGTGTTGCTATTTCTGTTTACCTTTTACACACACACACACACACACACACACACACACACACACACACACACACACACACACACACACACACACACACACATACATAGTTTCGTTGACAAATATATCAATATGCCCAGACATGCAGATATATTGCCCTTGGTATGACAGTGTGGTTTTAGCTCAATGTAGGATAACTAGTATACTACAGAGCCCTTATAGTTATAGGAATAACCAAAGAGTGCTTAGAAATACATTGTTTTATTAGCTAACAGTGTTTCATCCATACACCATGGCAGGAATCATCAGAGCCTATAAACAAAAGTATATCAGTAGTTGCATGCTCCATCGAGCTGCGTCACCAGAACAATGTTAAAGGACCAGCAGGGGGGTCCCGAGGCCAGCGCTATATGGAAAAAGACAGAATATATATATATAGTAATAATAATAAATGTGAAGACTAAAATCCAAAGAATCGCTGCTTTCACCCTTAACGGGATCTTCTGAAACTTCAGTTTCAGAAGATCCCGTTAAGGGTGAAAGCAGCGATTCTTTGCTTAAACTTTAATGTTATTTTAATAAGTATATATATGTGTGTGTCTGTGTGTGTATGTGTGTGACCAGTGTATATAGGTCACAGACACCCACACATATATACACACTCACACTCAAACACATATACATAGATATATATAAGTGGTTACACAACAGTTAGTTCACCATACCGAGAACAATTGTTTTGCCTTAGCGGATCCTCAGCTCGTAATGGACCATTATAAGCTGAGGATCCGCTAAGGCGAAACAATTGTTCTCGGTATGGTGAACTAATTGTTGTGTAACCACTTCTACCTAACTCGTCCCATGGACTGAGTGCTCTACCACTACGGATATTACCTTCCAGTGTTCTACCACTATATATATATATATATACACAGTTCAAGAGTAACCAATCTTAAAGAGAGAGATGGAGATAGGAGAGGAGATATTGGTGAATTAGAAGCCAAAGTGTAAAGGCATGTGCTCAATGTGCAATATGCAGTAGAAAGCAGCTAGGTGACTGGGTTCATGCAGAGGTTAGGCGCGCAGAGCTGGAAATATTCATTAGTTAAGCAAAACAAGGCCACAAATTTCATAAGGAAGACATTATTAAAAGATTGTCAGCATAGTTTAGTTTGATGTAAGGAATGTAGAGAATAATAATAATAATATTAATAATAATAATGTCCGTTTACAATTGTTTCGCTACTCCATATTATATTTCTGGATCAGATGACTATATATCATAATTGATCTGGTTCAGTTGAAAATAATTAACATATTTAAAAAACAGAGCGGCCCATCGGAACTTCAAAGGAACATAAATTAAAATAATGAGAGAATGTTACATAATATAATGTTCCATATATTGGTTTTTCAGTATGGTGTCTTGGTTGCATCAGTTGTCAGCCATAATCAAGCAGTATTCATCTGTCAAGGCTGCATTGTGTGAGATCTGCCTATTGTTTACGGACCCGATGGGCTCCTTACCCTTAAAGGGTACAACCCCAGTAGTACAGATCGGGTCCGTAAACAATTAATCAGCTTCTTCCGCGATTTAAAATAAACCTACAAACGTCCCTGACCCGAGTAAACTTCCTGGAGGTTACCCTTGACCTCGATAATGATCTGTACTACCCATACAGGAAACCCAACGACAACCTGCACTACATCCACCGCCGGTCGAACCATCCTAGAAACATCACCAATAACCTGGTTAAAAACATCTCCCTCCGCATATCTCGTTTGTCAGCTAATGAGCAGATATTCGAGGAACATGCGCCTTATTACAACCAGGCCCTCAAGCGGAATGGTTTCCGGGAGGAAATATCCTACTGTCCAGCTTCCATTAGCGGAACCAGCAGGCGACACCGCCGCTCACGCAACGTAACATGGTTCAATCCTCCCCACAACGCCGAGGTGACAACTCCTATCGGGAAAATCTTCTTTAGGCTCATTGAAAAACACTTCCCACTACAACACCGCTACCACAACATAATTAACAAAAATACCATCAAACTCTCCAACAGCACCACACCAAACTTTGCACAAAACATCGTCTCCTCTAACAACAAAAAAACTCAACCCCTATGGAAGAAATAACCTAAATAGCAGTGGAGAGCCGACCAGGAGGTGCAACTGTCCTGATGGATCCATTTGCCCCCTCGACAACAGA
>OZ024742.1:290182786-290187786 GCA_964016885.1 Eledone cirrhosa
TGCTGAAAACAGAGCAGTATTGTTTCTGCAGTATCTCACCCATGGTTTTAGCATTGTCTTGAAGAGTGCCATTTTCATCAATTAGAGGGCCAACAGTAGAGCCAGTGATTTTGTGTTTTTTTGCAAATGAAAAGAACACTTTGGGATTGAGTTTGATCTTCTCAATGGCCCAGGCCTCTTCAGCTCTTCTCTGGTTGTTGATGAGGGACATTATGTTGTTTTATGTTGTATATACATATACATATACATATACATATATATATATATACATATATATATATATATACATATATATATATATATATATATATATATATACATATATATATATATATGTACATATATATATATACATATATATATATACATATATATATATATACATATATATATATACATATATATATATACATATATATATATATATGTATACATATATATATATACATATATATATATATATACATATATATATATATATATACATATATATATATATATAATACATATATATATATATATATACATATATATATATATATATATGTATATATATATATATATATATGTATATGTATATGTATATATATATGTATATATATATATATGTATATATATATGTATATATATATATATGTATATGTATATGTATATATATATATATGTATATAAATATATATGTATATATATATGTATATATATATATATGTATATATATATATATATATGTATATATATATATATGTATATATATATATATGTATATGTATATATATATATATATATATATATATGTATATATATATATATGTATATATATATATATATGTATATATATATATATGTATATATATATATATATGTATATGTATATATATGTATATATATGTATATATATATATATATATGTATATATATATATATATATTGTCCAAATGGAAGAATTATTCTGTCAAGTTAAACAGTATAGACAGAAAAATACTCAGTCGTCTTCTACATCCATTAATGAAACTACGCCAAGCCTGTTGCCACCCTCAGGCAGTTCGGGGAGAATTCCATTCCATAAACAAAAAGACGATGACAATGGAGGAATTATTACAGTCTTTGATAAAAAAAAAGGGGTTACAGAATGTGAAGAGGCTCACAGACAAGCTATTGCAGCCCGCCATGGACTTGCTGGGATATATATAATTAAAGATCAGATGAAAGATGCTATAGAAAGCTACCGCGAAGTACTCTGGTCGGTAAGAGAACACAAGAACACTATAAGAACTGATGATCTACAGTTGCTTCATTGCTACCATAACCTAAATGAAGTGTTGTTAAACAAGCCAGAAGGTATTGCCACAGCTCTTGATGATGACAAACTCGGTGAAAAGGCAACTGAAATTCGAAATCGCCTAACAGAGAAACACCAGAATTTTGTGAAAGAAGCTTTGACAATTGGCTTTCTTCGAAACAAAAAGCAGAAAATCTCGAGAAACAGTTATCCAATGAAGAATGGTGGGTGAACATTCTGGACTTTGTTGTTGAGCAAGACAAAAGTTCTACATTACTAAACAAGATCCAACAGGATCTCACCTCAATTGATAAGAAAGGATTTTCAATAAGTGATCAAATCCACTCTATAGAAGGCCTCAAGTTTATTGTGTCAAGACGTCTCACATCATTAGTATTAGAGAGAACAAAAATTCTGAAAACATTCAAGAAGTTTCAAGGTAAAATACCCAGTCAAGGAGAAATTGACGAGACTGTTTCCTGTTGTATCAGAGCTGAAAGGAAACATCACACATCATGAAGGTGGCGACAACATGTAGACGATTCGCTGGCTGGATCTTGAGGACTTTCCTTACAAGAGATCGAGACAACATGTTGACACTGTGGAGGACTTTTGTCCTAAGCTGCCTGGACTACTGCTCCCAGCTGTGGTCACCCCATAGTGTCAAACTAACCACGGAGCTTGAGGCAATCCAGCGAAGCTACACCAAGAGGATTGCCAAGATGAGGGAGACAAGCTACTGGGAGAGGCTAAAGGAACTGAACCTCTACTCCTTGGAGCGAAGACGGGAGAGATACGCAGTGATCTACATGTGGAAAATCCTGGAGGGACTAGCACCAAACTTTGGCATTGGGAGCTGGACCAACCGTCGAACAGGACGTCACTGTGTGGTGCCAAAGGTCCCGTCTTCCACATCTAGAATAAGGAGCAGGTATTGCAATAGCCTGGGATTCAAGGGCCCTCAACTCTTAAACAGGCTGCCGAGGCATCTGCGAGACTTGCAGGACGTGGAGGTGGATGTCTTTAAGAAACATCTCGACACCTTGTTATCCAGGATCCCGGATGAGCCCACAGCAAGACACGAGGGAAACCTAAGGGCAGCAGCAACAAACTCCCTCCTACACCAGTGGCCAACCTATACAGGCTGGAGATAAAATGTGTAGCAACAAGGGCGGTGCCCCAGCATGGCCTCAGCCGGATGGCTGAAACAGGTAAAAGAGTAAAAGAGTATATGTATATATATATGTATATATATATATATATATATATATATATATATATATATGTATATATATAAATATATATGTATATATATATATATGTATATATATATATATATATATATATATATATATATGTATATATATATATATATATATATATATATATATATATATATATATATATATGTATATATATATATATATATATATATATATGTATATATATATATATATATATATATATGTATATATATATATATATGTATATATATATATATATATATATATATATATATATGTATATATATATATATATATGTATATATATATATATATATGTATATATATATATATATATATGTATATATATATATATATATGTATATATATATATATATGTATATATATATATATATATATGTATATATATATATATATATGTATATATATATATATATATATATATGTATATATATATGTATATATATATATATATATGTATATATATATGTATATATATATATATATATGTATATATATATGTATATATATATATATATATATGTATATATATATATGTATATATATATATATATATATATGTATATATATATATATACATATATATATATATATATATATATAATATATGTATATATATAATATATATATATGTATATATATATATATGTATATATATATGTATATATATATATATATATATATATATATATATATATATATATATATATATATATATATATATATATATATATATATATATATATATTTTTTCTCCGTCCGTTGAGAACAAATCTGTTGCTTTACTAGGCTGCTATTTCTTTAGTAGTAATTGTAGACAGCAAGTCTTTGATTTTCCCGCTTTTACTTCGGTCCAGTTTACATACGGGTCACTTTTACGACCTTTCAGACCTTTATTAGCTGGCAGGAGGTTGTATATTTTGTCGTTCCTGGGACGTTTAGCCCTAGGATGGGAAAATGCTTCTCTGATGAGCTTTGGTTTTCCATCATGAATCCATCGGATTTATGAGGTTTTACAAAGCGAAACTGATCAGTAAGGGCCACTAGAAGAGGTAAATATTTATATTATATTTTTTAATGTATTTTGAAAAATTGATTGAATTTTACTTGTTCTGCTTATCTTAATATTAAAGTTCTGGTGTATCAAATTAACACCATTGAACAACCCTGAATTATAGACAACCTATGTATTTCTAGGGGTACCTAGTATCCCTGGACATATTAACTTATACCTTTTTCTCCGTCCGTTGAGAACAAATCTGTTGCTTTACTAGGCTGCTATTTCTTTAGTAGTAATTGTAGACAGCAAGTCTTTGATTTTCCCGCTTTTACTTCGGTCCAGTTTACATACGGGTCACTTTTACGACCTTTCAGACCTTTATTAGCTGGCAGGAGGTTGTATATTTTGTCGTTCCTGGGACGTTTAGCCCTAGGATGGGAAAATGCTTCTCTGATGAGCTTTGGTTTTCCATCATGAATCCATCGGATTTATGAGGTCTTACAAAGCGAAACTGATCAGTAAGGGCCACTAGAAGAGGTAAATATTTATATTATATTTTTTAATGTATTTTGAAAAATTGATTGAATTTTACTTGTTCTGCTTATCTTAATATTAAAGTTCTGGTGTATCAAATTAACACCATTGAACAACCCTGAATCATAGACAACCTATGTATTTCTAGGGGTACCTAGTATCCCTGGACATATTAACTTATATGTATATATATATGTATATATATATGTATATATATATATATATATATATATATATATATATATATATGTATATATATATATAACTTTGAATAACTTTGAAATGTTTTGGCCAGTATTGGCCCAGGCCATGTCTAACTTAATAGCACCACCTGGCGAAGTCTTTCAATTCAGGATTTGGGCACCATGGCCCATTCGAGAAGAGAATTACTGTTTGCGGAGACATATCCGGGTGTGGGTGGTTTGTCCGGGATTACTTGGAGGAATTTGTCCAAAGACTTCTTGAATTTTGTGTGGTCAGTTTCTGTTTTGACGTGTCCTGGTGTGATGTTGAAGAGAGCAGGGCCGATTGAGGTGAAATAATTGTGCCGTATTGTTGTTATGAGTTGCGATTTAGATTTTTGAATGGGACGGATAGCACGGGGCCCAAGCCTTGGGTGTATCTTGAAGGCGATGCCAACATCATTTGGGCAGTGATGATGGAACATTTTCCACATCATGCAGATAATATAACGCTCACGGCGACGTTGGAGTGAGTAAAGTTTCAGGTTTTCTAATCGACCCCAGTAGTCAAGGTCTGACATGCCATCTATCTTTTTCGTGATTGCCCTTTGAGGAGCTTCAAGTTTCATGATACTTTGTTTCGTGTGGGGAGACCACAGTGGACAACAGTATTCAAGGTGTGGTCGGGCGAAAGTAGAGAAGAGAAGGATAATGGTGCGGGAATCTCTCGACTGGAAGGT
>OZ024742.1:290192786-290195950 GCA_964016885.1 Eledone cirrhosa
GAGCCTAAAGAATAGTTTCCCGATGGGAGTAGTCAACTCTGCGTTGTGGGGAGGATTGAACCATGTTACATTGCGTGAGCGGCGGTGTCTCCTGCTGGTTCCGCTAATGGGAGCTGGACAGTAGGATATTTCCTCCCGGAAACCACTCCGCTTGAGGGCCTGATTGTAATAAGGCGCATGTTCATCGAATATCCGCTCATTAGCTGACAAACGGGATATGCGGAGGGAGATGTTTTTGACCAGGTTGTTTGTGATGTTCCTAGGATGGTTTGATCGGCGGTGGATGTAGTGCAGATTGTCATTAGGTTTCCTGTATGGGTAGTACAGGTCGTTTTCGAGGTCGAGGGTTACGTCCAGGAAGTTTACTCGGGTCAGGGACGTTTGTAGGGTTATTTTAAATCCCCAGTCGCGGAAGAATCTGATTAATTGTTTCCGGACCCGATCTGTACTACTGGGGTTGTACCCTTTAAGGGTAAGGAGCCCATCATCACGGTACAATCCACCACCGAATGCAGGAAACATATCAGTGAGTTTGGCTATTAGGAATAATCCTATAAGATCATTGACCTCCGCCGAATCCGTGGCGCCCATGCTGACGTCGAAGGGTGAGTCGGGAGCTCTTTTTATCCATTTAGAGTTGTCAAAGAGTAAGACTGTCTTCCTGGCGTGGAGGATGATTTTTCTTTCCTGGTCGGTAATGGGCACGAGTGTTTCGGCGAAGTCCAAGGCGGCAGTAAGTAGCGGTAAGGTGATTGAAGCATAGTAGCTCTCTATGTCGAACTGTATGAATTTAGTTTCTCGTTTATCCTCCATATTGCTGAACCAGGAGATTACTTCCTGGGTGTTGATCCATAGGCTAAGTCGGGTGTGTTGCTTGACTTTTGGTATCACGCGGTCTAGGATTTTTTTGCTGATTCTCCCTATGTCGGACTTCGTTGGGTTAATAAGCCTGATGGAGGGTTTACGGTCAACATCGGATTTATGGTCCTTCAGTGTGAAGTATGGTGTCCGTGGGTCTAGAGGTTCCGTGCGGTCGGCGACCCCGAGGCTAGAGGTGATTTGTTGTCCATCTCGATTTATGTCCTCGATACAAGAGTGGTTGGCCTTTTTATAGGTGGAGTTTAGGCTGCTCCTGATCAGTGTGTGGTATCTGTCAGGGTTGACAAAGTATAGGTTCCCAGTTTTATCCGAATGCACCATGATGTCATTTGTGTTATCATACTCTGTTAAGTTGCTACGGAGTTTTTGTAGGAATCGGTTGTGTCTGGGTTTTAAATTTAATGTTCTTGACCAGTTGGAAGAGGTCATTCTCGAAGGGTGCGAGCAAGGGGTTCAGGGCCGGAGATTTGTAGGTAATAAATCCGAATCTCTCCTTGGTGCCGAAGTCTTGGTTGTCGCAATATCTGTCATAGAAAAAAGTTCTCCATCTAAGTCTTTTCGCAAATAGATCAATTTTTTGCGTGAGCATCCGAAGGTAAAGTTTTTTTGGTGGGATTGGGATGTTCTTGGTAGAGAAGTCAATGTTGTGTTTTCGCATGGTGCGGGTGAAATGAATTGAGCTTAGCGGAAAAGTCTGGATACGGCGTGGTAGGGTCGGAAAGTGCTCTACTACGGGAGTAGGAGCTAGATAACGAAGGAAATGTGGTAAGGAACCAGGTGGACCATAACGCACCAAAGTACTCAATACTTGAGGTAGTAGAGTGGGTAATAGGAACCAGTAAGACCCCGACAGCTGAGCTCAAGCCGTTTCGACGGCTAATTCTGGACTAAATGAAAATTTATTCTGGTATTTAAATAGCCGATCTTCTCAAGGGGTAATTCCATATATGGTCAAAGTGATTGTCAAAAATCAGTAGTAATTCTGTGGTTGCAAATTAGTAGGGGAGATGGTGGCTAAACCTGCCAGTAGGAGAAAGAGGGGAGGGGGTGGAGTAGACCCAATCAAGCGTTGGTAGTGCCAGCTACAGCTGGGCATGAGGTCAAAGAAGATACAGGGGAGGGGGAGGGGGAGGAAGTCGGAACGGTAGGTAGAACAATGGGGGGTAGAAATAGGAAAGTATTGTACCGTGATTGTACCGTGATGATGGGCTCCTTACCCTTAAAGGGTACAACCCCAGTAGTACAGATCGGGTCCGGAAACAATTAATCAGATTCTTCCGCGACTGGGGATTTAAAATAACCCTACAAACGTCCCTGACCCGAGTAAACTTCCTGGACGTAACCCTCGACCTCGAAAACGACCTGTACTACCCATACAGGAAACCTAATGACAATCTGCACTACATCCACCGCCGATCAAACCATCCTAGGAACATCACAAACAACCTGGTCAAAAACATCTCCCTCCGCATATCCCGTTTGTCAGCTAATGAGCGGATATTCGATGAACATGCGCCTTATTACAATCAGGCCCTCAAGCGGAGTGGTTTCCGGGAGGAAATATCCTACTGTCCAGCTCCCATTAGCGGAACCAGCAGGAGACACCGCCGCTCACGCAATGTAACATGGTTCAATCCTCCCCACAACGCAGAGGTGACTACTCCCATCGGGAAACTATTCTTTAGGCTCATTGAAAAACACTTCCCATTACAACACCGCTACCACAACATAATTAACAAAAATACCATCAAACTCTCTTACAGCACTACACCAAACTTCGCACAAAACATCGTCTCCTCTAACAACAAAAAACTCAACCCCGATGGCAGAAATAACCTAATTAGCAGTGGAGAACCGACCAGGAGGTGTAACTGCCCGGATAGATCTATTTGCCCACTCGACAATAGATGCAGAGACCGTAATGTGATCTACCAGTGCAACGTGAGGACGGATACCTCCAACAAAGCCTATATAGGACTTACCGCATGTGACTTCAAGACCCGGCTATACCAACATAGACATACCTTCCGAAACCCGGCCCGGCGTCACGCCACTACACTTTCGGGCCACATATGGGACCTCAAGGACAACAACATCACCTATGATCTCACTTGGAGATTACTGTCCAGAGCCAATTCTTACACGGGAGGACGCCGTCCGTGCAATTTATGCTCGGAGGAAACTTTACAAATGCTGTTTTCGACGGACCAACTCCTAAACAAGAAAGATGAACTGGTTACTGCATGTAAACATAGATTGCGTAGGACTTACCTCGCCCTCAAACC
>OZ024742.1:290203650-290403650 GCA_964016885.1 Eledone cirrhosa
CTGATTTGTCGAGCAAACCTGCCAAAACCACTTCAAAATTTTTTTTGGGGTGTTAGTAGGCGTCAGTCATCTTACCATCCCATTCCTTCTAACTAGCCTCTATGTCACGTGATTGATTCTTTAGAATCGGACATTTGACTGGAAGCAGTGAGAATTTCAGTACATAGAATCCAGTCCTCGCCTAGCTGTTCTTTCTACCGAATTATTATTTTTATATGAGCCGCTAGTGTCCGCGCATTGCCTGGAGGCTCAGCTGAGAATAGACTCCCTGATGACGCAATGAATTCTCGACAGTTGGATTATGTAACTGTCTTTATCCCATTGCAGAAACTAATTAGTTGGAGTGAAAATTTAAGTAAGTAAGTAAAAAAATTTTTTTAAAAATTTTTTTAAAATATTTTCTTATTTTACGTCTTTTATATTATTGTTCTGCACCCTCCTGCATTGAACCACCTAGGTACTATGACATAACCTGTGTATTTGCTGGCATGGACGTGCATCTGTGCGCCTATGTTAGTTGATATATTAAATTATCTATATATATATATATGTATATATATATATATATATATATATATATATATATATATATGTATATATATATATATGTATATATATATGTATGTATTTATATGTATATATATATGTATGTATATATATATATGTATATATATATATATATATATATGTATATATATATGTATATATATATATATATGTATATATATATATATATATATGTATATATATATATATATATATGTATATATATATATATATATATATATATATATATATGAAAAATGCATCTCCCAACATAGACTGATAATTAGCGACCTAATAGTCAGGACGAGACGTACTAGACGACAGAAGAGGACTATCCTCAGGAGAAAAATGTGGAAGCTAAAGGACCCCACAGCCTGAATTAAATTCAAAAGTATACTACTTGATGCTTTTGACAGTAAGGAAGAGTAATTAGAGTCGTACAATATAGAGGAGCAGTGGGAATTCCTGAAAGCAAACCAACTGATGGCGGCAGACGAAGTCTGTGGCTGGAGCAGGCCTGTAGGCAGGAGGAGAGTAACATGGTGGTGGAACAGTAAGATGGAGGGGTCAATTAAGGCCAAAAAGCAGGCTTGGAAAGTATGGCGGGATGGGGAAAGCAGAGAAGACTATCAAGTGGCCAGGAGGGAAGCTAGGAGACCAGTGTACTTCGCAAGAAGGGAAGCAGAGGAAAGAAAATTCAAGCTTGTTCTACAACGCGAGGACCAAAAACGTGAGGTGTTCAGGATTGCTAGGCAATGTGTCAAGGAAAACCGTGATATTGTCGGGGAGAAGTGTGTACTTAATGATGACGGCGTACTTGCCATCACCGACGCTGATAAGAAGGTAGCTTGGAAGTGTCACTATGAAAGGCTACTAAATGAGGAGAATAAATGGGAGAAAGACAGTCTCCCCCACATCGACCCAATAGAGGGACCAGCAGTGTTAGTCGAGGGTAGTATAATAAGTAAGGCAATCAAAGATATGAAGATGGGTAAGGCGGCTGGGCCTTCGGAAATAGTTGCCGAGATGCTGAAGGCATCTGGTACGGTGAGACACACCATGGTCACCCGGATAGTTAACCAAGTCGTACAGAATGGGGTTGTTCCGGAGGACTGGCGTAGCAGCATCATCGTTAACTGTCCGACAGTGGAAACACGTGCGTAGAGAGAGAGTGAGAGTGAAAGAAAGAGACAGACTACGAGAGGGGGATAGCGGGAGGGAGAGAGTGAGAGAGAGAGAGTGAATAGACGCTAAAACACGTGCTACAGAAACATTACCTTCCCCTCTCCACTAACTTTGGTCACTGAGGCCGAGGGAATCGCGCTGAGCGCGTCATAATGACGTAATGCAGACAGCCAGACGTACAGACAGATATTATAAGGGCGCAACGTTATATCTATGTATCTATCTAAAAAGAAAGACTAAGAATTATATAGAGAGAACGCTAAATCGCCTAATGCGGTCCCTAGGGCATTGAAAATTTGAAATAATTTTTGCTCAAAACACTCACAGGACCATAAGTATTACATGTCTAAAGTTTGAAAACAATCGGTTGGATGGTTCTCAAGTTTTAGTGAGCTGACAGACAGACAGACATTCTCTGTTTTAGATATATAGACTAGCAGAAAACCGCCCCCGGGTGGTTTTCTGCTAGTCTATATATATAAAACTGAGGATGTCTGTCTGTGTGCGTGTGAGTTCGAATCCCTAAAACTCGAGAACCACCAAACTGACTGTTTTCAAACTTTACACATGTAATACTTGTTTCAGGGAGTGTTCTGAGCAAAAAGAAAATTCAAATTTTCAATGCCCTAGGGACCGCATTAGGCGATTTAGCGATCTCTCTCTATAATTCTTAGTCTTTCTCTTTTTAGATAGATACATACATATAACGTCGCGCCCTTATAATATCTGTCTGTATGTCTGACTATCTGAATTACGTCACTTCCCTGATGATGTCTGTCTGTCTCTGTGTGTGCCTGTGAGTTTGAATCCTTAAAACTCGAGAAGTACCCAACCGCTTTTTTTCAAACTTTACATGTGTATTACTTGTTTCAAGGAGTGTTATGCACATTAAAAAAATCAACTTTTTTATCTCCTAGGGCCCACATTAGGTGAAAAACTGCGTTTTTAAAGATTTTTTGGGGTTTTTTGAGGCCTTACGTCAGACCGATTTCCTTGAAATTGTAACTATGTATTAGTCAGTCTCTTCATACCGTAAGCAAAGAAAATCCAACTTTCTTATGGCCCAGGGCCCGCATTAGGTGAAAAACTTCATTTTTTCAGCCTTTTAGGGCTTTTTTGAGGCGTTAAATCTAGCCGATTTTCCCGAAATTTCAAGGCATGTTATGCACATAAAAAAATTCATTTTCTTGATCCCCCAGGGCCCGCATTAGGTGAAAACCTGCATTTTTCCTGCTTCATCAAGGAAAATTATCCAGCCATCAGAGTATTTGGTTTATTTTCTTTACATATTGTCCAGGCATGCAGTTTTTCCATGATTAGGTCTGTTGGCGGCCCGCGTTCCAAAATACCTTATCCCGTTCAACACCGGGTACCACTGGTAGTTATATATAAATATAGTAAAATAAAAAATATATAATATTTATTTATACATAGTATATATTATATTATTATTATATATCAATTAACGATTTTATTTATTACTAGCAAAAGAGCCAGTCGTTGCCGAGCACACCTTTCGCCACTGTAAATAAAGACCCCCTTTCTCTTCAACATAGCGGTCTTTAAATAGCCCCAAATAACCTATGTAGCATCAGTACACCTTTCACTCTATCTTTCTCCTGGCCCTTACTGGCTTACCTCCTCAGCCACCGAAACAGCCAGACAGCCAGCCATGCCTGCCTGACAGATTGACCACTACTACTAAGACAACAGTGTATACTGAGAATAGGCACACACACATAGTAAGTTCATATTGTTTATATTATACTCTCATCCTATTCTTCCTGTAATATTGTATCTGCAAGACACAACACAACTTTTACATCATCGACTTCTGAGATACACATGTTAGCTTGTAGCAGCTAACAATTTAATGTACGGATATTTTCATGTCATAAATTTTATTACTCAATGTTCAAATCGAATATTGTTATTATAAAATAAACGTTGTTAACAACTCAATCATGGCATTATTCTTTTCATCAAAAACAACCACACAAAGAATACAACATATCCGTTATATATATATTATTTACAATTTGCATGTAGGCAGGTCTCTCTGGAAATAGGGGTAGGGGTGTTAAGGGTATTATGTGGTCGTGAGGAGGACGGTGGCCCAAAAAGTTTGAGAACCTCTGTGCTAGAGAATGGGCCGTACGTGGTGATAGAGATACGACCAACAGTGGTAAACTACTAGGGGAGATGGAACAATGGACGACACATTTAGTTCTCAAGAAAACTCTCACAACCCTGAAATGTATGTAGCTTTGATAAAGCGAGTAAAGGCCACCTCTAAAAAAGCCTAGTCTTTGCTAGTCTGAGAAAGTACCAGATTGGTGACTGGCACGAATAAGACTACTAAACTGCAATATGGTGAGGGGTTACAGAAAGCATTCTTCTTCATGTGGGTTAACAAGGGATGCATTCAGGCCTTAGGTAAAGGGGCCTATTTGAAAAATACATTGCAACCTCCATTTCATACTGTAAATACTGGCGATAGGTCTGGATGCATGGAGATTGCGTAAACCGAGACCTGAAAAAGGGTTCGGAAAGGAACAAATTTTGACAATAAGGAACCTGGAACATCATAACCCTTACAGGTAAGGAGCAGTGACTAGTGGAGGAGGTTAGATGCTACCAGCTAGATATAGTTGGGGTTTCATCAACAGAGTTCTGTGGCTTTGGTACTATAGATTTGGATGGAGGATAGAAACTTGACTATTCAGAACTGGGAGGGGGATAGGGGAGCGTGCCTCCCTCCAATAATTATATTTTTTTCCCCAAACTACCAAAACACACATCTATTTGTATATACGCTACAATTTATGTACATATTATGTTTATCGCATATCAAAGTTTTTTTAATATCTTGGTTGTTATTTAATAATAACACTGTAATATATTATGTTAACTTTCATAGTAAATTTTTTTGTCATGTCATAACTTTCTCTGCATATCACTATTTGTCAATAGCTAGTATGTGTATTCAGAGACAGATTTCATAGGTCATTTTGCTATAATCACTTTATAATTATTGATAGCTGTAAATATAATATGGCCTGCTTGGATTCAAATTACATTTTCTAACCATTTTAGAGTGTAAAGAGCTAAACTAATCACCACAACTAAATTGACCAAATTTACATTGCGGCAGGTTTTTGAAAAGTCATGGGAATACACCCAAGAGGTGCATTCTTGCTTTGTAGACCTCAAAAAGGCAAATGACCACGTTCCACTGTGGAAAGTTCTCCAGTAATATGGGATTGATGGTCAGCTTCTAGTTGCTCCGATATCTCTATACAAATGCCCAAGTATTTGTGTTTGGATAAATAGTGTTAAATCAAAACTATTCAATGTGGGAGTTGGACTCTGCCAAAGGTACATATCACCTCTCCTGTTCATTATTTTTATAAACAGAATTGACAGCTGAGTTAGAAGTGATATTATAACTGGTTGGTATAGAATTAGTGGGCTGGAATTTGCTGATGATATCGTATTACCTAACTTGTCAGAAGGTAATATCCAACATGCACTTGATAGGTTTGATGCCGAGTGCTACATAGCTGAAATGAAAGTCAGTGCTGCAAAGACTGAGACACTTGCCCTTTCAAGGAAGCCAATGCAGTGTACTCTACGTGTGAATGGAGTTCCACTGAAGCAGTGGAAAAGTTCAAGTATAACGGGGCCGTGTTTAAGAGTGATAAAAGGTAGAAAGCTGTGTCAAGTTAAAAAATTGTAGATGGTGCAGTAATGTGCCAGCTTCAGTATTCTCCCTGTAGGGGACTTCTGGTGTCCTTGGCCTCGGCCAACTCCCCACACTACAAACGTATAAACCGTAAACATTAAATCTATAGACCTATTAATACCAATCATTAGACATATAGACCTATAAACCCTGAACATCAAACATATAGATATCCCCCCTCCCCCGTGTCCCAGACCAGACATTAGATATGGCATTTATCAATCTGGTCATTCCGTATTTCATAAAACCGTGTCAGTGCATATATAAATCAATACTACATTTTGTCTTTTTTGGTCATTAAAAACACAACACATACACGCATACATACATACATACATGATGGCTGCCCCCTCGTTATCGGATATGCCATTGCACGATAAAAAAAATACACATATACATATGCATACATACACACACACACATCATACATATACATTAATAATTAACCGTGCTGCGATCGAATATGGCTTTTTAGCCCAGCCAATGATCTAAAATGTCTTGCACAGAATTGGCAACCAAAATAAAAACATTAACTGGCAATAGCCGGCTGTGGCTGGTCGTCATGTACTTTGGGATGTCGTTTGAACCCTCCTGCTGATCTACACTCTCTACCACATGTTTGACAGGTATGATGAGTAGCATCTCCGACAGCAGCCTGGTAGTCAACCATGTACATGTTATCATCATCATCATTTTACATCCGCTTTTCCCTGCTTGCAAGGGTTGAACGGGTCCTATTCAACACAGCATCTCTCCACTTGTCACGGTCCTTCGTCATCTCCTCCATGAGTTTCAGCAATCTGAGGTCTGCTCTCACCACCTCCACCCATGTTTTTCGTGGTCTACCTCTACTGCGTCTTCCTTCTACTGGGATTTCTTGGCACTTCGTTACCCAGCGGTCATCCTCCATGTCCATACCATCTCAGTCTTCTCTCCTTCACACCACAACTTATCCCTTTTATACAACTTCTTCTCAACTCATCTATGCTTGGTCATTCACGTACATTGATATTGCACATCCAACGGAGCATACTTGCTTCATTTCTCTCCAACCGTCGCATATCCTCTGCAGTTGCTGCCCATGTCTCACTACCATGCAGCTTCGTCTATCTCACACACGCATCATATAACCATCCTTTCGTATGCAGGGAGAAACCCTTCTTTGTCAACAAAGGAAGCAGCTCCCTAAACTTCTTCCAACCCGTCCTTATTCTAGATACTATGGCCTCGAAACTCCCCCTCCCATGCTAATCTGATTACCTAGGTACAGGAAGCTATCAACCACTTCTATAGAACCCACGTGCATTGGAAAAAAGTGTCTATCACTGCGATTACTACTGTCAACTTTCCCTGTACATCTACTGCATACGTAGTTTTTCCTACCTGTTAGTTTTCCTGCTATCCCACTACATCTCTTGTGTACCCAAGATCTGCACTGCGTACATTTAGGGAATTTATGCCAGTTCCTCTCCTACATATCGAACATGGCCATTTCCCCGATGGAATCAGAGTATTTTCCTCTCTTCTACTTATCAACACTTTTGTCTTAGCTATGTTTACTCTCAGTCCTCTTGATTCCAACTGCTGTTTCCATAGCCAGAATTTATTTTCTAGCTCCTCTACTGATTCTGCTATAAGAACCAGATCAGCAGCATAGAGAAGTTCCCATGGGCATCCAGTCTTAAACTCCTCTGTTATAGCTTGGAGGACTATAACAAACAAGAGTGGACTGAGGACCGAACCTTGATGTACACCTACTTGTATCTGGAATTCCTCACTAAACTCCATTCCTACTCTCACTTTACTGACTGCACCCCTGTACATAGCTTGCACTGTCCTCACAAGCCATTCCTCTACAATTAGTTTCCTTAGGGACCACCAGATGACAGATCAAAGGCGTTCTCTAGGTCAACAAAAGCTAAGTATAGTGGCTTATTCTTCTCTAAGAACCTCTCTTGTAGTTGCCTCACTAAGAAGAGGGCGTCTGTTGTACTTTTCCGAGGCACAAAACCAAACTGCATCTCATCTAATTTGACCCTTTCGCTAATCAGTTGCGCTAATATTCTCTCTGCCACTTTCATAACCTGATCCATCAGCTTTATGCCCCTATAATTGCACCTCTCCAGAGCATCCCCTTTACCTTTGTAGTAATTTATGAGAATACTGCTGCACCAGTCTTTGGGTATGATACCACCATTTATAGCTTGATTGATTATGTGTGCAACCAGTTTAGTACCTACTTCTCCTGATGCCTTCAGCATCTCAGCAACTATCCCCGACGGTCCAGCAGCCTTACCATTCTTCATTTCTTTAATTGCCTCTTGTACCCTATATTCATCAATCTCAATAGCTGGTCCCTCTGTGAGGAATTACTGGAGGTAATTTCTCTGTCCCCCATTCGTTCTCCACATTCATCAGTCTCTCATAATGACATTTCCAGGCCTCCTTTCTTTGATCATTCATGACACTAAGTACACCGGCGTCATTCCAGATACACTTATCTCCAACAATATCCTGATTTGCATTGACACACTGCCTTGCAATGCGGAACACCGCACGTCTCTGATCTTCCTGTCGCAGAACATTGGCAAACCTCCTACTCTCAGCCTCCCTGCATGCTAAGTACACCTGACGTCTAGCTTCTCTCTTAGTGGCTGTGTATCCTTCTCTACTCCCACCATTTTTCCAAGCCTTCCATGCCAGTCTTTTGTTTCTAATGGCCCTATCTACCGTGCTGTTCCACCACCAGGTCACTCTCTGTCTGGTTGAAGCTCTGCCCCAACCACAATTTTCTTCAGTAGCCTGCAGTAAGTTATGTTTAATCTCATATCGAAAATTTTTATATCTTGGTTGATATTTGATAACAGCTAAACTAATCACTATAACTAAATTGACACCATGATGATAGACAAAATCGGAGCAATTGATGTTAAAACTTGAAAAATCCTAAACACTGGAAACTTCCACATCAACAGTGACATAAACCGTCTCTACTTGAAACAAGCAGGGAAGCAGAGGGCTAACATCAGTCCAGACAGCATTTGAATGTTGCATAATATCTCTCCGACAACATTTACGAACCTCCAAATGTAGGTGCCCATCTACTAAGCAAGTCTGTCTGCATGAGACAGATAAGATCATGAGAGTTGGGAAGGAACTACTTAAAAGAAATTCCCTGCATGATAATCAAAAGCTCACACCCAGGGAAATTGCCCAGCAATACCGCAGCGAATCCATGGATGAAAAAATACATGCTTATGAACAAAATGTAATGCATGAATATGTTGCCAGGAAGCTCTAATGTGAGAGTAATATAGATAAGCAAAGTAATCTATCTTGGACCAACAACTGCTATATTGGCTTCCGCTTTGAATGATATGCCTTTGCAATCCAATAACAGGATATCAACACAAAATACCTGATTCACAAAAGAGATAGGAATTCAGGCAAAGCGCCTAGATGTAACAACAAATGCAGACTCTGCAGAATTAACATCGAAGATGTCACCCATGTCATAAGCAGCTGTCTAAAGATGTCATCACGGTACTATTTACCTATGTGGCATGATGTAGTGGCCAAAACACTGTACAATGCAATCCATAGAAAAGTTAGCCCCAACAATAAACACATTAAAAGTTACAACAATGTGGAAGACATATACATACATAATATGAAAGAGTAATGGTGGAATGTTCCAGTCAAAACCCCAATAAAATGTAAACATAACAGACCAGATATAATGATATAGGACAGGGAAAAGAAGACATGCACAGTAGTGGAAGTTAGCTGCCTAGCAGATGCCAATATAATATTAAAGATCAGCAGAACTAATGAGGAATCTGCAGATACTCCACCCTGACTGAACATTCAGATTTATACCTGTGATTATTGGGGCACTTGGATATGTTAGTATCTGCCTCAGTACAAATCTTGAGAAGCTGGGTTTCACAGAAACAGAAAGAACACGACTAGGAAATTACAAGTTAGGAAATTACAAGTACAATCCAGTAAACATGTAAAACATTCCAAAGATTCTGCATGTAATAACTGCATATATACATGTACAGATACAAAGCATATGCACATGCACACATATAACTCAAAACATCCACATCCACACATAACATCAACATCCATATCTGCACACACATGCAAGCATGCAGACATGCATACATATCTACCTAGATGATGTTTAAATTCCAATGAGAGAGTCTTGTATCTATGTTAGAAACTAATTCTTTCTTTATTGGTAAAAATTTACAAAATTATAAAACCAGAAGAACATACATATATACATAACTGACAAATATTTGAAGGCCACATGGTCCAAAGGTGTGGAAGAAAAGCTTAATATTTTGTTATATGTTTCAGCTATCACATTGCTAGTCTATCATAAATATCTAAAACCACGCAACCAAGATACAAACAGAAAGCCTGAACCAGCATGGATGCGTAATTTAAAAAACAAAATTTTGTCCCTGAGACAAAGTATTTCACAGATGACTGTAATTATAAAATGTAACAGAGTACAACTTCACCCGACATCAGGAAGATGTAAGAAAAAAACTAGAGAGGCGATTTGGAGTTTCAAATACCAGTTGAAACAACAACTCACAACTGCAGCAGAAAGATTAAAATATGTCAACAGCACACAAACGGCAAGTGCTAAATAGATTATTTGCCAGAGATCCTAAATCAGTTTATTGCAGCTTCAATGGGAAAAGCTCAATCTCTGTAAATGACACCCCTACAAAAGAACAGGTTGTGAGCTACTGGGATCTGTATGGGAAACGAATGACGGATTTAACAAACAAACTAAATGGCTAAAAGAACTGGAACAGGAATACTGCCAGCATGTCCAGACAAAACAATATGACATAGTTGGGTCAATACTGGACAGAGCTCTACAGAAAATGTTGAAGAGGAAATTACCAGGCCCAGACCTCATAACAGGATACTGGCTGAAAGATCTCACCATCTATCAGCAAGATCTCATATGGCTGTTTAGAGAAAGCATGAAAGGCACACAAGAACTAGTCCAATGGTTATCAACTGCCACTACTCTCCTCATACCCCCAAAATAGCCAAACCACCCTTGCTAAAAATTACCACCCAATAGCCTGCCAGAACATCATGTATTATAAATTATACACTGGGTCATTGTGCCACCAACAACATTATAACACCTGAGCAAGCTGGTGGAGAGAAGGAGGTGTGGGGCTGCAGAGATCCCCTACTAACAATAAAATGACACAGGAAAAAACAGCAAAGAATCGCAGGAACATGATTGGTGTGTCTGGACTATGAGAAGGATTTTGATAGTGTATCTCATGGGTGAATTATTAAGGCTTTACAGTTAGACAAAGTCGTACAACTGGTCAGTTGAACAACTGACCAAGAACTGGTACACCAATTTGATCCTTAGGGGTGAATAGGAGCAAATTAATACACAACCAGAAAGGCATCTTTCAGGGTGATAGCTTATCAGTGCTGCTCTTCGTCCTCTCACTAAACCCACTATCATACCTGCTTACAAAAGAAAGTGGTCATAGAAGTGCACCCAGCAGTATGTCCCTTCTTTTCTTTGTTGATGACCTGAAGTTTTATGCGCCATACAACTATATCAAAAAACAATTGGAGCTCATTACACAATTTTCTGCAGACATCAGAATGAAATTTGGTGAGTCCGAATGTGCATATTTGACAGTAAAACATGGAAGGGTTGTACCCTCCTCTGGAATTCTAGAGATGAACGGCTTGACAATACAACCTCTACAGTCAGGTGACAACTACAGATATCTTGGACAGGATGAGAATGTCAGATATGATGGACCCATAAATCAGGAGAGAACCAGAACTGAATAGCTCAGGGGAGTAAAGAAGATATGGTCATCAGAACTATCAACGTACAACAAATACATTGCCGACAATACTTATGCTGGAGATGGAGGTAAGCACTCGCAAGCTTCTCAGTGTTACTGGAATCTTTAACATCAATGGTGATGTGGATAGGCTATACTTCTCATGCAAGGAAGGTGGCCAGGGTCTAAAATCCATATGAACATCATACGAGACACTGAAGCAACATCTTCAACAGAAGAAAAAGGTCAGCAACCATCTTGCTCAGGTTTATGAGCATGAAGGAAATGATATCATTAGGATAGCCACTGACCTGGAAGAAAGATATGGAATAAGGCCTGATATAAATCTCTCTCACAGAGAAATTGGAAGATCCTATTCAATATTCAAACAAGATTAAAAAAATGGACCAATTTACAGAGAAAGTTGTGCATGCGTACCTGAGACGAAAAACTCAGACCATAGAGGGGATAAATCATTCAAAAAGCCTGGCATGGAGTTCCGACAAGTTTATGACATCCCACCTTGAATACAAGAACAAGAAATCCCTCCCAAATGTCTGCTACACAAAAGAGGAGGGCCATCAGTCGACAAAACATGTAGGCTATGTAAATTAAAGTTCGAAGATGTTAGCCAGATTGTTGTCAACTACGAAAGAATGTCGTCTTGCTACTACCTGCCTATGAGACACGATGTGATAGCTAGAACCATCTGGAATGCACTTAGGAAAACAAAATTAAAAACAAATGAGGAGCAATATACTGAGATAGATGGCACTAAAGAATACTGGTGGAACCTGAAAATAAAAGCTGCCACCAAATTAAAGCACAAACTGCCGGCCTGATATCGTTGTTTGGGACCACACATTGAAAGCGTGCTCTGTTGTAGATATCAGCTGCCTACTTGATGTCAACGTCATAAGAAAAATACAAGAGAAGGACGACATCTATGGACGATTGATAAGAAGTTTGCAGATCCAGTGTTCAAGATACACCTTCAGCTTCATACCCATTATTATTGGAACTACAGGTTATTTACCTGTAACAAGCAATAGTTGGCACCTTCAAAATTTGCAAAACATTCTTCGCTATTCAAGGGTTGACAATTTCTTTTCTTTTACAACCTTACCACCAGGAAGGTGGTCGGTCAAAATATACTCGAAATTAAAAGAAACATACATACATATGTAGGTATGTAGCAAAATCGTATCTGTATGTGTGGGTGGCTATTATTTCTTTTTATCTGGTCTATAGTAAATGATTTCGTACCTTAATCACGAAATTTCATGCTACGTGAAAACAGTAGTTGGAGGAGGCATTTCTAGGAAAACACTGCTGTCGACATACATACGTACATACACACGTGTTTTTTCAAACCAATCAACAGGAACTTCATATTGACACATTGTATTCGAAAAAAATATTTAAGTTTCAGTTTAGTCGTAGTTTTGGCGAGGTAAGTAAAGGACTTTATAATCTCTCTATTAATATCAATTACCCTATATACTCATACTTTTGTGGTGATAAGACTCCCCCCCTGAGAGCTGGACAGCAGAAGGTCTTCAGAGAACAAACCCTCTCATTCATGTCATATATTATTCTAAAAAATATATAAACAAAATGTATATCTCATGCAAAAGTATATATTTTTTTTAAATTCACAGCGATGTACTTGTCTTGAAAGGTTTTTGATATGAAATCGAGTGTTGAAACATATATTGTTATATTTGGAGAGGGTTATGCTCTTATAATATTGCCAGAAATATATAATAAACTGAGTGTTTTATTTTATTTTCTGGCAATATTATAACAACGTGACCCTCCCCAAGTATAACAATATTTTTATTCACAGTTGTATAAATAACATTACAAATTGTTCACAATTTCAGGATGGAAATATAAATATAAACACATATAATAAATACAATTAACTATTGCTATGAACCTTACAAATACACCTCATCAAAATATACGATCAAAGCGAGAGAAAAAAGGAAAACAAAAACGACCAGCAAGTGCGACAATCGGCCGCACATCACAAGGGCCAGAGAAAATATTTTTACTCCCCAGTTCTTCGGGGACAACAGAGAGCATTTGTGAATCCTAATATCCCGGACATAAATATAAAAAAACAAACAAACTATCTTTTATTATATCGAAATAAACGGTGTTCATGAAATTACATTTTCCTACGAAGTAATATACTGAAAAGTGTTTTGGTGTATAGAAACATCGACATAAGTAATTCACTGTTTCGTTTTTTTCGATTATGAAAGTTTTATTAAGTTTTAAATATATACGTAAATAACATTACAAATTGTTTGCAATTCTTTTAGAATGAAAATATAAACACAAATAACAAATACAATTAACTATTACTAGGAACCTTACAAATACAAAGCACCAAAATATATGACCAGAGCGAGAGAGAAAAAAAGGAAAACAAAATCTAAAACAACCATCAATTCACAATCAATCGGCCTTTTGTTCATTTAGGCTTCTACTTCCTGATACGATGTGTTAGATTGTGGTATGAAATTCAACCCCGTGAAAGTACTATCCATGTAGTGGTCTAAAAACTTTCGACTTTTACATTACGTTTATTTTTAACTATCACTACCACTTTATAGGCGTTACAAAAAAATCTCTCGAATTCAAGTCCACCTAGGATTCACTATTTCAGTGGGACTGGTAACTTACGTACCAGTTATTTACTTTGGTCGATTTAAAGAACTATATTTAACTGTCTTTATTATCAATATATTAGGGGTAGCTACTTTGGTGTCTGAAACAATGTTGGCTTTTTTCTTTCATTTCCGTGTTCTGAAAGTGAAATTATTTTTCGAAGAAAAATTACTTTCATTTTCAATTTAGTTGAAAATTTGATTTACAGTTGTATAAATAACATTACAAATTGTTTATTATTTTTACAGAATGATAGACATTTCAACTCTCCTTGTCCGACGGGGAGATTTGCAATAGCTTTTGTGAAAATGGGTATAGCTTCCAGCATGCAAAATATTCCGATTTTTTTCATTGTACCCTCCGTCTGTATTTTTAGAGGGTGGTAGGTCTGGTATGAATATTTAAACACAAATATATACAAATAATTATTGTTAGGAACCTGTAGCGACGTGGTTGGTCAGACTGGTCACTACTTCCGATCAGATCCGAGAATAGCCCTTAAAAGGACTGTTATCGCATACGGTCTGATCGTATCTGAAGATAGCCATTAAAAGAACTGTTGTCACATACGGTAAGGATGAACAGACGAAAGCACAAGTTGAAAGGACAAAGCAAGGCGAGAGATGTAGTTTCGATCAGCTATTTATTTTCACATGAAGCGACGATACAAGGTACAAGGCGTGTGTGAGTGACAAGCGTGGCAGAGGAGAGGAACAACGATACGCTAGCTGACTCTGCTAAAGGTCGACTGGCGAAAGTGTTTGGGACCATTCTATTTATACAGAAATAATCGCTTGATGTTTAGCCGCTGCGTAGGCATTTTATTCTGGTGGATTTTAAGAGTTTGTTTCACGGTGAGGTAGCTAGCTAACAGATAGATGGTGCTGTATATTTCACAGATGTTATTTCCGGTGGCTGTACATTATCTCCCCTGCCAGATCTTTTTTTCCAACAAAAGAGCGAAATATCGTATAGTAATGGGCCAGAGGTGCATTTGTCATGACAATAGCCCAAGGAGTGTCCAGCACGTTGTGAAGTTTGGTGATCAGCGAGTATAGGACAAGAGTCGATGTAAAGATGATATGGCAAGATGTGTGGTGTGTCAGGAAGAGAAAAAAGAAATAAACTATAAAATAACTTTGACCAGATTTATGCAGGCGTGATGAATGAGCCTGTTGCAATTTGGGTTGAGCTGCCTGTGAATTGCGTGACAAAAAGTCTAACTGGGCAGTGAAGATAACCGTATGACCGTAAGAATGCTGCCTAAAAGTAACAGTTTGCTCCACAGCATATGACTTGAGTGAATGCATGTGGTAAAAAAAATAG
The DNA here is from genome assembly GCA_964016885.1 of Eledone cirrhosa. Classification (NCBI taxonomy): domain Eukaryota; kingdom Metazoa; phylum Mollusca; class Cephalopoda; order Octopoda; family Eledonidae; genus Eledone; species Eledone cirrhosa. The sequence goes on from OZ024742.1 coordinate 290,218,996, forward strand.
CGAGGCATTCTCGAGCTATTGAGTGAATGTGTATGTGAAAAAAGAAGGCCAGTGTTTTGAGGATGCGATTTGTGAAATGCGTGATCAAAGAGAAAACATTTTGTAGTGTAAGAAGGGACACAAATATCTATTGCTCAGTGTATGAACCACAAGTTGAAACAAACGTGGTTTTGTAGTGTGCATGAAAAACAGAATATGTACACGCCTTGTATGTATATAAAAATGATGGCAATTACGCAATCAATGTTACAGAAAATAAAATTTTTTGTAAAACAAGAGAGAGAAGAAAAAAATGTTATACACAATGTTTGTTCTTAAATAGTGTTTGTAATAGATAATGTTCTTCATGACATGAGCACATGGTCACTAAAAATTGCAATTGTTCAAGCAGAAAGTTCATTGTATTTGAAACTGGAAATAGTAAACACAAGGAAAATGGGAATGTTTTGCACGAAGAATGATTAAGAAACTCACTTGAGGTTAACGGTAATTCACATATTGTGCCAACTTGGCGGGCCAATGGACACGTCGTCCACTTCTCGTGACTGGAGATGAAACAGGTGGCTTGCTGGAACAGCAATCTGTTGGAGTTTCTGGTGTAGATACTGTAACAGTATCCATGATGGCTTTTTTTAATCTGTCCACGCTGACAGAATTCTGTTTACCATCTAGATCGAGAATAAAATATTTCGGATATTTTTTTAGAACACGATAAGGGCCAGAATATGGAGGCCGAAGATGAGCTGAGATGGTGTCGTTTCGAACGAAAACGTGTGTCCAATCTTTAATGTCTGAAGGTACGTGTGTGGCCGTGTTCTGTTGACGGGTGCTTGCAGGAGCAAGGCGAGACATATATTGTCGAAGACGGTGTACGTATGATCCTGGGTCTGGAACATCCTGAGGAGAGATGGGAGCAACCATCTGAACAGGTAGAACCAGGGTGGTGCCGTACACTAATTCTGCAGGTGTGTGTCCGAATTCTTCCTTAATGATGGATCGAATGCCCAGAAGGATGAGTGGCAGGTATTCAAACCAGTGGGTCTTGTCTGGATATGGTTTTATTGCAGCTTTCAATTGGCGATGGAATCTTTCCACGAGACCATTAGCTTGCGGGTGATAAGCTGTCGTGCGGATGTGTTTACATCCTAACAGGCGAGTCAGTTCCCTGAAGAGGTGGGAGTCAAACTGGCGTCCTCTGTCCGTTGTTATCTCGCTGGGGCGCCATAACGTGATACCCAGTGTAAAACCAAAGTTTTAGCAACTGTTTCTGCTGAGGTATCACTTATGGGAAAAGCCTCAGGCCAACGGGAAAAACGATCTATGCAGGTGAGCAAATGTGTGCAGTTCTGTGATGGTAGAGGTCCGACGATGTCGATATGCACATGATGAAAACGTGCATCAGGTTGAGCGAATGTGCTGAGTGGAGTTTTGATGTGTCTGTGGACTTTGGCTTTCTGGCAGGCAATGCAGCTCCTGGACCAGTCGCGCACGTCCTTGTTAATGTTAGTCCACACAAAACGAGCAGAGATGAGTTTCTGTGTAGCCCGGATTCCCGGGTGAGACAAACAATGTAACGTAGAAAAAACTTGTCGACAATGCATCTGTGGTACGTATGGTTGTTCATGACCGGTAGAAAGGTCGCACCAAATTTGTCCCGGAGAAGAAGGAATGGGAACTTGCTGAAACTTGAGGGATGGCGAATCTCGGAGCTTAATAAACTCTTCGTCAGTCTCTTGCCTGAAAGCACATGTATTGCGTTCAGCTGGATTCGGGAGAGGGTGTCGGCTGCTACGTTGTCTGATCCCTTGATATGCCGAATGTCAGTTGAATATTGGGAGACAAAATCCAAGTATCGGAGTTCTCTCGGTGAATGTCGATCAGGTTTGGTACAGAACGCATAAATTAGTGGTTTATGGTCCGTGTAGATCACGAAATCCGATCCTTCGAGATGTGCCGAAAATGTTTAACCGAAAGGTAGGTTGCCAAGAGTTCGCGGCCAAACGTACTGTATTTGGTTTCTGCAGGTTGCAACCGCTTAGAAAAGAAGGATAAGGGTTGCCAAACGCCGTCGACATGTTGTAAAACGCCTCCAAACCTTGCGTCTGATGCGTCCACTAGCAGCGACAGAGGAGCGCCAGATCTGGGGAAAACGAGCATGGAAGCGTTTGCCAACATTTCCTTCAGGCAGTTAAAAGATGTTAATTCTTCCTTGTTTAGAGTGATCTCTTCGTTTTTGTGAGTCCGGTTGCGAAGAAGGTCTGTGAGGAGTCTGGCTGCGTCGGCACAATGAGGGATGAAACGTCTATAAAAATTCACCAGACCGAGGAATTCACGCAGTTTCCGAAGTGATGTAGGTGCGGGAAAGTTGCGGATAGCTTCTACTTTCTCGGGAAGTGGACGAATGCCGTCTTTATCAATGATGTGCGCGAGAAAGGACAGTGAAGGAACGCCGAGAAGGCACTTGCTGGGGTTGATGATAATACCGTACTCGGCCAAACGTTGGAAAAGGAGATCTAAGTGCTTCTCGTGTTCTTGCTTGGAAGTACTTGCTACCAGCACGTCGTCAATATACGCGTATATGAAGGGTAGATCACGTAACACAGTGTCAATAAACCGCTGAAAATTTTGTGCGGCATTACGCAGACCGAACGGCATTCGCAGGGATTTAAATAAACCGAACGGTATTGTGATTGCGGTCTTCGGAATATCTGCAGGCTCCATAGGTATCTGGTTATATGCACGTACCAAATCTATCTTGGAAAAGATGCGTGCGCCTTGCAGAGAGGCAGAAAAGTTGTGCAAGTGAGGTACAGGGTAATTATCGGGTACTGTAGAATTGTTAAGTGCACGATAATCCTCACATGGTCGCTAATCATTCTCGTTTTTTTTAGGGGTGCAGACCAGTTGCTGGAAGAAGGGCGAATGATTCTGAGGTCCAGCATGTCTTGAAATTCCTGTTTAGCGATTCTCAATCGGTCTGGAGGCAGTCTCCTTGGTCGGGCAGCTGTGGGTGGTCCTCTTGTCTCGATGTGATGTGTGACACTATGCTTAATAGGTCCATCCTTAAATACCGGGTGAGTGATGTCTGGGTATTTCTGGAGAATGGTGTTGTAACGCGAAGGCTCCGACTGGCAAATGACAGGGCTCACTGTGGATTGCGTGGTAAATATACCTCTCACAGTGAGGTTTGTGGTGGTGTCAATAAGCCTCCGGTTCTTCATGTCCACCAGAAGATTGAAGTGGTGGAGAAAATCGGCTCCTAAGATAGGGGTCGGCAGGTCTGCCACGACGAACACCCATTGAAAACGACGCCTCAGGCCTAAATTGTGGGTCAGTGATTTCTCCCTGAAAGTTGGAATTGACGATCGGTTCACTGCCTGCAGAAAGGACAGTGTTGGATGTCTTTTGCACAAGACTAGTGAAACAGGAATAACACTAACCTGGGCTCCTGTATCCACGAGGTAACGGATGCCTGTTGCTTGGTCGTTGATAAAAAATAGACGACTTTTCTTCTCAGTACCTGGGGTGAACGTCGTCGCTAGGCCCTGGTCTGCCCGTTTCCCTGGGTGGTATTCTGGAAAGAGCACGGGGCCCTACACTTAGATGCCTGTGCGCAGAAATTTGCGTGATACCAGCAGAGGTTGCCAGACACACGATTCTGACTGGGACTTCTGGATCTTCGACTGTGAAAAGGCCTGGACCGACTGTTGCTACGTCGCCGGTGTGTTTGAAAGGTCAGGTTCTCTAATTGGTTTGAGAGGGCTTTAATTTGACCAGCCTGCTTTCTGATCATAGCCCGCAGCTCTGAAATCTCGGAGGTGGAGTCTGAGGACGCTACGTAAGGGTTCGTCCGATGATCTGCCTGTGCCACTGAGGCAAAAGGGTTTGACACCTCAGCGATCTTATCTGCGACACTCGCCAGTTCTTCCGGGGTTGCTGACTCGTTGGTCGACGCCAGAATGCCCTGCATCGATAAGGGCAAGCGCTGTATAAACAGCCGTTTCAGCAGATCTGAAAGCGGCTGGTCTTCCATCAGCTGTCTCATCTTTCGCAATAGTTGGGACAGTTTTCTGTCCCCCAATTCTTCCGCAGACACGAGTTGGTTGAGTCGTCTCTGCTGTGATGCGGTCGTTCACTTAAGCAATTCCTTGCGGATTGATTCATATGACACCACGCCCCGCGGTGCCATGACGAGGTCCCTCACCTCAGCCAAGACTTCTGGCGGGACAGACCCAATGATGTAGGTGAGCTTTGCAGAATCGCTCTCAATTCTGTTAGCAGCGAATTGTGCTTCTATGTGAGCGAACCACAGAGTCGGGTCGTTGGACCAAAAAACAGAGACTTTCAATGTTAACGCCGTTTGTGTGGTTGGTATCTCGGCCTCTGTCATTGGTTGTGACATGTCCATGTTGGTATCTTGTTAGGCTGCTGTCTAGTTGCATGTTCGAATCATGTCGGGGTCACCAATTGTAGCGACGTGGTGAGTCAAGCTGGTCACTACTTCTGATCGGATCTGAGAATAGCCCTAAAAGGACTATTATCGCATACGGTTGGATCGTATCTGAAGATAGCCCTCAAAAGGACTGTTGTCACATACGGTAAGGATGAACAGACGAAAGCACAAGTTGAAAGGACGAGCAAGGCGAGAGATGTAGTTTCGATCAGCTATTTATTTTCACATGAAGCGACAATACAGAGATACAAGGCGTGTGTGAGTGACAAGTGTGGCAGAGGAGAGGAACAACGATACGCTAGCTGAATCTGCCAAAGGTCGACTGGCGAAAGTGTTTGGAATCACTCTATTTATACAGAAATAATCATTTGATGTTTAGCCGCTGCGTAGGCGTTTTATTTTGGTGGCTTTAAGGGTTGTTTGTTTCACGGTGAGGTAGCTAGCTAACAGATAGATGGAGCGCTATATTTCACATGTTATTTCCGGTGGCTGTACAAACCTTATACCTGGTCCCGACTTCCTTATCCACCAATGCTTCCCACTCTATACTGGAAGGCAGGAGGCTGACTTCAGTGCAACAATTGCAGGAGCTGGTGCAGTAATGCGCCAGCTTGAGCATTCGGTAATCAGAAGAAAGGAGGTATGTGTAAAACCAAACATGCTATCTTCAATTTGGTATTTGTGCCAAACTCTTACCTATGGTCAGGAATCTTGGGTAATGACCAAAAGAATACGATCGCGAATACAAGAAACCAAAATGGGATTCCAACGTAGGGTCTTTGGAGTAATTACTTGATAAAGTCTGTAACTTGGAGATCAGAGAGTCCCTCCAGGTAGAACCGCTACTTCTCCGAATTGAGAGATCACAGCTTCGATACTATGGGCAGAAACCAACTTGCAGGAGACCCACAGGTAGACTCCAAGCAAGATGGTTGGATAACATCCATGAGCTCAGCTAGGATCCAGCCGGATCAAATTTGAGACAGTTACTTCTGACAGGACCGCTGGAAGGAGAGCTTGAGGATTCTGCCTTCACGACCCTCATAAGAATAGGTGGACAAAGAAGAAGGAGAAGGAGGAAGAGAAGAAGAAGAATATATGTTTAGTTAAAATAATCGAAATGTTTGCAAAGATGTTTATTATGAATACTATTTTAACAGAATACTGGGTTGATGTCATCATCATCATCATCATCATCTTCGTTTAACATCCATTTTCCACGCTAGCATGGGTTAGACGGGAGTTGTCCCACTTGAGGCAAGGCTGGTCGGGTGACCGTGTCTCACTCATATAGGACTATCTGGCAGGTTTTCTACGGCTGGATGCCCTTCCTAACACCAACCACATTTACAATGTGGAACTGGGAACTTTTTTGTTACCTACACGGCCACATTACAGCGTGGACTGTGTGTGTTTTTTGTCGTGACACCTACACGATCTCGATCTCATTTTCTCGTGCTGTTGGTGGGAGTGGGAGGATAGGGTAGGGGTAGTGGATTGGGGTGTATATTTGGTTAAGAAGTGCCTACTGACTGTAGGTTTCGCTTTGTACATAGGCAAGGCGGGTCTTCTGTATTACTGCGTAGCGCCAAAGATCTCGATCCAGAGACATTGTCTGAGAGAGATGTGTGTGAGGTCGGAATTTATCAGATCATCCCAGGTTTTTCTGGGTCTACCTACTTCGTAACTACCATCAATTTTGATCGCCCTGCACTTTTTTATGCAGCTGTCATCTTTCATGCGCATCATGTGACCATACCAACGTAGTCTTCTCTCAAGTAAACAGCATCTGATCCCTCTTATTCCTAATTTCTCACTTAGTTCATTTATGCTTTGCCGTTCACGTATATTACTATTATACATCCAATGGAGCATGCATGCTTCATTCCTTTCCAGTCTACGCAGGTCCTCTGCACGGAATGCCCATATCTCACTGCCATGTACCATTGCTGTTCGTATACAGGCATCATACAATCTGCCTTTCATTTTTAGAGAGAAACCTTTTGTGGCCAACAGCGGTATAAGCTCTCTGAACTTTTTCCATCCCGTTCTGACTCTGGCTACTGTACTTTCAGAACACCCTCCACCACTGCTGATTATGTCACCCAAGTAACGGAAAGTTTCTACTATTTCTATAGAACCATCTGGGCAATAGAAGGAGCTAGTATCCTTTGGACACTTGCTACTTATTGCACCTGAGCATTGGCCACATATAAAGTCTACGTTCTTAGATAGCTTACCTGTGATCCCACTACATCTTTTATGTACCCATACTTTGCATTTGGGACATAAAATGGAATTTCTGCCTACTCCTTTCCTACACACTGAGCATGGCCATTTCCCTGAGGGCACCTGTGCCCTATTTTCCTTTCTACAAACTAGAACTTTAGTCTTAGACAAGTTAACTTTAAGGCCTTTTGATTCTAGGCCATGCTTCCATGTTTGGAATTTCTTCTCTAGTTCAGCCATTGATTCAGCTATGAGTGTTAGATCATCTGCGTATATGAGTTCCCATGGGCAGCCGGTCTTGAACTCCTCTGTTATAGCCTGAAGGGCAATAATAAATAGGAGGGGGCTAAGGACGGAGCCCTGATGAACACAAACTTTTACTCTAAATTCTTAACAATATTCATTGTTAATTCTAACCTTACTGACTGTTTCATTATACATAGCTTGTATAGCTCTCACAAGCCATTCATCTACACCTAGTTTTCTAAGACCCCACCAGATAATGGAGTGGGGGACTCTGTCAAAAGCTTTCTCCAGTCTACAAAAGCTAAGTAGAGGGGTTTACTTTTAGCTAGGTACTTCTCTTGTACTTGTTGTACAAGGAAAAGAGCGTCTGTCGTCCTTTTACCTGACACAAACCCAAACTGCATTTCATATTGTAAAGGAGCATTTCATGCCTAAATACCCCTGCATCGAAAGTCACCAGTTTTAACAGGATGGTTTTAAGAGTAGATATATCACTACAGAGTTTCAGATTCTATTGCTGCTGTGATAATACCTCTGGAAGGAATCCTTCCATATCACATTTAAAAGCATTGCTGAGGTAACAGCATACAAGACTCTACGATATGTTAGTCATATCGACAGCGAGTAACATGATAATAATGTCAACAAGAAGAATGTTTGTGAGATGAAATGTATGTTTATTTGTTGTAGTGAGAACGAGACAAAGTTAATCACTAAGTAAATGCTTGTTGAATTGGATAGTTAAGGTTAACAATCTAAAGGTTATAAAAGGAATGTGGTATTGTACCAGACCCAAGGAAAGGCGGCAGAGCAAAGTGCAAATCTCACCATTACATATTATTCGTGTTGGTCCTTCGGCGTTCAAGCAGCAAGAGACCAAGTGGTCTTTACATTAGCATCTTCAGGATGCAAGAGAAAAATTTCTCAAATCAACGCGGGAATTTTTCCCTCAGGGCGCGTAGGGATACATTCTCTTCTACTGGCGCTGATTAGCTTAGCTGAGCCAAATCACGCACAGAGAATGTATGTGAGCCCGCGGAATATAGGTCACTACACTATCAATGTATAAATACTGTAATATTCTTTACTAAAAACAGACATACATACTATATACCATTAGATATACAAAATACACATACTTATATGTATACAGCTATGCTGGAGCGAACACTTTAATTCTATTTTCGGGCCAAGACAGCCGACAGCTCCATATGCAAATGAGGCTAATTAACCCACGTACATAGGCATCAAAACTATATGTTTTCGCCTATATTGAATTCCAGCAGAGAGCAGGGTAATGGAAGCACTGTCTTAATAACGACCATAGTTAGAAATGATCGTTGGCAGTTACCCTCCCTTGCTTCTGCTGGAATTCGCTAGATGGCACTATGTCATCAGCTTCCAAAATTCAAAGGTAAAGCCTTTCAAATGTTTATGTGTAGACATAACTACAGTTTAGTGTTCCTCAACCTCACAATTACTTGAAGGAATGGAATGGACCTCTTTTGGTTTCAACAATGATTGTTCCAGTTTTTAATCAATTAATAGTTTGCATAAGAGAAACCCTATAGTTTATGCAGATAAAATAATTTATTTCTAAGATATATGTACATATGACATATACAATTAAGTGTATGAGTAACTTTGGAGAAATAACAATTGACAAGAACAAAGACTACAGTCTAGGCTTTGCTGCCCACCAAGACGAAGAGGGCAAACTGTCCAAGTATAGTCCACTCTCGGATAGGTTTGTGGTAAAGTCTATAGCAGTAGAGACTTCCGGCATATTGGCTCCCAGACCACATCCCTACGCATGTGATAGGTTTGTGGTAGAGCCTGTAGCAGTGGAGACTTCCAGCGTTCTTGGCCCCTGGACAACATCCTTACTCATTGCTATCGGGGCGGAGTTGGCTGCCTGCAGGTGTGAGCTAGAGTAGCTGTTTCAGCGTGTCTCCCTTGCCATCCTCTGGCATAATGCATTCTCCATCCTGTCGGCCGGGACCCAGTGGCAGAGAGTAAGTTAGTTGGTGGTGGACGTCACTTTAACAACTAAAGTATATTTACATATAATGTATTACATTTAATTATATACATATTTTGGCAATATATCTCAACTGCACCTCATAAACATATGTAGGGTTAGAAACCAGGACCTAGTGATTAGGAGGCAAACTTTTTATTGTAGCAACATCACTAGGATAGGAAATGTATTGTATGTATGTGTCTGTAAATTAAAAAAAAGTTACAGACATATATATAAATATATATATACAAACACATGGTGAGGAAAATAATTTTTCATTAACAGCTTCGAAAATGTTTCTATAAAATGTCAATGAAACGACCTTTACCTGGTCAATCAACTTGCTAGAAACAGCAGTCAAATGCCTTTCGTGACCACACTCTATCGTTTTAAAAAATGTAGGACACATTGAATAATTGTTTCTACTTTTGGCACAAGGCCAGCAATTACTCAGTGCATTACTGGTACTTTATTTTATCGACCCCATAAGGATGAAAGGCAAAGTTAACCTCGGCGGGATTTGAACTCAGAATGGAAAGGGCCGTAACTCTATGCATCAAAGCATGGTGTCCGACCCTCTACCGATAATGCCAATCCAACGGATGGGCTGATTTTGGTTTTACTGACAGTAAAATAGTTTACTTTGTAATGTAGGTCAAAGTGTTTTTCTTTGTAATAAAATAATAAAAATGCATTATTTCTTAGAACATGTAAAAAAAAAAAAAAAGGAAACATGGATCACATGACACTCATTATAGTTTGTGGATACAGTTGCACATCAAACTGAGAAACTGACAAAAACTACATTGGACAAAATCACCACCAGACAATTACTTCACCACACAAAAACCCCACAGTTTAAAATCCCCTCTTAAGACAAAACTCTCATAGGAAAAAAATCTCTCAGAACAAAACCTCACCAAACAAAATCTCTACTCCTACCAATAAAAAAAACCCATATAGTAAAACTAAAATAGAAAAAGATAAAATATAATCTATAGTTTTGACTAGCTGACATTATGAAATGTAATTTAACTGATAAGCAATAAACTAAAATTATGTATTCATATTCCGGATTATTTTTTACTGTGTGGAGTTTTTGTCTGGTGGCCATTTTGTCAAGGATTGCATTTAATTTTAGAGACTTTATTTCACATTGCTCCAGACCAGGTAGCAGGCAAAAATAAATTGTACTTGTGATTGAAAGGTTCAGCTTTGTTACACACTATGTCACTTTGAATCTCTGTGAGAACTATGTTAAGAATACATGTCTGTGGAATATTCAGCCACTTACCCTATAATACAAGATGGACTGTACCTGTAATTCAAAAGGCCAGCCATGTCACTCACTGTGTCATGTTGAATCTCCCTGAGGACTACATTTAGGATGCACATGTATGTCGCATGCTCGGCCACTTACATTATAATCATTTCTAATTTAGGCACAAAGCCAGCAATTTATATGGAGAAGACAGTGGATTAAATCAACCACAATATAGTCTATAGTTTTTATTAGTTAACATCATGAAATGTTTGAGTAACAAATATGCAAGCTGGCAACAAGCTGGGAGTATCGGCGGGAAAGCGTCACTTGTTTTGTAGTTAGTTACTATGGTGATATCTATCTATCTTTCACATGCAGTCTCTCTCTCTCTCGCTGTATTTCTCTCAACGTTTTGTATAGGAAAAATAGATTAGGTTTACAAACATTTCAGGTGACTAATGGTGTTCAAGAATGAATTAAGTTCATGAACCCCGGTTCCACAGTATATATATATATATATATATATATATATATATATGCATGCTCTACAGACTATAACAGAAGAGCTTAAGATTGTCTTCCTTTGGGAACTTCTGTATGCAGATGATTTAACTTTCATAGCTGGATCTATGACAGAATTATAGAAGAAATTCCAAACCTGGAAGCATGGCCTAGAATAAAAAGGACAAGTTAACTTGTCAAAGACAAATGTCTTAGTATGTAGAAAGGAAAGTAAAGCTCAGATTCCCTCTGGGAAATGACCTTGCTCAGTATATGAGAGAGAGGAGCAGGTAGAAATTCCGTTCTGTGTCCCAAATGCAAGCTATGGGTACATAAAGAATATAGTTGGATCTGCACAGGTGCAGTAAGCAGCAAGTGCCCACAGGATACTAACTCCTTCAAATGCCTAGATGGTTCTATAGAAATAGTCGACAGTTTCTGTTACCTGGGTGACAGAATCAGCAGTGGAAGAGGGTGTTCTGAAAATACAGTAGCCAGAGTAAGAATAGGATGGAGAAAGTTCAGCTACTACTGCTGTTAGCTACAAAAGGTTTTTTTCTTTAAAATGAAGGGCAGATTGTTCGGTGCGTGTATAATGAACAGAAATGTTACATGGTAGTGAGACCTGGGCACTGTGTGCAGAGGGGCTGCAAAGATTGGAAAGTAATGAAGCATGCATGCTCCAATTGATGTGTAATAGTAATATACACAAACTGCAAAGTGTAAATGAACTGGGAGAGAAATTAGGCATAAGATTGATCAGATGCAGTATGGTAGAGAGGTGTTGGAGTTAGTATGGTCATGTGATGCATAGGAAGGATGACAGTTGTATAAAAAGGTGAAGGGCAATCAGAGTTGGAAGACCTGGGATGAGGTGATAAAAGCTGACGGGCAGACAGACACCTTATGCAGCTCACTGAACTTCATAAAAGAGATGACCCAGTGTGAACATATATTAATATACAGCTATTGTGAACATGTATTAATATACAGCCAGTGTGAATATATATTAATATACAGCTATTGTGAACATATATTGATATACAGCTATTGTGAACACATATTCATATACATCTATTGTGAATATATATTAATATACAGCTATTGTGAACATATATTGATATACAGCTATTGTGAATATATATTGATATACAGCTATTGTGAACATATATTGATATACAGCTATTGTGAATATATATTGATATACAGCTATTGTGAATATATATTGATGTACAGCTATTGTGAACATATATTGATATACAGCTATTGTGAACATATATTAATATACAGCTATTGTGAACATATATTGATATACAGCTATTGTGAACATATATTGATATACAGCTATTGTGAATATATATTGATATACAGCTATTGTGAACATATATTAATATACAGCTATTGTGAACATATATTAATATACAGCTATTGTGAACATATATTGATATACAGCTATTGTGAATATATATTGATATACAGCTATTGTGAATATATATTGATATACAGCTATTGTGAATATATATTAATATACAGCTATTGTGAACATATATTAATATACAGCTATTGTGAACATGTATTAATATACATCTATTGTGAATATATATTGATATACAGCTATTGTGAACATATTAATATACAGCTATTGTGAACATATATTGATATACAGCTATTGTGAACATATATTAATATACAGCTATTGTGAACATGTATTAATATACATCTATTGTGAATATATATTGATATACAGCTATTGTGAACATATTAATATACAGCTATTGTGAACATATATTGATATACAGCTATTGTGAACATATAGTCCAAACCCATGCAAGCATGGAAGATGGACATTAAATGATGATGATGATGATGATGAACTATTGTGAACATATATTAATATACAGCCAGTGTGAACATATATTAATATGCATCTGTAGCGCTCTCTAGACAGGGAAGTAGCTAGAGTTACTTCCCGTCGAAAGTCTAGAACCCTCTTTGTAACTTCCGGAAAGAGGATATAAATAGCGGCAACGCAGTCAAGCTCTCTTTTGGCGCCTTCCTTCGAACTGACAACACTGAAGACAAGCATGTTAACTTTTCTCTAACCACCTATCATGGATCTGGACTATACCTAATTATGTACGAGAATATTTGTTTACAACAATTATAACATGAAGCTACAATAAAAATGAAGACTTATATTCGATACCCGTTCCGAGAAACTGCTTACGTTTTATCATTACCTTTGTAATGGGAATTAACTCTCATTCGACATGGTGTTATGTAAAAATATCTTATCCTTTTCTTTATAAAATTTAGTAGTTAGATTCCGGTGACATTTACTCGAGTAAATAACCCTGGGTCTGGCAGAACACTAAAATGGTGACCCGACGTAAATAATAAAAAAAAAAATTGATAATTTCCGGATACGCATAAAGAGGAAAAAAAATTTTTTTGCACCTCGTGTCTTCGTTTTCAACAAAGCCTTCGTTTTGTATTCTCCATTTTGCTTCCTTCGTGTTACATCACTTCAACTATTCATGTTACCACCACGTGTGCATATATTTTTGAAATTACAACTAATTTTCTTTCAAATGTGTTGTCATTGGTTGATTCACGGAAGTTAAACCACATGTGCGGCAGTTGAAAAAGAAAACATTTCACCCAGCGGCTACTACATTCATGATGAGCAATTCTTCGCTACCGACGTATTCTGGTGATGCAGAGTTATGGTTTGCACCACTAGATTCGTATTTTGTTGCACATGGCGTCCAAGCGGCACAACAAAGGTTACACGTGCTCATAAGCGGAATCCCTGCCTCACTCGCCGTGTTAGTAAAGGATATCATCACAGATCTCCCACAAGGCGTCACTTACGAGACCCTTAAGGCAGAAGTGCTCAGACGGAACAGCCGTTCGTCTGAGAGCAAATTTTGTTATTTGTTGGAGGAGGAAAACCTGGGAGATAGAACCCCGTCCCAGTTTTTACGGTGCATCCGGGAACTGAGCGACTCAACAGCAGAGGACAACTCTTTCGTAAAACAATTCTTCTTCTCCCGTTTGCCAACAAATGTGCAGACCATACTGGCAAATATAGTCAACACCAGTTCTCTGGACCAAATTGCAGCCTCAGCAGACCGCATAATGGAATTTTCTTGAGTACCTACTTCGGCAGATCCACACATTGCTTCTTCTACTTTTAAAGCACAGCCTGTTCCACCTCGTGAGGACTCTATATTGAGAGCCATTGACGCGCTAACTCGTCAAGTGACTAAACTGTATCGGGAAAGAACACATTCCAGATGGCGTCCATGAAGTCGTTCTCCCTCTTTTCATCGTCGCGCCAAAACCCTGCCAACAACTCGTCTTTATGTTGGTATCCCGTGCGTTTTCATGAAAAGGCGAATCATTGTATTCAACCCTGCTCTTTCGGGACTTCGGAAAACTAAACCTGGAGAGTCTGGGCACGGCAGACCCCCCCCCCCCATTAATTCTCCTTATCGTGCCTTTTTCATAAAAGATCGAATTTCAAACAAATTGTTTATGGTCGACACAGGATCTAGCTGCAGTATTTGGTCCCTTCGTTTCAGCTGTACCAAGCCAAATTTTTCCGGTATTTCCTTGTATGCAGTAAACCAGTCTCCTATAAAAACTTATGGACAAATATCTTTATCATTGGACCTAGCTTTGCGTTGGGATTTCAAATGGATTTTCATTGTAGCGGACCTACCCCACCCTATTCTCGGTGCTGATTTTTTACACCACTACTCACTGTTAGTAGATGTCAGGAAACAAAAACTTGTGGATGGCACCACATCTTTATCTACACCTGCTCGTGGTTCTACTGTTGCCACCATAAGTCCCGTGTGTTTCATAGCTGCCTCTGGAAACCAGTTTCATTCTCTTCTTGCCTCGTTTCCCGAGTTAACTGACATTTCATTTAAACCGAATCAGGTAATCCACTCGACTCAACATTTTATTACAACAACTGCTCCGCCTGTTTTTTCTCGGCCACGTAGGCTGGCTCCAGACAGGCTAAAAAAAGCCAGGGATGAGTTCGATCACATGCTTCAGCTTGGTCTTATACGACTGTCCACCAGCCCATGGGCATCCCCGCTTCATTTGGCTCGTAAGGGTGAAGCGGATTTTAGACCTGTGGGTGATTATAGACGACTTAACGCTATCACAACACCTGATCGTTATCCTCTACCAAATTTACAGGATTTTTCATCCGCTCTGCATGGATGCAAGATATTTTCTAAAATAGATCTGGTACGCCATTACCATCAAATACCCATGCATCCGGAAGACATACCAAAAACAGCTTTGACCACCCATTTTAGTTCGTTTGAATTCCTATCCATGCCTTTTGGTTTGTGGAATGCTTCTAGTACGTTCCAGCGTTTTATCGATGAAGTCACGCGTGGATTGGATTTCGTGTTTGCTTACGTTGATGATCTCCTGATAGCCAGTGATTCGGATGAACACCATCATCAACATCTATCTCTGTTATTTCAACGTCTCCAATCGTACCAAGTCAGAATCAACCCAGCTAAATGTGTGTTTAGTGGAGATTCACTGGAATTCCTCGGACACCTTATAGATTCAGAAGGCATTATTCGTCCTTTGCCAGCTAAAGTAGAGGCGATTCAGCAATTAGCCCCACCAACATCCTTGAAACAATTACGCCATTTCTTGGGATTAATTAACTTTTATCGTCGCTTTATTCCTAACTGTGCGGACAAGTTATTCCCCTTGACACAGTTTTTAGGGGCTGCAAAAAAGAAAGATGAAAAAAATTTCACTTTCTGCCGATGCATTGCAGTCTTTTAAATCCGTCAAGTCTGAGCTAGCTAAAGTTTCCTTCCTTGCCCATCCTGTTGCAAATGCGAGACTTTCCTTATCTGTTGATGCATCTGATCGTGCTGTTGGTGCAGTTTTGTATCATGTAAACGATCACCAAGTTCAACCATTGACATTTTTCTCTCGCCAATTAAAACCAGCAGAACAGAGATACAACACCTTTGACAGAGAACTTTTGGCGATTTATCTTGCCGTGAAGCACTTCCACCATCTTTTGGAGGGGCGGGAGTTCACGATATTCACGGACCACAAACCGTTAACGTTCGCTTTACAATCCAAGTCCGACAAGTACTCTCCGAGAGCGTATAGGCATCTGGATCTCATCTCACAGTCTATCAGTGACATTCGACACATAGCTGGAACTTCCAACATACCTGCGGATGCACTATCTCGACTTTCTGTGTGTTCTCTTGCATCTCCTGCACATATCGATTTAGTTGCCATTGCAACTGACCAACCTTCCTTGGATTCGCTGGACATTTCCTCTGACCAGTTCTCCTGCTGCAAATTGGAATATTTACCTCTTCCATCTTCTGAAGGGAAAATTCTCTGCGATGTTTCTACTGGCTCACCCAGACCACTTGTTCCAGATTGTTATCTGTGTACCGTTTTTGATGGACTTCATTCCTTGTCACATCTTGGCATAGCTGCCACGGTGAAGCTTATTATGGCTCGATTCTTCTGGCCTAATATGCGTCGTTTAATCACCGGTTGGGCACGTTCTTGCTTGAAGTGTCAGCACTCTAAGATTCATCAGCATGTCCGCGCTCCTCTTGGGAAATTCAGCCCGCCAAACGCACGTTTCCGTCATATACACATGGATATTGTTGGTCCATGGCCTGTTAGTCGTGGATTCACATACATATTGACTTGTATCGATCGTTTCTCTCGGTGGCCTGAAGTCATACCCCTCATGGACATAACAGCAGAGTCCGTTGCCCGAGCTTTCATTTCCAATTGGATTGCTCGTTTCGGTGTTCCTACTAAAATAACTATGGATCGTGGACGCCAATTTGAGGCTTCCTTATTTCATGAAATATCACGACTCTTGGGTGCTCATCACATCGATACGACCAGCTATCACCCAGCCTCCAATGGAATGATCGAGAGGTTTCATAGACAGTTGAAAGCTGCACTTCGCGCTACTCCTGATCCACAACGTTGGACTGAATTTTTGCCTATCGTGCTTCTTGGTTGTTGTGCTGCCATTAAGACAGATTTAGGTTTTTTTTCTGCTGAACTTCTTTATGGTACCATATTGACTCTTCCTGGACAAATGTTAGCACCAGTGGATTCATCACATCTTGACCCAGCATCATATGTCACCAGGATTCGTTCGTATTTCTCGGATCTTCCACCGATGAACCCTCGTGACCAGTCTATTTCTTCTGCTGTCCCATCAGACATCTCTACGTGGACACACATTTTCATACGGAATGATTCCGTCAAGGGACCTCTTACGTCACCTTATAATGGACCTTTTCGTGTGCTTTCGCACATACCCAAACATTTCACATTCCACATACCACACAACCTTATGTCACACGAGGTGGCAGGACGGTAAAATGGCCACGAAAACTCTCAAAAACAATATACATTTAAACCCCAGTGGCATGCATTAACATACCTCTTCTTTTTCAGTTTTCAGATAGAACTAGTGTCAGAAAAGTTTGTACTCTAGCGCTGTATGAACTATTTGACTTTGAAAAACATTGATTTTACCATTGAGCATCAATATTCTCTGCTCCTTTGTATGACTATGATTTATCATTCGTTACATTCAAACATTCTTTGTAAAAATGCATTACTTGTTTTATGCTCATTTTGCTATTTGCTTGCTCATGTTTTATTCATTCACGTTCTTGTACCTTTTGTTTTGCTCATGTTCTCGCTACAATGATTTCATTTGGTCATTCGACTTCTCGTCTGAGAGGGGAGTCTTGTAGCGCTCTCTAGACAGGGAAGTAGCTAGAGTTACTTCCCGTCGAAAGTCTAGAACCCTCTTTGTAACTTCCGGAAAGAGGATATAAATAGCGGCAACGCAGTCAAGCTCTCTTTTGGCGCCTTCCTTCGAACTGACAACACTGAAGACAAGCATGTTAACTTTTCTCTAACCACCTATCATGGATCTGGACTATACCTAATTATGTACGAGAATATTTGTTTACAACAATTATAACATGAAGCTACAATAAAAATGAAGACTTATATTCGATACCCGTTCCGAGAAACTGCTTACGTTTTATCATTACCTTTGTAATGGGAATTAACTCTCATTCGACATGGTATTATGTAAAAATATCTTATCCTTTTCTTTATAAAATTTAGTAGTTAGATTCCGGTGACATTTACTCGAGTAAATAACCCTGGGTCTGCCAGAACACTAAACATCTATTGTGAATATATATTAATATACAGCCAGTGTGAACATATATTAATATACAGCCAGTGTGAACATATATTAATATACAGCCAGTGTGAACATATATTAATATACAGCTATTGTGAACATATATTAATATACATCTATTGTGAATATATATTCATATACAGCTATTGTGAACATATATTAATATACAGCTATTGTGAACATATTAATATACAAGCAGTGTGAACATATGGAATTCTCAAGTATATTTTGAATTGTTTTCTGCTATTTTTCAGATGCTAAAATGGATGTCAAAAAGAAGTTTCATTCTGTCGACAAACAAACTTTGAATTTAAACTTGAATGAAACTCTTGGTTGGCAAAATGATGCAATGATTGTCTCAAATGTCCACAAAGAAACTTCTGAAAAAAAGCTGATTGAGTTTTTGGAATTGAATGTGAAGGTAGATGTTCTATTTATCTCACCTGGACAAAAACCTGGAACTTTTCTGGTATATTGCCAAGATGGAATTGGTAAGTTACCCAAAGCTCTTGATACCAAACCACCTGAAACCAGTCATGGTTCTATGATACAAATCTGTTTCTTTTAAAATGTTTATATTTATCTAAATACTTTCCACCATAGTTTTATGTAAGAACCTTTGTTTAGTTATGCTCCATTTACCAACTTAGTAATGAAAAAGTTAGTTAAATGACTAAATCCCTTCAAATATTTTAATATTTTTAAGCAGTGACTTTTACTAAAAATATGGTTACAAAAAGGTTAAAGTGTATATATTTATCTAAAGCCATTCCATTTTATGTAATAATCTTTATGTTCCAAACACCAGCTTAATAATGAGAAAGTTAGTTATATTATTAATTCATTCTGAAATCATAATTATTTGAAAAATATAAGCAATATCCTTCATTAGAAATATGGTAACAAAAGGGTTAATGATATACATACATTCTCTGTATTTATAAAAGATTTTGAAGATGTCAAGAAGGCATGTTTGAAGAACAGCTTAATGGAAAATCACCTGACTGTGGATAAGTGTAAAGAAATAAATAGTATTCTGGTGAAAACAACTTCACACACCACCTCTTCCATTATTCAATGCTATTTTGAAAACAAGAATAAAAGTTCTGGTGGACTCCTTGCTTCAAAACCTGAAGAAGTAACTAACAATACTTATATGGTAACTTTTCAAGAGAAATCAGGTAAGTTGTTTTCCGCTCTCTCTTTTTATCTGGTCACCCACACAGTACTGGGTGTTGTTGTTGTTGCTGCTGCTGCTGCTGCTGCTGCTGTTGTTGTTGTTAGGGCAATTGTTTGGCAGAATCATTATAGTATTGGACAAAATGTCTTGTGGTAAGGGCTAGTGGTACCATTAAGGTTAACTAACAGCAAGGCCAGATTCCGACCTTGGGGGTCCTGGAACACTTCAGGTTTGGTGTCCTCTTTCATAGACTAAAATAGAATACACAGCAAACCTTCAAATTTACATATCAAAATCTTCTTACTTCATGTAATTGGAATTGACAAATTGTATATACATACACATGTTAAATGGAAAATATAACATGGAAATGTATATATATACAAATGGAAATATATATAATATGTAAATGCTAAATGTTATACATAAATGTACTGAGCAATTAGTGTCAGTGCTGTTGCAGAGTTACACTAAAAACTTAGGTCAAAAACATCCCACATCTATCATAGGACAGTAAAAAAAATCTGTCAATGCTAAACATTATCTAAACTAAGTACAGTAAGTTATGCCTATTTAGATCTAAGTGCATCACTACAATACCGACAAAAAGTATTTCTACACTTGGCATTTGCAAAATCTTTAATTAACTCATTAAACTGCATCATCTTCAGAACACTGCTTTCTACATCCTGTAGGCACAGAGCACTTAGTCCTTATGAGGGCCAATTTGTTGAATGATTTCTCTCCTGGACACCTAGTAACTATCAAGCTCAAATATGTTATAAGCACTTCATCAACACTTGGAAGAGTATCAGTAAAACTGACTGTTGAGATGGCATGAATCATGACCTGAACTTGGAAAAGGCTGCAAAGTGGACAAGTTCTATTAACACATTACTAAAATCATAGGGAAAAGTAGTGATAAGTTATTCAGCTTCAGTTCTTATCTCTGCACGAGGGAAGCTACAGAAGTTTACTATTGTTTGAACTTGTCATGCACTAATTCATAAGCTACCCTATGGACTAGGTGCTTTTGCATAACCACCCTACAGGTTGGATTGGATTAGGTGCGTGTGTTGTGGCACCACAGCACAGTGGGAGAGAAAGCGACATATCAAATGGGTGGCCTTGAAGAGAATGAACTGTGCTTGGTAGTGTATTGTGGAATGTGCCCAGTTTTCCATGCATGAGTTGGACTGAAAAGGTGTATTAGAAATTTGGCAGGGAATAGGTGGGAGCACATCATTATCATTGTTAAACATCTTTTGCCAGACAGTCTATCACATTCTGTGACTAGGCTGGACAGGTGACTACAACCAGTTTATATGTTGTTTTGTTTTGGTATTACCTCTGTTGGCTTGATGCCATCCCTAACTCCATTAGAGCATTTTATCATGCTACAGAGTGGGACATGTCCAGCTTTCCATGTTGGCATTAGTTGAATGTGGAAAAGGGGAGGTGTATCCATCTCTGTGTTGGTATGGGTTAGGCTAGGATAGGAGGAGACTGGCTGTCTTTACATGTTAGAAAGAGTTGGACAGGATGAGCAAGGTGTGGGAAGAACTAGGCATTAAAAGTCCCACAGCTGAGTTTTTTTTGGGGGGTGGGGTGGGGTGACAACCTCTTCTGAGACTGATGTTGAATTTACATCATATTTGATTCTTTTTCTTAGCAGCCTCCTGGCTGTCATTTTATAGTCTGTGATGGCATCCAGTTTCAATTCTTCATACCTATTCCGAATAAATCTCAGAAACTTTTCCAGAATCAGTTAGATCCACCACATTATTCAGGTCAACTTTAACTCTTTGAAAAGTTTTATTTGTGCTGTTGAAGTACAAGAATGAAGTTCCATCTTTTGGCCATCAGGGCAATTTCAAGATTTCATTTTGTTTGCCAATCGTCTGTACTTCATATCTTGCTTCAGGTGTTTGCTCCAAGTCACTTTCAATATCTTAGAATGTATTTTCAATGCAGTTGTACCCATCTATGTGGACTTCAGTAATTTTAACTCTTGCTGACCAATGTATGTGTATTTTTTTTTTTTTTGTACATCCATTCACTCATTCATTTACTGCCATTCTACCTTCCTGTGTCTCCCCCTCCATGCAGCTCCTTTTCGCTCTCGTTTTCGCTCTCGTTTTCCATATATATAGGTGAGCTATGCTGCCCTCTTACCAGCACTTTCCCTTCTAACCACACACACCAGCCACCCACCCCTGATACCGCTCGGTGCCCCAGTCCCCGGCCCCACCCCCCACCCCTCCAAATCGACACCTGCACCACTTGTGGCACTACTAACAAACGGAAGAGGGGCCGGAACTGTTTGGGGTGCGGCTGCTTCCACCACCTCACCTGCGTTGGCTTGACTCGTCGCGCTTCCAATACCCTTGCAGTGTGGAGGTGCAGGAGCTGCCTGTTCCCCACGTCTTCCCAGCCACAGCCGTCTGGCACACCACCAGATGGGACAGCGAGCTTGCCTGACGCCCGAGCCTCGCTGGTCAACATCGCTTGGCTCAGGCGGCTCCGGAAGATCCCACTCAGGATCCCGAGAGCGGCACGGGTGCCAGTAGCCGATGCACTCGCTTCCTCGATTGAGAGCGTCCTGGACTCCAATCGAGCCAGTGACTGGGAGCGGCTGTTCTATTTCGCCCACTTGCCCTCGGCCTCCCCAGCTCTGGCGCTGACCGGGGCGGCCAGTCAACAGCAGCCTTTGTCAAGGCCAATGTCTCGTCATTTGGGCAAGCGCCCATTCCAGGGACGCCACACACCCCACCCTCAGATACCCCCTATCCTCTACCCCCGAGGCCAGCGCCAAGCGTTTGCGTGACCAGGTAAACGCAAAGCTTATCATGGGTGATGTCTCAGCCGCAGTCAGAGTTGTTGCCTCAGAGGACACTGTCCTCCAACCCACCGAGGAGATCCTGGCTGCTCTGTGGCTCAAACACCCTGAGCCACCCACTGATCTCAGACCCATACCCCCACCTGACCCCCACCTGCTCCTTGTGGCTACTGATGCAGATATGTCCGCCATCAGGTCCTTCCCAGCTAGCAGCTGCGGAGGTGTTGATGGTCTCCAACCAGGCCACCTCAATGAGTTGACATCCCCCCTCTCCGCTGAGGCCGGGCGCTGCCTTCTGAGTGCAATCATGGTGCTCACCAATAGGCTCATTCATGGTGCCCTCGACCCTTACGCCCGAGGCCTCTTTTTTTCTCAGGAAAAAAGAGGGTGGCATACGCCCCATTGCTGTGGGCAATGTCTTCCGGAGGCAGGCTGCCAAGGTGATCTGCAAGTCCGTCACACACAAACTGGGTGAGGAGTTTAGTCCGGTGCAACTGGGGTCGGCGTGTCCGGTGGCTGTGAGGGAGCCTCTCATGCAATCAGGCAGTTCTTCAGCAGCTGCCCATCGCTACCGGTATCTAGGCACCTCATTGTCAAGCTTGACATGAGGAATGCCTTTAACTGTTTACGCCGGGATCATCTGCTCGAGGCCTACCTCAGCTGAGCCGCCTCAGCCTACCCGCTGGCCTACCTGTCATATGGAGCATGCTCCTAGCTGCTGATACGGTCATACCCTCGGCTATTGGGGTCCAACAGGGCGACCCTTTGGGACCCCTCCTGTTCACCCTTGGTATTGACCATATCGCCCGGAGTATCACGGGCCCCTCTCAACGTTTGGTATCTGGATGATGCTAATTTGGACGGGCCCGTATGGACGGTCTGCCAAGACCTTCAATCGGTGATTCCTGCCCTGGCGGGAACTGGCCTCCAAGTCAAATCGGCCAAGTCGGAGGTGGTGAACGTCAGCCTTGATGCTGTGAGCTTCGCAGCCTCCATCTTGGACGTGCGGTCCATTCTCCGCAAGGTTCAGGTGACCCCCAAAGAGGATGTCCTCATCCTCAGGTCACCGATCCACCCGCCGGCCATCCACTCCACTATCAGATCCAGGCTTCAACAGCTCCAGACTCTCACGAGCCGACTGGGCTTGATTGACGGCCACCCAGCTCTCTTTCTGCTGAGGAACTGCTTTGCCATGCCTAAGCTCCTCTATACACTCCGCAGCGCTCCATGCTACACCCAGACATCTCTCCTCGCTGACCTCGATACTTGTATCTGAGCAGCAGCCGAGGGGATATGCAACGTCAAGTTTGACGACATAGGGTGGCAACAGGCCACTTTACCTGTCAGGTATGGCGGCCTAGGCCTCCAGTCCCCGATCTCACCAGCTTTGCCGGCGTATCTTTCGTCGGTAACCTCGTGCAGCGTCCTCGTCAGCAGGGTTCTTCAAAACACAACAGAACCCTCTGTGTTCAGAGAACGTGAGGCCGCCTGTGAGACGTGGGATTGGATGGGACTAGCCCAGTAGACGTCCCTCCTCTTTCTCCCCCTGTTGACGTCAAGTCCCCCAACGCACTTGGGATGCCATCCAGTGCAGCCTGGCCTCAGACAGGCTCACGCGCCAGCTCGACCGGCACCGCCTTGCTTGTTTTCGTGCGGCCTCCAAACCCCACAGTGGTGCCTGGCTCCATGCTCTGCCCTCCTCCACTGGCACGCAGCTAGACAACCATAGCCTGCGAATTGGCGTTTCCCTGAGGCTCGGCCTCTGGATCTGCCAGCCACACCAATGTCGCTGTGGTTCCACCGTGGCCTCTTTCGGCCTCCACCTGCTTTCCTGTCGCCACAGTGCTGGCCGCACTCCACGCCATACTGCCCTCAACGAGGTCATTAAGCATGGATTGGACGCTGCAGGCTTCCCTTCCCAGCTTGAGCCGGTGGGGCTGAATTGAGGGGACGGCAAAAGGCCAGATGGCATGACCATCTTCCCGTTCCGCGGTGGCAAACCCCTCGTCTGGGATGCCACTTGCACCGACACTTTCTGCAGTCTGCGACTGACCCAGGTTCTTTTGCACGTCGGGCTGAGGGGGTCAAACTCCTCAAATACCGGTCGCTCTCTGACAGGTTTGCGGTCGTTCCCCTGGCAGTGGAAACTTCTGGTGTCCTCGGCCCCAGGGCTACCTCCTTACTCACCACCATAGGCGCTGAGCTGGCCAGCCATAGGTGTGAGCCCAGCGAGTTGGAGTGGCTTTTCCAGCGCGTCTCCCTTGCCGTCCTCCAGGGAAATGCCTTCTCCATTCCGTCCGCCGGGGCTGTGGGTGGGTCCCATCGCGTACCAATACATTAGTTAAATACCATTCTTTCATCACAAAGAAATGATATTGCTTTATACAATTGGATCTTTCCCACTGTGTGGAATAAGCAACGTGGCAGTGACAAGCTCACACTTTATAGTTAGTGTTTATATATATCATTTCAAAGACTTCATTAGATTTGCTTGTCTCTGTGTTGATGCAAAAAAAAAAACAAAGTATCAAGCCAAAATAACTGATAGCTTCAGTACAACAGTAAGTAATAGCCTGTTCAACATGATTCACTGAATTAGCTGCATAGGGGGTAGAGACTGCTGCTGCATTCTTATCCTTAAGTCAAGCTTGCATTTCTGTATAGTGACCAGGAATATTGTTGGCATTGTCATAGGACAACCCACTGCAGTTTTCAAAATCAATTTCTTCAGTTTTTAGAAATTCTATCTAAGAGGTAGCTAGTACTTCGGCCTTGTGAGAAATTAAATTTCTACTGGCCCTCCAGTGGATGATGTCTGATCATTGTGGGATATGCTTGGCTTCCCTTGAGGGACTAAAAGAGGGTGTTTATATGCTACTTGCAGTGGGGTGGGGGTGGAGGCCGCGAGATTATTATGTCTGGCTTTCCTAGGCTGGGTGTCAGGGGCAAAATGTTAACTGATCAACATGAGCCATATTTGCTGCTTCCAACGTGATTTTATATGATTTTATATGTTAAGTTACCATCTTAATCTTTAGCATGCTGAATTTTTGTAATGAATTGTTTCCCTTGACCCTGGATTATGTATTAAGGGGAGATCACTCTATTAGTGAAATAAGATGTCTAGAGTGCTCAGAAGGTTAATAATGAAATAATAATTTTACAAAATCCTTCAAAATTCTTCATTATTTAATTGAAATACTGCATTTCATTAAAAATATTGGAACAATATTTCATTTACAAAAGAAACAATAAAAAAAGAAGGAAAAAATGGCAACACATGCACACTCAGTTGCACACTACAGATAGAAAATGCTGTATCACTTATAAAAACTCTTTGAGGAAAGTGAAGACAGTTTCAGCATTACTGTGAGTGATAGCGAAACTAAGACACTGAAATAACTAAGCTTCCTCATGAGCATCATCTTATATTTCAGTAAAATATGTCATCAATGATGACAAAAACATTGCTGTCAGAAGTCCAGCTATCACAAATGCTCAATTACCACAGAGAAATAGGATTTACCAAACGAAATTGGTTTTTTCAGTAGTTTATTCACCACCTTCACAGTAGTATATAGGATGTAAGATAGAGTGAAAGAGTCACTGATAGTGGCATCTTATCTAACCCATGGGCAAATTGTAAGACCACCAAACCTCTTCCCATTAACCCTTTAGCATTCAAACCGACAAGATTATGTCCCCTTTCATTTATTCAAACCAACAAAAACCGACATTTAATACCACACGGAGATCTCCTTCTAAAAATAAACATTGACATCATCGAAATCTCGTCAATTCGAGATTATTGCGAGATAAAACTCTTACGCGCGAAAATTAACTCTTAGTATAGTTAAAGAACTTGCGATAACACGTGTTTTTAACGTTGAAAGTGTAACATGGCTTCCAAAAGTAGCGACAACGAATTTGAAGGTTTTACGTCCAACGACATTCGAGATCAAAAAGAAACAGAAGATAATATCAGTGATTTATCTTCAAACGAATCAGATATATTTATTTCTGATATATCTGATAGTCACTTTGAAAGTGAAAGAGAAGATTTGACTGACACCATTGAAAAAACACCAACGTGGTTGAAAGAAACAACATCGATACATGTTTCGGATTTTACTGAAAATATTGGACCACAACACACATTATCACCCGATGCTAAAGCACTGGATTATTTTTTTTTATTTTTACCACAAACTTTCTTCGAAGTTGTGGCAAATCGCTATGCACAACAACAAATTTATAATATCGGAAAACCCGATCTGTTATGGCGTCCGACAGATTCTGCCGAAATGAAAGCGTTTTTTACCATAAATATTATGTTTGGTATTAAACAATTTCCACGACTGGAATTATTGGAGTACTGATATAAGGTTTGGTGACCCTTATATATCTAGTATTATGGCAAAAATGAGATTCATCAAATTAAACCAGTATTTGCATCTGGTTGATACTTCAAATGCCCCTGGTAGAAATGAATCAAATTACGACCCACTGTACAAAGTACGACCATTAATTGAAATATTGTCAGAAAAATTTAAAAGTGTGTATAAACTTATATATTGGGAACATTCTGTTACGTAAATTTACACCATACATTTACAGAGTACATTGCTAATATTATTTTGACTGGTGAAAAGGTTTTATAAATTTTTTTCAATGAAAATATTTGCCTGGAATGTAGAGAAAGACTAAAACCTTGTACTGATTACACCTGCATTTTTAATTAATTCACCTGTTCGGAAAACTACTAGAATTGATGGAAATCAGCATCTAGGTCATTATTGGATTTTTTTGCAACAAATCTAACAGATAAGGCAGATAAAGTTTAAATTTTTGGTGTTTATCCATAACGTTATTACTTTTACACCTGCCCATAAAAGTCAAATTTAACAAAAAAAATCAGGTAAAAATATATAATTGTAAATTATAGTTATTTCTACTGACAAAATTTCAAGTCTGCACATAGAAAATTAAAGTAATTACAAACAAATAAAATTGATAACTCTCTTGAGTATAATTAAGTGAAAATAATGCAAATAGATGAACATGACATTTGACAATTCAATGTGAATGCTAAAGGGTTAACCCTTTAGCATTCACATTGAATTGTCAAATGTCATGTTCATCTATTCGCATTATTTTCACTTAATTATACTCAAGAGGGTTATCAATTTTATTTGTTTGTAATTACTTTAATTTTCTATGTGCAGACTTGAAATTTTGTCAGTAGATGTTTAAATAACTATAATTTACAATTATATATTTTTACCTGATTTTTTTTGTCAAATTTGACTTTTATGGGCAGGTGAAATTAATTAACAGGTGTAAAAGTAATAACTTTATGGATAAACACAAAAATTTAAACTTTATCTGTTAGATTTGTTGCAAAAAAATCCAATAATGACCTAGATGCTGATTTCCATCAATTCTAGCAGTTTTCTGAACAGGTGAATTAATTAAAAATGCAGGTGTAATCAGTACACGGTTTTAGTCTTTCTCTACATTCCAGGCAAATATTTTCATTGAAAAAAATGTATAAAACCTTTTCACCGGTCAAAATAATATTGGCAATGTACTCTGTAAATGTACGGTGTAAAATTACGTAATAGAAAGTTCCCAATATATAAGTTTATACACACTTTTAAATTTGTCTGACAATATTTCAATTAATGGTCGTACTTTGTACAGTGGGTCGTAATTTGATTCATTTCTACCAGGGGCATTTGAAGTATCAACCAGATGCAAATACTGGTTTAATTTAATGAATCTCGTTTTTGCCATAATACTAGATATATAAGGGTCACCAAACCTTATATCAGTACTCCAATAATTCCACAGTCGTGGAAATTGTTTAATACCAAACATAATATTTATGGTAAAAAACGCTTTCATTTCGGCAGAATCTGTCGGACAACATAACAGATCGGGTTTTCCGATATAAGAAATTTGTTGTTGTGCATAGCGATTTGCCACAACTTCGAAGAAAGATTGTGGTAAAAATAAAAAATAATAATCCAGTGCTTTAGCATCGGGTGGTAATGTGTGTTGTGGTCCAATATTTTCAGTAAAATCCGAAACATGTATCGATGTTGTTTCTTTCAACCACGTTGCTGTTTTTTCAATGGTGTCAGTCAAATCTTCTCTTTCACTTTCAAAGTAACTATCATCATTATCAGATATATCAGAAATAAATATATCTGATTCGTTTGAAGATAAATCACTGATATTATCTTCTGTTTCTTTTTGATCTCGAATGTCGTCGGACGTAAAACCTTCAAATTCGTTGTCGCTACTTTCGGAAGCCATGTTACACATTCAACGTTAAAAACACGTGTTATCGCAAGTTCTTTCACTATACTAAGAGTTAATTTTCGCGCGTAAGGGCTTTATCTCGCAGTAATCTCGAATTGACGAGATTTCGATGATGTCAATGTTTATTTTTAGAAGGAAATCTCCGTGTGGTATTAAATGTCGGTTTTTGTCGGTTTGAATAAATGAAAGGGGACATAATCTTGTCGGTTTTTGTCGCTTTGAATGCTAAAGGGTTAAACCATATATTTGTTGTTACAGCTCTCACCTGTACCTGACCTCCTATGAGGCTGTATCTCCTAGGGTGTTTCTCAGGAGTTTTAATGATAAGGGCCCCAGTTCTATCATATATATATATATAATTATGTTGAAATAGTATGTGTAACGGCTTGTACGATTGTGAAAGCTTCGTAGGGGGTTTGTATATATATATATATATATATATATATATATATCTGTGTTAAAAATTGAATGTATAAGCCATTATGGTTCTCACTTCCCACCCCCTGCCCCACCTCCACCACATTCGGTATACATGCCCGATGCTGTATGCTAACCATTCCCTCGTGAATATATCATAGAACAGACAAGGGTTGGACGGAGGCTCTGTAAGCCGCAATGTAGGCAACTCGTCTAGGAGAGCAACCACTCCGAATAAATTGGTGCTGGGTAGAGAAGTCCCTTAAGTCCAGTAAGACAACTTCCCTAGTGCTGGTGGCACGAATAAAAGCACCCAGTCCATGCTGTAAAAATGGAGGGGGAGTTAGGACCCCTGAGTCCAGTAAGACATCCTCTCTAGTGCTGGTGGCACGAATAAAAGCACCCAGTCCATGCTGTAAAATGGAGCTGGTGTTAGGAAGGGCATCCAACCAGTATATATACTACTGCCAAAAACTATGAGTACAACAAATGAAAGTTGCAACAACTGCGTCAACAACAATAACACTAACCATGTTAGGGCTGCGCACAGTAGTGGGGTGGCTGGTGCAGTCATGTGCGAGAACCCCCGTCATCAAGCAATCGCACAACAGGAGCAAGAATATGAAGATGTTGCATCTCAGAGTTGCCACACTTAATGCTGGCACTCTAACAGGTAGATCTGGTGAGATAGTGGAGATGCTGGAGAGAAGGCATGTGGATGTGTGCTGCGTGAAAGAGGTGAGATGGCGAGGTGCCTCTGCAAAACTAAACATAGGCAAACATCTTAGTTATAAGCTTTTCTGGGTTGGTAACGATGATGGATTAGGTGGGGTAGGCATTTAACTAGCTGAGAGATGGATCGATAAGACAATAGAGGTAGTTTGAGTCAATAATAGAATAATTAAGCTTAGATTAGTTGTAGGCAAGAGATTGCTGATAATCATTTCTGCCTATGCTCCCCAGGCAGGCCTAGGTAAAGAAGAGCAACTTTTAGAAACAGCCGCAATGACAGAGGACGGAGACATCATTATACTAGTAGAGGACTTCAATAGTCATGATGGACAGCTCCAGGATGGATACACTGGGGTACATGGTGGTCATGGTTATGGCTCAAGAAATGAAGAAGAAGTGAGGCTTTTTGAATTTTGTGATGCAAGTGCACTAACCATTTGCAACACTAACTTCAAGAAACCTACCAACCACCTAATAACCTACAAATCAGGCGAGCACATAAGCTAGGTTGACTTCTTGCTAGTTAGGCAGCGAGACAGACAGATGGTGTCAAATACTAAGGCATATCCCTAGGAAGAATGTACCCCACAGCATAGGTTAGTTGTTAGTGACATCTTAGTAAGCAAGAGACAAAAGGAGACATACAGGAAGGTATGGAAAAGAAAGGTCTGGAAGCTAAAAGACCTTTCACTAAAATATGGATTTAGAAAAGATGTGTTTGACGAAAATGAAGACGATTTAGAATCGTATGACATAGATGATAACTGGAATTTCTTACGTGACAACTTACTGCAGGCTACTGATGAGTGACCTGGTGGTGGAACAGCTTGGTAGATAGGGCCATTAGAGACAAAAGACTAGCATGGAATGCTTGGAAAAATGGAGGGAGTAGAGATAGATACACAGCTGCTAAGAGAGAAGCTAGACGTCAGGTGTACTTAGCACACAGGGAGGCTGAGAGTAGGTTTGCCAATGTTCTGCGATGGGAAGATCAGAGACGTGCGGTGTTCTGCATTGCAAGACTGTGTCAGTGCAAATCAGGATGTTGTTGGAGATAAGTGTGTCCGGAATGATGCCGGTGTACTTAGTGTCACGAATGATCAGAAAAAGGAGGCCTGGAAATGTCATCATGAGAGGCTGATGAATGTCGAGAACGAATGGCAGAGAGAGAAATTACCCCCCAGTAGATCTGACAGCGGGACCAGCTATTGAGATTGACAAATATAGGGTCCAAGAGGCAATTAAGGAAATGAAAAATGGTAAGGTCGCTGGATCGTCGGGGATAGTTTCTGAGATGCTGAGGGCATCAGGAGAAGTAGGCACTAAACTGGTTGCAAGCATCACCAATCAAGCTATATATGGCGGTGTCATACCCAAAGATGGTGCAGCAGTATTCTCATAAATTGCTACAAAGGTAAAGGGGATGCTCTGGAGAGGAGCAATTATAGGGGCGTAAAGCTGATGGATCAGCTTTATGCCCCTACCTACCACAGTGCGGACTGCGACACAGATCACTCCCTTGTTACCAGCAAGGTGCGCATGTCACTCAGGAAAATGCACGACTCCAAGAAGAAAGGACGCCCATGCATCAACACCTGCTGCGCCAACAATCCAGAGAAGACTAAGCAGTTCCTGAGCAACTTTGGCGAAAACCTTGCCGAAAAGATGCCCACCGCCGACACTATCAACACCATTGACTCTGGGTAGTCTCACCTCTGGGACTCTGTCTATAACGCCGCTATCTCTGCCTATGGGAAGAAGGAGCGCAAGAACGCCAACTGGTATGAGGCCCACTGGAAGGAGATGGAACCTGTGACCATGGTGAAGAGAAAAGCCCTCCTGGTTTACGAGGCAGCGACAAACCACAGCACACTAGCTGCACTTAGGGCCGCCAGGAAAGCATCCCAACAGACCGCCCGCAGATGTGCCAACACCTACTGGCTGGATCTCTGCAACAGCATCCAGGCAGCCACCGAATCAGGCAACGCAAGAGGGATGTATGAGGGAATCAAGAAAGTGACCGGGCCCACCCCCACCAGGTCGGCACCACTCAAGTCCAAGTCAGGCGACGTGATCACCAATCAAGGGAAGCAACTATAGCAATGGGTGGAGCACTACCTCAAGTTGTACGCAACCCAGAGCGTCATCACCAACTCCGCCCTTGTTGCCATCCCCGACCTGCCGGTGGTGGAAGAGCTCGACATGTCGCCCACATGGGAGGAGCTCGGGAAACCCATTGACTGCCTCGCCAATGGGAGGGCCCCGGGGAGCAACGGCATACCTGCGGAACTTCTGAAGCACGGGATACCTGCGCTGATCCAGCCCTCCTCTGCTGGGAGAGGGGACACATACCCCAGGACAGGCGTGATGTTATCATCATCACCTTGTACAAGAACAAGGGAGACAGAAGTGACTGCAACAGCTATCGAGGTTCTCCCTTCTTAACATCGTGGGAAAGGTGTTTGCCTGAGTTGTCCTGACTCGTCTGCAGACCCTTGCCTGCCGCGTCCACCCTGAGTCTCAGTGCGGCTTCCGTGCTGGACGATCAACTGTGGATATAGTGTTCTCATTGTGCCAACTTCAAGAGAAATGTCAGGAGCAGCAGATGCCTCTCTACCTCGCCTTCGTCGACTTGACGAAGGTGTTTGACCTGGTCAGCAGGAGCAGACTCTTCAAGCTTCTTCAGAAGATTGGCTGACTCCACACCTGCTTGCTGTTGTCATCTCGTTCCACGAGAACATGCACAGTTTTATTTTTTAAGTTTGTCTTCATGACTTGTTCTTTCGATCTCACTCGATAAACCCGCCATTGGCTTTGATGACGGCCTCAAGGTGGCCTCGGAACCAGCTACAGGCCTTCGTCACTGTCCCCCGACTTAGGCCTCTAAAGGCACTTGTGATCCTGGCCTTCAGATTGTCTTTCGTATTGCAGCTAGATCTGTTGGTGTCTCGTTCCACTGCGCCCCACACAAAGAAGTCGAGGGGGTTGCAGTCAGGCGAGCTGCAAGGCCAGATGTCAGGTGAAGTGTGGTCAACGAAGTTCTCTGACAGCCAGGCTTGGTCTTTCGGCTGGTATGGCAGGGTGCTGAGTCTTGCTGGCACAGATACGGCCTACCTGCAGCTACCTGGTCGATCCAGGGCTTTACTACCTTGCTCAGAATGTGGATGTAGCCATCGGTGTTCAGCTTGAGGCCCTCAGGGAAGAAGTGAGGTGGCATGACGTCACCTTGACTGCTGACGACACCTAAGACCAATGTTGCCATATACATGTATATACATATACATGTATATACATATACATATATATACAGATATCTATCTATCTACACGAGAATGCTGAGGATGGCTCTGAACATTAATCAGTATACACTGAGGATGAAGAACTCAGAACTGTATGGGAGCCTCCCAAATGTCAACTCAAAAGTGACACAGAGGAGACTGAAGTTAGCTGGACATGTTCACCGACATCCAGAGTTGAAACTGCACTCAGTGCTCCTGTGGGAGCCCCTGCATGGACACACTGGAAGAGGAAGAACGAAGTCAACATATGTTGATATACAGATATATATATATGCAGTTTCAACTCTGGATGTCGGTGAACATGTCCAGCTAACCTCAGTCTCCTCTGTGTCACTTTTGAGTTGACTTTGGGAGGCTCCCATACAGCCCTGAGTTCTTCATCCTCAGTGTATACTGATTAAAGTTCACAGCCATCCTCAGCATTCTCGTGTACATAGATAGATATCTGTATCATCATCATCACCGTTTTACGTCTGTTCTTCCATGCTAGCATGGGTTAGACGGGTTGTCCTGTTGCGGGCAGTGTCCGGTCGGCTGACCTTGTCTTGCTCATATGGGAACTGATTCTGGCTTGATTTTTACAGCTGGATGCCCTTCCTAACACCAACCTCATTTACAGTGAGTGCTGGGTGCTTTTTTTTCGTGGCGCCTACACGTCCACTTTACAGTGTGGGATGGGTGCTTTTTTGCTGTGGCACCTCCACGACCACTTTGCAGTGGGAGGGTGTGGGGGCATATTGTCTATATGCTTCAACTTGGGCTTGTACCCGTGGGGGGTCGGCTCTTCTTTATTACTGCGTGACGCCAGAGGTCACGGTCATGTGTCATCACCCTTGAGAGGTGTAATTGGGTAAGGTCGGCTTTTATCACCTCATCCCAGGTCTTCTTGGGTCTCCCCACTCCGCGGTTTCCATCGACTTCTAGTGCTCTGCACCTTTTTATGCAGCTGTCATCCTTCATACGCATCACATGTCTATACCAACGCAACCGCCTCTCCTGCACACAGCATTTGATTCCTCTTATGCTCAGTCTCTCTCTCAATTCATTTATGCTTTGCCGTTTGCGTATATTACTATTACACATCCATCAGAGCATGCAGGCTTCGCTTCTCTCTAATTTACGCAATTCTTCCACAGACAGCGCCCAGGTCTCACTACCACGTAACATTTCTGTTCGAATACACCACATCATATATATTTATATGTATATATCTATATGTATATATATATATATATATATATATATATATATATATATATATATATATAACGAAGGAAGTGTGGTAAGGAACCAGATGGACCATAACGCACCAGAGTACTCAATACTTAGGATAGTAGAGTGGGTAATAGGAATATGATTAACCCTGACGGCAGAGCTCAAGCCGTTTTGATGGCTATTTCTGGACTCAGAAATAGCTGTTGAGGGTTAAACATTTTCCTATATATATATATATCAGGGGTGGAGAGTCCGTGCATGCAATGCATGCAGTGTATGTGTTATAGAATCTTGAGCTGATCAATTGCGTCGGTTGAAGCAAGCAGAAGTTTGGCTGCTTACTAAAACGTATAGACACAAAAAAGGATAACACACACACATACACACACACACACACACACACACACGGCAGCTTTGGGGCAAGCAGAATTTTGACTGCTTACTAAATCGTAGACACATAAAAAGATAACACACACACTAGATAACACTACATGCGGCTTTGACCGGGAGGGTCATTTAGAGGGAATTGGTGGTGGTAGTGGTGGTGGTGGTGGGGGGGGGGGCTAAGGCTGCACAGCCCCACTTTCCACCATGGCGATTGGACTGCATGCCCTGCTTTCCAGGTTACCCTTCGCCACTGATATATATATATGTAAAAGGAAAACAGAAATAACAACACAATCGGTACAGTATATGGAAGGTATATATTAGTTTAACGCTTGATGTAGCAGGAAGAGGGTCTTAACGTTTCGGACGCTAGTCCTTCATCAGAAGAAAGAATGAGAAATAAAATAGATTAAGGGGACGGGCGGGATGGAATTGATCTTTTTCCAGTTAGCCTTGTAGAAGTTAAGGCTTGATAAGTTCCCGGTGCTTCTTGATGGTTGTGTCTCTGTTGACTCTCTCGGACCACATATCATTAGTTCTACTAAGTTATGATCCGAGAAAATCGTTGGTGTCACCTTTACATTGTGGATGAGCACTGCATTGTTTGTAAAGCAGAGATCCAGGATATACTCGCCTCTTGTTGGGAGGAATACTGCCTGTTCCATGAACAGCCTGTGTGTATGGGCTAGCAGGGACTAGTCTGTCTCTGTTCTAGTGATGTCATTCCAAGGAGGAGGTGGCTCTCAGGCCATTTGACCTTTGGCAGGTTAAAGTCTCCCAGCAGCAGAATGTTGAGAACCTGGTCCAGTTTGTCAAGGACCTCTTCTATCTTTCTGAGGCTATCCTCAAATTTACCCTCTTGACTAGGGGCATCGGGTTGCCGATATGTGACACATATTACAGTTTTTAGTTGATCCATATGTACTATCAGTGTGTCACAGACTGAGTTTGAATGTGTCAACAGTACAAAGGGTGTGACATCTTCATGGATATACAGAGCAACCCCACCATGAGATCTCTCCTTCCTGTCTGAACGAAATACAGTATATTTTGGTAGATGTATTTCCGCATCTGCTATACTGCTTGTCTGGTGCGTTTTGGTTAGTGCCATGCATATTGCTTAATTGCTTATGGCTAAGTCTCTCAGGTAGGAAATTGTACTTATGTTAGTGTGTTTCATCAGACCTCTGACATTCAACAGCAGCACTGGTATCACATTAGGGGTGTCAGCAATGGCTGTCAGTGTGGCACCTGGCCTGGTGTCAGCAGCAGCCACCCTGGGTCCCTTAATTGTGGTGGTCTCGAGTTCTGGTGTGAGTGACCCTGGCTCTAAAAACGATGCAGCCAGGTCAGTTGCCCCACAATCCTCTCCGCCATCTCTATAAAATCTTTTGCTCTGCTTCCACCGTCTGTATCTCATCTGCATATGCGTGCATCGGTTCTGGTTTTGGCTGGGGCATTTTGTGTGAGTAGGTTGGGCGTAGCTCACTTGGGGCCTGGGGTAAGTGAATCTACAGCCTGTCTCTGTTTCTCCATGCCAGCAGGTCCCGTTCCTGAAGAACTTGTATGTAACCTGGGTTTTCTTGCTCCCAGTGTCTCAGTGCCTTCTGTTCTTCCTTTGGACAGTTGTCCACTGGTCCATTTCTGCTTGGTTATCTTTTGGAGGGGGATTTCGCTTCTCACCTTTACCGCTTGCTTGTTGGTTGCCCGGCCTGCCTTCCTTGACTGTGGCGGCAGATATCTCATTTGCTTTCAGGTCCTTGTTTGTGCTTTCTTCCTTTTCGTTTTCTTTCTCCCCGTTTTTCTCTTCCTTGAGTACACGGATTAGCATGGCCATGTGTAGCGCTATGAGGACTTAGGCCCTCTCAATTTCTCTTCTTTTTCTGTCTATTTGCGCGAAAGTCCTCAGAAAGCCACGGTTCTTCAGAGTCTCCGCAATCGTTTTGGTTGGTGAGTAATTTAAGGAGCGATTTAGATATATATATGTATATATATATGTATATATATATGTCCTGGGGTCCCTATCATTCCACTGCAAAGTGGTCGTGTAGGCACCACGGAAAAAAAGCACCCAGTACTCACAGTAATTGAGGTTGGTGTTAGGAAGGGCATCCAGCTGTAGAAATCGAGCCAGAATCAGTTCCCGTCCAACCCTTGCAACCAGGGAAAAAGCAGACGTAAAACGAAATGAAATGAAATGATGAGTGGGAAATGAAATTTCATTTCATTTTTCCGTTTATCGTTTTCGGTGCACCCGGCCGATTAACCCACTCGATATGCAAATTGGGATACTCAGCCGTTAATATGCATAAGGAAAGTATATACTTTCGGACATTCAACTATCTGGTAGGAAGGTATACGTTGCTGACGATAGCTAACAAGCTTGAAACTAGTACAGCGTTCCTTTGTCAGTGTTGAACAAACGAGCAATTGTGGTTGCTAGACACTATGGCTTAATACGGGATGTTTGTTTACAAACACACCGAGCATTATAATAAATGTTCGGTGAATCCATACGTACATATGTATATGTGTGCATGTATGTATGTATATATACATACTACTGTACTATACTATATGTATGTACGTATACATACTTATATATATATATATATATATATATATTTATATATATATATATATATATATATATATATATATATAATGAAGGAAATGTGGTAAGGAACCAGGTGGACCATAACGCACCAAAGTACTCAATACTTGGGGTAGTAGAGTGGGTAATAGGAACCAGTAAGACCCTGACAGCTGAGCTCAAGCCGTTTCGACGGCTAATTCTGGACGGAATTAGCCGTCGAAACGGCTTGAGCTCAGCTGTCGGGGTCTTACTGGTTTATATATATATGTATATGTATACACATATATGTATGTATATGTATATATGTATATGTATGTATATATATATATGTATATATATATGTATATATGAATCATCATCATCATCATCATCAACGTTTAACGTCCGTGTTCCACGCTTGCATGGGTTTGGACGGGGGTATTCCCACTTGAGGCAAGAGTGATTGTCTTGCTCGCATAGGACTGTCTGGCAGGTTTTCTACAGTTGGATGCCCTTCCTAACACCAACCACATTTACAGTGTGGGACTGGGAGGTTTTTACCGTGTTGCCTACACGGCCACATTACAGCGTGGACTGTGTGTTTTTTTGTCGTGACACCTACACGGTCTCATTTGTTTCGGCCTGGATGTTGTGGCACCAACATAACTTTACATAGGAGGGGGTGGTGTGGATGGGGGTGTGGGTGGTGGGACGGGAGTGTATTTTGTTAGAGATGCCTACTGGCTGTATTAGGTTTTACTATGTATTTAGGTAAGGCGGGTCTTCTCTATTACTGAGTACCGCCAAAGGTCTCGGTCCAGTGACATTGTCTTGGAGAGGTGTAAGTGTGTGAGGTCGGAGTTTATCAGCTCGTCCCAGGATTTTCTAGGTCTGCCTATTCCGTGGCTATCGTCTATCTTTATTGCCCTGCACTTTGTTATACAGCTATCGTCTTTCATGCGCATCACGTGACCATACCAACGTAGCCTTCTCTCGAGTAAACAACATCTGATCCCTCTTATTTCTAATTTTTTCCTTAGTTCGTTTATGCTTTGCCGTTCACGTATATTACTATTACACATCCAGCGGAGCATGCAAGCTTCTTTCCTCTCTAGTCTGCGTATATCCTCTGCACACAATGCCCAGGTCTCACTGCCATGCAACATTGTTGTTCCTATGCAGGCATCATACAACCTGCCTTTCATTTTTAGGGAGAACCCTTTAGTGGCTAATAGTGGTATAAGCTCTCTGAACTTTTCCCATCCAGTTCTGACTCTAGCTACTGTACTTTCAGAGCACCCTCCCCCACTGCTGATTTTGTCACCCAGGTAACGGAAGCTGTCCACTATTTCTATAGAACCCTCTGCGCAGTTGAAAGAGCTAGTATTTTGTGGGCACTTGCTGCTACTTATTGCACCAGAGCACCGGCCACATGTAAAATCTATGTTCTTAGTTAGCTTACCTGTGATCCCACTACATCTTTTATGCACCCATACTTTGCATTTGGGACACAAAATGGAGTTTCTACCTACGCCTTTCCTACACACTGAGCATGGCCACTTCCCGGAAGGGACCGCCGCCTTATTTTCTTTCCTACAAACTAGAACTTTGGTCTTAGCCAGGTTAATTTTAAGGCCTTTTGATTCTAGGCCATGCTTCCATGTTTGGAATTTCTTCTCTATCTCGGCCATTGATTCAGCTATGAGTGTTAGGTCATCTGCGTATAGGAGTTCCCATGGGCAGCCGGTCTTGAACTCCTCTGTTATAGCCTGAAGGGCAATAATAAATAGTAGGGACACCAACTTTTACGCTAAACTCTTCACTATATTCGTTGTTAATTCTAACCTTGCTGACTGTTTCTTTATACAAGGCTTGTATAGCTCTCACAAGCCATTCGTCAACACCTAGTTTTCTAAGAGCCCACCAGATAATGGAACGAGGGACTCTGTCGAAGGCTTTCTCCAAGTCGACAAAAGCTAAGTATAGGGTTTACTTTTAGCTAGGTACTACTCCTGTAGTTGTCGTACAATGAAAAGAGCGTCTGTGGTACTTTTGCCTGACACAAACCCGAACTGCATTTCATCTAGATCAATTCTCTCTCTGATTAGTTGCACTATTACTTTTTCCGTGACCTTCATGACCTGGTTGATTAATTTAATGCCTCTATAGTTACTCCTATCTAGGGCATCTCCTTTACCCTTATAACGGTTAACGATGATGCTGCTACGCCAGTCCTTCGGAACAACCCCATTCTGTACGACTTGGTTAACTATCCGGGTGACCATGGTGTGTCCCACCGTACCAGATGCCTTCAGCATCTCGGCAACTATTTCCGAAGGCCCAGCCGCCTTATCCGTCTTCATATCCTTGATTGCCTTACTTATTATACTACCCTCGACTAACATTGCTGGTCCCTCTATTGGCTCGATGTGGGGGAGACTGTCTTTCCCCCATTTATTCTCCTTATTTAGTAGCCTTTCATAGTGACACTTCCAAGCTACCTTCTTATCAGCGTCGGTGATGGCAAGTACGCCGTCATCATTAAGTACACACTTCTCCCCGACAATATCACGGTTTATATATATATATATATATATACATATGTATATATATATATATATATATACATACATGGAGGCACATGACTTAGTGGTTAGAGCATTGGCCTTGCAATCGAAAGGTTGTAAGTTCAATTCTCAGACCGGGTGATGTGTTGTTTCCTTGAGCAAGACACTTTATTTCACATTGCTCCAGTTTACTCAGCTGTAGAAATGAGATGATAGGACTGGGCCCCTATCATTCCACTGCAAAGTGGTCATGGAGGTGCCACGGCAAAAATGAGGTTGGTGTTAGGAAGGGCATCCAGCTGTAGAAATTAGGCCAAAATCAGTTCCCATCCCACCCTTGCAAGCAGGGAAAAGCGGACGTAAAATGAAAAAAATGAATATATATATATATGTACATATGTATATATATATATATATATATATATATATATACATATACATATATACATATAGGCAACCACCTCTCCTGCACACAGTATTTGATTCCTCTTAAGCTCAGTCTCTCTCTCAATTTAATCATGCTTTGCCGTTCGCGTATATTACTATTACACATCCATCAGAGCATGCAGGCTTTGCTTCTTTCTAATCTACGCAATTCTTCCACAGACAGCGCCCAGGTCTCACTACCACGTAACATTTCTGTTTGAATACACCACATCATATATATTAATATGTATATATCTATATGTATATATATATCATCATCATCATCATCATCACCGTTTTACGTCCGTTCTTCCACGCTAGCATGGGTTAGACGGGTTGTCCTGTTGTGGGCAGTGTCTGGTCGGCTGACCATGCCTTGCTCATACAGGAACTGATCTGGCTTGATTTCTACAGCTGGATGCCCTTCCTAACACCAACCTCATTTACAGTGAGTGCTGGGTGCTTTTTCGTGGCGCCTACACGTCCACTTTACAGTGTGGGCTGGGTGCTTTTTTGCCGTGGCACCTCCACGACCACCTTGCGGTGGGGGGGGGGGGCATATTGTTTATATGCTTCAGCTTGTACCCATGGGAGGTCGGGTACCCTGTATTACTGCGTGACGCCAGAAGTCACGGTCGTGTGTCATTGACTTTGAGAGGTGTAGTTGGGTAAGGTCGGCTTTTATCACCTCATCCCAAGTCATCTTGGGTCTCCCCACTCCGCGGTTTCCATCAACTTCTAGTGCTCTGCACCTTTTTATGCAGCTGTCATCCTTCATACGCATCACATGTCCATACCAGCGTAACCGCCTCTCCTGCACGCAGCATTTGATTCCTCTTATGCTCAGTCTCTCTCTCAATTCCTTTATGCTTTGTCGTTCACGTATATTACTGTTACACATCCATCGGAGCATGCAGACTTCGTTTCTCTCTAATCTACGTAAGTCTTCCACCTTCAGCGCCCAGGTCTCACTACCATGCAACATCGCTGTTCGGATACACGCATCATACAGTCTGCCTTTCATTCTGAGGGAGAAGCCTTTTGCAGCTAGCAGTGGTAGTAGTTCCCTAAACTTCTTCCATCCCGTTCTTACCCTAGTTATTGTACTTTCTGAGCACCCACCTCCGTTGCTAATTCGGTCACCTAGGTAGCAGAAGCTGTCTACTGTTTCTACAGGGCCCTCCCAGAGATTGGTGGTACTTGTTTCCTGTGGCTGTTTGCTTGCTGTTTCAGCACAGCTGCTGCATGTGAATCCTACATTCTTAATTAAGCTTCCTGAGATCCCGCTACATCTCTTGTGTACCCATTGTTTGCATTTGGGGCAGAGAATGGAGTTCCTACATACTGAGCAAGGCCATTTCCCTGAGGGGATCTGGGTTCTGTTTTCTCGTCTACTTATAAGGACCTTAGTCTTTGTCATGTTGACTTTGAGGCCCTTTCTCTCTAGTCCCTGCTTCCAGGTTTGGAATTTATTCTCTAGTTCTACCATAGATTCAGCTATGAGTGCGAGGTCATCAGCATACAGGAGTTCCCATGGGCATCCGGTCTTAAACTCCTCCGTTATTGCCTGCAGGACTATGATGAACAGGAGAGGGCTAAGAACAGAGCCCTGGTGGACCCCAACCTGTACGCTAAATTCCTCGCTATACTCATTGCCAATCCTAACTTTGCTGACTGCTCCCCTATACATGGCTTGTACCGCTTTCACAAGCCATTCATCTACTCCTAGTTTTCTAAGAGCCCACCAGATTACTGCACGTGGAACTCTGTCAAAGGCTTTCTCAAGGTCGACAAATGCCAAGTAGAGTGGCTTACTTTTAGCTAGGTACTTTTCCTGTAATTGCCTCACAAGGAAGAGCGCATCAGTGGTGCCTTTCCCTGGAACAAACCCAAATTGCATCTCGTCTATATTCACCCGGTCCCTAATCAGCTGTGCTATAACTCTTTCTGTTACTTTCATGACCTGGTCCATCAACTTTATACCTCTATAGTTTCCTCTATCTAGTGCATCGCCTTTACCTTTGTAGCAGTTGACAATGATGCTACTGCACCAATCTTTTGGTATGGCCCCCTCTAGTATTACCTGGTTAACGATACGTGTGGTTATAGTGTGACCTACAGACCCAGATGCCTTCAGCATCTCGGCAGCTATACCCGATGGACCGGTTGCCTTCCCTATCTTCATATCTCTGATTGCCTTACTTACTACGCTGCCGCTGACTTGTACTGCTGGTCCCTCTATAGGGTCTACGTGGGGTAGGGTCTCTTCTTCCCATGCATTCTCCTCATTTAGTAATCTATCATAATGACTCTTCCATGCATCTTTCTTCTCAGCACTTGTGAGGGCAAGCTCACCTTTATCATTCCGGATACACTTCTCTCCAATGACATCACAACTATATCTGACACACTGCCTCGCAATCTTGAATACCTCCTGTTTCTGGTCCTCACGTTGTAAAACATGCTTGAATTTTCTATCCTCTGCTTCCCTCCTAGCTAAGTATACTTGTCGCCTAGCTTCCCTCTTGGTCTCTATGTAATGTACCCTGCTCCCCCCGTTCTTCCATTCTTTCCATGCCTGTCTCTTGGCCTTGACTGCTTCATCTACCTTATTGTTCCACCACCAAGTCACTCTCCTCCTGCTTGAGGTCTTACTCCAGCCACAAACCTCATCCGTCGCCTCTAGTAAGTTATTTTTTAGGAACTCCCAGTTCTCTTCTACGTTAAATGTCTCTATCTGTTCTTCTTTACTGTCGTAGGCGTTGAGTAAAATATCTTTAAATCTGTTACTGGTTGAGGGGACTTTCAGCTTCCAGATCTTTCTTCTCCAGGTTGGCCTCTGTTTCAGGGCTCGTCTAGTTCTGACCGTGAGGTCGCTGACAACTAAGCTATGTTGGGATGTACATTCCTCACTAGGGAAGGCTTTTGTGTTTACGACCGTCCATCTGTCACGTCCTCTGATGAGGATAAAATCTAACTGACTAGAGTGCTCCCCTGATCTATAGGTGATCAGGTGGTTGTCGGGTTTTTTAAAGTTTGTGTTACATATCGACATGTCATTGGCGTCGCAGAATTCTAGAAGTCTGAATCCTTCCTCATTCCTTGTGCCAACTCCATGGCCTCCATGTACTCTATTGAAGCCGTCGCAGTGTTTACCTACGTGTCCGTTAAAATCTCCTGCAATGATTAGGAAGTCCTTGTTGTCTGTTAGAGCAGTAGTGTGTATTAGGGACTCGTAAAACCTATCCTTAAGTTCGTCTGGCAGCCCCGATTGGGGTGCGTAAGCTGATATTATTGTGGTAATTGTCTTATTCAGGACTAGTCTGAGTTTAATGATTCTTGCATTTACCCTGTACACTGAGATTACTTTATCTACCCACTTGTCAGCTAATAGTATACCTACACCACCCATCCCATCGTCATTTCCCACCCAGAAAAATTTGTAGCACTGGCTTTTTCCTACAAGGTCTCTGGCAGACTCTCCTCTCCATCTAGTCTCTTGCACACAGCATACATCAACTTCCTTTCGCTCTAGCATTTCTACGATTTCTCCTGCTCTTCCTTTCATTGAGCCTACATTGATGGTACCAACTCGGAGTTTTGGGCATTTGTCGACACTCGTAGGGGAGGGTCTCTGGGTTGGCGCTTCACGTGGGTGCTTGGTAGCTCGCAGATTCATATTTCATCTATTGATTCAGAGTTGCTCGTGTATTCCCAGCTCATCCATCCATAACGGTGGGAAAATTGAGGGCTAGAAGAACAGTGGTGGTGGGGTAATGGCAGGGTGTGTTGGGATGCGCCAGAGGAGGAGAGAGTTAGTTAGGCAGGTAGTAGCAGCAGCAGTGGAAATGGCATGCTAGGTTTGATTGGTCGAATAGACTATGGTGGTGTGTGGGGGTGGGGGGGGGGGAGGGAAATTGTGAGGTAGGAACTGAGGGTCGCATGGTAAATAACTGAGAGAGATACAATAGGATTAGAATACCGCATGGTAAATATCCAAGTTAATAAGTTAATACTACATCAGTAAAATTAACAAAATAACGTCATGAAAAACTACTAAGAGAAACCCTCGAAAATTTATCGCTAATACAGCAGGGAACATCATAATATTAACGACAATATGTAGGCTAAAATACCTTCGTAGATTAGATGGATGGCTGGAAAAATTGGAATCAGCTCTAGTGATACATTTTAGCAGAGAAGAATGGGAAAGTGTCTTATCTCTTCAATATTTTCAGATTGAATGAATTAGGTTAAAGACAGGGTAGTAAGCCTTAAAGAAGTGCATAGAGATGGGGGGGGGGGGGGTTAGGAACTGAGGGTCGCATGGTAAATAACTGAGAGAGATACAATAGGATTAGAATACCGCATGGTAAATATCCAAGTTAATAAGTTAATACTACATCAGTAAAATTAACAAAATAACGTCATGAAAAACTACTAAGAGAAACCCTCGAAAATTTATCGCTAATACAGCAGGGAAAATTTAACGCTAATACAGCAG
Source organism: Eledone cirrhosa (assembly GCA_964016885.1). Lineage (NCBI taxonomy): Eukaryota > Metazoa > Mollusca > Cephalopoda > Octopoda > Eledonidae > Eledone > Eledone cirrhosa. The sequence continues at coordinate 290,263,450 of OZ024742.1, forward strand.
GGAACATCATAATATTAACGACAATATGTAGGCTAAAATACCTTCGTAGATTAGATGGATGGCTGGAAAAATTGGAATCAGCTCTAGTGATACATTTTAGCAGAGAAGAATGGGAAAGTGTCTTATCTCTTCAATATTTTCAGATTGAATGAATTAGGTTAAAGACAGGGTAGTAAGCCTTAAAGAAGTGCATAGAGAGGGGGGGGTGGTAGGAACTGAGGGGGGGGGTAGGAACTATATATATATATATATATTTATATATAACGATAAATTAACGCAGGCATAGGCCCTCGTTAATCCCTGTAAATAATGTGCTCAAAGGAGAAGATATCCTGAGCTCATTATTTACAGGGATTAACGAGGGCCTATGCCTGCGTTAATTTATCGTTTTATATATATATATTTATATATAACGATAAATTAACGCAGGCATAGGCCCTCGTTAATCCCTGTAAATAATGTGCTCAAAGGAGAAGAGATCCTGAGCTCATTATTTACAGGGATTAACGAGGGCCTATGCCTGCGTTAATTTATCGTTTTATATATATATATTTATATATAACGATAAATTAACGCAGGCATAGGCCCTCGTTAATCCCTGTAAATAATGTGCTCAAAGGAGAAGAGATCCTGAGCTCTTTAAAATACAATATGTTGAAAAGGTAACACACCAGAGAGAGATATACAGTGCGTTATCAATAAGACAGGGAAACAAACCACCAGTGTATGGAATCTATAACCTATGAAAGGCAGACTATAGACACGATAATTAAAAATATAAATTAAAGCGTAAATAAATACCTTCATAACTATAAATGTTTGGTGAATCCATACGTACATATATATATGTGTGCATGTATGTATATATACATACTACTGTACGTCTGTATACATATATGTATGTACGTATACATACTTATATATATATATGTATATGTATATGTATATGTATACATATATATGTATGTATATGTATATGTATGTATATATGTATATGTATATATATGTATATATATGTATATTTTTAATAGGAACAATATAAAAATATCCTTCTCTACTACTCCTAACCTAGCAGACATCATAGGAACAACGAACCACAGTAAGATCACCAAGACACAGCACCTCGACACAGACGCACCTACACCTGACAATAACTATATCGGCCTTAACAACTCCCTGGCAGCATCCAATAGTGTTGGCAACGGCATCTGCAGACGCAACCAGAATAACCGCAAAATGACTGGGGAACATGCAGAACATGACGTGCAGAATAACAATCTCACCACCCTGCGTGCTGTGGGTTGTAATTGTGCTAACGACAGCTGCGGTAGCATAGGTAACAACGTAGGCAGCAACAGTGGGAAATAGACAGAACCGCGACAGAAATTGCAACTGCCGTGACAGAGGACGCTGCCCCCTTAGAGGATACTGCTTGACTGATAGGGTTATATATAGATGCACTATTACTAGCCACAATAGCGTTAAACATTATATAGGGGCCACCTCCGGCCCGTTCAAAATTAGGTTTCGAACACATCTCCACTCTTTCACAGATAGAAAACTAAGGCACTCCACTTCGCTCGCGGACTACATCACATCACTAAAGGACTTAAACATCAGCTTCTCCACGCACTGGGAGATTGTCGGCAGGGCTGCACCGTACAACTTCAAGAAGAAATGCGATCTTTGCCTCATGGAGCTCTACCACATCATAACTGCACCCCACGAGCTCATCAACAGCAGAGCTGAAACAGCGATAAGTTGTACACATCGCTTAAAAATATCCTTCTTCAGATGGGTTAAGGATGAAGAGTGAAACAATACACTGGATCTCCCTGCAACAAGTCTTAACACCCCGGCGAGCAGGCGCTGCAAAATAACACCCAGGAAACAATCCTTGCATACCAGACCCAGCCTCAGACAAACGGATGCGGCAAAAAAAAAAAAAAATATTGTCCGGGAAAGACTGCCCTAACACCGGCCAGACCTTGACCTCCCTTGACCTGCTGCAAAATCAAAACAAGATATTTTTGCGAGCAATGAACCTTGATGTGGATTTAACCCCCAAAACTCTTTCCGAGCAATATAAGGAACACTTGTGATTATTTATGCCCTTGAGAAGCCCAAAACGTACGTAGGTGCTGGGCAAAACGTACGTAGGTGCTGTTTTAAATAAACATGTTTTAACGGTCTATTCTCCGATTTTTTACTTTCCCACGTATATATATGTATATATGAATATGTATATATATATATATATATATATATGTATATATATATATATATATGTATATATATATATATATATATATATATATATATATATATATATATATATATATATAAGTTGGAATAGAATGAAACGAAATTTCATTTCTCACTCTTCTCACTATTGAGTACTTTGGTGCCTAATGGTCCACCTGGTTCCTTACCACATTTCCTTCGTTTTATATATATATATATATATATATATATATATATAGTAATAATAATAATAATATGTATATATATATACCTAAATACATAGTAAAACCTACTACAGCCAGTAGGCATCTCTAACAAAATACACCCCCGTCCCACCACCCACACCCCATCCACACCACCCCCTCCTATGTAAAGTTATGTTGGTGCCACAACATCCAGGCCGAAACAAATGAGATTGTGTAGGTGTCACGACAAAAAAACACACAGTCCACGCTGTAATGTGGCCGTGTAGGCAACACGGTAAAAACCTCCCAGTCCCACACTGTAAATGTGGTTGGTGTTAGGAAGGGCATCCAACTGTAGAAAACCTGCCAGACAGTCCTATGCGAGCAAGACAATCACTCTTGCCTCAAGTGGGAATATCCCCGTCCAAACCCATGCAAGCGTGGAACACGGACGTTAAACGTTGATGATGATGATATATATATATACATATATATATATGGAGGCACATGGCTTAGTGGTTAGAGCATTGGCCTGGCAATCGAAAGGTTGTGAGTTCAATTCTCAGACCGGGTGATGTGTTGTTTCCTTGAGCAAGACACTTTATTTCACATTGCTCCAGTTTACTCAGCTGTAGAAATGAGATGATAGGGACTGGGGACCATATCATTCCACTGCAAAGTGGTCGTGGAGGTGCCACAGCAAAAAAGCACCCAGCACTCACTGTAAATGAAGTTGGTGTTAGGAAGGGCATCCAGCTGTAGAAATCAAGCCAGAATCAGTTCCCGTCCCACCCTTGCAAGCAGGGAAAAAGCGGATGTAAAACGAAATGAAATGAAATGATGATATATATATATATATATATATATATATATATTAGGATTGGTGCTCAGAAATAGTGTTGTATACATGAATGTATGTATAGTATATTTGTCAATATACCGTATGTTTAATTAAAAACATTTAGAAGACCATACGCTATCAGTTTTAAAGTAGTGATTATGTCACTTACTTCTTTTCGGTGAAAGAAGGGAGAGAAGCTGACAGTCTGTTTCACTCTGGTTGGCGTTCATCAAAGCCACGTACTCCCCTGCTTCTGCCGAAAATTATAGAAGCTGGATTCTTATAGAATTCCAGTAATAATCAGGAGCTGATTATACAGAATGATTGCTTGTCCTTTCAAAACTTTCAAAACTATTGGTATAGGTCTGACAAACCTATGTTTTATGTGGCTGTTTCAAGGACTGGAATTTCAAAATATCTCTACATTTTAGCCAATCAAAGAAAGACAAGAAATGTTTGCCCCGAAGTTCTTCATTAGGAAAGTATGAAATATATTTTCATGTATTTATTATGTTAAAAAATAAATAACTAAACTTTGAATTTCTAATTTGAAAATAATGCTTTACACAAAAATGAAATGATCAAGTTTTGAATTGATATTTTGAAAAAAATTATTTACAAGAAACAAAATAAGAATAAGATTTAATAATGTAATTTTGATTTGATATATTACAAAAAATAATGTTTTCCAATTTTTCATGCATTACATTTTACATTGAGTAATATTGAAATGCAGAATTTTTCTCCATAAATTATATCACTGATTTAAAATCAATCATCATTTTCTTACAAAAAAAATGTGAAATGCAGCATGGCGCGGGTAATTCGGCTAGTGTGTGTATATGTATATATATATATATATATATATATATAAGCACAGGCATAACTGTGTAGTTAAGGAATTTGCCAGCCTTTGGGACTGCATTATTCTCATTTAGATTACTCTGAAGTCTCAGTAGGACACTGTAGGTGCCGTTCTAAATTTCCTTCTTCATAGCCCATTTCTTTAATTGAAAGACTTTGAATCACTGTATTGTTTTGAATCTTACCTATTTCTTAATATTATCAACCAGCTACCATGTGGACTGCTTTGTTAGAACTTTGCAGTTGACATCAGGAAAGTATTGCCTGCCTGATAGAAATTTCAGAACAAATAACTACTGCATTCCATCATCTGCTTTGAGGATATCTTTGTCCTTTCTCCTATGGGGACCCTAAAAAGTGTCATAGGTACTGTCATTTCTCAATAAATTAATCTACCAACTCCTTAATTATGCTGCAAAACCTGCTCCTAAAATTTGTTTGCAAATTAATTTTTGTTTTTACACATCAAACTCTTCTACCATAAAATGCCTATACAAAGAAAATAATTTTATTTAATTAAATATTTTTTTTTTATTATCTAGTTGTGCAGGAAGTGTGTTGCAGAGAACATTGGTTGAATGATGTGGAATTATATGTTCAACCATTCTGGAAACAACCTGTGAAAAATACCAACCCTGCAACAAATATGCATGAAATTCTTTTACCTAGTAAATTCCACACCCTTTTCTTCAAACAACATAAAGACATTGTTAAAGAACAACTGACACATTTGGCTAAGGTGATTTGGAAACATTGTCGGTTAAATACGTTAGTTTTAGAATACAACAAAGAAAATTCTGAGAAAATCCATCAATATTTGCAAGATTTATTAAGCTCCATCACTGTTGAAGTTGTTGATATTGCAGCCTCTATTTTCAACAACATAGTTGAATCGTTTAAGAAGAAACTAGATATGAAATGTATTTACTTTGACCATGAAAATTTCCAAGCCAATATTATAGGATTTAATAAAAGCTGTGTCATTGAGAAGAAGAATTATCTTTTGAGCTTTCTTAGAACTATACATGAGGATAAATTGAACATTCATGAAAAACATATTTTGTTAGGTCTTGATTATTTTGCTGAGCTGGAAAGAGAATTTAAAGGATTAATAATCAAAGTTTATTTGGATAAACTTGTTTATGAAGGTTACAGTCTTCAAATAAATGAATGTAGACAAAAGGTGTCAGAAGCTGTTAAATCAATAGAAAGTTCTAAAGTGTCTTTACCATTGAATACTGCAATGATTATCAATAAAAAACCCGTGACGCAATATCTTATTGAAAAACTGAAAATTAAAATGTGTGTGGCCTCATGGGACATACATGATGATGATTCAATCACAATTTATGCAAGTGGAAAGAAAGATCTTTTAACTTTGGAAAAAATTATTAAAGAAACTTTTGTTTCTCATAGCTTAGATTTCATAGAGAAAATTAAAGGTACTTCAAATTATGAATTATGGTTAAAATTCCTTGAAAATCTGAACGTAGAGTACCTAGATTTGTATTTTATCGAGAAAGATGTTTTGGCATTTGTGGCTATTGACAAAATAGCTAATGATATAAAAAACAAAATTGATAACTTTATAAAATCTTTAACATATGAATCTTGCATATCAATAAATCAAAACCACTTTTTATATCTAAAGCAGTTCAATGAAAAAGATATCAACGAATTTTGTGAGAAATCTAAAATCAAGATCATATTATTCAAAGATAATCAATTACATTTAGAAGGAACAGAAAATGAAATTAAAAAAGTGGAAAATTATCTGGAATATTTAAGAAAGAATATTAGCTGGAGGGAAGAAGTATTTGAAATGTTTGGTTTTGAGGAATTTCTGAAGAGTGAAGAAGGAAGCAATTTTTTAAATGAAATGCAGTTAAATACTAAGAGCATAATATCATTAGATCTAATTTTAAAAGATGAAACAGATGCAGTAGCAAGTTTTAAATACAAGAATTGTACAATCAATTTAATTGAGGATGATATCACAACCTTGAACACTGATGCCATTGTTAATGCTGCCAATGGTAGATTGGAACATATTGGAGGACTTGCTGCAGATATTGTGAAGAAAGGTTAGTGTTAATATTTTATAATTAACCCTTTTAATACCAACCTGCCCCAAACTACTTCTGGTCCTATACATCCATTTTAAAGAGTTCCTATTTAAATTAATATCTTTCAGCATAATTTTATATAAAATCTATGTTAAGTTACTATCTTAGTAATTGTTTCTACTTTAGGCACAAGGCCAGCAATTACCCAGTACATTACTGGTACTTTATTTTATCGACCCCGTAAGGATGAAAGGCAAAGTTAAACTCGACGGGATTTGAACTCAGACCGTAAAGGGACGTAACTATGCTGGAAAGCATGGCGTCCGACTCTCTACCGATACTGCCAATCCACTATCTTAGTAATGAAATAATTTTAGTAAATCCCTCAAAATTTTTAATTAATTGACATATAAGATTCCCATTTAAATAAAACTTTATGGAGAAAGGGTGGTGTGGGCGAAAATGGAAGGATGGAGTAGGGGTGCCGGTGGGGTGTAATTGGGTTCAGAGGTGCCTACTGACTAGAGGTTTAAGTTTGTACATCAGGGAAGGCAGGTCTTCAGTATTACTGCATAGTGCCAAAGATCTTGATCTAGTGACATTGTCACTTACACAGAGGTGCAAGTGTGCAAGGTCAGTTTTTATCACCTCGTCCCATGTTTTTCTGGGTCTACCTACTCCTTAGCTTCCATCAATTTTGATCGCCCTGCACTTTTTTATACAGCTGTCATCTTCCATACGCATCACATGACCAAACCAACGTAATCTCCTCTCAAGTAAACTGCATCTGATCCCTCTTATTCCTAATTTCTTACTTAGAACACCCTCCTCCACTGCTGAGTTTGTTACCCAGGTAACGGAAAGTGCCTACTATTTCTATAGAACCAGTGGACCCTTGCTACTTACTGCACCTGAGTTTTGGCCACATATAAAATATACATTCCCACTACATCTTTTATGTGCCCATAGTTTGCATTTGGGGCATAGAATGGAATTTCTACCTATTCCTTTCTTACACACTGAGAATGCCCATTTCCCAGAGGGCACCTGTGCTCTATTTTCCTTTCTAAATACTAGAACTTAGTTATCTTAAGACCTTTTGATTCTAGGACATGCTTCCATGTTTGGAATTTCTTCTCTAGTTCAACCATAGATTCAGCTATGAGAGTTGGAACATCTGCATATAGAAGTTCCCATGGGCAGCCAGTCTTAAACTTTTCTGTTATAGCCTGCAGGACAATAATAAACAGTAGGGGGCTAAGGACGGAGCCTTGGGGAACACCTACTTCTACGCTAAACTCTTCCCTATATTCATTGGTAATTCTAACCTTGCTGACTGTTCCTCTATACATGGCTTGTATAGTTCTCACAAGCCACTCATCTACTCCTAGTTTTCTAAGAGCCCACAAGTTACTGGAGCGGGGGACTCTGTCAAAGACTTTCTCCAAGTCAACAAAAGCTAAGTAGTGGGGTTTACATTTAGCTAGGTACTTCTGTAGTTGCCGTACAAGGAAGAGAGCATCCATAGTACTTTTACCTGGCACAAACCCAAACTGCATTTCATCCTGATCAATTCAGTCTCCAATCAGTTGCGCAATAACTCTTTCTTTGACCTTTATGACCTGGTCAACTAACTTAATGCCTCTATAGTTTTCTCTATCTAGAGCCTCTCCTTTGCCCTTGTAGCAGTTAACGATGATGCTACTATACCAGTCATTTGGTATGACCCCATTCTGTATTACTTGGTTTACTATCCGGGTGACCATAGTATGTCCCACCATTCCAGATGCTTTCAACATTTCAGCAACTATCTCCGAAGGCCCAGTTGCCTTGCATGTCTTCATATCTTTGATTACCTTACTTATTATACTACCATTAACTTGCACAGCTGGTCCCTCTATTGGATCAATTTGGGGCAGACTATCTTTTTCCCATTCATTCTCTTCATTTAGTAGTCTCTCGTAGTGACACTTCCAAGCTACCTTCTTATCAGTGTAAGTGAGGGCAAGTACACTATCATCATTACGGACACACTTCTCCCCGAAAATATCACAATTTTCCTTGACTCATTGTCTTGCAATCCTGAACACCTCACGTTTATGGTCTTCGCGTTGTAGAACATGCTTGAACTTTCTATCCTCTGCTTCCCTTCTTGCAAAGTAGACTTATCGCCTAGCTTCTCTCCTAACCACCTGATAGTGTTCTCTACTTCCCCACATCCCACCATTCTTTCCAAGCTTGCCTTTTGGCCTTGATGGTCTCCTCCACTTTACTGTTCCACCATGTTACTCTTCTGCCTAAAGGTTTGCTCCAGCCACAGATTTTTCTCTGTCGCCTTCAGCAGATTAACTTTCAGGAATACTCACTCTTTCTCTATATTGTACATCTCTAATTGCTCTTCCTTACTGTCAAAAGTATCAAGTAATATGCTTTTAAATTTGTTACTGGCTGTGGGGTCCTTCAACTTCCATATTCTTCTCCTCAAGGTAGACTTCTGTCATCGATCGAGTACGTCTAGTCCCGACTATGAGGCCACTAACTATTAGGCTATGTTGGGAGGTGCATTCTTCATGAAGGAGGGACTTAGTGTTTACGATAGACACATTGTCTCATCTTCTAGGAAGGATAAAATCTATCTGGCTGGCGTGTTCCCCTGATCTATAGCTGATCACGTGATTGTCTTGATTTTTAAATTTGTGTTACAGATAGTTAAATTATTCTGTCATTCACTCTATGGCAATTACCTTATCTACCCAGTTTTCTGCTAATTCCTACTCCACCCAGCCCATTGTCACATCCTATCTAGAAAAGTTTAAAGCATCGTTGTTTGCCCACAACGAATCTAGCAGACCCACCCCTCCACCTGGTCTCTTGAACACAACAAACATCAACTTCCTTACATTCAAACATCTCTACAACCTCATTTGAGTGACCTTTAAATATGCCTTCATTCATGTTACCAACTCTGAAGTTTTGGAGTTCGCTGGGAGAGAGGAAGGGATGAGATGGGGGCACAGTGAGGGGTGTGGGAGACGGAATTGTGTTGGTTTTGGTCTTCCATGTCTGAAATAAAGAGGAGTGTTTGCATGCTCGTCCAGAGATGGAAGGTGAATTTATCTTTGTCATTGTGAGTGCTCAGACTCTCCATCTCTGAAGTCCATTTATCATACCGAACAACAATCAGGTTTAAGGAGTATTTTAAAGCTTTGCGATCGAGATTTTATGTTAGAAACCTTACTATAAACCACTGGGTTTTGATTGGACCAAATAACTATGGTGGTGAATGAGGGTGGGTGGGAGGAAAATGGGTAACTTTTGGAGATCTGTTTCAAATGTGTGAGAGATAAAAAGATAATAACAATAAGTATGGACAAAACGAAATTCCGAGAGAGAAAAGTTAATGCTAGAACAATCTATACAAACAAAAATGACCAAGTATACTTAGTAAGTATACTTTTCAAATGTGTCTTTTTTTTTCAAAATCGACCAGCACTTAGATAAGCCATAAGACTGGTTTTATCATCCCTTAGCTTAATAGTAAAAACAGTCAGCCAGAATTCAATAGATACGAGTTTGTTTCTTCATAGTAGCTGCTGGACACGTTTTGAAACTAATTAAGAATTTAGAATGATTTAGTAATATAAATAACTTTCTCATTATTAAGTTGATGTTTGGAACAACTTTACAAAGGTACATAAAATTCTGATGGAAGCTCCAATTAACCCTTTTGATATGAACTTTCCCCAGGTTCTCTGATATAAAACTATTTATTTTAAAGTATATTTAGCTTCCATCATAATTTTATGCAAGAACCTATCAAAGAACATCGGATTTATATGTGGTTGATGCACAGGTAAATAAGTAGCAAGAGCTCACAAGATACTAGCTCCTTTAAATGTCCAGTGGACTCCATAGAAGTAGTGGATAGTTTCTGATAACTGGGTGATTAAATTACAGTAGCCACCACTGTTCACAAAAGTGTTTTCTCTCAAAAGCTTGCATACTCCAATGGATGTGTAATAGTAATATACATGAACGGCAAAATGTAAATGAACTGAGTGAGAAACTAGGCATAAAAGGGATTGGATCCAGTGTGCAGGAGAGAAGATTGCAGTGGTATGGACATGTGATGGTCTGAAGGATGACAGCTGTATAAAAAAGTGGGGGCACTCAAAGTTAATGGAATCTATGGAGTAGGAAGACCTATGAAAGCTTGGGATGAGGTGATAAAAACTAACCTCATACAATTGCACTTCTTTAAGACAATGAGACAGGATCATGATCTCTGGCATGATGCAATACTACAGAAGACCTACCTTCCCATGTGCAAGGGACGAAGCAATGTCTAGTGGTCTTTAGTATGCACGTCTCCCGCCCTCCCCTTCCATAATCCTACCACATCTTAATCATTCCACTACTTACCACCTCATAGACATTAATATCTATTCGTTTTAAAGTGTTATATTTATCTAAAAATCCAGCACGCCCGAATCATGAAACATCTGCATGCATGTGCAAAATCTGAAGAAAATCAACTGGATACTCTTTAAGCGTACTAAATCTTAGACAATGATTTTTCTTCCATTTGGAGAAAATCGGTTAGGTACTTTTCGAGTTTTATAGATTTGCACCCAGTCATCCGGACAGACATCATCAGTTATGTCTATTGCACCTGCATGCATACTGTACAGAGTAAAGTCTGCAATGCTTGAGTAAGACATGTCATGCAACCACACAGCATGTTGGCCTTCCCCAGAGGAGACCATAGCCCCTTTGTAAATCTACCAAATCTGATATAGACCAAACTGTTATATCGAATGCCGTACGCTTCGAAGTTACTATTGGGGTCACCGCGGAATTAGCACAACTGCTGTTTGACGTACTTGCGCAGGGCATTCATACTGACTGTTGCTTTGGGTCTGTGTACCGGGTTCCCAAAGTCCTTGTATTTATAATAATGCTATAGTTAGAAGGATGTGTATATGAGGTTGATTTATGCTCAGCCATGTGATGATCGTCTCCCAGGTAGCTTTTGTCCACAGCAATGCGAGGGGACTAACTAATGTGTGCTGCAAATTTCGAGGAAATCAGCTGGATTATCTTTAAGTTACACCTCAAAAAAGCCTAAAAATGCCTAAAAAATGGAGGTTTTCACCTAGGACAGAAAAAGTTTAAAATTTTTTTAGCCCATTGCACTTCAAGAAATATAAGTAACGATGTATAAAGTTAGAAAAAAATTGGTCGGTTACTTCTCGAGTTTTAGAGATTTACACAGACAGACATCCTCTGTTTTATATATATAGAGAGTACATAATAAACAAGACACTATAATTATTCCATTTCTGAAGGTTTCCAGAAACTAGATGATTCTTACAGAAACGTCCAGCTCATTTGTCAGATAAAATAATAGAATAATTATATTGTGTTGTTTATTATGTAATTAAATAGGTTTGTACAATATGTAGAGCACTCTTCTTTCTTTTATCTTTTCTACGGAAATACTTCACACACATATAATATACCATTAATATTATAGTTATAATATTAATGGTATATTCATTTACTAGTTGATCTATAGCTCGATGTAGTAGGCTTCATGTGGAGCTAGAGCTGTTATACATTAAAATTTAAATGACATCAAAGATTTAAAGCATATTTATATATATCATCATCATCATCATCATCATCATCGTTTAACGTCCATCTTCCACGCTTGCATGGGTTTGGACGGGAGTTTTCCCACCTGAGGCAAGATTGGTTGTCCTGTTCGTATAGGACTGTTTGGCGGGTTTTCTACGGCTGGATGCCCTTCCTAACACCAACCACGTTTGCAGTGTGGACTGGGAGGTTTTTACCATGTTACCTACCTGGCCACATTACAGCGTGGACTGTGTGTTTCTTTTGTCTTGACACCTTCACGACCTCATTTGTTTCGGACTGGATGTTGTGGTACCAACATAACTTCACATTTAAGGAGGTGGTGTGGATGGGGTGGGGGTAGTGGGACGGGGTGTATTTCGTTAGAGGTGACTGTAGGTTTTGCTTTGTACTTAGGCAAGGCGGGTCTCCTGTATAACTGTGTAGCGCCAAAGCTCTCGGTCCAGTGACATTGTCTTGGAGAGCTGTGAGGTCGGAATTTATCAAGTCGTCCCAGGTTTTTCTGGGTCTCCCTACTCCATGGCTACCGTCTATTTTTATCGCCCTGCACTTTTTTATACAGCTGTCATCTTTCATGCGCATCACGTGACCATAACAACGTAGTCTTCTCTCGAGTAAACAACATCTGATCCCTCTTATTCCTAATTTCTCCCTTAGTTCGTTTATGCTTTGCCGTTCACGTATATTACTATTACACATCCAGCGGAGCATCCAAGCTTCGTTTCTCTCTAGTCTGCGTATATCCTCTTCACACAATGCCCAGGTCTCACTGCCATGTAACATTGCTGTTCGTATGCAGGCATCATACAGCCTGCCTTTCATTTTTAGAGAGAACCCTTTAACGGCCAATAGTGGTATAAGCTCTCTGAACTTTTTCCATCCCGTTCTGACTCTAGCTACTGTACTTTCAGAGCACCCTCCCCCACTGCTGATTTTGTCACCCAGGTAACGGAAGCTGTCCACTATTTCTATAGAACCATCTGTGCAATTGAATGAGTTAGTATTCTGTGGGCACTTGCTGCTACTTATTGCACCAGAGCTCCGGCCACATATAAAATCTATATTCTTAGTTAGCTTACCTGTGATCCCACTACATCTTTTATGCACCCATACTTTACATTTGGGACATAAAATGGAGTTTTTGCCTACTCCTTTCCTACACACTGAGCATGGCCATTTCCCAGATGGGACCGGTGCCTTATTTTCCTTCCTACAAACTAGAACTTTAGTCTTAGACAAGTTAACTTTAAGGCCTTTTGATTCTAGGCCATGCTTCCATGTTTGGAATTTCTTCTCTAGTTCAGCCATTGATTCAGCTATGAGCTTTAGATCATCTACATATAGGAGTTCCCATGGGCAACCGGTCTTGAACTCCTCTGTTATAGCCTGAGGGGCAATAATAAATAGTAGGGGGCGAAGGACGGAGCCCTGATGAACACCAACTTTTACGCTAAACTCTTCACTATATTCGTTGTTAATTCTAACCTTGCTGACTGTTTCTTTATACATGGCTTGTATAGCTCTCACAAGCCATTCATCAACACCTAGTTTTCTAAGGGCCCACCAGATAATCGAGCGGGGTACTCTGTCAAAGGCTTTCTCCAAGTCAACAAAAGCTAAGTATAGGGGTTTACCTTTAGCTAGGTACTTCTCCTGTAGTTGTCGTACAATGAAAAGAGCGTCTGTTGTACTTTTACCTGACACAAACCCGAACTGCATTTCGTCTAGATCAATTCGCTCTCTGATTAGTTGCGCTAGTACTTTTTCTGTGACCTTCATGACCTGGTCAATTAATTTAATGCCTCTATAGTTTCCCCCATCTAGGGCATCACCTTTACTCTTGTAGCAGTTAATGATGATGCTGCTGCGCCAGTCCTTTGGAACGACCCCATTCTGTATGACTTGGTTTACTATCCAGGTGACCATAGTGTGTCCCACCGTTCCAGATGCTTTCAGCATTTCGGCAACTATTTCCGAAGGCCCGGCCGCCTTGCCCGTCTTCATATCTTTGATTGCCTTACTTATTATACTACCTTCAATTTGCACTGCTGGTCCCTCTAGTGGGTCGATGTGGGGGAGACTGTCTTTCTCCCAATTATTCTCCTCATTTAGTAGCCTTTCGTAGTGACACTTCCAAGCTACCTTCTTATCAGCGTCAGTGATGGCAAGAACACCATCATCATTATGGACACACTTCTCCCCGACAATATCAGTTTTCCTTGACACATTGCCTACCAATCCTGAACACCTCACGTTTTTGGTCCTCGCGTTGTAGAACATGCTTGAACTTTCTTTCCTCAGCTTCCCTTCTTGCGAAGTACACTTGTCTCCTAGCTTCCCTCCTGGCCACTTGATAGTCTTCTCTACTTCCCCCATCCCGCCATACTTTCCAGGCCTGCTTTTTGGCCTTGATTGACCTCTCCACCTTACTCTCCTCCTGCCTATAGGTCTGCTCCAGCCACAGGTTTCATCTGTCGCCTTCAGCAGATTAGCTTTCAGGAATTCCCACTGTTCCTCTATATTGTACGAGTCTAATTGCTCTTCCTTACTATCAAAAGCGTCAAGTAATATGCTTTTAAATTTATTACTGGCTGTGGGGTCCTTTAACTTCCATATTTTTCTCCTGAGGATAGTCCTCTTCTGTTGTCGAGTACGTCTCGTCCTGACTATGAGGTCGCTAATTATGAATCTATGTTGAGAGGTGCATTCTTCATGGGGGAGGGATTTAGTGTTTACAACAGACACTCTGTCACGTCTTCTGGAAAGGATATAATCTACCTGGCTTGTGTGTTCCCCCGATCTATAGGTGATATATATATATATATATATCACATAAGAAATGGAGAATCAGTGATGCTGCGAATAAGATTTATTAGATATATTACAATCGTTTCTCTGGTTCCAGTTCGAGGCACGATCGATGCAATGATCAAACCTGACTCTGAAATCGCAGGATTCTCGGACATGTCTCGATTCTACGAAGCAGAGTTTCCATTTTGTAGCACCACTGATTCTCCGTTTCTTATGTGATATTATCCTCTGCTCTGTAAGAGCATTGAGTGCTCAAATGGCATACCGCTTATGGACGCTTTAAGCATCCCACACCAATTATCATCATCATCATCATTTTACATCCACTTTTCACTGCTTGCAAGGGTGGGACGGGAACTGATTCTTGCTTGATTTCTACAGCTGGATGCCCTTCCTAACATCAACCTCATCTACAGTGAGTGCTGGGTGCTTTTTTGCCGTGGCACCTCCACAACCACTTTGCAGTGGAATGATAGGGACCCCAGTCCCTATCATCTCATTTCTACAGGTGAGTAAACTGGAGCAATGTGAAATAAAGTGTCTTGCTCAAGGAAACAACACATCACCCGGTCTGAGAATTTAACTCAACCTTTCGGTTGCAAGCCCAATGCTCTAACCACAAACCCATGTGTCTCCATATATATCTTTATATATATGATGATGATGATGATCCATTAGAAGGGGCATGCACTGAAGAAACCAAGTCAAAATCAGTTCTCTATGAGTAAGACATGGTCACCGGACCTGGCATTGTTCACAACAGGACAACTTGTGTAACCCATGCTAATGTGGAAAAATGGATGTTAAATGGTGATGATGATGATGTTGATAATAATGATGATAATCATAATTACAGAACAAAGCTTGTCAAATAGAATGGACACGGCTTCGATTGTTTCTTCACTCATCCAATAATTTAATTAAGTCCATGTAGATAGATAGATAGATATGTTATAAATAGATAGATAGATAGATAGATATGTTATAAATAGATATGTTTCTTTATTAGCCAGAGGGGCACAAAAGAAGGAGACAATTACAAAGGGGGGTGTTTACATACAATAAAAATGTGTAAAATGTTATCACTATTGTAAATTAAAAATTAATCGATTTTCCCCAATAGGGGGAGACATTACATATGGGTAACATATACCCCCGAAAAAATGTGCAACCCTCATCTCAAGGAGTACGAAGAGTTTGTACCTCTTTCCTCTCTTCCTCCTTTTCCTCAACCTACAGGCTGATATAGAGAGAGGGCCCATTCACTCGGGCCATTCTCGCCACTTTCACCCACCTTTCATAAAACTTGCTGGGGTACAGCACCTCTCTCTCCATCCTGCTTCTTCTTCCAAAGTGGTATTTGAAAAAAAGAATCAGTTGGCCAGAGAGAAAGGTGTCTGACCTCAGCCCTTTTAACCTCGTCCACCATACAACCTCTTTCGCCATAGCTATCACACAAAGGAAAACCTCCTCTCCTTCGTTTTTGAAGGAGGGTGGCGGTTTGATCATGACAATGGACTTGGAGGTCAACTGGACTGGTCCCACCCGCGACAATAGTCGTTCTACATAGCCCCACAGGTCGGTAACGCCCGGGCAGTGTACAAATGCGTGCGCGATGGTTTCCTCGCGCACGCATCTCGGACAGATCTTTTTCGAACGCTCCCTGCTCGGGCGCCCGTGTCTGTAGAGCTTGTCTCGAACTGGTAGAGCTCCTCGGTAGCACTACCAGGCCAGGGACTTTTGGAAGTTGTCCATCGGTCCCAGGCGGAAGGTTCTACCGAACAGACTGGCCAGTTCGTCTTCCTCTACGCCCAGAGCTTCTCCGAGCGTGTCATCGCTCTTGCTGCGGACCAACCCTCTATAGAATGACGAATGGAGTTTCCACTGATCGCCGGGTCCGCCTGCCTAAGGGCTGTGAGCGCCTGAGCACATTCGATGTGCCAGTCGCCCATTTTCCTCGATCTTTGCTTGACCCAGGACTGCAGCTCGGTCAGCGAGACGAGTCGTGGGAATGCTCGTCTCATGAACGGGGACCACACCGGTTGTCCAGTGAGGAATACGTGGAGGTGCCGCAGCCTGAGCGCGTGTTTGAGCATCGTCAGCCACGGCATCCCCAGCCCTCCGTTTGAAAGGGTGTTGGCAGCAGATGGATCTTCTTACCAAAGGAGCCCGCTTCTTCCAAAGGAATTGGAAGAGCGTGCGCGTTTTGGCTGGACAAGGCACGGCGGTCAAATGGTAGTAGATGACGGACGCTATAAAAGTGTTCGCCACCTCCGCTCGACCTTTCAAGGATAGTTTGCACTCGGCCCACTTCTGGTTGAGTGCAAACACCTTGGCCGTCACCTCGTTCCAGTTCTTCTCCACCTGGAGGTCCGGACCAAACCAGACCCCAAGCAGCTTTACCGGCCCTTCCGTCCAGCGTCCGACGACGCCATCGGAAGGCATCGGTTTGCCTCCACGATCCGAGTTGCAAACCGATGGACATGTCCCGGTTCAGCTTCGCTCCTGTGAACCTTTTGTATTCCTTCAGTAAGATGCCAACTTCCTCAATTTGCGAGGTGTTCGACACCATTACTGTTACGTCGTCGGCGTAGGCCGATGCCGCTTTCTGCAGTCCCGGTTCCAGAGGGATGCCCTGCAATAGCTCCAACTTCCGCAGTAGTGGCTCGAGAATCAGTACGTACAGAATGGATCGCGTGATATGGAACGGCTCTGAGAGGTAGCCGTTCACTTTGACCCTTGAACAGATGTTGCTGTTGTGCATTGCAGCAATCCAGCCCCTGAACACGGGTCCAAAGCCTGCCGCCTCGAACACTACATCCAGGTAACGATGGTGAACCCTATCGAAAGCCTTAGACTGATCCAAGTTGATCAGGGCCCCACTGGGTTTACACCCTACCCTCTCTATGATGTATCGCATGAGGTGGAGGTTGTTGTGTATGGACCTGGTCGGGATTGCGCATGTCTGCGCTTCTCCCACCAGGTTTTCAACGACAAGTGCCAGCCTCTTTGCCAACACCTTGGCCAAAAGCTGTAACTCTGTGTTTAGCAGAGTTATGAACGGAAGTTGCCTATGTCGAGACCTGGAGATTTGCGTTTGTCGCATTGGCTCAGCATATCCCCTATCTCAGCGGCTGAAATCGACTTTTTGCAGAACTTCACCTCGCTGTCCGAGAGTCGCGGTACGCCGTTGAGATATGGACCAAAATCCATAGCCCCTCCCGGTGCGCTGCCCTCACCGAACAGCTGAGCAAAGTGCCGCTGAAAGGCCGCGCACATCTGCTTCGGCTCACGTATCACGCGTCCGTCTTGGTCCTTCAGAGACCGAATTGTTGACTTGTTGCCACTTTTTGCCTCCGTCACCCGGGCCCAGCTAACAGCTTTGGCTCCCTCGTTACCCAGAGCACGAATTTTGCTTCTGACAATGCAGCCCTCATGCTTTGTGTGGAAGAACTGGTCCAAGGCCGTTCTCGTTGCTAGCACGCTGGCTACGTTTCCACTTCTAATTGCCTCTTCTACTTTATCTATCAGTTCCTTCTCGGTACTATTTCTATTTAACGTTAATTCTTTACTAAAAACTAGCGAGTCTAATCTAACTGCCCTCTTGAGAGAGTACCACCATCTGTTGTTGACAATGGCCCCTGTCAAGTGCTGTTTAACTAAAGTGCTAATTCGCCTATTGTAGGCTTTGCATGTCGGTAATGACACGTTCAGCTTCCAGTAGCCGGGTCCTTGTCTATGGGTTCTATCAAGGTTGACCATGCAGGTCACTAGTTTGGGATCTGAATAGGCAACCATGAACATTTGTGGACAGCTTAACATGTCCCTATCTTTATTTCTAACTAGAACCCTATCTAGGTACGATCTAGATGTTCCGCTGCGATTAGTCCACGTCCACAGTGGCACAGTCGGAAAATCTAGTCGATATCTATCGGCCAGGTCAAATCGGCCGATTAACTGTTTGAGGCTGTTACACTCCCCTTTATCGGGACATGCTCCCACATAGTCCCAACATGCATCTAGGATTCCATTCCAGTCCCCCACTAAAAGCAAGGAGTGGGACGTTCCCAGAAAAGTCCCTAGACGTTTGAAGAAGTCTGGCCATGGTGTCCCGGATGGAGTTTATATAGCCACCAGCCTGAAGGCTCCACCTTCACTACCGTCAACGTCTAGGACCACCAGTCGACCCTCCAGGTCCAGATGTATCGTCTGTGTTACGAGGTCCAGGTGTTTCCGCAGCAAAACGGCAAACCCACCCCCACCTCCCGGCTGACAGAGAGATGCGTAGATCTCAAAGTCGTCGAAGATGGGGGCCAGCTGTCACCCGCTGTGGATCCTGGACTCACAAATGGCTACTACATCCATACTGTGCAACCTGAGGTCATTTAAGAGTTTACCCTGTTTCCAGGTCATCCCCAGGCCGCGTACATTCACACATCCAACTCTTTTATTGGCCATGTTGATGCTGAAAAGTTAAAAGAAGAGGAAAAGAAATCACTCACCTCTTCGTCTCCTGGGGACCAGGCTGCACAATGTCCATGGGCGTGTTGGAGGGGTTGTTTGGTAGAGTTCCTGGCGAGGTGGGGACGGAGATATTTGGTGGGGAGGGGGTGTCTGGTAGGGTGGGGGTGGGGAAATGTTTCAAGAGGACGCGGTTCGTTGGTTTAAAACACATATTCCCCACGTCCTCAGCAAAGTTTTCCTTTAAGGACTTATAGGTGTCCGTAAGAACCCTAATCATCCTTAAATTAGGTTTGTCTTTACATTTGGTAAAATATTTCCCTTCGGTTTCCACGGAAGGGTTTTTGGAGATGACCTCCATCAAGATTTCATTGTCAGTGTTTATGTATGTATAATATTTTTGTTGTGTTGTGTTAGTTTTTGTCTGTTGTTCTTGTGTGTGTTTTCGTTTTGTTGTGGGTATTTGTGTTTGGAGTGTTGTCATTGTTTTGTTTTCGGGAGGGGGGATTTTTGTTTGTAATATTTGTGTTGTTTGTGTTGGTGGTTGTGTGTTTATTGCCTTTTTGTTTGTGTTATATCTTTTTTTCTTTTTTTTGGAGCAGAGTGGTTCTCCCTCATCACCACTGAATGATGACGAGGGGGCCTCGTCCGTTGTCGTGTCTGTGTTATTTGGAAGGGGTATGTTTTGGGGAGCTGTTGTGTTTGTGGGTGTTTTTGCAGTGGTTTTAGGTGGAGTGGGGTTGGGTGGGACTGTGCTTGCAGTTTGGTTTGTTGTTCTTGTTTTGGTCATGTTTGTGTGTTGTTGTTGTTGTTGCGATGGTGGTTGTGTTGTTGTTTTGGGTGTTGGCAGTAGTGCCTCTTGTTTTTTCGTAGTTAGCTGAGGACAGTAAACCTTCAGGTGACCACTGCTTAAACAGTGGTAACATGAAGGCCGCCTACTCTCAACAGAAATATTTATGTGTGAAATCCCATCCAGAGGCACACGTTGGGGGTATTTTAGCTATCCGTTCTGGCCTCATTTGGACCAGAACTTCCAGGCTTGTACCATTGAATGTGCCTCTGGAGGACTTTCCCACTGAAATAATGGTGTCTTCAATAGATAGATAGATAGATATGTTATAAATAGATAGATAGATACGTTATAAATAGATAGAGAGATAGATATGTATTACAAATTATCAAAGCATCGGGCAATTTTGAAAATATGAGAATCTGAAACACAGAAAAATAAGCAGAACAACAGTCAATCACTATAAATAAGAACTTAGAAAATCGAATAAAATATTCTTAGAGTTGGCAAAAAGTTGCCAGCAGCTACTATGAAGAAACGAACTCTGTATCTTTTGAATTACAGCTGAGTGCTTTTACTATTAAGCTAAGGGATGAGAAAATAAGTCTTATAATTTATAAGTGCTGAGTGATTTTGAAAATGTGTGAATCCTAAAAGCAGAATAACTGTAACAATAGTTGATTGCTATGAATATATGGAAATATGTTGATTCCAATAGTATGAAAAATAAAACAGTTAGGTTGTGAAAATGATGTGTAAATGGCTTTCAGCATTCAACAGGCACGTGCACCCTTGACATAATTCTAAGGGAGGTTTAGTTAGACAAAGCTGGCCCTTTGAATTATAAGTACTTCTTATTTTTGCCATTCAAATGGAATGGAGCAATGTGAAATGAAGCATTACTGATTCAAATGATTGTGAGCTGACCACCTTATCCACTATACCACACACTTTTACACTTTGAAGTACTTAATACATTAAGTAAAAAAAGGTACATAATTTATTTTGTATAGAAATGATATCTACAGGGCTAGCACTGTTTTATTTGTTTGAATGATGATTTCAACTGAATGAAACAGTGCCAGTCCTGTAGAAGTCATTTCTATCAAAAATGAATTTATATATATACATAAACAGCCAAGTTCACACTATATGCAAATGAGCATTTCCAACTGATGTTTTCTATTTGCTATATGCAGTATGCATTGAATGTGTGCCATTGTTAAAAGATTAACAAATCTTGAAACAGCACTGTCTGACATTCTCAAAAACATACTGGCAACTTTGTGATATATTCACAGAGGAAAATAGAAAAAATATAATCTTTTTGTTAAGAAAACATATTTTTCTTTGACAGCAAAGCTACCCAAATGTTTATTGTAGATAAAGGTATAATGTATATTTATATGTGTTTTCATATACATTTCCATTATACTTAAAAGCTGTCTTAGTGCTACAGTCAATTAAATGTACTGTATATACTCGAATATAATCCAAGGAATATGTAACCAAAAAATCGATGGTAAAATGGGGGCATCAGCTTATATTCGGGGTCAATATTTTGACGATTTTCACCAACTTCCAATCTTACATAAATAAGGTGCTAAAATATCTGAAATGTTTTTCTACATTTCCTCTATTGTCAGGAGTTTTATTTATAGATTGTCTTAAGAACATTCCCACAAAATTTCATCATTTGAACTTGGGTGGTGGATTGGCAGTATCGGTAGAGTGTCAACACCATGCTTTGCATCATAGAGTTATGGCCCTTTACGTTCTGAGTTCAAATCCTGTCGAGGTTAGCTTTGCTTGTCATCATTACAGGGTCGATAAAATAAAGTACCAGTAATGCACTGGGGTTGATTTAATCGACCCCCCCCCCATAAAAAATTGCCTGCCTTGTGCCTAAAGTAGAAACAATTATTTGAGCTTTTTAATACATAAATATCACCTACACATACATGCACATGTGTACATAAACACTGACTGTTTTTCTCTATAACTTATGTAAATATACCTTTTCTTTCAATCTTGTTTGGTTTTATCTTCATCAGTTTCTCTCCTGTCTCTTTCGTCCTTTCTTTTCCTCCCTCTGTCTCTCCTCTCTGTCTTGCTTACTGTAAAAAATCTACCTGAAGCTTTAATACTTGTAGAACATAACATTTTTTTCCAAGAGTTTCACAATACGCATTTCATTTGATGTGTATATTAAATAAATTTCTGTTACATTCAGGAGATTGTGCTATTGTCTTCTTAGAAAAAAAAAGTAAAATACTCCCAGTATGTCAGTGGCCAGAGAAGTAAAAAAAAAATTCGAAAAACTTGAAACTTTATAAAATTACTGGATTTGTGAAACAAAAACTATACTCTAAATGACACTTATAACATTTAAATATCAAAATATTAAAACTTTCTAAATATTTTCTCCACTCATGAGAATTTGAAAACAGCACCATAATATCTTGATTAGCTGCCTCAGCTTATAAACGAGGTTTGGATTTTTGTCCATTTCTCATACATAAAATAGTGTGGGGAGGTCATCTTATATTTGAGTATATATGTTATATATATTTTGTGTAAAAATATTACTAAAGCAAACTATTTGCAGGTGGACAAGTAATTCAGTATGAGTCTGATAAGATCATGCAGGCAAGACGCAGCGAAGTGCCAACTGGTCATGTTGTTTCTACAAGCGCTGGCAAACTCAAATGTAAAACTATCATCCATGCAATTGGACCTGTTTGGTATGGTGGCCATAAAAGGGAATTGTTTTTTCTTGAGAGTGTTGTTAAAAATTGTCTGAAATTTCTGGATGAACATTCTTATACATCAATTGCAATTCCAGCTATCAGTACAGGTGAGAGTTCAGCATTTTTAATATTATTCTGTTTAAAATATTACAGAGGAGTGATGGGAATAGAACCAGTGATAAATGAGATGGTTGGGTTATGTTTTGAGGATGGATAAAAGTGTTTTGGTGATAGGAGTGATGGAAATAGTCAGTGATGAATGTTGTGAAGAAAAATGGGATGGCTGGATTGTGTGTTGAGGAAGGATGAAAGTGAGAGGAATAGAACCAATGATAAGTATTGTGAAGAGACATGGAATAAGATGTTAGGATCGTGTTTTGAGATGTTTATTTTAAAGAGTGTGTATTTATCTAAAAACTTCCATTATAATTCTATAAAAACCTTTAAGTTTTGTTTCAAACACCAGCTTAATAATGAAAAAGTTATATCACTAAATCTCTCCAAATTCATAATCATTAATATTTTCAAAATGATTTAAAAATCATAAGTAGTGTGTTTCATTAAAAATATGGTAGTAAAAGGATTAAAGTGTTTATATTTATCTAAAAACCTTCCATTATAATTTTATGTAAGGATCTTGGTATAGTTGTTCCAAACTTCAGCTTAATAACGAGAAAGTTAGTTATATTATTTAATCCATCCAAATTCTTGATTATTTAAAAAGTTATTTGAAAATCCTAGGCAGTGTCTTTCATTAGCAATATTATAACAAATTGTTTAAAAATACATGGATATACTAGATAAATCCAATAGGGTTGTCATGCTTAGAATAACAGTCAAATAGTATCAAGACAACACACAGACACCTGTGTTCCACCAAATGTAGATGAAATCTAAAAGTGATGATTCTACATGAAAAAGATTTTAACTATTTTGTTACCATATTTCTAATGAAAGCTAATAAAAGGTGAGGCAGACATGTCAAGAATTGCTGAGCTCTTTGGAGTGAGAACTAGCAGACATGGCTCTGGTTTGAAAGAAGGCTCTTGACAGGGCTTACGATTGTGATGGGTAGATATCTGATCACTCAATGTTCTATAGGAGAAACCCACTCACTCCTCACTTGCACATAACTCACCACTCACATCTCACTCATCACCCACTCCTCACTCATTCCTCACTTGTACATAACTCACCACTCACATGTCATTAGCTGGTATCTGGAAGATAAGTGGTTCAATTCCTCACAGCAATCGTTGGCAAATTCTTTTTCCATCTTTTAAGAGTCTTCACCATATTTTATAAGCTATGTTTATAGCATTTCTGTGCTTGAGCACTTTCTTTATACTTATATATATATATATATATATATATATATATATATATATATATATATATATATATATATATATTTATTTATTTATTTATATATTCTCAGTGCTTCAAAAGCCGAAAATTTGACTTTGTACGTTGTTTTTAATAGAAATATTTTTTTTTTAAATTAAAAAATTTTTTCTTTCCCCAGGAATTTTTGGAATCCCCATTGAAGATGGAACCAAATGTATAGTGAAGACTATTAAGTTTTATTTTGATAATGTCAATTCTAATATAAATCACATCTGTTTGATTGATTTGAGGAAAGAGGTTATGAGACATTTTAAGCTTCATCTTGAAAGATTGTTTGGAATTGCTGTAAAAGGTAGGATTTGCTATTTATTCTTTTATTATTTTACTGATTTCAGACATTATATTGTAACCATGTTAAGGCTCTGCCTTTTAGGAATTTAGTTGGTCATATCAGACCCCCCCACACCTTCCCAAGTTCTTAGTTTTTCAAGTCTGGTACTTATTTTATTGATCACATTTTTATTTTTTTTAGTTTACCTGATAAGTTACAGGATATGAACACAGACACAAATGCAGGCACAGATATTCAGACACATACAATACACACACACAAATATATGAAGGGTTTCTGCAGTTTCCATCTCACAAATTCTACTCATAAGGAACTGGTCAACCCTATAGTAGCAGACACTTGCCCAAGGTGCTGTGCAATAGAACTGAACCAAAAAGCACTTAGTCACGTCTACATTTATTTATTAAAATATTTTAATAACTTACTCTATTTTCCAAGTAAAAAGGTTTACTCTTTTGCACCCAATAAATGTTATGTCTTAAATCTACCTATATCTTATTCACATCTAAAAACGGCCCCCTTTCAGTCATAACTACCCGTGGGTTTACACTTGGGAAGTTAAAAAGTCTGTATCTGATTCACTTCTGTGTATTCTGTGTTCAAATCCCACCTCATTCTGCTAAAGGATGCTACTGGCAGACAGTATCATCAGAGTTTAATATCAAAATCTATATGTATCCTGTATACAACAATTTCCACTAAGGAACAAGACCACCAATTTTTATTTTTATTTTTTTTTATTCCTGAAATTCATTCTAATCCTTGACTGATACTTTATTTTATTGACTGGAGAAGGATGAAAAGCAAAGTTGGCCCCAAGGGATTTGAACTCAGAATATAAAAAGAGCCAGAGAAAATACCACAAAATATTTTGGCTGATGCTCTAACGATTCTGCCAGTCTACTACTGTCTTTATGAATATAGTAATAATGAAGATGGTTGTGGTTGTGATGGTGATGGTATTGTGTTGCACCACCATTGGTTCTGATGAGAGAGTTCCAGTTGTTCAATCAATGAAACAGCTTGTTCTTGAAATACAATGGGCTGAGCATTCCACAAGTACATGCACACTTAACAGTTCTCAGGAAGATTTAGCATGATAGTGGGTGATATGGTCCTTTGAATTACAGATACAACTCAATTTTTCCAGCTAAGTGGACTGGAAAAATGTGAAATAAAATGTCTTGCTCAAGGACACATAGCACCACTGGAAATCAAACTCATGAGCTTATGATTGTGAATAAAACAACTTAACCATTAAGCCATGCACCTTCACTGGCGATGGCGATAATATTAAAATAATATTTATGTACACTATACACCAGCTATGTAATATACAGGGGGCAGCAGAAATATCTTCCATAATTTACAGGATCAACCATTAAAATGTGGCAGGTATTTTTGCCACAGCTTGTATTAGTAAAGCTGTATATTGGACAGGTATGGATAGTTTAGTACATTTTAATACCTAATTAATACCATTATTGATATTTCTCTTGTAAAATAATTCCCCCAAAACATAACTATTTACATTTCTCCTTAATTCATGAAAAAACTGAATCAATTACAGGTAATAGA
This sequence comes from Eledone cirrhosa, assembly GCA_964016885.1. Classification (NCBI taxonomy): domain Eukaryota; kingdom Metazoa; phylum Mollusca; class Cephalopoda; order Octopoda; family Eledonidae; genus Eledone; species Eledone cirrhosa. Next base: position 290,289,397 of record OZ024742.1, read on the forward strand.
TATAAGGGAAATATTTGTAATTTATTGCAGGTAATAGAGGTAGATGAATGTATTTGTAATTATACAGTAATTGTAAGTAATAGATAAAGGTGAAAATATTTGTAAATAATCAGTAATTATTGGTAACATATTTCAATGAACCTCATTAAATGTATGATTAAACCTCTACCTGTCATGACCAATTTCTATTTTTTTTGTGCATAGTTTATATAGGAAAACATTATCCAATGTGTCATATCTTGTTAAAGACATTAACCCTTTAGTATTTCCGTTACTCTGTATTTACTATTGTATTTTCACAGTAAAGGCTTTACCTCACATAATTATCTCACATAAAATCGAATCTATGAGATTTTGATTTTATTTATTTTGAGAACAATACCTTAACATTGGTATAAGTGGCTAGTTATGGCTGGTTTAAACAGAAAGGGATGAGTGAATTCTGGCTAGATATGACCAGTTTAAATGCTGAAGGGTTAAAGTGTGATTTGTGGGAGATTCTGCAGCTGTTTCTTGGAGATGAATCAACAAGCATGTGGAATGGCCCTTTGTTGGTTTTGACAATGAGTATTCCAGGTATTTGATCACTAGGCTAGCATGCAGGTGGTTGAGCATTTCATTGATATGTTTACCTTTAACATAATTCTTGGGAAGATTCAATGTGACACAATATGTAATATGGCTGGCCATCCCATAAGTTTCCAAACAGTTTCTGTCTACTTAATTTCCCTCGCCTGGCTTGGCCCAAGGCTATGGTAAATGATACTTGCTCAAGATGTCATGCAGTGAGATTTATCCTGAGACCTAATGATTTCAAATCAAACTATTTAACCATATGGTCATGCTGTATCAACATGCAACCATATAATGGCTCTGTCATTGGCCTTGTAATATATTTTATTAGCCATTCTTACCATATGATACTGTTTAGAAACTGATAAAATTACCAGTCTTTGTTTGACCATAGAGTCATAACTAACAAGTTTATGGGACAAACACCTGCTGATGACTATGTGTGAGTCCTATTTGCTTATGTAGTTACTGTGGATGTGCCGTTATATATAACCACATGTACAGTTGGTGTGTATTAAAAACTACTATGGACCAGGTAAACATATTTATTTTTTTCCCTGGGTATTTGTTAATGACTCCTGCAGGAGGTTCACGTGTCTATGCTATTTGTTCGTGTTCCTTTCTAATTTGAATAATGAATTGCCACTCAAAAACAATGAATTTATTTCCTGTATGATTTAGTATTGATATTTGTCTGTCTATCTCTATTGATCTGTCTATCTATCTTGATCTGTCTGTCTGTCCACCTATTGGTCGATTAATAGATAGATAGATGCATAGATATATTTCTTTATTTACCACAAGGGCGCACAAGAAAAGGGGACAATACAAAGACACATGCCAGGGATTTTACATACAGTTGTGTAAAAAAAAACAAAAAAAAAAACAAACAATTATAACAATCGAAATCCCCAATAGGGGGGAGACGCCACAAATTGGTTGTTTAATACCCCGTCGATAGAACAACCCTCAACTTCAGGAGCGTGTTGTGCAAGTGCTCCTTTCTTCCTTTTGCTCTCTTCTTTAACCTACAGGCTTATAAACAGAGAAGGCCCAATCACTCGAGCCATGTTCCATTTATTCACCCACCTTTCAGTAAATTTACTCGGGTGCAGTGCCTCTCTCTCCACTCTGATTCTTCTTCTAAAGTGATACTTAAAGAAGGGAATCAATTGTTGTCCGGAGAGAAAGGCATCTGTCCTCGGTCCTCTCAATCTCATCCACCATATAACTTCTTTCACCATAGCCACTGTACAGAGGAAAACCGCCTCTCTTTCGTTTTTGAAAGAGGCTGGCGGTTTGATCCTTACTATGGACTTGGCAGTCAACTGGATTTGTGCCATACGCAACAGCAGTTGTTTTGCATAGTTCCACAGGTCGCTTACGCCCGGGCAGTGTACAATTGCGTGCAAGACGGTTTCAATGTCCTGCTCGCATCTTGGACACGTCCTCTTGGAAGGATCCCTGCTGGGGTGTCCGTGCCTGTAGATCTTATCTCGAATGGGTAGAGCTCCTCGGTAGCACTGCCAGGCCGGGGACCTCTGGAAGTTGTCCATAGGTCCCGGGCTGAAATTCCTACCGAACAGACAGGTGAGCTTGTCGTCTTCGACGCCTAGATTCTCCACGAGCACGTCGTCGCACTTGTAAAGTACTAACCCTCTATAGAATGTCGAAGTGGAGTCTCCACTGATTGCTGTGCCCGCTTGACAGAGGACTGTGATCGCCTGGGCGCATTCAATGTGCCAGGCGCCGATCTTCTTCGATCTTTGCTTGACCCAGGACTGCAGCTCCGTCAGCGAGACAAGTTGTGGGAAGGCCTGTCTCACAAACGGTGCCCACACCGGTTGGTCGGTGAGGTATACCTGGAGATGCCGTAGCTTCAGCGCATGTTTGCGCATCATTAGCCACGGCATGCCCAGCCCTCCATTGGAAGGGTGTTGACAGCAGACAGATCTCCTCAGCAGTGGAGCCTGCTTCTTCCACAGGAACTGGAAGAGCATACGTTCCATCTTGGTGAGGTATTCACGGGGACAAGGCACGACATTCAAGCGGAAGTAGATGACGGACGCTATGAAAGTGTTCGCCACCTCCGCTCGACCTTTCAAAGACAGTTTGCACACTGCCCACTTCTGGGTGAGCGCAAATACCTTGGCCATGACCTCGTTCCAGTAGATAGATAGATAGATGGATAGACAGATAATGTACACACACGCTCACACACAGATAATGTACACACTCGCACACACACACATACATAATACTATTCTGCCATGTCAGTACCAGCCTTGTAAAATAGTATTTTTGTGTTTATTTTCAGGAGGGACTCCATCAAAGACAGCTGTTCCTGATTCACAACAAAAACATTTGTCTCCTAGCACCAATCTGGTATATTCAAAATATATTGATATCAAAATAATGCTTGATTCAATTTCGAATGTCTCTGTGAGTAAACAATTTTATATCAAATATTTAAATTTACTTATTTTATTTTCAAATAATAAACTATTTATGTTGACTGAAACAGTAAAATGCAACCTCTAAATTTTCTTCATATAACACTGTCAATCTTTTTAACCATTTTTCTACCAAACCAGCTGAAACTAACCCTGGTTGTATGATACAAAACTATTGGTTTTTCAAGCAATTATATTTATCTAAAAACCTTCCACCATATTTTATGCATAAACCTTAATTAAGAAACACCAGTTTAACCCTTTAGCATTCACATTAATTTTCAAATGTCATGCGTATCTATTCACATTATTTTGAGTTAATTATACTCAAGAGGGTTATCAATTTTAGCAGATTTGAAATTTTGTCAGCAGATATTAAAATATTAATAATTTACAATTGTATATTTTTACTGATTTTTGTTTATGGGCAGGTGAAATTAATTAACAGGTGTAAAAGTAATGACTTTATGGATAAACACAAAAATTTAAACTTTATCTGACTTACCTGTTAGATTTGTTACAAAAAATATCCAACAATGACCTAGATGTTGACTTCCAACAATTTTAGCACTTTTCCGAACAGGTGAATTAATTTAAAATGCAGTATAATCAGTGCACGGTTTTAGTCTGTCTCTACGTTTTATGCAAATATTTTCATTGAAAAAATTGTATAAAACCCTTTCACCAGTCAAAATAATATTGGCAATGTACTCTTACACAATGTACTCAGTAGATTTAAAAAGAATGTGCTCAATATTTAAGTTCATTATCAGGTGTGACACAGGTGAATGCAGGTGTTTTTGTATCTAATGTGCTCCAATATATTTTTTAAATATTATTTTCAATATTGTCAGACAATATTCCTATCATGATATTGGCCAAAACAGCCTTTACATAATGGCACTTTGCAAAAGGAACACATAAATGAGGTTTCAATTGGATAACCTTTAGCAGTTTTTCTCTTTTGTAAAGAGTACATTCGGCAAACCTTCCTCCCATCAATTTTCTCCACTTTATGAAAATCAATATTTCTTTGTTCACCTCAGATAATTTTGACTTTCTCCCAGCTTTGTGTTTGCGAGAAGTATATCCTCCACGCAGCTGAGATGTGACATCCACACAAAATTTCACGTGGCAGTAGTCCTTTGGTGGTGGTGGATCCTTGTGGCTTTTAGTGAATACAATAAAAGAATTCACAATGGTTAAATTCACTAAAAACCACAAGATATATCTCCACCATTTCTTCCCAGGGCGTCCAACTGGGTAATATGCGCAATATTGGTCGGATTTGTCAACCCCGCCCATACATTTATTATAGGAGAGGTTGATTAAAGGTTTACTTTCAGCCCCAACTCCTGGTTGTTGGTTAGAAGATAGGAACAAAATTTGCCGTTTGTCTTTGTACAATGTGGCTAACATGTTCCCTTTTTGCACTTGGAGAGTGTCCCCTCTCTTTTTAAATTTGGTGATTTTTATTTCTTGGGGTAGCCCTTTGCGATTCCCCATTATTGTACCGCAGGTGTACGTATTTACGGGGGCAAGATCCTCTGCTAGAAGCACTAAAGAAAAAAAACGGTCAAAATCTATGTGTCTGTGTTGAGAATGGAATGGTTCAGTCAGAGACCACACAACATCATACCCCAATCCATTTTTTCTCTCTCCGTTGTGTTTCTTTCCTGTGTAAACATCAAAGTTTGCACAGTAGCCTGTGTCCGATTCACAGAGTTTCCACACCTTGATGCCCCATTTGGTGGGTTTAGTTGGCATATATTGTCTGAAATGTACTCTTCCCTTATATCCAATCATAGCTTCATCAACACTAAGATTTTTATCAGGTATATATACTGTTTTAAATTTTCAGATAGTATTTTAATTAATGGTTGAACTTTATAAAGAGGGTCATAATTCAATTCATTTCTATCGGGGCATTTGAAGTATCAACCAGATGCAAATACTGGTTTAATTTTAAATACCTTGTTTTTGCCATAATACTTGATATATAAGGGTCACTAAACCTTATATCAGTGCTCCAGTAATTCCATAGTCTTGGAAATTGTTTTATACCAAACATAATATTTATGGTAAAAAACACTTGCATCTCCGCAGCATCTGTCAGTCGCCATAACAGATCGGGTTTTCTTTGATTTGAAATTTGTTGTTGGGCATATCAATTAGTCTCTTTTGCCACAACTTCGAAGAAAGTTTGTGGCAAAAACAAAAAGAAATAATCCAGTGCTTTAGCATCAGGAGGTAATGTGTGTTGTGGACCAGTATTTTCAATAAATTCGGGAACATGTATAGGTGTGGTATTTTTCGACCACGTTGCTGTAATATCTTCAATGGCGTCCTGGAGATCTCCTTTGTTTTCACTTTCAAAACAACAATCATCGTCGGATGAAATTTCAGAAATGTAAACATCTGATTGATTTGAGGATAAATCACAAATATTATCTTTTGTTTCATCGTGTGTAAAACCTTCAAAGTCGGTATCGCTACTTTCACAAGCCATGTTGATACACACAAAAAAATCTGTTCTACTTTCAACGTTAAAAAAACACGTGTTGTTTCAAGTTGTTTCACTATGTTAAGTGTTAATTTTCGCAATAAGGGCCTAATCTCGCAGTAATCTCGAATTGACGAGATTTTGATGACGTATTGTTTATTTTTAGAACAATATTTTAGTGTGAGTATTATTGGCCGTTTTGGGCCGGATTGAACAAATGAAGAGGAAATAATTGCGGCCGGTTTGGCCTGGTTTGAAAACTAAAGGGTTAATAATCTCTTCTTTTTACTCCTTTTGTCCTTAATATCTGCTTTGTGTGTATTGTGGAAGGAGATAACAGTGAATGATATGTTTCTAGGTCATGTGATTAGAAGTTATATCAGACTATTGGTGATGGTCAATGTGACATTCTTGAAGGGATTTCTTCATAGAATCCTTGTATCTTTCTTAATGTAATTACATTAATGACACCAGTCTTCCAATACTCTATATATGAGTCTAATAATACTAACATAATTATTACCTCCTCCTACTCCTTCTCATCATCATCATCATCATCATTTAACATCTATTTTCCCTGCTTAGGTTGGACGGGTTGTCACAGACTAAGTATGTACTTAATTGATGCCATAAACCTTTCAGACAAGCTGGGAAACTAAATCTTGCTTACATACATTCCCGCATTGGGTGTCTTATTTTGGGACAGCAATAAAGAGGTTGCATGTCTTTGACATGACTAATAAATCCTTTTGACCCTTTGTTTAGTAATTTCTTTATTTCAGCTTGATACCCTTTCTTTCACCAACCAGTTCACGGAATATACCGTATGCATTTTATCATGCCACTAATACTACAGAGATTGTAGTGTCATTGACACAACTGACGAGTCCTTTTGACACATAACAACAATATGTAATTATTTTCAGTGTCCAAATTTCTTAGCTGTTACCCTAATTTACTCTTGTAGGTTGATGTTATTGTTAACAGCACCAATAAAGAACTCAATCTTAATTCTGGTGGTATCTCCAAATTTATTTTGCAAACTGCTGGTCCACAGATACAAGAAGAGTGCAATGCAAATTATCCTCAAGGTATTTCTACATCTACAATAGCCGTCACAAAGGGCTATAACCTGAAATGTGAATATGTATTTCATGTTTATTTACCTAGATGGGATAAAGATAAAGCTGATGAAGTAAGTATCAATTAAATACCATATCATCACCATCATCAACGTCTCCACCACCACCACAACCCCCACTACCACCACCATTGTCATTATTGCCATCATTATTTTCCATTCACTTTCTATGTTGGCATAAGTTGGACAGATTGTCAGGGTTTGAGCTTTAAGAATCTCTTCAACAAACATAACACTAGATGACTGGTTACCAAAGTGGGTTCTGCCGAACTCAAGGGTTCCGCAAAGGTGTGTCTGGGATTCCATGAAAATGGTAGAGGAGTATATTTGTATTACAATCATATAACAGTATTAGACTTTGGGGTTCCCCAAATGTTTCTGCACCTAAAAGTGTTCCGCGTTTGAAAAGGTTTGGAAAAGCCTGCACGAGATGAAGAAATTCATTAAATTTAGAGGATTAATGAATGACAGATATTTGAATAGATTGGTAGACCAAGCCATATATGAATATAGACCTGAATACAATGGAACACAAACTTCAGGCACCATAGCTATTAAAAATACACAAACTGGACATAAAGTATACTACTCTCGGATCCAAAATGATAGGGAATAAGCCGGGAAGGTCAGTAACTTTTCTAGGTTGTCTCCATCGATTTTTTAGAAAACCAGTATTAGTTGTTTCGTTTACATATTGAGACACCAAACCATCGTATTCATTCTATAATGTATGGGATTTCTAGTAATGAAATTTTTCTTCTCATGTATAATGTTTTTTAATGTCTAAAGAAAATTAATTGTCGCAGGAATGCTACTTAAAATAAAATTTCACCAGGGATAGAGTAGGATAATTTAATAAGCAGGGGATTGGAAAAAAACTGAAAAATTAATAAGTGGTGGGGGATGATTATTTGAGACACCTGAGAATATATGAATTAAATGTATACAAACTACAAGACAGATGAATATGTAATCATAAATTTGCATCACACCAAACCATAAATTAACAGTTTCAATGTACTAAAATGAATAAACTCATTATTAACAGTATACAAACCTTGAAATGAATAACACGATTTATTCATTTGGTTACAAAAATGAAAGTTATAAACTTCATGAAAACAACTGTTACATTGGCCATTGATGTATAACACATACATGAATGCTCACCATCCATTTACAAGAACGAGAAATAGCAGCACACTACACCAGCCACCATAAGAGTGAGACCAGCCAAGCTTATGGATGTTATCCAACTATCTTGCTTGGGGTCTACCTTGAGTCTCCTGCCGGTTGATTTTGTCTGTAAAATTTGTCCAGCATTTCTTTCCTGAGACATTCTTACCACATGCCCATAGTATTGAAGCTGTGATGTAGTGTCTCTACCTGGCGTGCCTCTCTGATCTCCGACCTACAACTTTATCGAGTACCATTACTCCAAAGACCTTTCAGCAGAACCCTATTTTGGCCACTTGTATTTGCGATCGTATTCTTTCAGTCCTAATGCAAGATTCATGGTCATAGGTAAGGGTTGGCACAGAAATCAAATTGAAGATAGCGATTTTGGTTTTTATACCGGCCTCCCTTTTTCTTATTACTGAATGCTGAAGTGGCGCATTACTGCATCAGCTCCTGCGATGCTTGCACTTAATTTAGCCTCTTGCCTTCCATCACTCATCACAGAAGAAAAACGTGTTTCATTGCTGCAAACATCCCTGTCCCATGAAACTCTTTTCCTTCTAACATAGTTGGTTCTGCAGCTAAACTTTCAAACTTTTTCTCATTGCCAAGACAATGCTTTCTGATTCCTATTCCATGAATAATAAATATTTCCATGGTTGTCATTCTACCAAGCTTTCTTCATTTGATCATCCTATTATTGTTGCTAACCATTTTACATGTCTCTTGCTAACCATTTAAACATCTCTTGCGAACCATTTGACATCTCTTGTTAACCATTTGACATCTCTTGTTAACCATTTGACATATCTTACTAACCACTTGACATATCTCTTGCTAACCATTTGACACATCTCTTGCTAACCATTTGACACATCCCTTGCTAACCACTTGACACATCTCTTGCTAACCATTTGACATATCTCTTGCTAACCACTTGACACATCTCTTGCTAACCATTTGACATATCTCTTGCTAACCATTTGACATATCTCTTGCTAACCACTTGACACATGTCTTGCTTACCATTTGACATATCTCTTGCTAACCATTTGACATATCTCTTGCTAACCATTTTACATATCCCTTGCCAACCATTTGAAATATCTCTTGCTAAGCATTTGACATATCTCTTCCTAACCATTTGACATCTCTTCCTAACCATTTGACATCTCTTGCTAACCATTTGGCATATTTCTTGCTAACCATTTGACATACTTCTAGCTAACCATTTGACATATTTGTTGCTAACCATTTTACATCTCTTGCTAACCATTTGACATATTTCTTACTAACAAATTGACATCTGCTGCTAACCATTTGACATATCTCTTGTTAACCATTTGACGCATGTCCTGATAACCATGTGACGTATCTCTAGCTAACCATTTGACCTATCTCTTGCTAGCCATGTGACCCATTGATATATCTCTTGCTAACCATCTGACACATCTCTTGCTAACCATTTGACATCTTTTGCTAACCATCAGACACATCTTTTGTTAACCATATGACATCTCTTGCTAACCATTTCACATCTCTTGCTAACCATTTCACATCTCTTGCTAACCATTAGACACATCTCTTATTAACCATATGACATCTCTTGCTAACCATTTCACATCTCTTGCTAACCATTTGACCTTTTTTGCTAACCAAGAGACACATCTCTTGCTAACCATTAGACACATCTCTTTCTAACCATTTGACATCTTTTGCTAACCATTAGATACATCTCTTGTTAACCATTAGATACATCTCTTGTTAACCATTTGACATCTCTTTCTAACCATTTGACATCTCTTGTTAACCATTAGACCTCTTTTGCGAATCTTTTGACATCTCTTGCTAAGCATTTGATACATCTCTTGCTAACCATTTGACATCTCTTGCTAACCATTTGAAACATCTCTTGCTAACCATTTGAAACATCTCTTGCTAACCATTAGACACATCTCTTGCTAACCATTAGACACATCTCTTGCTAACGATTTGACATATCTCTTGCTAAACATTTGACACATTTCTTCACTGATTCTCATTCTCCCTCTGTGGTTGTTTTCCTCTTTCCTCAAAAGTCTTTCTTATGGATTTCTCTTCAGTCTTCTTGTTTCCTATGATAGATATAATTTTAAGTGTTTTAAATCTTCTGCTCATTGTTTCCTGATTTCAAAGGCAGCATCTAATTAGGTATAGTTTTTTTCTTCTTTTCTTTTGTAACTGGCAACAAACAAACTGTTTGCTTGACACTTGCGGTATTGCTGGTTACTGCCTTGTTGGGACTTACTGTATTGCTGGTTACTGCCTTGTTGGGACATGCTGTATTGTTTGGACTTGCTGTAGGTTACTTACTGCCTTGTTGAAAGAGACTTACAAAAACATTATTGTAAGATGTCATTGTAAAATATTAAACTTTTTTTTTTTTAGGTATTGCAGTGTTTAGTTAACATAATAATCACTTGTCTAAAAGCTGCTGAGGAAATGGGAGCCAAAAGCATTGCATTCCCTATATTAGGGTCTGGAGAATTGAAGTACCCTCTTGACAAACTACCTTCAACCATGTATGAAGCAGTGAAAACATACTCACATAGAAATACAAGTCATATTGATGTTGTCAACTTTGTTATTTTACCTAAAGATTCAAACATAATAAAGGTTGGTTGATCTATTTTGTTTTCATTGTTTATGTTAACTCTTAATAGAGTAGAAAATATCTAAAATCTGCTTTGTTAATTCAAATATTTCTATCTTTGCTAGTGGACATATTGTGAAAATTTGCAGTTGTAGAAGACTAAATCATTTTTTACTCTTATTATCATGTAATTATTTAGAAGAAAAATATCTAGAAATGGATTTGTTAATTCAAATGTTTATTGGTGGACAGTGTGTTGTTAACATTTTCAGTCTTAAAGACTGTAATTTTTAATGTAATTTAGGCATAGTTATCTATATATATAAAACTGATGTCTGTGTGCCCTCATTTTTGCAAAGTCTATACAAATCCACATTTCTACTCCGATTGACTTGAAACTCGCATTTATATATTCCTTGTGGTGTAAAGATATTAACTGCCGCTTTTTTAAAATCTATTTTCTGTTGTTAAAGGGTGTTAGGCGTCGGTTATCCATCTCCGTCGCGCTCTAATAATATCTGTCTGTATGCCTGGCTGTCTGCATAACGTCATTGCTGACGTATTATCTTCGCTACATTCACACACAGACGCGCGCGCGCACATATATATATATACATATATACTTATATATACATATATACATATATACTTTCTTATATACATATATACTTATATATACATATATACATATATACTTTCTTATATACATATATACATATATATTTTCTTCTCAACTCTCCACCCCACCCTTCGGTTCATTCATCTATATATCTTATAATCCCCCAGAATCAAAAAAAAATTGTATTCATAATTGTCTTTCTGTAATTCTGTCTCACTGTTCTAAAAATCTTCTCCATGTTGTTCTAAATATTCCCGCAACCATTTTGGCCGAATAATTTTGCCAGGATTCATAGAAATGGCCTCTCTCTCTCTCTCGGCCCGCTAAAATCGCCTCTCACCTCTCACTCTCTCACTATCATATACGCCGCTCTCTCACTCCCCCTCACTCCCTGCCAACTAAATATAAATAAGTCTTGTTACGGGGGACAAAACTCAGAATTTGTCAACTATTATGATGGTCGGTCGGTCAGTCTACTTCTAAGAAATGTAACGTACATATCTCATTTTCTTCTCAACTCTCCACTCCACCCTTCGGTTCATTCATCTATATATCTTATAATCCCCCAGAATAAAAAAAAAATCGTATTCATAATTGTCTTTCTATAATTCTGTCTCACTGTTCTAAAGCTAAATAATTTCTATAATTTCTTTAGTCAAACTACGGCGATAGCTTACATTTATAATTTCAAACTGGCTCGCTGTTTCGAAAATATTCTTACTTGATATATATACAGATACATTGTAGGTTGCTTTAACCCGTCTTTTATTATTCAAAAAACTTCTTGCCAATAAACATTAACCCTTTGTGCGCCACTCATCTAACTGTAGACCAACAAATACAAAAAAATGGAGCGTTGACAAGAACGATGGCGAATGAATGTTCGAGATAAGCAGTTTCCTCCCGAGCTGTTAGTTCACGCGGGATTCTCTGCTACACCTTTTCGTAATAATACCGAACAACGTACTGCTGGTCACTCCTTCCTCCAAAAGCCGTACAAAGCATCGCTCTCTCTCTCCCCCTCTCTCTCTCTCTCTCTCACTCTCTCACTCTCTCTCTCTCTCACTCTCTCACTCTCTCTCTCTCTCACTCTCTCTCTCTATATATATATATTACTTCAAAATATTAATAAATATAGACATTCATGTGATCAAATATATTTTATTATACATATTTCAGAGGTACTGAGCTATATCATCAGTACGTCCTCATCAGATAAAATAAATTGATGTCTGACATAACTCAACTGTGCTGATGGTTCAATTCCAGTCTTGGCAGTATTTGGCAGACAGCAATTTATTTTATTTGATGAGGACGTACTGATGATATAGCTCAGTACCTCTGAAATATGTATAATAAAATATATTTGATCACATGAATGTCTATATTTATTAATATTTTGAAGTAATATTAATAACTCCAGAAAACCTTTTTTGTCGAGTGGTTCTAATCTATTGTAAAACTTTATTCATTGATTACTCAATGAACCTTGTTAAACTTTTGGTTTTATATATATATATATATATATATATTTGTTATAAGAACAGATTAAAGAATCACTGCTTTCAACATTAACGGGATTTTCTAAAGCTAAAAAATTTAATCTGTGAACGCAGAAGTAAATATTTCGAGAAACGTTGCAACTGAAGGAAAACAGGAAGACGATATTTTGGTTTGTGAAGACGTTCCCTAACAATAAATGGAAAAAAAGCGAGGATAATATGTCATTATGTGGACTGAGAAGAACAATTTCATGCAAAGACAAGACCAAGTTTATGGTATAAATGGAGTCGTTAGACTAATATTCTATTTAAAATAACCGAATGATTTCCAGCCCCGGAGTTTAAGAATGATGTAAATAAAATTGAAAACGAAAATGACAGAGGTTATTAAAATAGTAAAAGTAAATAGGGAAGATTTAGGCCAGTACATATGTATGCGCCGACGGGCATACACATACATATACATACACACACGCACGAACGCACGTGTGTGTGTAAGACTTATGCATTTCTACAGTATTTTCACCAAACTTAAGACATAAGTTACTTATGTACTCCGGATGGTCATGGGCACTTTTATTTTTCCAGATATTGATTATAGGGCTTCCCGGCAGATAACCCCCTTCAACCGCTTCCTTGGAGTTGACTGAAGCACTGCAGTGCAATGTAACAAAACGTCATAACTTCTGGAGTTCGCAACCGATTTTCACAAAACTTGACACATGGGCTACGTTTGTTCTACAGATGAATGTGAATTGGCACATATTGAGTAGGAGACCCCCTGGGGGCAGGAACCCCCTTTGGGAAAAAGCCGATGATTTTGTAAAAGTATAGTTTTCGAATCAGCACTGAAGTATTGACATAAATGGTATACATAACTGCTATTTAATACCCGAGCAACGCCGGGTACCTCTGCTAGTATTTTATACATTTGAAGAATGCCTTGCAAATGTGGTTTTATGCAGTACATGATGTTAAGAGTTAATGTGATGCAGTCCTACTGTTCTGTTATACTTTTCAAGAACATGTTGCCAATGCAGTTTCCTGAACTGTACGACATGCAAAGTTAATTTGAAAATAAAATTTATCCCTTTGTGCTCCATTATTCTATTTGCAAACATCTAAAATCAAAATGGAAGTAAACATGATTCTATTTATTATTTCTTCTAACAGAAATTTGACGAGTATTTTATATGTCACGTGATGGATACAAGTGGAGCTATTTCAAACACGGAAGAAAGGAATGCATTTATATCAGAGGGTAAAGTATTTGTTACTTAATTCTGAATATTATTATTAAGAGGACTTTAAAGAGTTGTCAAGGGCACAACAGCCACTCTAGTGTTGGTGATATGATAAATGCACCAAGTAAATTCAGTAAAGTGGTTAATGATAAGAGGGGGATCCATCCCTAGAAAACTTGTCAAACAAGGAGCCAGGAGGATTCTTTAGTTGTGTTGAAGACATGACAACCTCCCAAGTACTGGTGTCAAGATAAAATGCACCCGATGCACTCTGAGGGTATAGGAATATATGTAAATGAGAGATAGGCTCTCAGCCCATCTGAGAGGTAAGTAGTTCCAGTTAAATACTAATTTAGTCTGTGACAACCTATCCAAACCTTGTTATCAGGAAAAATGGATGCTAAATGTTGATGATGATAATTAACATGCCATTTGTATTAAACATTACTGTTATTATATATAGCATCATCAGCATCATTTTATGTCTGTTTTTCATGCTGATATGAGTTGGACAGGCTGTTCATTTCACTGTGGAACCAAGGCTATCACTTTACAGAATGGCTGCGTGCATTTTATCATGGGAGTTGCACAAAGTGATCATTGCATTACAATGCCTGTGTGTGAAGTGCAATACTGCGTAGTAGTGAAACATGGACTGTGACTGCAGAGGGCATGTGTAGACTGGAGAGAAATGAAACAAACATGCTCTGTTGGATATGTAGTGTAAGTGCAAGAGAGAGGCAGAGCTAGGTTTAAGAGAAATGTGAGGTAGTGTGCAGGAGAGAAGACTGCATTGGTTTGGACATGTGATGAGCATGGACAATGATCATTGGGTGAAGAAGTGCTAGGAAATGCCTGTGGGAGGAAATAACGGTAGAGATAGACCAAGAAAGACCTGGACAGAGGTTGTGAAAGCTGACTTCAAATCACTGAGATTTACAGAGGTGATGATAAAGGATTGCATTGTGTCGAGATGCCATATTGAGGAGAAACCATCCAACCCATACAAGCGTGGAAAAGCGGATGTAAAATTAATGATTATTATGATGATGATGATGATGATGATGATGATAATATATATAGTTAGAAATAGAAGCTTTCATCGCATTTTAACCAAAGAAAATTATACTTACTACAAATATATAGTTTATAATTTGAATGGAAAGGGATGGGTGATGTATTAGTGTAATGGCAGCACATTGGTTTGGATAACCAAAGATGTAGGTTCAACTCCCGTATATGTCAATACTCATTTTTTCCCATTTAGAGGGTTTTAAACTCCACTATCAGACTAATTTTCTTTAGTCAAAATGCAGTGAAAGCTTCTATTTCTAACTCAATTTCAAACTTCACTCGACGTCTTCAAAACAACTTGCTTGCTTTCATATATATATATATATATATATACACACAAACACACTATAACTGGCATTAATTGTTGTAAGGGAAAAGGTGATGCTCAAGATAGGAACAATAATGGAGGCATAAAACTGATGTATCAAGTTAGGAATGTGACAGGAAGTATTGGCACAACCAATTAGGGAAAGAGTCAAATTTGATGTGATGCATTTTAGTTTTGTGCCAAGAAGGAGTACTACAGATGCTATCTTAGTGAGACAACTGCAAAAGAAGCTACATGTAAGCTGCTATCTTTTGTAGATCTGAAAAATGCCTTTGATTGAGTAACACAGTTTGTTATCTGGTGATGTTTAAGGAAACTGGGAGTAGATGAGTGGCTTGTAAAAGCAGTCCAAGCCATATACAGAGGTGCTGTCAGTAAAGTGGAAGTGGTTAATTCAATGTACAGTTGGGTCTTCATCAAAGCTCATTCCTCTGCCTCCTCCTGTTTGTTATAGTTCTCCAGGCTGTAACAGAGGAGTTTCAGACTGGCTGTCTATGGCAACTTCTATATGCATATGATTTAGTTCTTATTGCTGAATCATAAGAAGAGCCTGAAAAGAAATTCCTGCTGGAGAAACAGAATTTAGAATGAAAAGGGTCTAGATTAAATATAGCAAAGACCAGTCTTAGTAAATAAGAAAGAAGACAAAACTCTGATTCTATGAAGGAAGTGCCTGTGCTTGATGTGTAGAAAAAGAGTAGGTAGGAACTCCGCATGATGTACACAATGTAAAACATGGATACAGTGGGATACCTGACAGGTGTAGTTTGTAGTTAGTGCAACATTGAAATAAACTTTTTCCTATCTTGGGATGATTCAACAGAGGTACTGGGTAGCTTCTGTTACTTAGGTAACTTAATTAGCTGTGAAGTATAGTGTCTGGAATAAGAACAGGTTGGAAAAAATTTTAGGGGTAAAGGGTTGATTATATGATAGCTGCATGAGAAATGTGATGTTGCTTGGCAGAGAGATATGGGCAATGAATGCAGAGGATATTTGGAGGCTGGAGAGAAATTAAGTGAGGATGCTCTGTTCGGTCTGTATTGTTAATGTGCTTGAACAACAAAGCATAGATGAGCTGAGAATTAGATATAGTACTATTTTACATGTTTTTAATAATATGCCTCAATCTGTTGGACCCTTTCTAAAAACTAACCTTCTCCTAAAGTTACCCATTTCCCCCTCCCAATACCACCATTGCTATTTGGTACAATCATAACTCAGCGGTTTATAGTAAGTTCTCTTACCAATCTCTATAGCAAAACCACCACCTCGGTTATTACTCCTTATGTTTAGACCTGGTTGCCTTTCGGTTTGCTAAATGGACTGCAGAATTTGGAGAGTCTGAACACTCAATGACAATGTCACAGATAAAGATAAATTCACCTTCCACTGCCAGACGAGAATGCAAGGACTCCTCTTTATTTCAGACATGGATGACCAACATAATTCTGTCTCCCACAGCCCTCCCTGCGCTCCCAACCCATCCATTCCACCCACCCAACGAAATCCAAAACTTCAGAGTTGGTACCATGAACGTAGGCACATTGAAAGATCACTGAAATGAGGTTGTAGAGATGCTTGAACATAAGGAAGTTGATGTTTGTTGTGTTCAAGAGACTAGGTGGAAGGGTGGGTCTGCTAGATTCATTGTGGGTAAAAAACGAAGCTATAAACTTTTCTGGGTGGGAAATGATAATGGGCTGGGGGGAGTAGGAATTATGTTAGCTGAAAATGTGTAGATAAAGTAATTGCCGTAAATAGAGTGAATGACAGAATAATTAAAATAAAACTAGTTCTAAATAGAACTACTGTGACAATAATATCCGCTTGTGCACCCCAATCTGGCCTACTTGACGTTATAAAAGACAGGTTCTATGAGTCGCTAATGCTCACTACCTCCCAAATAACCGACACTGACTACTTAATTATTGCTGGTAACCTTAATGGATTATATCCTTACTAGAAGACGTGACAGAGTGTCTGTTGTAAACACTAAGTCCCTCCTCCATGAAGAATGTGCCTCCCAACATAGCCTAGTAGTTAGTGACCTCATAGTCAGGACTAGACGCACTCAATGACAGAGGAGGACTACCTTGAGGAGAAGAATATGGAAGTTAAAGGACCCCACAACCAGTGACAAATTTAAAAGCTTATTACTTGATGCTTTTTGAAAGTAAGGAAGAGCAATTAGAGACGTACAATATAGAGGAACAGTGGGTATTCCTGAAAGTTAACCTGCTTGAAGGCAACAGATGAAATCTGTGGCTAGAGCAGACCTATAGGCAGGAGGAGAGTAACTTGGTGGTGGAACAGGAAGATGGAGGAGACAATCAAGGCCAAAAAGCAGGCTTCGAAAGTATGGTGAGATGGGGCAAATAGAGAACACTATCAAGTGGCCAGGAGAGAAGTTATGGGACAAGTGTACCTAGCAAAAAGGGAAGCAGAGGATAGAAAGTTCAAGCATGTTCTACAACGTGAGGTGTTCAGGATTGTGAGACAATGTGTCAAAGAAAATTGTGATATTGTCGGGAGAAGTGTGTCCGTAATGATGATGGTGTACTTGCCCTCACTTACACTGATAAGAAGATAGCTTGGAAGTGTCACTACGAGAGACTACTAAATGAGGACAATAAATGGGAAAAAGATCCAATAGAGGGACCAGCGGTGCAAGTTAGTGGTTGTATAATAAGTAAGGCAATCAAAGATGTGAAGACGGGGAAGGCGGCTGGGCCTTCGGAGATAGTTGCTGAGATGTTGAAAGCATCTGGAATGATGGGACATACTATGGTCACCTGGATAGTAAACCAAGTAATACAGAATGGGGTCATACCAAAGGACTGGCATAGCAGCAGCATCGTTAACTGCTACAAGGGTAAAGGAGATGCTCTAGATAGGGGAAACTTTAGAGGCATTAAGTTAGTTGACCAGGTCTTGAAGATCACATTAAAGAGTTATAGCACAACTAATCAGAGATCGAATTGATCTAGATGAAATGCAGTTTGGGTTTGTGTCAGGTAAAAGTACCACAGATGCTCTTTTCCTTGTACGACAACTACAGAAGTACCTAGCTAAAAATAATAACCTCTACTTAGCTTTTGTTGACTTGGAGAAAGCCTTTGACAGATTCCCACGCTCTATTATCTGGTGGGCCCTTAGAACACTAGGAGTAGATCAATGCCTTGTGAGAGCTATACAAGCCATGTATAAAGATACAGTCAGCAAGATTAGAATTTACAATGCATATAGTGAAGAATTTAGCGTAAATGTTGGTGTTCATCAAGGCTCTATCTTTATCCCTCTCCTGTTTATTATTGCCCTTCAGGCTATAACAGAGGAGTTTAAGACCGGCGGCCCAATGGAACTTCTATACGCAGATGATCTAACTCTCATAGCTGAATCTATGGCTGAACTAGGGAAGAAATTCCAAACATGGAAGATTGGCCTAGAATCAAAAGGCCTTAAAGTTAACTTGTCTAAGACTAAAGTTCTAGTATATAGAAATGAAAATGGGAAATGGCCATGCTCAGTGTGTAGGAAAGGAGTAGGTAGAAATTCCATTCTATGCCCCAAATGCAAACATTGGGTACATAAAAGATGTAGTGGGATCTCAGGCAAGCTATCTAAGAATGTAGATATTATATGTGGCCGATGCTCAGGTGCAATAAGTAGCAAATGCCCACTGGATACTAGCTCCTTCAACTGCCCAGATGGTTTTATAGAAATAGTTGATACTTTCTGTTACCTGGGTGACAAAATCAGCAGTGGTGGAGGGTGCTCTGAAAGTACAGTAGCCAGAGTTAGAACGGGATGGACAAATTTCAGAGAGCTTATACCGCTGTTGGCCACAAAATGTTTCTCTCTGAAAATGAAAGGCAGATTGTATGATGCTTGTATACGAACAGCAATGTTACATGGCAGTGAGACATGGGCATTGTGTGCAGAGGATCTGCCCAGACTGGAAAGGAACGAAGCATGGATGCTCCATTGGATGTGTAATAGTAATATACACGAACGGCAAAATGAACTAAGTGAGAAATTAGGAATAAGAGGGATCAGATGCTGTTTACTTGAGAGAAGATTACGTTGGTATGGTCACATGATGCGCACGAAAGATGACAGCTGTATAAAAAAGTGAAGGGTGTTCAAAATTAATTGAAGTTATAGAGTAGGTAGACCCAGAAAAACCTGGGACGACATGATAAATTCCGACCTTGCACACTTGTACCTCTGTAAGACAAAGTCACTGGATCTGAAGATCTTTGGTGCCACACAGTAATACAGAAAACCCACCTTCCCTATGTACAAAGTTAACCTACAGTCAGTAGGCCCCTCCAAACCAAACATACACCCCAACTACCACTACTGCATTAAACAATGATGATGATGTGCAAGAAAGGAGATTGTGTTGGTATGGGCATGTGGTTCAAATGGTACAGAAATCCTAGTGTAAGAAAGACTGAGGAAAACCTGGGCAGAAGTTATGAGAGCAACTCTCCAAAGTAAGAACCTCACAGAGAAGATAATTGTTTCTACATTTGGCACAAGGCCAGTAATTATCCCAGTGCATTACTGGTACTTTATTTTATCGACCCCGTAAGGATGAAAGGCAAAGTTAACCTCAGCGAGATTTGAACTCAGAATGGCAAGGGCCGTAACTCTATGCGTCAAAGCATGGCTTCCGACCCTCTACTGATACTGCCAATCCATGCCTCACAGAGAAGATATAGGAACAAAACAAATGAGTTGAGGTTGGGCTGGGGAAGACTGTTTAATCATGGATTAACAGTTGTATAATGATGATGATGATTATATAGGTATGTGAGGGAAAAATGAGTTAGTTTTAGGAAGACACTACAATACAAATGGAACTATGAATATTGAGTTAACTATGCAAGATAAAGAAAAAAGGAAAGTGAGAGATGAAAAAAAAACAGAACAAAAAAAGAAAAAGCAAAGAAAGCATTGCTTATGCATACGCTCAACCCACAAATCAACAACAGAATGGAACTCAGCACATTATTTTACATAAAAGGACACACACACACACACAACAATTTACACAAGAAATTTGCTTTAACTAGATAATACATATGGCCATTGGTGTCATCCTCCTTCTTCTCGTGGATACTACAGCAAATGTCATGCACAACGCTTGAAAGTGGTTTAGAAAATTTAAATTTAAATCTAATTTCAAAGCAAATAGACTGGAACGTTTTGCTCTTAGAGTTCCCAATACTCCGAGGAAGGGAATTTTAAGTCCTGAAATATTAGATTGAAAGGAAAAAAAAAAGATAATAGTAGTAAATACCAAATAACTAACCTTTTCATTGACTTCATTTTACCGTTTATTTTGTATTGTCTTAGCCTTAAACATAACACTTTCTACATTATATACTAGATACAATGCTTCAAGCAAACTACAACATTCTATTACAAAAATTGATGGGATTGAATGTAACCTTAGAAATATTTAATTGTGTTGTATATTTCAGATAAGATATCACTTATCAACATAACAAAGCAAAATGCTAATTAACTTTCTGGATTGAACAGGTCTTTACAGATCAAGTTAGTACTTATGTGGGTCTACTGACATTGCAATAGGACAGGAGTCCATATTCTTTCTTACACATGATCTCACACTCTACTGAGTTCATTTTATCATAGCATAAGCACTAGAGGAGTTGTAATGATTTGACACAACTGAGGAGGCTTTCAAACCCTTGTTTGGCAAGCTTTCCATGGCTGGATGTCCTTCACCAACTACTTTGCAGTGTGTACTGAGTCTATTTATAGTGTAGGTCACTAACACTAGGGAGATTTTGCATGCTGTTGCTGCAACTCAAGGGTCCTCACAACCTTTTGGCATGGTCTCTAAGGCCATGTGCCCTTTATCGCCTACCACGCTTACAGGATGTACTGAGTGCATTTCCATGTTACCAACATTAGAGAGGTTGTCAGTTATTGTCCCAAATGAAGAGCCCTCTCTGTTCTGCAAGGGTGGAGGGAGGTTAGGAGATGGGAGCTAAGCATGAAGTTATGGATGATGTATGGTGGGGTGTGATTTGATAGAATGATGAGTAGTTTGAGGAGTGACATCTAATAGTGTCAGGATGTATAGTGATGTTGAGAATACCTAAACTGTGGTAGTGGTGGCGGTGTGATCACGTGTGTGGGGAGGGGCTGTGTAGTATTGAAGAGCTAAGAAGTGGTAGTGGAGGGGGAATTGGTAGAGAGAAATGCACATGTGTGGAGAAATAGCTACTAGGGTGCAATAGAGAAGGTGCCTAAGGACTTTAGAGGTAGAGGGAGGTATTGCTAAGAAGTGATACTGGGATGGAAATGTGCAGTGATGGGTCAGGTCACATTTATGCTGGTGGCTGAGTCTTCAACAACTTTGTGATGTGTATATATGAAAATAACGCTAAAAGTTCGACCAGCCTGACCTCTTTTGAGAAAGGCCATGTGACAACACAGGCAGACTTACTATAATTAAATGCCTATGCTAACAGACCAAGCCTTGGATACAAGAGAACAAAACCTGCAGAAGACGGGAACTCCAGTTCCATCATGGAAATGCACTCTTGAATTGCATATGCATTATGCAACTAATGGTGTAACTACCAGTGCCCAGAAACCTATCAAAGATTTTAATTTCTATTGATTCTAATTCACTTGAGATGGTTCAGGTTAGTCTTCAACCTATTTGTATTTATTACTGAGGTATAAGTATGGTCACTGCCTTCAGTCGTTTTTCTTGGTGTCACACTTTATTAATTGTTGTGTTTACTTTGGAGGATAATGTTTAACTTCTCGCTCCATTGAGTGCTTTGTGATTGCCTCAAACAACTCGATTAGTACCTACAACAATGTGGCAAACAACTTTGTTAACTTGGATAGGTTTCAGCCAATATTAGCTCAGGCAATGTCTAACTTAATATCATCATCAGCTGAAGCCTTTTAAATCATGCTTCATATATCAGTCTTATATTCGGCACCATGGCTCATTCAAGTAAGGAGTTGATGGTAGAACCATATCCATATGTAGATAGTACATCTGAAATTTTGGGGAGGAATTTGTCCAGAAGGAATATGCGTATATATATATATATGTATATATATATATATATATATATAACAAGGCTGTCATGTTCTGATGTTAGATTGATTGGGGGCTGTTTGGCTTTGATCAATGGTTGCTTAATACAATCTACTTAATAGCATGTACTGGGAGTATTCTACTGTGGCACCAACATTGCCACTGTCTGTCTCTCTCCATTTATCTATCCATCTATCCTTCGATCTGTCAGTCCACCCACCAGTTAGCCGAAAGAAAGATAAGTAGATAGACCGCTAACTAGACTATGGACATACATGCATGCACACACACACACATACATACATAATACTATTATGCTATGTCAATACCAGCCTTGAAAATAGTATTTTTGTATTCATTTTCAGGAAGGACTCCATCAAAGACAACTGTTCCTGATTCACAACAAAAACATTTGTCTCCTAGCACCAATTTGGAATATTCAAAAAATATTGATATTAAAGTAATGCTTGATTCAATTTCTAATATCTCTGTGAGTAAACAAATTTGTATCAAATATTTAAATTTACTTATTCTATTTTCAAATAATAAACTATTTATGTTGACTGAAACAGTAAAATGCAACCTCTAAATTTTCTTCATATAACACTGTCAATCTTTTTAACTGTTTTTCTACCAAACCAGCTGAAACTAGCCCTGGTTGTATGATACAAAACTATTGGTTTTTCAAGCAATTATATTTATCTAAAAACCTTCCACCATATTTTATGCATAACCCTTAATTAAGAAACACCAGTTTAATAATCCCTTCTTTTTACTCCTTTTGTCCTTAATATCTGCTTTGTGTGTATTGTGGAAGGAGATAACAGTGAATGATATGTTTCTAGGTCATGTGATTAGAAGCTATATCAGACTATTGGTGATGGTCAATGTGACATTCTTGAAGGGATTTCTTCATAGAATCCTTGTATCTTTCTTAATGTAATTACATTAATGACACCAGTCTTCCAATACTCTATATATGAGTCTAATAATACTAACATAATTATTACCTCCTCCTACTCCTTCTCATCATCATCATCATCATCATCATTTAACATCTATTTTCCCTGCTTAGGTTGGACGGGTTGGGACAGCAATAAAGAGGTTGCATGTCTTTGACATGACTAATAAATCCTCTTGACCCTTTGTTTAATAATTTCTTTCTTTCAGCTTGATACCCTTTCTTTCACCAACCAGTTCACGGAATATACCGTATGCATTTTATCATGCCACTAATACTACAGAGATTGATCTGTCATTGACACAACTGACAAGTCCTTTTGACACATAACAACAATATGTAATTATTTTCAGTGTCCAAATTTCTTAGCTGTTACCCTAATTTACTCTTGTAGGTTGATGTTATTGTTAACAGCACCAATAAAGAACTCAATCTTAATTCTGGTGGTATCTCCAAATTTATTTTGCAAACTGCTGGTCCACAGATACAAGAAGAGTGCAATGCAAATTATCCTCAAGGTATTTCTACATCTACAATAGCCGTCACAAAGGGCTATAACCTGAAATGTGAATATGTATTTCATGTTTGTTTACCTGAATGGCATAAAGATAAATCTGATGAAGTAAGTATCAATTAAATACCATATCATCACCATCATCAACGTCTCCACCACCACCACAACCCCCACCACCACCACCCCCACCACCACCACCATTGACATTATTGCCATCATTATTTTCCATTCATTTGGGCGGTGGATTAGCAGTATCGGTAGAGAGTCGGACGCCATGCTTTCCAGTATAGTTACGTCCCTTTACGGTCTGAGTTCAAATCCCGCCGACGTTAACTTTGTCTTTCATCCTATGGGGTCGATAAAATAAAGTACCAGTAATGTACTGGGTAATTTACTGGTCTTGTGCCAAAAGTAGAAACAGTTATTTTCCATTCACTTTCTATGTTGACATAGGTTGGACAGATTGTCAGGGTTTGAGCTTTAAGAATCTCTTCAACAAACATAACACTAGATGACTGGTTACCAAAGTAAGTTTTCTAGGTTGTCTCCATTGATTTTTTAGAAAACCAGAATTAGTCCTTTAGTTTACATATTGAGACACCAAACCATCGTATTCATTCTATAATGTATGGGATTTCTAGTAATGAATCTTTTCTTGTCATGTATAATGTTTTTTAATGTCTAAAGAAAATTAATTGTCGCAGGAATGCCACCACTTAAAATAAAATTTCACCAGGGATAGATTATGAAAATTTAATAAGCAGGGGATTGGAAAAAATCTGAAAAATTAATAAGTGGTGGGGATTGATTATTTGAGACACCTGAGAATATATGAATTAAATGTATACAAACTACAAGACAGATGAACACGTAATCATAAATTTGCATCACACCAAACCATAAATTAACAGTTTCAATGTACTAAAATGAATAAACTCCTTATTTTAAGTATACAAACCTAAAAATGAATAACACGATTTATTCATTTGGTTACAAAACTGAAAGTTATAAACTTCATGAAAGCAACTGTTACATTGGCCATTAATGTATAACACACACATGAATGCTCACCATGCATTTACAAGGAGAAATAGCAGCACACTACACCACACACCATAAAATAAAGCTGGATAGGAGAACATTAATGAGAATACATCTGTATTATAGAGGATTCTAAACAAAAACAAAAAAACATTTAATCATGGAAGAGATCAGTATACATCATCATCATCATTTAAAGTCTATTTTCCCAGTCAAATGCTAATGAGGCAAACAACATACACATGTCATAAACATGAGACTTATCAGGTAGAAGTCTAATGGTCAAACTTTAAGATTCATGTTCTGGTAAGAAAGCCATAGAATGCTGGAAAAGTAGGAACTGCATAACATTTCATAAAGTATATTTGCCTACTTAAAAGAGGCAGTAAAAGTAAACCAGCAACATTCCTCATAATGAGACTGTATATAATCATCATCATCACTTTACATCTACTTTTCCACGCTGGGACAGATGGGTCCTTTTCAGCACAGCCGCTTTCTACTTGCTCCAATCTTTTATTGTCTCTACTATGAGTTTCAGTGATTTGAAATCAGCTCTTATGACTTCTGCTCCGGTCTTCCTTGGTTTACCTCTACTGTGGCTTCCTTCCACTGGGATTTCTTGGCACTTCTTCACCTAGCAATCATCATCTATTCACATCACATGTCTATACAAGCTCAGTCTTCTCTTCTGACTATAAATGTTTCCTCTTATACTTAGTTTCTATCTCAGTTCATACATGCTTAGTTTCTCATGCATATTAATATTGCACGTCCATGAAAGCATGATTACTTCATTTCTCTCCAGCCTTCACATACCCTCTGCAGTAACTGCTCAAGTTTCACTACCAGGCAAGATTTTCAGATAGCATACAGGCATCATACACCTGACCTTTCATTCATAGAGAGAAACAACTTCTTGTCAACAGGGGTAGTAACTCTCTAAACTTCTTCCATCCTGTTCTTATTCTAGTTACTATGCTCCTTGAACACCCACCTCCTCTGCTAATTTTGTCACCTAGATAGCAGTAGCTATTAACCACCTCTACATATCCTACATAAAATTGAAAAAGGTGTATATCTTTGACACTCTTACTATCAATTTTCCCTGAACATCTATTACATACAAAGTCTTTTTTCTTGTTAGTCTGCCTGTTACCCTGCTACACTTTTTATGTACCAAAGATTTACATTGTGTTCATAGTATAGAATTTCTACCTACTCATTTTCTACATATCAAGCATGGCTATTTTCCTTGTGGGATCAGAACCTTGTCTTATTTTCTACTTATTAACACTTTGGTTCTTGCTACGTTTACTCACAGCTCTTTTGTTTCTAAGTTCTGTTTCCACAGACTAAAATTGTCCTCTAGTTCTTTTGTGGATTCAGCTATAAGAACCAGATCATTGGTATACAGAAATTCCCATGGGCAATCCATTTTAAACTCCTTTGTTATGGCCTGAAGGACAGAAGTTGGCTGAGATCTGAGTTCTGATGTACTCCAACCTGTACTTTAAATTCCTTGCTAAACTTACTTCCTACTCGCACTTTACTAACAGCTCCTCTGTACATCACTTGCTATGCTCTCACAAGCCATTCTTCTACACCTAGTTTCCTTAAGCGCCACCAGATGATAAATTGTGGTACTCTGCCAAAAGCTTTCTTCAGCTCAACAAAAGCTAGATGTAGAGGCTTACTCTTAGCTAAGAACTTCTCTTGTAGTTGTCTCATCTGTAGTACTCCTCCCTGGCACACAATATTGTTGGTTACTGCCTTGTTGGGACTTGCTGTACTGTTGGTTACTGCCTTGTTGGGACTTGCTGTACTGTTGGTTACTGCCTTGTTGGGACTTGCTGTACTGTTGGTTACTGCCTTGTTGGGACTTGCTGTACTGTTGGTTACTGCCTTGTTGGGACTTGCTGTACTGTTGGTTACTGCCTTGTTGGTTACTGCCTTGTTGGTTACTGCCTTGTTGGAACTTGCTGTACTGTTGGTTACTGCCTTGTTGGGACTTGCTGTACTGTTGGTTACTGCCTTGTTGGTTACTGCCTTGTTGGAACTTGCTGTACTGTTGGTTACTGCCTTGTTGGGACTTGCTGTACTGTTGGTTACTGCCTTGTTGGGACTTGCTGTACTGTTGGTTACTGCCTTGTTGGTTACTGCCTTGTTGGTTACTGCCTTGTTGGTTACTGCCTTGTTGGAACTTGCTGTACTGTTGGTTACTGCCTTGTTGGAACTTGCTGTACTGTTGGTTACTGCCTTGTTGGGACTTGCTGTACTGTTGGTTGCCTTGTTGGAACTTGCTGTACTGTTGGTTACTGCCTTGTTGGTTACTGCTGTACTGTTGGTTACTGCCTTGTTGGAACTTGCTGTACTGCTGTTTACTGCCTTGTTGGGACTTGCTGTACTGTTGGTTACTGCCTTGTTGGGACTTGCTGTACTGTTGGTTACTGCCTTGTTGGGACTTGCTGTACTATTGGTTGCCTTGTTGGAACTTGCTGTACTGTTGGTTACTGCCTTGTTGGGACTTGCTGTATTGTTGGTTACTGCCTTGTTGGAACTTGCTGTACTGTTGGTTGCCTTGTTGGAACTTGCTGTACTGTTGGTTACTGCCTTGTTGGAACTTGCTGTACTATTGGTTGCCTTGTTGGAACTTGCTGTATTGTTGGTTACTGCCTTGTTGGAACTTGCTGTATTGTTGGTTACTGCCTTGTTGGGACTTGCTGTACTGTTGGTTGCCTTGTTGGAACTTGCTGTACTGTTGGTTACTGCCTTGTTGGGACTTGCTGTACTGTTGGTTACTGCCTTGTTGGGACTTGCTGTACTGTTGGTTGCCTTGTTGGAACTTGCTGTACTGTTGGTTACTGCCTTGTTGGGACTTGCTGTACTGTTGGTTACTGCCTTGTTGGGACTTGCTGTACTGTTGGTTACTGCCTTGTTGGGACTTGCTGTACTGTTGGTTACTGCCTTGTTGGGACTTGCTGTACTGTTGGTTACTGCCTTGTTGGGACTTGCTGTACTGTTGGTTACTGCCTTGTTGGTTACTGCCTTGTTGGGACTTGCTGTACTGTTGGTTGCCTTGTTGGAACTTGCTGTACTGTTGGTTACTGCCTTGTTGGGACTTGCTGTACTGTTGGTTACTGCCTTGTTGGGACTTGCTGTACTGTTGGTTACTGCCTTGTTGGTTACTACCTTGTTGGGAGTGACTTCCAAAAAACATGTCATAGTAAGATGTTAATTGCCAATTAACTCTAAAGGCCTTGTACTGCATGAAACTACGTTGGACAATTTTGAAATGTACAAAACAGCACTACGAGTGCAGAAAATAAAAAAAAGTATTTTACTACAATACTGCGAATGTTCATAATTATCATCATTATCATCATTGTTTAACGTCCATCTTCTATACTAGCATGGGTAGGACGGGCTGTCCCTTTGTGAGAGATCAGGTTGGAGAACTGATTTGCTGACACAGAACTGATTTTGACTTCATTTCTACGGTTGGATACCCTTCCTAATGCCAACCACATTTACAGTGTGTCCTGGGTGCTTTTTGTTGTGACATCTATACGACCTCTTTATAGTGAGGACAGTGCTTTTGTCGTGACACCTACATGACCACTATATAGCTCTTTCACAATGTATCCAGCAATAAAGATACTATATGTATGTGAATTAACAAACTTGTTTTTAGATATTTTCTGCTAAATCATTACAGGATGGCAAGAGTTAACATAACATCCTGTACCACATGAAAGCACATTAGCAAGACACGCTTGAAAAGCACAAATCTGTGCTATGACCACATCACATTAAAAATTAAAATCTTCACTCTTTGTCACAGCAATCTGTTCACTAATAAAGATACTATAAACAATTGAATTAACAAATTTATTTTTAGATATTTTCTGCTAAATAATTTCAGGATGTTAAAAGTTAATGAATCATAATTTGTTTTTAGATTTTGATGAGCTTAAACAATATAATACTCACTTGTCTACAAACTGCTGAGGAAAGGGGAGCCAAAAGCATTGCATTCCCTATATTAGGGGCAGGAATCTTGAAATACCCTCTTGGTGAACTACCTTCAACCATGTATGATGCCGTGAAAACATACTCACATAGTAATACAAGGCAGATTGATGTTGTCAACTTTGTTATTTTACCTACAGATTCAAACATAATAGAGGTTGGTTGATTTATTTTGTTTTTATTGTATTTTTGATTCTCTTGATATTCTTAATTCTTTTTCTTGTTATAATATGTTGTAACCATAGTTACTATTATTAGATTGCAGTCATGGTTATAGAAATTAGACTATGCCCATGGTTACAGTTATTAAATTGTAGCCATGGTTAGTTATTCAACTAGTTATGTTTACAGTTTTTGAATTGGCCATTGTTACAATCATTAGACTGCTGCCATGCTTGGGCACCACCTTAAACAGATTTAGTACTTATCTATGTTGCTCAAGGGTTGGATGAATCAGTACAGTCTAAAACTAGACCACATTTTGACTAATAAATTCCATGGCTAGATACACTTCTTAATGTCAACCACCTTATAGAGTGTATTGGATGCATTTTATTATGGCACCATCATTTTATATATTTACATATATTTCTTGGTAGAGGTATTCTGATAGAGAATGACTCACATGTGGCAGATAGTGATATGACCACTAGATATGATGGTTAGTTGAGGCATAAGTGGGTTTCTGTTGAATGAATAAGCAACACTGGATCAAACAGTATTAAGCTACTAGGGAAGATGGAATAAAGGGTGACACTGTTAGCTTTCAAATAAACTCTTACAAGTTAGCAATGTACATATGATGAAGCAAGTAAAGTGTGCCTCTAAACAAGTCTAGTCTTTGTGGGTCTGAGAAAATTACCAAATTGGTGACAGGTGCAAATAAGATCACCAAAAAGTGCACCACGCCAAGCTTCTTTCACACACAGCATTTAAAAGCTGAAGCAGAAACTGCTCAGCTGAACAAGTTCTATATTGTTTCAATGTCCTCAGTTTTCTCAGGGAGTTCTCTGAATTTGGATACAATAGTGTCTGCATACCTGGTCCTGACTTTCTTATCCACCAACGCTTCCCACTTTATCTTGTTGGTCACCCTGGACCTGCCAGTTTTGTGGGCTTATTTGGCTTTAGGTAGTCTCAAGCTGTAGATAAATAGATGATGACCAGTTGACAGCTCAGCCCCTCTCTTAACACAAATATCCAGTACTGAACCAAAGAGATCAGAGGCAATAACAAACTCAATTATTGATCTCTGTCCCTGATTCCCCTTATACCATGTAGATTTATGGATGTTTCTGTGCTGGAAGAAGGTGTTTATAATAGAGAGTCCATTGCTAAAACAGAAGTCTAATAAGGCCTCTCCATTCATATATAGGTTGGGATTACCGATCCTTCCAATCATTCCTTTCCATGTCAGGTGGTCTGTGCTAACATGTGCATTGAAGTCTCCCATTAGGATATATGACTCAGTCTTAACTAGATCTTACGCTGCAGTGACTTCATCAAGGAAGGATCTGTATTTGGACTCTTTGTTCAGTGAATAAACTTGCACCACCCACAAAAACCTATCTTTCAGCCTAAGCTTCAAGAGGCAAATCCTCCCACCTAATGATGTCCAGTCTATAACACATTCTGACAGTCGGGGGGCTGTGAGTATCCCCACTGCTGCCTGTGCAGTCATTTCTGGTGTCATATCTGAATAGTGGAGTTTCTATTCTCTATCCAAATCTTCAGTACCAGATCCACGGAACTTGTTGAGGAAACCCAAACTATATATAGCTGGAAGCATCTAAACCCCTCCACTAGTTACCGCTCCTTACCTGTAAGGATTGTGATGCTCCAGGTTCCAATTGTCAAGGTTTGTTAGCTTCCAAACCATCTTTGGTGTCTCGAGATATGCAATTGCTATGCGTCTATCCCATGCCTCCCAGGACAGGCTGTAAGCTCATTACCAGTTTTTACAGCATGAAATAGAGACTGCAATATATTTTTTGAACAGGTCCCTCTACTTAAGGCCCGAATGTGTCCCTTATTAATTCATGTGAAGGATAATATTGCAGTTTTGGTGGTTTTATTCTTGCCAGTCACCAATCTGGTACTTTCTCAGACCCATGAAGACTAGGCTTTTTTAGAGGTGGCATTTTCATAGCTACATCACTGGGTTGTGAAAGATTTCTTGGGAACTAAAGGTAACACCCATTACTTCATCTCCCTTAGTAATTTAACAGGGTAGATGAATGAAGGTCGTTAGTTGACGGTGTGGTAGGGTGATAGTATCCTCGTTGGATTGTCTTGTCGACATAGACATGAGGGAAGGTCCCTCGATCTATTTACCATCTTTGTATTTACAATATTCCTTTCGTCAGGTCGCCAATTCCAGCAGCATGGATTATAGATGTTATTGAGACACGAGTAACATAATAATGATTTCAACAGCAGAAATTAGAGATGAAATGTATGTTTATTTTTGATGTAACACAAACAATGTTTGTTAACTTATATGGTTGAAGTTACACATAAAAAGAGGTTACAAAAGGGAATGTGCCATTGCGCTGGAAAGCTGGCGAGGCTAGGGTGCAAAATCTCACCGTTACATTATGCGTATTGCTGGTTCGAAGTTCCTGGTACAAGAGAGAGATTCTTCAAATCTTCGCGGAGAATTTCTTCCTCAGGGCGCGTAGGCATACATCCTCTTCTACTGGCGCTGATTGGCTGAACTGAGCCAAATCACGCACAGAGAATGTATGTGAGCCCACGGAATGTAGGTCACTACAATACCTCCGAGCAGATTTTTAGCCGAAAATCGTAAACGAAGAAGCTAAGGACCCACAAGGAAGTCGATACAGATTATTGAATCAGCAAGAACAAATGCTGAAAGAGCACATCAGTTTAAAAAAAAAATTGGGCAGAAGGCTGCATGCAAGAAAAATAATGAGGCGCTACGGGCCGTGTTGAGCCGCTGTGTCAAATGACCAGCTGTTTTGTTGTTTATATGTGACCAGTAAAGGTCTAACAAAAACGGATAAAGTCTGACATGGGCGAAGTTGCTGTTCTTGCAGTTAATGGTAAGTGTTGCACCAGTAGCTGTGGACGAAGCTATTATGGTAGTTTACCAGTGCTGGCAAGAAGATGATGGGTAGGCGAGAAAATGTTGGCCTCCCAGATGTATTGCCGAATGTGCTAGGGAGCCAGGAAAAAATGGCTGGTTGCTTTGAAAAGTAAAAAAAGCAAGTTTAATCTGTAGGTGGGTTGCAGTGTAAATTCCATAATTCGAGCGAATTCACAGAAGTGGCCGAAATGCTGACAAGTCCAGTTCTATTTGCTGTTTTCCCAGCGAGTCGGGCAAAAACAGCAAGACGAAGGCCGTCATGGACGATCAGTGTGCAACGAGATGCAAAACTGTTTGAGTTCAGCTGCAATTAGTATTCTCGTGTTGCGGTGCCCGTTTGAATCCAGTGGATTAAGCTCCGTGAGCTGCTAGCATGTGACAGCACCTCAACCAGGTGAAAAGGGACTCGCAGAATATTACGTTTGAAGAACATATACCAAGAACAACATGTTGGTGTGTGACAAAAAAAATGTGTGCATATGCAGGCATGTAAAACAGCAAAGAATGTGAATGAACAAAAACCATGAGCAAGCAAATAGCAAACGAGCACAAAACAAGTAAATGCATTCTACAAAGAAATATGTGAATGTAACAAACTGATAATTCAAAGTCAATCTAAGGGAGCAGAGAAATTGCTCAATAAGTTCAAAGTTTTTCAAAGTCAAATAGTTCACATATCACCAGTGTACAGACTTTCTGACACTAGTTCTATCTGAAAACTGAAAAACAAGTTTGTTAATGCCGTTAGGGGTTAGATGTATGGTGTTTTTGAGAGTTTTCGTGGCCATTTTACCGTCCTCCCACCTTGTGTGACATAAGGTTGTGTTGCTTGTTGTTAAAGCAAAGTCAATGCATCTTCTGTAGAGTAGCAGTCACCAACATGGCAGCCACGTCTGACGCCATAATGGTGAGAAAACTACTGTCTCAATTTCTCGAGTCCCTGTGGTAATGAGACAGAAGGTATGGTGGTTGCGTCGGTAAAGTTACAAGCCGTTTTGAAATTTCCGATGTGTGGTGGTTTGCGTTGGTAAGGCTATGAAGCTGCCACTCACTATTCCCTGTTTTGGTCAGTGGCTAAACAATGCTGTCGTTGTTGTTGTCGAGTGTAGCCATCTTGAAATTTCCTCGTGGCGAAAAGTTTTTGAAATACTGCTAATGTTTCAAAAAAAACTTTGAAAGGAATATATTGTATTTTCGCAAGTTGCGAAAAGGCCGGCAACGCGGCAATAAAAGTTCAACTGTATAAAAAAGAAGGGCTGCGTTAAATTCTTACGTTGGTCATCACTTTAGCAGGGTAGATGAATGAAGGTCGTTAGTTGACAGTGTGGTAGGGTGATAGTATCCTCGTTGGATTGTCTTGTCGACATAGACGTGAGGGAAGGTCCCTCGATCTATTTACCATCTTTGTATTTACAATATTCCTTTCGTCAGGTCGCCAATTCCAGCAGCATGGATTATAGATGTTATTGAGGCACGAGTAACATAATAATGATTTCAACAGCAGAAATTAGAGATGAAATGTATGTTTATTTTTGATGTAGCACAAATAATGT
Organism: Eledone cirrhosa; assembly: GCA_964016885.1. NCBI lineage: Eukaryota > Metazoa > Mollusca > Cephalopoda > Octopoda > Eledonidae > Eledone > Eledone cirrhosa. The sequence continues at coordinate 290,322,957 of OZ024742.1, forward strand.
TAACTTATATGGTTGAAGTTACACATAAAAAGAGGTTACAAAAGGGAATGTGCCAGTGCGCCGGAAAGCCGGCGAGGCTAGGGTGCAAAATCTCACCGTTACATTATGCGTGTTGCTGGTTCGAAGTTCCTGGTACAAGAGAGAGATTCTTCAAATCTTCGCGGAGAATTTCTTCCTCAGGGCGCGTAGGCATACATCCTCTTCTACTGGCGCTGATTGGCTGAACTGAGCCAAATCACGCACAGAGAATGTATGTGAGCCCGCGGAATGTAGGTCACTACAGTAATTTACCACTGTTGGTCCAGGGGTTGTTTACTTGTCCAGCAGGTGTTCACTTATATCATAACTAACTAATATTACTGTTGGCCGTATCGTTATTCCCCACCTATGACCTGTTCTCTAGCAGAACAGCTCTGCCAAAAAGTATAAGAGTAACAAATAAAAACCAAGAGAAATATTAATTTAAAACAATATTCACTAAAACAATATTAACACTAAATCCCTCCCCCATGAAGAATTCACCTCCCAACATAGACTGATAATTAGCGACCTCATAGTCAGGACGAGACGTACTAGACAGCGGAAGAGGACTATCCTCAGGAGAAAAATATGGAAGCTAAAGGACCCCATAGCCAGAAATAAATTTCAAAGCATATTACTTGACGCTTTCGACAGTAAGGAAGAGCAATTAGAGTCGTATAATATAGAGGAACAGTGGGAATTCCTGAGAGCAATCCTGCTGACGGCGGCAGACGAAGTCTGTGGCTGGAGCAGGCCTGTAGGTAGGAGGAGAGTAACATGGTGGTGGAACAGTAAGGTGGAGGAGTCAATTAAGGCCAAAAAGCAGGCTTGGAAAGCATGGCGGGATGGGGGAAGTAGAGAAGACTATCAGGTAGCCAGGAGGGAAGCTAGGAGACAAGTGTACTTCGCAAGAAGGGAAGCAGAGGAAAGAAAGTTCAAGCATGTTCTACAACGTGAGGACCAAAAACGTGAGGTGTTCAGGATTGCCAGGCAATGTGTCAAGGAAAACCGTGATATTGTCGGGGAGAAGTGTGTGCTTAACGATGATGGCATACTTGCCATCACCGACGCTGATAAGAAGGTAGCTTGGAAGTGTCACTACGAAAGGCTTCTAAATAAGGAGAACAAATGGGAGAAAGACAGTCTCCCCCACATCGACCCAATAGAGGGACCAGCAGTGTTAGTCCAGGGTAGTACAATAAGCAAGGCAATCAAAGATATGAAGACGGGTAAGGCGGCTGGTCCTTCGGAAATAGTTGCTGAGATGCTGAAGGCATCTGGTTCGGTGGGACACACCATGGTCACCCGGATAGTTAACCAAGTCGTACAGAATGGGGTTGTTCCGAAGGACTGGCGTAGCAGCATCATCGTTAACTGCTATAAGGGAAAAGGAGATGCCCTAGATAGGAGTAACTATAGAGGCATTAAATTAATCGACCAGGTCATGAAGGTCACGGAAAAAGTAATAGCGCAACTAATCAGAGAGAGAATTGATCTAGATGAAATGCAGTTCGGATTTGTGTCAGGCAAAAGTACCACAGACGCTCTTTTTATTGTACGACAACTACAGGAGAAGTACCTAGCTAAAAGTAAACCCCTATACTTAGCTTTCGTCGACTTGGAGAAAGCCTTCGACAGAGTCCCCCGTTCCATTATCTGGTGGTCTCTTAGAAAACTAGGTGTTGACGAATGGCTTGTGAGAGCTATACAAGCCATGTATAAAGAAACAGTCAGTAAGGTTAGAATTAACAACGAATATAGTGAAGAGTTTAGCGTAAAAGTTGGTGTCCATCAGGGCTCTGTTCTTAGCCCCCTACTATTTATTATTGCCCTTCAGGCTATAACAGAGGAGTTCAAGACCGGCTGCCCATGGGAACTCCTATACGCAGATGATCTAACGCTCATAGCTGAATCAATGACCGAACTAGAGAAGAAATTCCAAACATGGAAGCACGGCCTAGAATCAAAAGGCCTTAAAATTAACCTGGCTAAGACAAAAGTTCTAGTTTGTAGGAAAGAAAATATGGCGGCAGTCCCATCTGGGAAATGGCCATGCTCAGTGTGTAGGAAAGGCGTAGGTAGAAACTCCATTTTATGTCCCAAATGCAAAGTATGGGTGCATAAAAGATGTAGTGGGATCACAGGTAAGCTAACTAAGAACATAGATTTTACATGTGGCCGGTGCTCTGGTGCAATAAGTAGCAGCAAGTGCCCACAAAATACTAGCTCCTTCAACTGCGCAGAGGGTTCTATAGAAATAGTGGACAGCTTCCGTTACCTGGGTGACAAAATCAGCAGTGGGGGAGGGTGCTCTGAAAGTACAGTAGCTAGAGTCAGAACTGGATGGAAAAAGTTCAGAGAGCTTATACCACTATTAGCCGCTAGAGGGTTCTCCCTAAAAATGAAAGGCAGGTTATACGATGCCTGCATACGAACAGCAATGCTGCATGGCAGTGAGACCTGGGCATTGTGTGCAGAGGATATACGCAGACTAGAGAGAAACGAAGCTTGCATGCTCCGCTGGATGTGCAATAGTAATATACGTGAACGGCAAAGCATAAACGAACTAAGGAAAAAATTAGAAATAAGAGGGATCAGATGTTGTTTACTCGAGAGAAGGCTACGTTGGTACGGTCACGTGATGCGCATGAAAGACGACAGCTGTATAACAAAGTGCAGGGCAATAAAGATAGACGGTAGCCACGGAGTAGGCAGACCCAGAAAAACATGGGACGAGCTGATAAATTCCGACCTCACACGCTTACACCTCTCCAAGACAATGTCACTGGACCGAGACCTTTGGCGGTACTCAGTAATAGAGAAGACCCGCCTTACCTAAATACAAAGTAAAAACCTACTACAGTCAGTAGGCATCTCTATCAAAACACCCCCCCCCGTCCCACCACCACCACCCCATCCACACCGCCCCTTTCAATGTACAGTTATGTTGGTGCCACAACATCCAGGCCGAAACAAATGAGATCGTGTAGGTGTCACGACAAAAAAACACACAGTCCACGCTGTAATGTGGCCGTGTAGGCAACACGGTAAAAACCTCCCAGCCCCACACTGTAAATGTGGTTGGTGTTAGGAAGGGCATCCAACTGTAGAAAACCCGCCAGACAGTCCTATGCGAGCAAGACAACCACTCTTGCCTCAAGTGGGAAAACCCCCGTCCAAACCCATGCAAGCGTGGAACACGGACGCTAAACCTGATGATGATGATGATGATGATTCATGGTTGAGTTAGAGCTAGTCTTTTAAATCTGTTTTTCCCTGTTTTGCATGGTTTGGACAGAGCCTGGAGCTTATCCCAGTTACTTGGGCATTAAACTAAGGGTACTTATGTTTAGCTAAATCAACTGGAACAGCATGAAATGAAGTGCCTTGCTGGTCTGAACATTGAACCCAAGGTCTTTACATTCACAATAGAAATAATACATAATTAAAACATTTTATTGTAATTTATTGATAAATATAACAATTAATTTGAAATGTAGTCATCCCAATGCATGTGACTCTAATAATAGCTGACCACTGTAGATAATAGTTTAAAAAATTAGGTACAATACCCCTGGAGATGGAAAAAAGTGGACAGCGGTGCTTGCGAGGAATTAAACCCTAAACCAGGCAAGTGTATTATTCACTGTTATACCAATATGTCTCTGACCACTGACTGCTGTCTTTTAGAAGCATTTAACCCTTTACTATTTACATTATTCTATATATACTATTGTAATTTCATGGTAAAGGCTTTACCTCACATAATTATCTCTCATAATATCGAATCTAAGAGATTTTGATATTATTTATGTTGAGAACAATACCTTAACATCAGTATGATCAACTGGTTACAATTGGCTTGAACTGAAAGATATGAGAGAATTTTGGCCAGATATGGCTGGTTTAAATGCTAAAGGGTTAAACTTGTATCTAGAAGTGGTTGACTTGAAACATTGGGAACATTTTAAATATGAAATATTGTTCTATTTATAGTGATCAACTACTATTTTAATCATCTGCATTGGGACAACTACATTTTAAATTTCAAACTTTGCCAATGTATCTTAAGTCAACCAGAAGATAACAATTAATGTTTCCATGGAATTATAACATGAAAGTGTTTGGTTATTTCTAACAGGTATTTCAAGAATATTTCCAAGAAATACAGACAACTGAAACATCATCAGGTAAACACACAATATTTTATTCACAGATGTATAAATAACATTAAAAATTGTTCACAATTCTTTCAGAATGAAAATATAACACATATAATAAATACAATTAACTATTGCTAGGAACCTCACAATGCACCAAAATATATGGTCAAAGCAAGAGAAAGAGGGGGGGAAAAATAAAGAAAAGAGGGTGGGATATCTCTGATGACACTGCAGCTTTATGATTCTTCATCTCCTTGATTGCTTCTTTGACCCTATAACTATCAACCTCAATAGCTGGTCCTTCTTTTGGGTAAGTAAGGGGTAGTCTTTCCTCTTCCCATTAATTCTCTACATTCATCAGTCTCTCATAGTAACATTTCCAGGCCTCTTTCTTTTGAACATTAGTGATGCTAAGTGCATGAGAGTAATTTTTAATACACTTTTCCCCAGCTACATCCTGATTCACACTGACACACTGCCTTGTGATATGGTACACTTCTCGTCTCTGGTCCTCACATCGCAAGACATCGACAAACTTTCTTTTTTCAGCCTTTCTTTCAGCTCCGTATACCTGTCATCTATCTTCTCCCTTACCTACCTGGTACCGGTCTCTGATATCCCCATTTTTCCAGTATTTCCATGCCTGTTTCTTGGCTTTAATGGCTCTATCCACTGTGCTTTTCCACCACCAGGTCACCCTCTGTCTAGCTGGTGAAAAGGTTGTCACGCAAGATATCTGATTGTTGTCTATGTTATATGTATCTGGCTTGTCAATCCTCTCATCGAATGCATCTCATAGGGCCTTTCCAAACCTGCCATGTAACATTGCATTTTGCATGCAGGCATCACATAGTCATCCCATCACTCTGAAAGAGCAGCCATTTATTGCCAGCAATGGCAGCAACTACCTGAACTTCTTCCAGCCTGTTCTTACTTTGGCTATAAAACTTTCAGAGCATCCACCTACACTACTAATGTGATCTCCTAGATAGCATAAGCTGTCTATCATTTCCAGCAAACCTTCTGAACATCTAATAGGGTTTATCTCTTTAGTATTCTTACTGTTAACTATTCCTACACATCTACCACTCACAAAGCCTGACCTTCCCATCAGTCTATCGGTGGTTCCACTTCCTCTCGTAGGTGTCTAGTCTACACTGGATACAAAGTATGGAATTCCTACTCCACCTCCCTTTTCTACACATTGAGCATGGTCATTCCCTGATAGTAGCAGAGACTTATCTTTTTTTCTTACTAAAACTTCAGTCTTTGAGGTCATTTGATTCCAGATTTTGCTTCTATGTCTGGAACTTCCTTTCTAGTTCTTCTATCATTTCAGCTATAATGGCACAGAGGAGCTACCATGCACAACCAGTCTTGAATACCTCTGTTATAGCTTGTAGGACTATAATAAACAAGAGGGAACTGATGACTGGGCCTTGGCAAGCCCTGTTTATGTTATCATAATTTTATGTAAGACTCTTTGTAAATTCCAAATACCAGTTAAATAATGAGAAAATTAGTTGTATTACTAAATTGCATTATTTTCAAGTGGATTGGCAATAATCGGTAGAGGGTCGGACACCATGCTTTGACGCATAGAGTTACGGCCCTTGCCATTCTGTGTTCAAATCCCGTCGAGGTTAACTTTTCCTTTCATCCTTACGGGGTTGATAAAATAAAGTACCAGTAATGTACTGGGTAATTGCTGGCCTTGTGCCAATAATAGAAACAATTATTTTCAAATGGCAGTGGATTGGCAGTATCGGTAGAGCATCAGACACCATACTTTGCAACATAGAGTTATGGCACTTTACCTCCTGAGTTCAAATCCGACTGAGGTTAACTTTTCCTTTCATTGTTACGGGGTCGATAAAATAAAGCACCAGTAATGCACTGGGGTAACTGCTGGCCTTGTGCCAAAAGTAGAAACAATTATTTTCAAATGATTTGAAAACTATAAAGTGCGTCTTTCATTAGAAATATGATTAAAAAAAAGGTTAATAATGAATGAGAGGAGAGATGAGTAAGTCTGGAGAGCCCAAGTTAAGGTAGTGCAAGATCATCCACATTCACAGAACATAAGCCATTGTATTAATGGTAACTTACAGGAATAGGAGCATATTTGTAAATAACTCTACACCAATTAATTGAGTGACTTGGTCTAGAAAGTTTACATGTCCCAGATGTAAGAGCAGTACTCCATTGTGGGTTTCTTTCACCTGAACTTTCTAAAGGGTCAGCAATTGATGAGAGAGTTGAAGTATTTTCTGGTCATGGGGAGCTAGTGTTTAGGGTGTAGTCCTTGTTATGTTAAGGATGCATATTTGCCATAAGAGATCCTCAGAGATTGCTAGGTTGAGCATTTGGAGCAATTGCAATGCCCTAATTGTGTGATGCTTATAAAAGGGGTGGGAGAAGTATGATAATGTTTTCTTGATTTGAGCAGAGTTTGGGTTATTTTGGCTGTTGAAAGAGACATGCTTGTCATTGCTTCATTGGAGGATGGTTTTGAGGTCTCTTTCATGGAGTCATTACAGACTTGGTGTGAGACAGTCAACAATTAGTTGAGAAAGGTTATGGAAGAATGAAGGGTTGTTACATTTGCATAAGAATGGGCATTGTTGAATGTGAAGTAAAGTAGATAATTGGTGTATAGAAAGAAAAGGAGGATGCAAAACTGCATGCAGGGGAGCACCAAAGTTAGTTATAGTCTATAAACATATTAAAATTTATTTCATTTGTGAACTGACGTGGCATCATAATCATCATTTCATGTCTGATCTTCTGTGCTGGCATGGGTTGGATAGGTTGTTACAGACCAATTCAGAACTTAATCAGGGTTACTAGTCTTCCAGACAAGTCAAGGGACTATGCCTCCTTTAAATATGTTCCACATTTGACATGGCTTCCAATGCTCTTTACACAGGATACTGGGTACATTTTATTGTGGCACCACTGCTAAAGATGTTGTTGCATCCTTCATGTGATTAAAAAGGTCTTCTGAGCCTGTTTTTAGCACAGCCACAAAAGCTGGCTGCACTTCCTATCACTAACCACTTTACAGAGTATATTGGGTGCATTTTATTGTGGCACCACTGTTGCATAGGTTATTATATCCATGGCATGATTGAACAGTCTTCTCAATCCTTTTTTTGGCATGATTTCTATTGTTGAATGTTCTTCTTTAATGCCAACCATGTTACAGAGTGCATTGGGTTCATTTTATCATGGCACCAGCACTAAAGAGGTTATCATGTCATTAATGTGACTGAAGCTTCCTCTCTACCCTTTTTGACAAGATTTATGACTGGATTACCTTTCTAAACCTAATTAATTAGAAAAATTGACACATATACAATTAATGCTTTGATACTAGCCTACTGAAAACCATATCTGTTTCTATGAAACAAAAGCACCCATTTTGAAACATTCCTATTTATATTAAAATCGTTCAACATAATTTCATATAACTACTATATGTTAAGTTACTATCTTAGTAATGAAATTATTTATAATTTTAGTAAATCTATCCAAATTCTTAATTAAATAATTGAAATATATAGTTCATATTTAAATTAGTATCTTCTAACATAATTTTATATAAAAACCATATGTTAAGTTACTATTTTGTTAATGAAATAACAATTTTACTAAATCCCTCAAAATTTCCATTAATTGGAATACAGTAATATTGGTACAAATGGGTTAATATCTTGTCTAGGTACAGTAACATAAGAAAGCATCTGTTAGTTATGTGACTATTTTTCTTTGACAAAATGAGTATTTCTTTTATTTCAGAGAGTGATGCATCAGAGGACAATACAGTTACTGACGTCCATGAAAAAGACATGAGTGTCTCAGTGAAATTCATTTCAAAATATCAAATTCTTGACATAGCTGTAAAAACTGTTAAAGAAGAATATATCTCCATGTTATTGGATGAGGTGATGCCATTAGACTTTGAGTTAACAGAAGCTCAAGTAAGTTTGTCAAGAATGTTACATGTTTATTATTATCAACATGACTGTGGATTGGCAGTATTGGTGGAGGGTCGGACGCCATGCTTTCCAGCATAGTTACGTCCCTTTACGATCTGAGTTCAAATCCCGCCGAGGTTGACTTTGCCTTTCATCCTTACGGGGTCGATAAAATAAAGTACCAGTAATGCACTGGGTAATTGCTGGCCTTGTGCCTAAAGTAGAAACAATTATTATCAACATGACTAGGATGGTGGATTGGCAGTATCGGTAGAGCATTGGACATTCTGCTTTGTGGCACAGGGTTACACCCCTTTCCGTTCTGAGTTCAAATCCAGCTGAGGTTAGCTGTAAATTTCTTCCTTATGAGATCGATAAAAGAAAGTACCAGTAACACACTGCGGGTCGATTTAATCAACTTTTTCCTCCCCCCAAAATTTGCTGGCCTTGTGCCTGGATTGGCAGTATCGGTAGAGGGTCTGACGCCATGCTTTGCAGTAAAGAGTTACGGCCCTTGCCATTCTGAGATCAAATGCCGCCGAGGTTAACTTTGCCTTTCAATCTTACGGGGTCGATAAAATAAAGTATTAGTAATACACTGGGATAATTGCTGGCCTTGTGCCAAAAGTAGAAACAATTATTGGTGGATTGGCAGTATCGGTAGAGGGTCGGACGCCATGCTTTGACGTATAGAGTTACGGCCCTTCCATTCCGAGATCAAATCCCGCCAAGGTTAATTTTGCCTTTCATCCTTATGGGGTCGATAAAATAAAGTACCAGTAATGCACTGGGATAATTGCTGGCCTTGTGCCAAACGTAGAAACAATTATTATTATTATTATTGATAGGGCAGTGGATTGGCAATATTGGCAAAGCATCGGAAACTATGCTTTGCAGCACAGAGTTTTGGTCCTTTGCATTCTGAGTTAAAATCCCCCGATAAAATAAAGTACCAGTAACACACTGGGATCAATTTAATCGACTTTCCCCATCTCCAAAATTGTTGGCCTTGTGTCTAATGCAGAAATCGTTATTATTATTGATTACTGAGGTGGAAGCCACGTTTCTTCTCAGCTCCCGTAAGCTTTTCTAAATTTAAACATTTTTACTTGTTCTAATATTGAGTTTCAAGGTTATAAACTTGACTGAAACAGAAAAACCAGACTGCTAATTGCAGATGTAGTTCTTGAACCTGGAACGATACCCCAATGAGTATATACACATATATTTACTTACACACATATACACACACTTATACATATATAAATATACACACATACATACAATGCCAAAGATAACGACAAATTCACCTCATGCTGCCGGACGAAAGGGCAAGGCCCCCTCCTCTTTGTTGCGGCCGCGGATGGCCAACATAACCCCAACCCCATCCCCCTCACCCCTCCCTACGCTCCACCCACCAAACGCAATCCAAAACTTCAGAGTTGGTACCATGAATGTAGGCACCTTAAAAGGCTGCTCTAACGAGGTTGTAGAAATGGTTGAACGTAAGGAGGTTGATGTTTGCTGTATCCAAGAGACTAGGTGGAGGGGCGGGTCTGCTAGATTCATTGTGAGTAAAAAACGATGCTATAAGCTTTTCTGGGTGGGAAATGACCATGGGCTGGGTGGGGTAGGAATCATGTTAGCAGAAAAATGGGTGGATAAGATAATAGACGTAAATAGAGTGAATGACAGAATAATTAAAATAAGACTTGTTCTAAATAGAACTACTGTGACAGTAATATCTGCGTACGCACCCCAATCCGGACTGCCCAGCACTATAAAAGACAGATTCTATGAGACACTGATGCTCACTACCTTCCAAATAACCGACAGTGACTATATAATTATTACTGGCGATCTAAATGGTCACGTTGGACAACATTGTGACGGCTATGACGGAATCCACGGAGGCTATGGGTTTGGTACTAGAAATGAGGAAGGCTCCAGAATCCTGGAATTCTGTGATGCAAATAACCTAACTATCTGTAACACTAACTTCAAAAAAACGAGACAATCACTTGATCACCTACAGATCAGGGGAACATACCAGCCAGGTAGATTATATCCTTACCAGAAGGCGTGACAGAGTGTCTGTTGTAAACACTAAATCCCTCCCCCATGAAGAATGCACCTCCCAACATAGACCGATAATTAGCGACCTCATAGTCAGGACGAGACGTACTAGACAGCAGAAGAGGACTATCCTCAGGAGAAAAATATGGAAGCTAAAGGAACCCCACAGCCAGAAATAAATTTAAAAGCATATTACTTGATGTTTTCGACAGTAAGGAAGAGCATTTAGAGTCGTACAATATAGAGGAACAGTGGGAATTCCTGAAAGCAAACCTGCTGATGGCGACAGACGAAATCTGTGGCTGGAGCAGGCCTATAGGCAGGAGGAACAGTAAGGTGGAGGAGTCAATTAAGGCCAAAAAGCAGGCTTGGAAAGTATGGCGGGATGGGGGAAGTAGAGAAGACTACTGACTGTAGGTTAACTTTGTACATAGGGAAGGTGGGTCTTCTGTATTACTGCGTGGTGCCAAAGATCTCGATACATATATATACAAACACATGTATATGTCTCTATCATTTCACTCTTCTTTTAAAGATACAGTGGGTATGTGTACATAACTAGTATATAATAACTGTATATAATGATACATCCAGTATTGAAATAACGGTTCAGATTACTACAGTGTTTTCAGTATAACACTAGATTACGCTATAATCCAGTATGAAATTAATATTTGTTCAGGTTATCGTCATCATATAGTGGAATTGTTGGTGCCACGAAAAAATGCATCTACTACACTCTGTAAGGTGGTTGACATTAGGAAAGGTATCTAGCCATAGAAACCATGCTAAAATGGAAAGTATAAGCAAAATGTGGTCAGTTGACTTGTCTTGTCTCAAATTATGATAATCCATCTATCTAATCCAGCATGGGAAGTGTATGTAAGTAAAAGGATGAAGGATGATAATGATGAAGATGACTTTAAATTAAATGAAGGAGATGCTCCATCATAGCTACAATCCAATGACTGAAATCAGTAAATAATATATTTCAAAATTATTTTTAGGTGCTACAATAAAATACACTTAGGATACCCTGTAAGGTTGTTGGTGTCAGGAAGGGCATCAGACTGTAGAAGATGTGGTGAAAAGACTCCATTTGTGTCAAGGACCTGACAACCTCCCTAGTGTTGATGCTATGATAAAATGCACCCAGTACATTCTGTAAAGTGATTAGTGATAGAAAGGGCTTCCAGCTATAGAAACCATGCCAAACAAAGGGTTGAGAGAATGTTTTGGTCTTGCTGAGTACATGTGATGGGGATGATGATGATGCTGGTAATACTGATAATTATATTGGTGATGATAATGAGGTGCTTTATAAGAAATTGTTTTCTTTTATTAATTTTTTCAGAAGAAGGAAGTCAGAAACATTAATGGCAAGGACAAAGTCAACATAAATATTGGTTCAAGTATTAATATTCATGGCAGATTGCCTTGTGTAAAAGATGCCAAAATCAATATTCAATCCCTATTAATGAAATTCAAAAAACAGGAAGAGGAATCATACATTAAAAACATGGTGCAGTGGTACTATTACAGTAGAGTAACACCTGAAAGAATGTTTGATGAAGAAAAAAATGCTGTGTTAGAGAAAGCTTTCTCACAGAAAAAAAAAACATTCACATGGAGAAATATTAAATATGATATTAAGAATCTATGTTTTGTAAAGAATGGATTGCAATTTCAACTGAAGAGAACAGAAATAGGAAAAGGTGGTAAGGATGTCTTTTTATCATTATAGTCATCATCATCATTAACAATCATCATTTTATGTCTACCTTTAGGGTGGTGGATTGGCATTATTAGTAGAGCATTGGACAACATGCTTTGCAGCATATAGTGATGCCTCTTTGTATTGAGTTCAAGTCCTACCTAGGTGAACTTTGCCTTTCATCCTTATGGGGTCGATAAAATAAAGTACCAGTAATGCACGGGTCAATTTATTCAACTTTCCTTTCTCCAAAAATGGTTGATCTTGTGCTTAAATCAGAAACTATTTTATGTCTACCTTTCCATGTTTGCATGGGTTAGATGAATTTGTTCCACCACAGTTTCCTCCACTTGTGTCTTTCTTTCATCATTTCCTCTCTGAGGTTCAACATTTTGATATCAACTCTCAGCACCCCTTCACAGATTTTCCATAGTTTTCCTCTACTTCTCTATCTTTTGTCATCTCTGTGAAGTTCACTGTTCTGACATCAACTCTCATCACTTCTGCCCAGGTCTTCCTCCTCTTATCTATTTCCTTTGCCAGCTCCTCTATGAGATTCAGTATTCTGAAATCAACTGTTTTTCCCTCATCTGTTCCATTACAAATATACATGTTGTCAGCACTCCTAGTATAGATAGCTTGCATATGCGTTCAAACCAGTCCTTGTTGAGTGAGTCAATTGAGAGCAGCCTGACGATGGAAAATAGTTTTCCCAGTTCATTTATTGTCCTGGTAAATATAATATAATATCTATCTATCTATCTATCGTTGATAGTGGACGTCTTTCACATCGGCTCTTCGATTTTGGATTACTACTTTGATATTTGTGAGTGTGTTATTTGAATGTTGTCGTTATTGTTGACTCTAACCCCTCGTCTGGGACTGTAGACGTAGGGTAAATATATTTTCGCCCCTTTTGGGGTGAAAATCTTTAATTTAAAATGTTTATTGATATCGTTAAAAACGAGGTAGCCATATTGCAAGCTAACGCCACACCCACCAATAAAAGCGAGAAAGAGGGAACAACAATTCAAACTGTTGAACTACCCCTCCTCTCGAATGGAAAAAACACTGTTAATTTGAGTGAAAACCCAAATTTTGAAAAAGATAACATGAAAAAAATACTACAACAAATGGAATTAATAAAACCAACAACATTGCAAGAACAAACAACAATGAACGAAACAAAGACAGCAAAATTTCTTTTGCCCAAATGGTAAAAAAAAACGATCGAATACAAACCCATAGACATTACTAACGCTAAGCAAAACTTACAAAATGCCAGAAAATACGTATCTTTTGGGGAGGATGGTTCTTTTACGATCAACTCCCCAGAAGAAGTTCGTCAACAGGCATATAGGAATACTATAACTTTCAGGATTATATCCAACGCAACAAGAAAACCAGCTCAATTGACAGAAAGTCAAATTGAGCTGGTTCTGAAAGACATTAAAAAGACATACTCTTTATTGAAAGAGGAAAGCTTTATGCCAGCATTATGGTCCGAATGAAGGACCAAATGCTGGCTCGAAAATGCTCGGTGGCACCTATAGTGTCACCACAATACACCTTCTTCCCCACATATAAAGGAAGAAGAACACAAAGATTAAGAATGTGGAGCTCAACGCCAGAAGTAGACATCTGGTCCATCCTGACAGGATTCACGGACCTAGAAAAGGACATTCTAGTATCAGCAGGTGAGTCCACCAGTGGACTGTTCGGGGGGAAAAGTCTGGAGGTTCTCATACAGATGACACCAGAGAGAATCGCCGGAATACCCGACCGAGTACTACTGGATGGTCGAACCTTCATTAATATTACGGTGGAAGGCAGGAGGCCCTCATGTTAGCACTGCGCTGGCAGAGGTCACTTGAGGACTGCCTGCCCTCAACAAAAAAAAACACTCCTACAAACACCACCACAACAACAAAAACAACCAACACCACCACCACAAAAACAACAAAATACACCACCATCACCACCACAACAACAACAAAAACCAACAACACCACCTCCACAACAACAAAAACAAAAAACCACAAAACAAATCAGTCACACCCACCCACCTCACACAGAAAACAATCAAAAATACACACACACCAACACAACACTACCACAAAATATCCCCCTACCCCCGAACACGGATGAAAACCTCCTTACATCGGAGCATAGCAAAGATGAAGGAGAGCTGTTCCGACCAGTAAAAAGGAAAAAAAGGAAACATACCACTAACAGAAACCAAACAAACAGAAGAAACCAACACAACACAAAGCACCCCTCTCCATTACACAACACTAACAGCGTCACAGAAAAAAACATTACAGTACACTTACATCAACAAACAAAACAAAAAACTGCTCAATATAATAAACAGTAACCCTTCGGTTTGCACCGAAGGGCCAAATTTTAAGACAGTGGATGACTCTCCATACCTCAAAATGATAAAGGTCCCCATGAACCTTTATCAAACTTTAAAAAACATTTATAAAGAGGACGTGGGGCCCCCCTGTAACAAACCGTTTAACCGCCTCCTCTTAAAAGGTTACCCACACAACTCCAAATACCCCAACCCACCATACACTAATACCCCCACACCACCACAAACCACCCAACAACCCCTCCACCACCCCCATGGAAACTGAACAGCTCGGGACGCAGAGAGGTAAGTGCCTCTTTCTTTACCACCAACATGGCTGTGTTAAGAGTAGGTTGTCTAAATGTGCGTGGCCTGGGCTCACCTTGGAAGCAAACTAAACTTCTAAATGACCTCAGGTCACGAGGTATAAATGTGATGGTTATTTGCGAGGCCCGGATCAGCAGCATGCAACAACTAGCCCCCACCTTTGATGACTTTGAGATGCACGCATCTCTGTCAGCCCAGAGGTGGGGTTGTCGTTCTGCTGCAAAAACATCTGGGTCTTGCTACACAGACAGTATACTTGGACCCGGAGGGTCGACTAGTGGTTCTGGACCTTGGCAGTGGTGAAGGCGAAGCTTTTAGGCTGGTCGCCGTTTACGCCCCTTTTGGGGCAATGCGGTCGGACTTCTTCCATCGTCTGGAGACTTTTCTAGGGACGTCCCGCTCCTTGCTTTTAGTGGGGGACTGGAATGGTATCCTAGATGCACGTTGGGACTATGTAGGGGCATGTCCTGATAGAGGGGGGGGGTGTAACAACCTCAAGGGGTTAATCGGCCGATAGATATCGACTAGATTTTCCGACTGTGCCAACCTGGACTTGGACAAACCACAGCGGTCAATCTAGATCGTACCTAGATAGGTTCTTAGTTAGAATTAAGGATAGGGACTTTTTAAGTTGTCCAGAAATGCTCATGGTGGGCTATTCAGATCACAAGTTAGTGACCTGCATAGTCCACCTGGATAGAACGCATAGGCAGGGACCCGGTTACTGGAAGCTCAACTTGTCCTTACCGGCAAGTAGAGCTTACAGGGACCGGAGGATTAGAACCTTAGTTAAGGAGCGGTTGACGGGCGCCATCGTCAACAGCAGGTGGTGGGGCTCTCTCAAAAGAGAGATTAGAGTAGTTTCAATAGGAGTTAGTAAAGAGTTAGCCTCAGATAGAAATAGGAAGGAAAGGGAGTTGGTAGTTAATGTTGAAGAGGCAATGAGAAGTGGCAACGTGGCCAGAGTGCAAGCGTCGAGAACGGCCTTGAGCCAGTTCTTCGACGCGAAACACGAAGGCTGCGTTGTCCGAAGCAAAATACGTGCTCTGGGAAACGAGGGGACCAAAGCTGTTAGCTGGGCCCACGTGACAGAAGCCAAAAGTGGGATTAGATCCACTATCCGGTCTTTGCGAGACCAGGATGGACGGGTGATCCTTGAACCTAAGCAAATGTGTGAGGCCTTTCAAAGGCACTTTGCCCGATTGTTCGGGAGGGCTGGTTGGGGATGTGGATTTCGGTCCATACCTCGACGGCCTGCTGCGTCTTTCAGACAAGGAGGCGAGGTCCTGCGACGGGCCGATCTCAGCTGCTGAAATAGGGGACGTGCTGAGCCTATGCGGCAAACGCAAATCTCCAGGCCTCGATGGTCTGCCCTACGAACTATATATTAATATGCCGGACTTGTTCCGTTCCCCGATCTCCTTGAGGCGGTCTACTGCAACTGGCAACAGAACGGGAGAATTCCCTGTTCTGAGACCAAGGGCGTAGTCTCGCTAGTGAGGAAGGACGAGAACAAGGGGGATGACATTAGTAATTTTAGGCCCATAACTCTGCTAAATGCAGAGTTAAAGATTTTGGCCAAGGTGTTAGCGAAGAGGTTGGCACTTGTCGTGGGGCGCCTGGTAGGAGATGCGCAGACATGCGCTATCCCGTCCAGGTCCATCCACGACAACCTCCACCTCATGCAATACATCATAGAGAGGGTTGGGAACGAACCCGGCTTTGGTGGGGCCCTGATAAATTTAGATCAATCTAAAGCTTTCGATAGGGTGGACCATGGTTACCTGGATCCGGTACTAGCGGCGGCTGGTTTCGGACCCGTGTTCAGGAGCTGGATCACTGCCATGCATAGCAGCCACATCTGCTCTAGAGTCAAGGTGAACGGCTACTCTCGGAGCCGTTCAAAATCACCCGCTCCATCTGACAAGGGTGCCCTCTCTCCTCCCTTCTGTATGTATTGGGTCTCGAGCCACTACTGCGGAAGTTGGAGTTGTTGTAGTAATGGTGTCGACCACCGCGGAAATCGAGGCAATCGGCACCGCCTATTGGTGGATCCTCCACATCGTCATTCTATAGAGGGCTGGTGGTTAGCAGGTGCAACGACGCCCTCGGAGAAACCCAAGGCATGGAGGAGGACGAACTGGCCAGCCTATTCGGTAGGACTTTCGGCCCGGGACCTATGGACAACTTCCAGAAGTCCTTGGCCTGGCAGTGCTACCGAGGGCCTCTGCCCGTTTGGGATAAGCTCTACAGACACGGGCGCCCGGGTAGGGACCCCTCGAAAAAGATCTGTCCCAGATGCGTGCGCGACGAGGGGACTGTTGCGCACGCTTTGGTACACTGCCCGGGCGTCGCCGATCTGTGGGGCTATGTCGAACAACTGCTGTCACGGGTGGGACCAATTAGGTTGACCACCGAGTCCATTGTCACGATGAAGCCGCCTCCCCCCTTCAAAAATGAAGGAGAGGCGGTCTTCCTCTGTGTAATAGCCATGGTAAAAGAGGTTGTATGGTGGACGTATCTAAAAGGGCCAAGGTCGGACACCTTTCTCTCTGGCCAACAACTGGTCCTTTTCTTCCCATACCATTTCGGAAGAAAGATCAGGATGGAGAGAGAGGTGCTCCACTCCAGCCAGGTGGGTGAAAGTTGCGAGAATGGCCCGTGTGAATGAGCCTTCTCTCTACCTCAGCCTGTAGGTGGAAAAGGATGAGGGAAGAAGGGAGCACCCTCTCTTTGTGCTCCCGTAGAGTAGGGTCGCACATTTATTTTCGGGGGTGTGTGTAACCCCAAAACGATCCCTACCTATTGAGGAACTTTTTGTTATAATTTTATTTGTTATTACATTTCTTTACTCGATTTCTATGTGCCCCCCCCCCCCCCCCCCCCCCATGTATGTGTCCCTCTCGTTTGTGCCCTCGTGGCAAATAAATAGAAATTAGACAGTAGAAGTCGCACTGATAGACACATTTTTCAAATACAAGAGGGCGCTATAGAAGTGGTGGATAGCTTCCGGTACCTAGGAGATCAGATTAGCATGGGAGGAGGGTGTTCCGAGGCCATAGTATCTAGAATAAGGACGGGTTGGAAGAAGTTTAGGGAGCTGCTTCCTCTGTTGACGAAGAAGGGTTTCTCCCTGCGTACGAAAGGCCGGTTGTATGATGCCTGTGTGAGGAGCGCGATGCTGCATGGTAGTGGGACATGGGCAGCAACTGCAGAGGATATGCGACGGCTGGAGAGAAATGAGGCAAGCATGCTCCGTTGAATGTGCGTGAACGACCCAGCATAAATGTGTTGAGAGAGAAACTGTGTCTGAGAGGGATAGAATGTAGTGTACGGGAGAGGAGTCTGAGGTGGTATGGACATGTGATGCGCATGGAGGATGACCGATGGGTGAAGAAGTGCCAGGAATTGCCAGTTGAAGGAAGACGTGGTAGAGGTAGACCACAAAAAACATGAGCGGAGGTGGTGAGAACAGACCTCAGATCATTGAAGCTCACGGTGGAGATGACGAGGGACCGTGACGAGTGGAGAGATGCTGTGCTGAATAAGACCCGTCCCACCCTTGCAAGCAGGGAAAAGCGGACGTAAAATGATGATGATGATGATATATATATATATATATATATATACAATATATTAATAAATGGAAACTATATTTATAAAACCATAATTATTTTGTTATATATATTTCAAGGGCAACCAAGACAAATTATGGTGCACTTTCATCAGCTAAAATACAAATTTGTTTTATAAATAAATATTGACATACCCACATAAAGACAACCTTAACGGTTAAGATTTGCTGTATTTTATCTGATGGAAGCGCACCATAATTTGCCTTGGTTGCCCTTGAAATATATATAATAAAATAATTATGGTTTTATAAATATAGTTTTCATTTATTAATATATTGAATATTTACTCCACTAAACTGTTGAGTGCTTTATATCAGTTACAAAATTTTAAGCTTGTTGAATCCCAACAAATTAAATATAACCTCTGCATATATGTATATATATATATATATGGCGCTACGCAGTAAAACCCGCCTTGCCTAAGTACAAAGCGAAACCTACAGTCAGTAGGCACCTCTTAATCAAATATACATCCCCATCCCACTACCCCAACTCCTCCACCTCCATCAACACCACCCCTTTTTCTGTAAAGTTATGTTGGTACCACAACATCCAGTCCTGAATAAATGAGGTCGTGTAAGTGTCACGGCAAAAAACACACAGTCCACGCTGTACTGTGGCCGTGTAGGTAACACGCTAAAAACCTCCCAGTCCACACTGTAAACGTGGTTGGTGTTAGGAAGGGCACCCAGCTGTAGAAAACCTGCCAGACAGTCCTATACGAGCAAGACAACCAATCTTGCCTCAAGTGGGACAATTCCCATCTAAACCCATGCTAGCGTGGAAGATAGATGTTAAACGATGAGGATGATGATATATATATATATATATATATACATATATATAAGAACAAACGCTTCAGCCTTGACTGGATGATATATTTCAGTTGTGTCTTCTGGGAAAACAATAGAAGATGTATTGCGATGAAGAAACAGCCAGCAATACCTGCTGCATCAAACAATCTACTTTGTTAGGCTCCTTCCTCAGGTTTACTGGCTTCATCCCTGTTTGTGGAGGAAACTGACAGGCTAGGAATTGAGGACACTAGAGATCTCAATGGCAACCAGCAGTAAATGGAACCCATTCTAGCATGGAAGACAGGCGTTAAATGATGATGAGTCAATGCTTGGTATTTCGTCAACTTCCACTCCTCTGTGGAAAATCCAGGGAATTAAGACAACAGATGTCCCAGTAGTGACCGACACAAAATTCAAAGTCAGTCAGTCAGTATTTAGTCATCTTCCACTCATCTGTGTTGTAGATGTCAGCAACCAAGGCTGTGGTTAAAGTGATGAGATTAATGTCAGCGAAAGTGTCACAAGATGTGGCATACCAGATGACTGACTTACCATACCCAAACAAGAAAAAGTTTAACCCATCTGGGCAGCTAACTATTTCTTTGTAAATTTTTGTATTTTTGGCAGAATTAGTAGACTAGAAGGTATTTGAAATGTCTATCCTCATTAGATGGGCTCTACTCATCAGATGAGTGGGACTTAATTTAGTAGTCTCTACTCATGGATATGTGGGGCTTCCTTAGGGCTCTACTGATGGATGTGGGGTTTCCTTAGGTGGGTTCTACTTAAAGACGTAAGTGGGACCTCATTAGATGATCTCTACTCATGGATATGTGGAGATTGATTAGATGGACTCTACTTAAGGACATAAGTGTGGCTGAGATAATACAGATTGGAACTTCAGCTTGCATTTGTTGTCCCATAAGAAACAATTGACAAAAGAGGCCACTGTAGTAGTGGCAGAAAACACCGAAAGTGGACCAGAGGCTGAAACTTATCTGTGAGTGACATTATATGAATCAGTTGTGTGGTCTTTCTCTGGATATGATCTAAGATATCTGTATGTGTAGCAGCAGCACTGTCACAGCTGTGAGAGTAGTATTCTATTCTTGGCCTTATCTGAACTTTGCAGAGAATTAATAGTTACTAGCTCTGAAGCCAATGTTTTTGATGCAGTTTTTACTGTGTTGACATTGTGCATTTTCCAGAAAAGATCCTCATTGAAGTTATCACAAAGGATTGTGTTGCATACTGTGTTTAAGTAGAGGGGTGGTGTGATGATATTTTCTTGATGCAGTTATTGCAGGCTTTTGCTGTTGAAGGTGACAATATTGGCATGATCCCAGAGTTGAGTGTGGGTCAAAGTGATTTTCAAAATTGGTTAAGCTGTGTGTAGGTCAATTTGAGATACGAGTGAGTTGGTGAGCTGTATTCATGCATACTATGATAGTGCAAGCTGACAAAAGGCCCCTGATCCAAGGAACAAATGGAGTCTATAAAAGGGAAGTTTTGACAGCTGTGATCAAAGTTTTGCTAGCGTTCTATCACTAGATCCTTCCAAATTCTTGTTTATTTTCAACACGATTTCAAATCATAGACAATGTCTTCCATTAAAAATGGTTATGTTTTAAATTTGAAAATATGTTAGCACTTTTGGGTAGCCATGGCAATGCAAATAACTATAAATAATAGTTGAATAAGTTAGCTAAAGTACTCTAGAGATTAAAAAAAGATTACAGAAATACCTGTGAGAATGAAATCATAAATTAGCTCAATTATTTTTCATAATTTTATTATTGTTTTGAAATAATTTTTGGTTTGTGTTTGAAATCTAGACATGGTACCTGACACCTGGTCACCTATGGCAGAAAGTGAATTCTTAAAAATTGTTAAAGTCAAAAGAGGAAAGGAATATGATGAGATCTTTACCCCTTTCAAAAGCAAACTTCCTCAATATAAAATAATCAAAGTTTGTATTTTCCTTCCATAATTTTATTGTTTATTCAATTTCACCACCTATTACCACATTGGTGTTTAGTTGGACACCATACTCTCAGTCTTCTAGTATCCAGTTGGATTATGGTGGTTTCTGTATTGGTGTTTCACTTAGGTTCAGTCTCTGAGCTGTGAGCCATACAAATGCCATTGCTGGTTCACAGTTAATGTGTTTAAACTCCACCCACTGTCATGTCACTTCAGTGCTGACTGCTTCCTTCAACATTCCACCCTCAATGATATTATTAAACATGACTTGGATATGGCTGGTTTCTCATTACTGCTAAATCCAGTGAGACATGACCAAAGGGATAATGAAAGACTGGACAACATCTTTCCCTCATGGGGTGGTAAGCCCATAACCTGAGATATAACATTTATTGTAAGCTTCTGCAGTAGCAATCTGGTTAAGTTGGTACCAAACCTAAGCTTTGTCACCTTGCAAGCTGTCAAAATACCAGATGCTCTGCTGGTGCTACAAAAACCACACCCAGTATACTCTGTATGAAACATATGAACAAGACATAGTTCTTCAACCCAACTTATCTCAAATTGTGACAACCCATCCAACCCATGTTAGCATGGAAAGTGGATGTAAAAATTATGATGATGATGAGTTGTGAAACTTGATCTGAAGAAAATATAGGCTTCAAGCCTTAAACAAATATTTATTAACAAACCTAAATTCTAGACTTTAAAAATAACTTCTCTAGAATTTCTATATTTTTGATTGGGTAAAATTACTCTTCTACATAATTGCTGAATTTGTTAATAATAAATGTATATTAGTTTTTCAACGAAGTGAAGTTGTGTAGTTGTTATCTTCTTTAGGTAACATATTAATATCCTTGAAAGTTGTGGTAACCTGGCTGAAGCTTTTGAAATTTTAGTTTATACATGACTGGCAAGTGAGTTTTGATCAGAGATCCTGTGTTAAAATTAAAATAATTACTGCATAGAAAAATCATATTAGCTACAGTTGTATGTACATGTCTGGCAAGTAACTTTTGATCCGAGTTCCTGTGTTGAAACTAAAATAATTACACCAAAGAAGTTATTTTAGCCCTTCAAAAAACATACAAAAACTGTTAACTTCACTTTATATACAGCATTTATTTCTTGGTATGAAAATCTTTGTTGTGCTGACTCTGACTTGCAATCACACTGTTTGTAACCTGGTCACTGACACATTACCACTGTCACACTGTGACATGGTCACTGACATAGTACTACTGTCACACTGTGGACCTGGTCACTGACACGGTACCACTGTCACACTGTGACCTGGTCACTGACACGGTACCACTGTCACACTGTGACCTGGTCACTGATACAGTGCTAGTGTCACACTGTCACCTGGCCAGACACAATACCACTGACATACTGTGACCTGGTCGCTGTCACAGTACTACCGACATACTGTGACCTGGTCACTGACACAGTACTACTGACATACCAGACCTGGTCACTGACATAGTACCTCTGGCACACTGTGACCTAGTCACTGACACAGTACCACTGTCACACTGACTTAATCACTGACACAGTACCACTGTCTTAATCACTGACACAGGACCCCTGACATACTGTGACCCGGTCACTGACATATTGTGACCTGGTCACTGACACAGTACTGTTGTCACACTGTGATGTGGTCACTAACACAATACCACTGTCATACTGTGATGTGGTCACTGACACAGTGATACTGACATACTAGGACCTGGTCACTAACACAGTACCACTGACATACTGTACCACTGTCACACTGACCTGGTCACTGACACAGTACCACTGACATACTGTGACCTGGTCACTAACACAGTACCAGTCACACTGTGACCTGGTCACTAACACAGTCCCACTGACATACTGTGACCTGGTCACTAACACAGTACCACTGACATACTGTGACCTCGTCACTGACACAGTTCTAATGAAACTAATTTCATATTTCTTAATACAGATTGAGAGAATACAGAACAAAACATTATACCATAACTATCAAATGATGAAAAGGAAGTTTCAAGCAGACAACCCTCACCTAAGAAATGAAGTGCGAGACCTTTGGCATGGCACTTCTGTAGATGCTATTACAGGAATAAATAAGGAGGGTTTTAACCGGAGCTACTGTGGTAAAAATGGTAAGAAACTGTTTATTTTAACCCTTTCATACCAAATTGCCTCCTCCTCCTGCTTATTCTTCTTCTTCTCCTTCTATGAAAAGACTAATGATATACCTACAACACTTTTAGAAATCAAATTTCAAAAATTAGCTACTGAACTTGCGCCACCCTATATATATATATGTATATCACCATACCACCTACGGACACAATTAATTTGCACCTTTAATCTATATATAAGGGCGGTGCCCCAGCATGGCCTCAGCCGGATGGCTGAAACAGGTAAAAGAGTATATATTAGCAGATGTCTGTGCATAATGCCAGTGAGGGAGTGAGAGGGCAGAGAAAGAAACAGCGAGGCAAAGTGAGGAAGTGGCTCGTTACTTCTCATTCGCCAAGGTTTCTCGATAGAGGCAGAAATGTAAATAGTGTGAATATGTGAGTGATTTAGAAAGAGAGAGAAAGAGACAGACTAAAAGAGAGGAAGTGTTACAGAGGGTAAGAGAGAATGTGTGAGCGAGAGAGAGGCGCTGTATGTATGTTCTATTGGAGAAGTTGAAAGAAATCTGGCACAAAGAGAAGGGGAGATAGAGAGAGACGCTGTGTGTTTAATACTGTATGTGTATGTGTCAGTGTGTGGAAATAAGAGGTGAAGGAAAGCAATAACCATTAACATGTATGCGTGCATGTGTGTATGTGGCGTTCTCCAGAAAGTAAAAACTATCCACATATGCACATGTGTGTGCGACGTTCCACAATCGCCATTTATTTCAATCACTCTTGTGAAGATATTCATGTAACTTTCACTCATTTTTTCATTTAATCCCCATTTTAATTTTCAACAAAGTTTCCAAGAAATATGTTCTGACTCTCTGCAAGAGGAGACAGGGTAGATATAGATGATCAGCATTCTACAGTGAAGCAAAGACAAGTACAGGTAGCCAGAGCAAAGTCACTAGAGACCCCTGAACAATGTCAGCAAAGACATGAAAATGATTGGAGGAGAGCTGCTGCACGCATAGCCAATGAGTCACAAGTGGCTAGGGAAAACCGGTTAGAACAATTGCGTCAACAAAATGCAATCCGCAGGAGCCAAGAGTAAAATGTTTAAAGGATGCAAGACAAAGACAAGCTGCCCGAGTTGCCAATGAGACAATAGGTCAGCGAGAGATTAGACAAAGAAAAAACAGTTGCTGCAAGATTTTGCCAATCCTCAGAGGAAAGATGTAAGCATCTTGATCACGATAGGCTGAATATGTTTGACAAAAGAGTTGCATCTTTCAAGGGGACTTGGAAAAGATCAGCTTTCAACTATGATCCAAAATATGATAATTCTACAGAGAAATTGATTGATATTGGAACAATGTCAAAAGAGTGCAGTTTTTGTAAAAGAAAGAAATGGGAAAGAGAAACTACCACTATGTGTTGTGGCGGAGGAACGGTTTTTTTACCAATGTTTGATACCCCCCAGATACTTTGAAGGCATTGCTTTTGGAAAACACACCAAGGAGCATACACTTCATGTAATACATTAGGAATTATAATTCTGGTTTCCAAATGACCTCCTTTGGCAGCAATATTATAAGAGAAGGGAACATGAAGCCAACTTTTAAAGTTCAAGGTGAAGTATACTATCGTATTGGATTTTTGTTGCCAACTGAAGGCAAACATCCTCAGTTTTTACAGCTATATTTTGTGGCAAATTACAAGGAGTAAGCTTTGTAACAGTCATTTAACCTTCCAAATTTGAAAGAAGAGTTAATCTTTGATCTGCAAGATATGTTGCATGCAAATAATAGCTACATCAGAGCTTCAAGCATACATTAGAATCTGCACCCCCACTGAATACAAAATAGTTATTGATGCAGACAAAAAGCCTATTGCTGAACACAGAGGCCGCTACAATGCTCCTGCCACAAATGAAGTAGCAGCAATTATTACAGGCGATAAGTATGGGAAGAGAGATATTATTATTCAAGGAAGAGGAAATAAGATGCAGCAGATAAATGCAACCCACCAATAACATGATGCACTCCAGTATCCATTAATCTGTGTATTTGGCCAAGATAGATATCACTTTAGTATTAAAAATAAAACAGATCTTCAAACAAGAGCTCCTGCACTGACAAAAACAGTAAGCTGCATGGAATTCTATACCTAGCTTTTCATTTTAAGAGAGCAAGACTTCAATATTCTTGATCATTCACGTGTGCTCCTCCAGTAATTTGCAGTTGATATGTATGCAAAAATTGAAGGAGAAAGGCTTATTTACATTAGAACGCATCAGAAAGATCTCTGTGCATCAGATTACATTCACCTGAGAGATGCAATCAGTAATGAAGGAGCATTGGCTGCTGATAACATTGGACAACTTTGTGCCTTTCTTCCATCAAGCTTTACAGGAAGTCCACGGTATATGCATGAGCGTACCCAAGATACACTTTCATGTGTTAGACACTATGGTCGTCCAGACCTCTTCATTACATTCACATGTAACCCAATATGGCATGAAATAAAGAGTGAGCTTTATCATCATCAAGAACCCAAAGATCACCATGATATTATAGCTAGGGTGTTCGGACTTAAAGTCATAAAGCTGATGGATCTCCTAAAAAAAGGTGAAGTCTTTGGACTAGTCAAATGTGACATGTACACAATTGAATGGCAAATACAAGGATTGCCACATGCCCACATTTTGATTTGGTTACATGAAAACCTTTGGCCAAATGATATTGATTTATTTATCTCAGCTGAACTTCCTGATCTACATGGGCCCTGTGGTTCAATTAATCCATCTTCCACATGTATGAGGGATAATAAGTATACCAAGAACTACCCATGTCCCTCTGTATAAAAAACCCAAACTGGAGAAGATGGCTACCCCCTTTAAAGGAGAAAACCTGGGCATGGTGGATTCACTTCAAAAAAAAAAAGAAAAGAGAATTGGGCAAGAATTCATCATTGACAATCGGTGAGTTGTACCTTACTGTCCTCCTCTTACAAAAACTTTCAAAGCCTATATCAATGTTGAATTTTGCAACTCTGTTAAGTCTATTAAGTATGTTTGCAAATATATAAACAAAGGTTTAGATGTTGCAGCATACACTCTTATACAGAATGGCAGTCTGCAGATAAATAAAAATGACGAAGTTGCACAGTGTGAGAGAGAAAGATACATCAGTAGCAATGAGGCTTTTTGGCACATCTTCAATTTTCCCATTCTTGTGAGGCACCCAACCATCATTCATCTGAGTGTTCATCTAGAGAATGACCAAAGGGTTATCTTTACAAAACAAACAGCCCTGCAACAAGCACTTTCTCCAAAAGAAACTGCCTTTTTAAAGTTGTGTCAAGAAGATGAAGATGCAAAACAACTCCTTTACGTAGAATTACCCAAGTATTACACCTGGACAAACAATAAATGGCACAAGAGGACACGTGGGGCTGATGCTCTTACAAGAGTTTACAGTGTCCACCCAAGCCAAGCAGAAGGCTACTACTTACCTTTTGCATGAAGTACGTGGTCACAAATCATTCCAAGATTTGAAGAGAGTAAATCGTCATGCATGTGAAACTTATAGAGAAGCATGCTATCAACAAGGTTCTTTAGAAAATGATGATCATTGGGACCTTGCGTTGACTGAAGCATCAGTGACAGATTCTCCAAGGAAACTCCGTAACCTTTTTGCATTTATGCAGAACATGTGTCAACTTGTCAGTCCCCTACATCTTTGGATGAAACATTGTGAGGACATGAACTGCATACTTTAAGTCCTCAGCCAACAGGCAAATCCAGATATCAATATTCAGTTCTCTGAAAATTTTTTTAACCAAGCACTAATTGAAATTGAGGATCAAGTTTTGGTCATGGGAGGCAAAAATTTGCAAGAGTCAGGTTCTGGACTACCAAAAAGAAACCGTCAAGTTAGTGCATTAACTTCAAGAGAGATAACAAGCGAGGTAAATTATGGCATCACAGAGTTGGCTGCATTTGTGAATGAACATGAACCTAAACTTCTTCCAGAACAACGCCGTGCATATGATAAAATTATTTCATCAGTCAGAGAAAAAAGGTGGAGGAATTTTCTTTCGTGATGCTCCTGGTGGCACAGGTAAAACATTTGTAACAACATTGCTTCTCTCCAAGGTAAGGCAACAAAAAAGAATTGCAGTTGCTATAGCATCATCTGGCATTGCTGCCACCTTCTCCCAGGAGGACAAACAGCTCATTCTGCTTTTAAATTACTGCTAAACCTGGACACAAATGACAGTCCAATTTGTAACATAAGCAAAGGTTTGGCAGAAGTATGGTGCCAATGCCACCTGATCGTTTGGGAAGAATGTACCATGTCACATAGAGGTGTAATTGAAGGTCTTGATAAGACGTTACAGGACATAAGAGGCAACAATAAATCTATGGGAGGAGTTACATTAGTTTTATTAGACATTACCAGTCATTCCGAGAGGAATGAGAGCTGATGAAATAAAAGCATGCATTAAGTCTTCGCACCTATGGAATAAAGTACAGAAATTCTCCTTCAATACTAATATGCGAGCTTTATTACACAGGGACCAATGTACACAACAGTTTTCAACCCAGCTCCTCCAATTAGGAAATGGAAAAGTACCACTTGATGGGAATGGTGATGTTGATTTGGCTCATATTGCTATCATGGTGAATTACCCAGCTGAATTGAAGAGTAGGGTATTTCCAGACTTAAGTAAAAATTATAATTCACATAAATGCTTGTGTGAAAAGGGCAATTCTTGTTCCAAAAAATGAGACAGTAGCAAGGATTAACCATGAATAAGATTCCAACAGTCATTAAGGAGTACAAATCAGTTGATTCATTCCTTGATGAAAACCAAACTGTCCACTACCCAACAGAGTTCCTCAATTCTCTTAAGCCACCTGGAACTCCTCCACATAAACCTTTTCTAAGAAATTTAGTTCCTCCTAAATTATGCAATGGGACAAGGTTGATTGTGAAGACATTATCACCTCATGTTATAGAAGCTACCATCATCACTGGATATGCCTCTGGGGAAGATGTATTCATTGTTTACCCAGTTCTTACGTAATTTCCGTCAACATATGTGATAGAATTTATCTCCCTTCATAAAAGTGGTAAATTTTGTATTTTCGTTTATTTTGGCAGTATCGGTAGAGGGTCGGACGCCATGCTTTGACGCATAGAGTTACGGCCCTTGCCATTCTGAGTTCAAATCCCGCCGAGGTTAACTTTGCTTTTCATCCTTACGGGGTCGAGAAAATAAAGTACCAGTAATACGCTGGGCAATTTTTTTTTTTTTTGCTGGCCTTGTGCCAAAAGTAGAAACAATTATCATTATTATTATGAATTCGGAATTGATTTCATCATGTATCCCAATTGAAGAATAAATTGAATTTAGAATAACAAGTTTCTATACTACATATTTTGCTTTTTTCTTCTAATATATAAGGAATAATTTTATTCCCAGGCAGTGCCAGGTGCCTCTGCTAGTACCTATATATCATCATCATTTTACGTCCGCTTTTCCCTGCTTGCAAGGGTGGGATGGGTCTTATTCAGCACAGCATCTCTACACTCGTCACGGTCCTTCGTCATCTCCACCGTGAGCTTCAATGATCTGAGGTCTGTTCTCACCACCTCCGCTCATGTTTTTCGTGGTCTACCTCTACCACGTCTTCCTTCAACTGGCATTTCCTGGCACTTCTTCACCCATCGGTCATCCTCCATGCGCATCACATGTCCATACCACAGTAATTTATTGTACCGGTTTCAACTGATAATTATTTTGGCTTCTTCATGCTACAGGAAATATGATAAAATGTATATAATAAAATTAAGGTGTATATTAATTAGAAGAGGGTATTAGAGAACATAGTTTACATATATATAAATATAAAAGTTCACATTCTGTTTATCTCTTTTTCTCTCTCTCTCCTCCTTGGTGGTTTGGTGGTAGTAGCAACTAAGATAGAGGTTGGTTTGTTCTCTGTGTGTGTGTGTATATATAAGAGTGTCAGGTTTACAATCGTGAGGTTGTGATTCTCAGACCGAGCTTTGCGTTGTGTTCTTGAGCAAGGCACTTTATTTTATGTTGCTCCAGTTCACTCAGCAGTAGAAATGAGTTGCGACATCACTGGTGCCAAGCTGTATCGGCTATTACCTTTCACTTGGACAACATCGGTGATGTGGAGAGAGGAGACTGGTATGCATGGGCAACTGGTGGTCTTCCACATACAACCTTGCCTGGGCTTGTGCCTCGGAGGGGAACTTTCTAGGTGCAAATCCCATGGTCATTTGTGACGAAAGGAGGTCTTTTTTTTTAATATATTTATATTAATATGTATGTGATGAAACACAGATACCAACACATCTGTATATTGCGAAAGAAAAATTTAGCCAGATTGAAGTATACTAATTATTATACTACAGTTTGTTCATATCGATTTAAAATAATAAATCAACGGAGACGAACTGTATTGGCAAAAGACCGTGATGTTTAGACACATTTAAATTTCAAAATCAAACCTGTTCCGTAGATAAGTTTAGACTTTAAGATCCAAATATGTTTCGAGTTAAATAAGTGTAGGAATATCAAGTGCCGCTCTCCTCAGTAAACATATATATATATATTTTTTTTTTTCATTTTAGCGACTGCATATGGTAAAGGTGTATACTTTGCCAGAGATATAACATATTCTGCAAGCAACACCTATTCCACTCCTGACTTAAACCAAGAAAAAAGAATATACAAATGTGATGTTCTTGTCGGCAAATGTATGCAAGGAAATAGTCAATTAACTGTGTTAGAGGACTCCACTAATAGTGCTGTGGATAATTTACATTCTCCGACAATATATGTTATATTCCATGACTGCCAAGCTTATCCTCGTTACTTAATAACATACACTTGAAGAAATCATCACATTTTGCTCTTGTAATAATAAAACTATTCAATAAACTATTATGTTTGTATCAATCACATCGAATTTCTTCTCTTTTCTATTGTTTAACCCCTTTACTGCTACAAAACTGAACAGACAAAAACACTACATGGTTGATAAAGACTTGATAACATGGCCAAGAACACTACATGGTTGATATATCAGCCTTGATAACATGGTCAAAAACACTACATGGTTCATATAATATAACCAAAAACACTACATGGTTCATATAATATAACGAAAAACACTACATGGTTGATATATAAGACTTGATAAAACAGCCCAAAACACTTCATGGTTGATATAATATAGACAACAATACTACATGTTTGATATATGAGCCATAAGCTAGCCAAAAATACTACATGTTTCATGTATCAGCCATGATGACCTAGCCAACAACACTACACTTGCTATATGAACCTAAAATTGTAAAACTCTTCTTGATAATCTAGTAAACTCCAAACAAACAAATAATGTAAACCACATCTCTCAGTTACCAAACATTGTTCTTTAATATCTTCCTGTTGTGTTTTTAGTTTATTTCACATTTTTTTTAGTGATATTTCCAAGAAGTATGAAAGGATGAGTGACACAGATGATAACAGTAGTAGTGATCATAATATTGATGATCCTGGTTAATTAATTTTGGTATAATTATCTGCAAGAATTAGGGCAGTTTTGATAGTCTGGGTTGGGAGGACCTTTCAGTCATGTCAAGGACATGACTGAAGGGTCCTCCCAACCCAGGTCAAAATGTAATATATATATTTTTTTAAATACACCTACGATTATTCATCTAGATGAAACATTATGTAAGGAATAAACAATGTTGATAAGTGTGTTTTGACTCTCCATCTTAATTTTCAAATCCATGCTAGCGTAGAAGATGGACGTTAAACGATGATGATGATGATATATATGTACAGCCACCGGAAATAACATCTGTGAAATATACAGCGCCATCTACCTGTTAGCGAGCTACCTCAACGTGAAACAAAAGAACCCTTAAAAGCTACCAGAATAAACGCCTACACACCGGCTAAACATCAAACAATTATTTCTGTATAAATAGAGTGGTTCCAAACACTTCGCCAGTCGACATTTGGCAGAGTCAGCTAGCGTATCGTTGTTCCTCGCCTCTGCCACGCTTTGTCACTCACACACGCCTTGTACCTTGTATCGTCGCTTCATGTGAAAATAAATAGCTGATTGAATTTACATCTCGCCTTGCTTCATCCTTTCAACTTGTGCTTTCGTCTGTCAATCCTAAACAGTTCTTTTAAGGGCTATATGCGACAACAGTCCTTTTAAGGGCTATCTTCAGATCTGATCAGACCGTATGCGATAACAGTCCTTCTAAGGGCTATTCTCGGATCTGATCAGAAGTAGTGACCAGACTGACTAACCACGTCGCTACATATATATAGACACACACACATACAGAGACCGGACATGCCATCAATCAGATCTACTTGCTGTTATACAATGGGCGGAGAAAAACAATATGCTACTGAACCAGGATAAATTTGAACTAATCTACTTTGGAAAAACGGATGCACTGAAATAGCTTATTCTCTTCCCTTGGGTGAAACACTCGTGGCATGCAACATCAGAGACCTAGGTTGTACGTAATTGTTGATAACAACCTAGCAGTTTACTTTTATAATATATTAAATTACTTAGAGAAGAGAATTAAACACAACAAACCAGTCGTCCAGTTCAATTAAAATATTCCCTTTGTCTTTAAGTGTGTCTGCTTTAGCCTCCAGAACTTTCGAGTAATTAGTGAAACAATATTGTAGACGACACAAATCAACATTTAACGAAGCCATTTTTACCCGCCAAATCAAAGGGAAACAACTCAGAATATACCAATTCGTTTTATTTATTTAAACCCCCCTACAGAGCTATTAAGTCATGACAGACTAGGAGAGGTATCTAGTACCTCTTACAGTTAAGAAAATCCGACCATCTTCCCGTTCCACGGTGGTAAACCAGTTATAGGGGATGCCACATGCAGCGAAACATCCGCTCTCTATATCCCACTTCATACCTCACACTCTCTCACTAGACCACCAAATTCTCTCCTCTCTATATTCAACTACATACCTCACTCTCTTTCAAGTCCCCATCTCTCACTCCTCTCTATAACCCACAACATATCTCACTCTCTCTCACAATTCCCCCTCTCTCATTAGACCACAAATTCTCTTTCCCTCTATATCCTACTACAATAATTTGTTACTTTAAAACAACAAATGTTTTCATCTTCCGTAAAGAACGATAAGGTTCTCCATTCCCTCTCCCACCTTTTGAACCCCGGGGTGTAGAGGAGATCTTATTTTTAGTGGTGTGCTTTTGTTGAATTATTTGACAGGAGTTTAAATATGTGGTGGTGGTGTAGAGGGTGATGGTGGTGGTAGTATGGTGTTGGTGGTGATTGTTTATTTTGAATATATCTATCTATATACTGTTAAAACTGTGATTGCGTGTTTGTCTGTAATTTAAAATAACCAAAACGGTGCATAATTGGAAAATACTTTGAAAGGTAGTAGACTCTGAAATGTGAATACAAATGGAATAATATAAATTTCACGTAAATTGGAGCACGGTTTCCCAAGATACAGGGTTTTTCCAGGTACCTTCATAAAATAAGAGAGTAAAAGATAGAGAGAAAGATATAGTGGTTGTGAGAGAGTAGATTCAAAGAAAGAGCTGGTGGTGTTGAATGAAAATATAACAGGTGACTTCAAATAATCGAATACAGCATTACTGTATCCAGCTAAAGTTTGGTGACTGAATATTAAATCATATGTATAATATAACTTGTGTTAGGACAAGTGGTGTGTAGCAAATATTTCCTGGTAAGTAGGAAGGGTTTTTAAGTTTGTGTGTATATGTGTGCATGTGTGTGTGTATGTCTATATATTTATATGTGTGTGTATGTATATATATATTTATCTATATATAATATAAAAGGGAGATGTCATTGGTTGGTTGGTTGAACCACACGAAAACTATACACACACATCTAAAGAGAGAGACACAGAGGGAGAGGCAGAGAGAGATAGGCCGTTATACAGAGAGAGAAAGATGTCCCACAAAAGTCTAGAATCAGCTTAAACTAAATCAAAGTATCAGTTGAAGGTTTAACTTTATTGCGTTAACTTTTATAAACTCATTTTACACCAGTCTTTGAGATATTAAAAGCCTTAAATAGAGAATGTGTTCTCTGGCTGACTCATGTGTGCCGGGTGGCCTGGATATCTGGAATGGCACCTAAGCAATGGCAATCGGGAGGGATAATCCCAATTTTCAAAAAGGGAGACGAGATATTGCTCCATTTATAGAGTGATCTTGTTAGCCTCCCCAATAAAGTCTATGCTAAGTGTTTGGCAAAGAGATGTGGGGTGGTTGTTGAGTCCAAACTAATTGATGAACTGTGGTTTTCGCCCTGGATGCAACACACAGCCAACCAAATATTCACATTGCGGCAGGTTTTTGAAAAGTCATGGGAATACACCCAATGTAGACCTCGAAAAGGTAAATGACCACGTCCCGCTGCGGAAAGTTCTCCAGTAATATGGGATCGATGGTCAGCTTCTTGTTGCTCCGATATCTCTATACAAATGCCCAAGTATTTGTGTTTGGATAAATAGTGTTAAATCAAAACTATTCAATGTGGGAGTTGGACTCTGCCAAAGGTACGTATTATCACCTCTCCTGTTCATTATTTTTATAAACAGAATTGACAGCTGAGTTAGAAGTGATATTATAACTGGTTGGTATAGAATTAGTGGGCTGGAATTTGCTGATGATATCGTATTACCTAACTTGTCAGAAGGTAATATCCAACATGCCGAGTGCTACATAGCTGAAATGAAAATCAGTGCTGCAAAGACTGAGACACTTGCTCTTTCAAGGAAGCCAATGCAGTGTACCCTACGTATGAATGGAGTTCCACTGAAGCAGTGGAAAAGTTCAAGTATAACGGAGCCGTGTTTAAGAGTGATAGAAGGTAGAAAGCTGTGTCAAGTTAAAAAATTGTAGATGGTGCGGTAATGTGCCAGCTTCAGTATTCTCCCTGTAGGGGACTTCTGGTGTCCTTGGCCTCGGCCAACTCCCCACACTACAAACGTATAAACCGTAAACATTAAATCTATAGACCTATTAATACCAATCATTAGACATATAGACCTATAAACCCTGAACATCAAACATATAGATATTTACCCCCCCCCCCCCTCCCCCGTGTCCCAGACCAGATATTAGATATGGCATTTATCAATCTGGTCATTCCGTATTTCATAAAACCGTGTCAGTGCGTATATAAAACAATACTACATTTTGTCTTTTTTGGTCATTAAAAACACAACACATACACGCATACATACATACATACATGATGGCTGCCCCCTCGTTATCGGGTATGCCATTGCACGATCAAAAAAATACACATATACATATGCATACATACACACACACATCATACATATACATTAATAATTAACTGTGCTGCGATCGAATATGGCTTTTTAGCCCAGCCAATGATCTAAAATGTCTTGCACAGAATTGGCAACCAAATTAAAAACAGACATGCATATATATCTACCTAGTTGATGTTGTTTAAGTTCCAATGAGAGAGTCTTGTATCTATGTTAGAAACCGACTCTTTCTTTATTGGTAAAAATTTTCAAAATTATAAAACCAGAAGATCATACATACATAACTGCCAGATATCTGAAGGTCACGTGGTCCAAAGGTGTGGAAGAAAAGCTTAATATTTTGTTATATGTTTCAGCTATCACATTGCTAGTCTATCATAAATATCTAAAACCACGCAACCAAGATACAAACAGAAAGCCTGAACCAGCATGGATGCGTAATTTCAAAAACAAAATTTTGTCCCCGAGACAAAGTATTTCACAGATGACTGTAATTATAAAATGTAACAGAGTACAACTTCACCCGACATCAGGAAGATGTAAGAAAAATACTAGAGAGGCGATTTGGAGTTTCAAATACCAGTTGAAACAACAACTCACAACTGCAGCAGAAAGATTAAAATATGTCAACAGCACATAAACGGCAAGTGCTAAATAGATTATTTGCCAGAGATCCTAAATCAGTTTATTGCAGCTTCAATGGGAAAAGCTCAATCTCTGTAAATGACACCCCTACAAAAGAACAGGTTGTGAGCTACTGGGGATCTGTATGGGAAACGAATGACGGATTTAACAAACAAACTAAATGGCTAAAAGAACTGGAACAGGAATACTGCCAGCATGTCCAGACAAAACAATATGACATAGTTGGGTCAATACTGGACAGAGCTCTACAGAAAATGTTGAAGAGGAAATTACCAGGCCCAGACCTCATAACAGGATACTGGCTGAAAGATCTCACCATCTATCAGCAAGATCTCATATGGCTGTTTAGAGAAAGCATGAAAGGCACACAAGAACTAGTCCAATGGTTATCAACTGCCACTACTCTCCTCATACCCCCAAAATAGCCAAACCACCCTTGCTAAAAATTACCACCCAATAGCCTGCCAGAACATCATGTATTATAAATTATACACTGGGTCATTGTGCCACCAACAACATTATAACACATGAGCAAGCTGGTGGAGAGAAGGAGGTGTGGGGCTGCAGAGATCCCCTACTAACAATAAAATGACACAGGAAAAAACAGCAAAGAATCGCAGGAACATGATTGGTGTGTCTGGACTATGAGAAGGATTTTGATAGTGTATCTCATGGGTGAATTATTAAGGCTTTACAGTTAGACAATGTCGTACAACTGGTCAGTTGAACAACTGACCAAAAACTGGTACACCAATTTGATCCTTAGGGGTGAATAGGAGCAAATTAATACACAACCAGAAAGGCATCTTTCAGGGTGATAGCTTATCAGTGCTGCTCTTCGTCCTCTCACTAAACCCACTATCATACCTGCTCACAAAAGAAAGTGGTCATAGAAGTGCACCCAGCAGTATCTCCCTTCTTTTCTTTGTTGATGACCTGAAGTTGTATGGGCCATACAACTATATCAAAAAACAATTGGAGCTCATTACACAATTTTCTGCAGACATCAGAATGAAATTTGGTGAGTCCGAATGTCCATATTTGACAGTAAAACATGGAAGGGTTGTACCCTCCTCTGGAATTCTAGAGATGAACGGCTTGACAATACAACCTCTACAGTCAGGTGACAACTACAGATATCTTGGACAGGATGAGAATGTCAGATATGATGGACCCATAAATCAGGAGAGAACCAGAACTGAATAGCTCAGGGGAGTAAAGAAGATATGGTCATCAGAACTATCAACGTACAACAAATACATTGCTGACAATACTTATGCTGGAGATGGAGGTAAGCACTCGCAAGCTTCTCAGTGTTACTGGAAACTTTAACATCAATGGTGATGTGGATAGGCTATACTTCTCATGCAAGGAAGGTGGCCAGGGTCTAAAATCGATATTAACATCATACGAGACACTGAAGCAACATCTTCAACAGAAGAAAAAGGTCAGCAACCATCTTGCTCAGGTTTATGAGCATGAACGAAATGATATCATTAGGATAGCCACTGACCTGGAAGAGAGATATGGAATAAGGCCTGATATAAATCTCTCTCACAGAGAAATTGGAAGATCCTATTCAATGTTCAAACAATATTAAAAAAATGGACCAATTTACAGAGAAAGTTGTGCATAGGTACCTGAGACGAAAAACTCAAACCATAGAGAGGATAAATCATTCAAAAAGCCTGGCATGGAGTTCCAACAAGTTTATGACATCCCACCTTGAATACAAGAAGAAGAAATCCCTCCCAAATCTCTGCTACACAAAAGAGGAGGGCCATCAGTCGACAATACATGTAGGCTATGTAAATCAAAGATCGAAGACGTTAGCCAACTACGAAAGAATGTCGTCTCGCTACTACCTCCCTATGAGACACGATGTGATAGCTAGAACCATCTGGAATGCACTTAGGAAAACAAAATTAAAAACAAATGAGGAGCAATATACTGAGATAGATGGCACTAAAGAATACTGGTGGAATACTGAAAATAAAAGCTGCCACCAAATTAAAGCACAAACTGTCAGCCTGATATCGTTGTTTGGGACCACACATTGAAAGCGTGCTCTGTTGTAGATATCAGCTGCCTACTTGATGTCAACGTCGTAAGAAAAATACAAGAGGAGGACATCTATGGACGATTGATAAGAAGTTTGCAGATCCAGTGTTCAAGATACATCTTCAGCTTCATACCCATTATTATTGGAACTACAGGTTATATACCTGTAGCAAGGAATAGTTGGCACCTTCAAAATTTGCAAAACATTCTTCGCTATTCAAGGGTTGACAATTTCTTTTCTTTTATAACCTTACCACCAGGAAGGTGGTCGGTCAAAATATACTCGAAATTAAAAGAAACATACATACATACGTAGGTATGTAGCAAAATCGTATCTGTATGTGTGGGTGGCTATTATTTCTTTTTATCTGGTCTATAGTAAATGATTACGTACCTTAATCACGAAATTTCATGCTACGTGAAAACAGTAGTTGGAGGAGGCATTTCTAGGAAAACAGTGCTGTCGACATACATACGTACATACACACGTGTTTTTTCAAACCAATCAACAGGAACTTCATATTGACACATTGTATTCGAAAAACATATTTAAGTTTCAGTTTTGTCGTAGTTTTGGCGAGGTAAGTAAAGGACTTTATAATCTCTCTATTAATATCAATTACCCTATATACTCATACTTTTGTGGTGATAAGACTCCCCCCCTGAGAGCTGGACAGCAGAAGGTCTTCAGAGAAGAAACTGTATCATTCCTGTCATAAATTATCCTAAAAAATATATAAACAAAATGTATATCTCATCTAAAAGTATTTTTGCTTTTTTCATTCACAGCGATGTACTTGCCTTGAAAGGTTTTTGATATGTAAACGTGTGTTGAAACAGATATTGTTATATTTGGAGAGGGTTATGCTCTTATAATATTGCTAGAAATATCTATCTATCTATCTAAGGCGGGTAAAATTCCCGAGATCCATGGATAGTCCTCTCCAGCTGTCTTTGTCCCTCATTATCGCTGCCATGTCCTGCATCTCCAACAGACCAGTGTCTGTCCTTAGGGCATCAACATACGTTAACCTTGGTCTTCCTCTTCTAGTGTGTCCATGTAGAAATATATAATGTGTATATCATGGCTCATGCACTGTTCATTTTCCTGATGTTTGTACATTACCCTATGTACTATACATACACTTTTTGATGAGTTGTAGTGCACCTGAGCACTGTACACAATATTTCATTATTATTATTATTATAATAAACTGCGTTAAAAGAAATATAGATTTATTTATTGTTTTTTTTTTTTTTTTTCGATTTATTAGCCTTTTGGGGTCACACACACCCCGTAGAAAGTGTGCGACCTTTCTGCCATGGAGCACAGAGAGAGGGGGGGGGTGCTCCCTTCTTCTCTTACCTGTACAAGCCGATATAGAGAGATGGCCCACTTACACGGGCCATTATTGCTACTTTCACCCATCTTTCATGGAATTGGCTGGGACTGAGTGCCTTTCTCTCCACCTTGATCCTTCTTTCGAAGTGGTATCGGAAGAAGAGGACCATTTGTTGGCCGGCGACATATCCCCACAAATCGGCAAAAAAACAAACAAACAAACAAAAACGTGGCAAATAAAGAAATCTATGGGCGATATCCAATTTTAGCGGCCTAAATGCCACTTACTTGCTGTAGTTGCTGCTTACTTCAATGTATGAGGCTATTCCAACAAATTTACATTCCCAGAACGAGGAAACTGTGAGGATATGTCGCCGGCCAACAAATGGTTTGTACAGGTAAGAGAAGAAGGGAGCAACCCCCTCTCTCTGTGCTCCCTGGCAGAAAGGTCGCACACTTTCTACGGGGGTGTGTGTGACCCCAAAAGGCTAATAAATCGCAAAAAAACAAACAAACAAAAACGTGGCAAATAAAGGAATCTATGCCCCAGTGGCAAATAAATCACATTGAAGTAAGCAGCAACTGCAGCAAGTAAGCGGCATTTAGGCCGCTAAAATTGGATATCGCCGAAACAATTATTATAACAACGTGACCCTCCCCAAGTATAACAATATTTTTATTCACAGTTGTATAAATAACATTACAAATTGTTCACAATTTCAGGATGGAAACATAAATATAAACACATATAATAAATACAATTAACTATTGCTATGAACCTTACAAATACAACTCATCAAAATATACGATGAAAGCGAGAGAAAAAAGGAAAACAAAAACGACCAGCAAGTGCGACAATCGGCCGCACATCACAAGTGCCAAAGAAAATTTTTTTTACTTCCCAGTTCTTCGGGGACAACATCATTTGTGATTCCTAATATTATCCCGGACATAAATATAAAAAATAAAAAAAACTATCTTTTATTATATCGAAATAAACGGTGTTCATGAAATTACATTTTCCTACGAAGTAATATACTGAAAAGTGTTTTGGTGTATAGAAA
The DNA here is from genome assembly GCA_964016885.1 of Eledone cirrhosa. Lineage (NCBI taxonomy): Eukaryota > Metazoa > Mollusca > Cephalopoda > Octopoda > Eledonidae > Eledone > Eledone cirrhosa. The sequence goes on from OZ024742.1 coordinate 290,362,665, forward strand.
CATCGACATAAGTAATTCATTGTTTCGTTTTTTTCGATCATGAAAGTTTTTATTAAGTTTTAAATATATACGTAAATAACATTACAAATTGTTTGCAATTCTTTTCGAATGAAAATATAAACACAAATAACAAATACAATTAACTATTACTAGGAACCTTACAAATACAACGCACCAAAATATATGACCTGAGCTAGAGGGGAAAAAAAGGAAAACAAAATCTAAAACAACCATCAATTCACAATCAATCGGCCTTTTGTTCATTTAGGCTTCTACTTCCTGATACGATGTTAGATTGTGGTATGAAATTCAACCCCGTGAAAGTACTATCCATGTAGTGGTCTAAAAACTTTCGACTTTTACATTACGTTTATTTTTAACTATCACTACCACTTTATAGGCGTTACAAAAAAATCTCTCGAATTCAAGTCCACCTAGGATTCACTATTTCAGTGGGACTGGTAACTTACGTACCAGTTATTTACTTTGGTCGATTTAAAGAACTATATTTAACTGTCTTTATTATCAATATATTAGGGGTAGCTACTTTGGTGTTTGAAATAATGTTGGCTTTTTTCTTTCATTTCCGTGTTCTGAAAGTGAAATTATTTTTCAAAGAAAAATCACTTTCATTTTCACTACAACGCTATTAGTTGTTAGTCGAAAGCAGCCGATGAAAGCAAAACATCGTTTATTTCCGTATTAATACCACGCGTAAGTGGAGTTACTGAAATGAAAAAAAAATTTTTTTTCACGCGTTTTTTTTTTATTTATTTATTTTTTATTAAAGCATATAGATGTAAGTGGAGTTACTTTTCAACTCTCCTCGTCCGACGGGGAGATTTGCAATGGCTTTTGTGAAAATGGGTATAGCTTCCATTATGCAAAACTCCCGATTTTTTTCATGGTACTCCCCCGTTTGTATTTTTAGAGGATGGTAGGTCTGGAATGAATATATACAAATAATTATTGTTAGGAACCTTATACCTGGTCCCGACCTCCTTATCCTCCAATGCTTCCCACTCTATACTGGAAGGCAGGAGGCTGAATTCAGTGCAAACATTTCAGGAGCTGGTGCAGTAATGCGCCAGCTTGAGCATTCGGTAATCAGAAGGAGGTATGTGTAAAGCCAAACATGCTATCTTCAATTTGGTATTTGTGCCAAACTCTTACCTATGGTCAGCAATCTTGGGTAATGACCAAAAGAATATGATCGCGAATACCAGAAACCGAAATAGGATTCCAATGTAGGTTCTTTGGAGTAATTACTCGATAAAGTCTGTAACTTGGAGACCAGAGAGTCCCTCCAGGTAGAACGGCTACTTCTCCGAATTGAGAGATCACAGCTTCGATACTATTTTAGAATGGGTAGTATTAGTAAACATATTTGTGTTACAATTGTACGAAGAATAAGAATAGCAGTGTGTGTTTATACTGGTTTACTTCATAGAAGTGAATAATGAAACGTACATATATTTTACCATTCATTGTGAGGAGGCTGGAGTCTCCTTAGGCTGTTGGTGAGTTGAGGATTTGCCCTGCATTCTGGCGTGTTGTTAACGAGACTGCTGCAAAGCGTCAAAGAGAGAGAGTTGATCTTTCAGCCTCTTACTTATAGTGGCCAAGAGGACGTAACTCCTTTTACCTCCTGTAGGTGACACCAGGGGTCACTACCGTCACAAAGGGACGCAACTCTTATTTTAGTTCTGATCCCCCCCCCCCGCGACCCCCGCCGCAAGGGGGTGGAGGCGCTACAGTACCCTCCTCCAGACGATAGGCGAAAAGCCCGAAGGTAAGTAGCGAATCCACAAGCATGGGATCCAAGCACAGGCATGAAAGAGTAACAAAAATTCAAAAAGTACATGCATACATAGTTCAATAAAAATGCTCCAGTGGCCAGTTCATATAAAATAAAGTTTGGCAGAATTTTGTTGGGCCAGTGGCCAGTTCATATGAAAAAAAGTTTGGCAGAATTTTTTGGGCCAGTGGACTCTTCGACCGGAATTGGTTGTGGTCTTGTATGTAGGTGAAGGTGGGTCAGAAGAAGCAGGTGTGTGTGCGAAGGAGAAAGATTTGTGGCTCAAGTGTGTGAGTATCTGTGTGGGCACTCTTAAGTCTATCGATAGAAACCGTCTCTCTGGAACCCCCAATGTCTACTGTAAATGTTTATCAATTTGGGCTAATACACGGTAGGGTCCAGAGTACGGCTGTGTGAGAGGAGGTCTCACAGCATCGTTCCTCACGAACACGTGGGTCCACGAGGCAATATCCCTCCGGACTGCAGTTTTTACAGTTTGTTTCCTCGTGTCCATCGGCGGCAGGTCTTGGAAATACGAACGCAGACGGGACATCTTGTGCAGCAAGATCGACAGGGGCAAGCATTTGCCCAGGCAACACTAGAGGAGCACCATACAATAATTCGGCCAGGAAGAAGCCAAGGTCCACCTTTATTGATGACCGGATTCCCAACAACACAATAGGGAGGTACTTGCTCCAACACGTAGAGTCAGAAGAAGTCCGTAGAGCGGCTTTTAGTTGTCGGTCGAAACGCTCCACCATTATATTAGATGCAGGATGATATAAAGTTGTTCGGATGCGTTTAGCACCCATGATCTTCGTTAATTCATAGAAGAGATTCGATTCAAACTGCCTTCCACGGTCCATTGTAATCGTGGTTGGCACTCCAAAGCGGGCAATCCATCCTGATACTAGGGCACGCGCTGTCGTTTCAGCAGTGATGTCTTTCAAGGGGATGGCTTCAAGCCATCGCGAAAAACGATCAATAACAGTCGATAGATAAGTATGACCACCACTGACTGCCCAAGGTCCCATGATGTCCACATGAATGTGTCGGAAACGGGCGTCCGGTGTACTGAAAGTACCGAGCAGAGCCTTAACGTGTTTATGGATTTTTGATTTCTGGCAAGCGATGCAGGAACAGCACCAAGCATTAATATTGCGCCTCATATTTGGCCAGAAGAATCTAGCTGTTATGAGCTTTACTGTGGCAGAAGATCCTGGGTGGGAAATGCTGTGTAAAGCAAGAAACACAGTACGACGATGGTTTAGCGGGACGAATGGTCTCGGTGAATCCAAGGAAACATCGCAGAGAATCTGTCCATCTGCAGTGGGCAATGGCGGGTATTTCAAATTACTCGTCGCAAATTCGGCTGATGTAATATCCAACGATTCCAGTGCAGGTTGGTCTTCTGCCAAGTGATTTAAATCGATGTCGTGGGATGACGCAATCGAACTGATCGGCAATCGAGACAGGGCGTCAGCCGCTGTGTTCAATGAGATTGGAATGTGTTGGATGTCATTTGTGAATTGTGAGATTCAGGTTTCAACTTCCTGGAGAAAAATTTCAATGGTTGTTGGTGATCGTCAGTACTCTGTTGTAAGACTGCAGTATCCGACACATCAACACAAAGCGAAAGCTTGGCATTGGACACTGGGTGGGCCAGCAAAGATGCACTAGCCAATGCTGATTTGGCTTTTTGAAAATCCTCGAGCTGAGTCTGAGTCAAAGAGATTTCCTTGTTCTTCTTGCGGCAATTTTTCAGAATCTCAGTAAGAGAGAAGAGTAGATTAGCACAATGCGGAACAAAACGTCTATAGAAATTTATCAGTCCTAGGAACTGTCGCAACTGACGAAGTGAGGTCGGCAGAGGCAAATCCTCTATAGCCTGAACTCGTTGAGGGAGGGGTCGAATACCCTCGGAGTCAATGACATGACCTAAAAAATTCAGTGATTCCGCACCGAAAACACATTTTGTGGGATTTATTTGAACACTGAAATCCTTGAGTCGACAAAACAAAAGATTCAAATGACGTATGTGTTCTTCTCTGGAGGAACTAGCAATAAGCAGATCATCAATATAAGTGTAGACGAAGTCTAAACCATGAGTGACCTCATCCATGAACCGTTGAAAGGTGCTAGCAGCATTCCTAAGTCCGAAAGGCATGGTAAGAAATTCGAATGATCCAAATGGAGTCGTAATGGCCGTTTTCGGAATATCTTCTTTCTTGACAGGAATCTGATGATAAGCTCGCACCAAATCGAGCTTTGAGAAAACTTTACATCCCTGCAACAACGATGCAAAATCTTGCAAAATAGGATATCTATCCGGGACAGTTATAGCATTTAACTTCCTATAATGCCCAGTGGGTCTCCAGTTGCCAGAAGTCTTGGGTACCATGTGTAACAGAGAAGCCCAAGGGCTCATAGACGGGCGAATTATGCCTAGCTGTAGCATATGATAAAACTCGGACTGTGCTGCCTTCAATTTGTCCGCAGGCAAGCGACGAGGACGGGAAAACACTGGAGCACCAGTAGTGGAGACGAAATGTACGGTTGAGTGAGTCGGTTCGATAACTCGAAAATTTCCCTGAGTAAGCTGTGGGAAAGAATTCAACAATGCATGATAGGCATTCCCAGCATTAGCGATGAAGAAGGTCGGGCTAACCGTTGAAAAATTAGCTTTCTGGCCACGAAGAGAAAAACCAGTAATGCCATCTATTAAACGTCGGCCACGGACGTCTACCGTCAATGCAAAATAGTGTAGAAAATCCGCTCCCAAGATCGGATATGGTAGGTCAGCAACCGTAAAAATCCATTTGAATTCTCGTCGAAGATTTCTGAATTGCAGAGGAAGCGAGATTTGTCTAAAAATTTGTATCGGCGAATGATTGACAGCTTGTAGATTAATTGATGACTCAGGAGTTTAACACAGTTCACTGGCCAAATGCTGCAGGAGGCTCCCGTATCTACGAGGAAAGGTCTGATGGACAGGAGGTGCTCAATAAAGAAGTGGCGGTTTGGGTTTGTAGCACAGAGATCAGCTGCCGCCTTCAGTGACTCTGGTTTGCGTTTCCGGAAGTTGAATAGTTACACGGTGGTCAACAGTGTTTTGCTTTATCAGCGAAGGTGGCATGATACCAGCAAAAAGACGAATTGCTGGCGGGTGAGCTGGCATTACGGCGTGAAGTCACGAAGGAACGCGAACGACCTCTTGGCCGCGTGGGAGATGGCCTACTCTGCCTACATAATTTTGTGACTTGACGCGTCAATGCATCAATCGCCTTCAACATGGCATTCTCATGTGTCGAGACTGGCTGGTTCAGAAAGGTCGAAGAGGCAACACGCAAGTCCGACGAGGTAGTTTTCCTAGAGAATTCCACAATTCGATCGGCAGACGCAGCGATCTGCTCCACCGAGCTTGAGTCCACTATGTTAGCCAATATAAACTGGACATTGTTTGGCAAGCGAGAGAAAAATAGCTTTTTGATAAATGAACTATCCTCATCGGGCGATTCACTGAGGTCCCGAATGTGGCGTAAAAATTCGGACGGCGACCTGGCACCTAAACACTCGTCCTCCAATAATGCACGAAACCTGCTTTCAGCAGAATGGCAGTTTCTCCTTAATATTTCCGTCCTCAACGAATCATACAAAGTACCGGTTGGCTAGTCCGTTATTAAATCTTTCACCGTGGTGTCAAGCGGCGAAGGTATGCCACTAATCAAAACATTGAGTTTCTGCTCTGTTTTGATTCCATTTGCAGCAAAATATGCATCCAGTTGCGCAAACCAGAGCCTGGGATCACCGGAGAATGCAGGTAAATGAGGACTACTCATCATTAGCATGTATCAGTTCCACATAAAAATACTAAATGATATCCAAGTAAAGAAATGCAACGCGTGTTAGATGTTTGGAACAACGGGAAAACAACACAAATTTCCCTCAGCATCCATGAAGAAAGAAAAATATCTGGTGAATTTGCAAAATCCGGAATCTTCAAGGCAGAAAAATTATGTTTTTTTTTTTTTTAAAATTGGAGAAGGAGATCGCATCACATGATGTGTCTCAGCCAATCAGATGGCTGCATGTCGGAGAAGAAAGACAAATGGCGGAAAAATTGGCAGACAAGTCAGCCATTGCTCAACAATGTTAAATAATTCAATGGGGTTACCCATATAGCAGAAGTTTTTAGAAGGCTGTGTAATCCATAATTGGGGTCAACCACTTTAGAATGGGTGGTATTAGTAAACATATTTGTGTTACAATTGTACGAAGAATAAGAATAGCAGTGTGTGTTTATACTGGTTTACTTCATAGAAGTGAATTATTTATACTGTTATATTTATACTGGTTTACTTCATAGAAGTGAATAATGAAACGTACATATATTTTACCATTCATTGTGAGGAGGCTGGAGTCTCCTTAGGCTGTTGGTGAGTTGAGGATTTGGTCTGCATTCTGGCGTGTTGTTAACGAGACTGCTGCAAAGCGTCAAAGAGAGAGAGTTGATCTTTCAGCCTCTTACTTATAGTGGCCAAGAGGACGTAACTTCTTTTACCTCCTGTAGGTGACACCAGGGGTCACTACCGTCACAAAGAGACGCAACTCTTATTTTAGTTCTGATGTCCCCCGCAAGGGGATGGGGGCGCTACACTATGGGCATGTAGTTAGAATGTCTCAGGAAATAATCGCTGAGTAAGAATAGGATGGAGAAAGTTCAGCTACTACTGCTGTTAGCTACAAAAGGTTATGCAGCTGAACCTCACAAAAGAGATGACCCAGGATCAAGAAAACTGCTGATATTCTGTAATACAGGGAATTTGCCTTCCCATGCACAATGAGGATGCCCCCCCCCCCACCTGCCAATATGCTTTGTACTACTCCACTTCCATCTACCTCCCTCCACCCTCTCACCTGCCAGTATTCTCATGAATTCCCTACCAGCATGCCCCTGATTGTCTTTTCCTCACTCTAAACCTGAAGAAGCTGAGAGATGGAACATCTATCAGGTCCTCGCTTGCTTTTATACTCCTGCCTTCCTCGCCCAACCCATACTAGCAGGGAAAGCTAGGACAAACCTGGATTGATTCACCTTGCCTGCTGAACCCTTGTGCCTCTGACACCCAACCCAGGAATGCCAGACACAACCCACCACATAATCTGGCGCACCCCCTCCCTCATCTCACTGCAAGCAGCATAAAAACACCCTCTTTTAGGCCATCAAGGGAAGCCAAGCACACCTCACAATATCTCAGATACCATCCACTTGGTTCAAGGCCACCTCTATGACCCAACCCCCACATGGCAATGCAATATTTTGATTCTTGCCCCAACTCCCAGCAAAGCCAATGGCACTGAGTTTCATAGTGCTATAACGAGGTAGTTCTGGTGCCACGACAAAAGCACCCAGTCCTCCCTGCAAGATGGTCGTGTCAGGGTCATGATAAAATGCTCCTAGTACATGCTGTTAAGTGATTGGTACTTGGAAGGGCATCCAGCTAGAAAAATCATGCTCCCAGTAGATACGGAAAAGTGGTTGGTGTTTGGAAGGATATCCAGCCATAGAAACCAAGCCAAAACAAAGTGTACTAGTAGGACCTTGTCACCTGACCAGTCTAGCCTCAGCATGTGACAGCTGTCTAACCCATGCAAGCATGGAAAAAAGATGTTAAATGGTGATGATGATATATATATCATCATCATCATCATCATTTTATGTTCACTTTTCCATGCTGCATGGTTTGGACAAGTATTTTCTAGCACAGCATCCCTCCACTCATCGCAGTCTTTTGTCATCTCTTCTTTGAGCTTCAGTGATTTGAGATCAGGTCTCACTCCACTTCTGCTCTATGGAATGTATGGGAAAGATGAGATTGCTCCCAGCTATCTGGTCTTGGATAATGACAACACATCCAACCCATGTAAGCATGGTTGTAAATTGGATGCAAAAATGATATTGATGATGATGATGGATCCTACCAGGTACACATTTCATCTTAGATGGTTGGGCTTCATATGTAGGATAAGGAATTGTAACATATACAACATTACCACAGGTAATCATGAGGCGTTAATTGTGGATTACAGAGTCCTCATCTCTTCTCAATTTTTTTCATTTGGAGTTACTGATCTCCTCATATTTTTATGTATTAGAGACATTTTAATCACTAATATTTTTCTTTTCCTTTCAGCGTGTTAAGTTGATGACATGGACCAATGTGGTATGTATTTTTTTTATTTATATTTTATTCATTTGGGTAATGCTTTATTTCCCCATAAATGTGTGTTGTTCTTTAACCCTTTTGATACTAAACTACTTGAAACTGTCTCTGATTTAAACCAGCTGTGTTTGTCCAGAATTCTCTCACCTCTTTCTGCTCAAACTAGACATAACTGGCTGCTCATGGTTACGTTAAGGTATTGTTCTCAAAATAAATAATATCTCAATCTCGTAGATTCAATATTATGTGAGATAATTATGGGAGATAAAGTGTTTACCGAGAAAATACAATAGTAAATATAGAGTAATGTAAATGCTAAAAGGTTTTTTTAAAGTTTATTTTTATCAAAAAATCTTCCATTATAATTTTATATAAAAACTGGCCTTGTGCCTAAAGTAGAAACAATTATAATTTTATATAAAATCTTTTATTATGTTCTAAACACCAGCTTAATAATGCGAAAACTAATTATATTATCAAATTACACCTTGAGTATTTTCAAAATTATTTGAAAATCATAGGCAATGTCTTTTATTAGAAATATGGTAACAAAGGTGTTGATATTTACCTAAAAGCTTTCCATCATAATTTTATGTAAGAATCTGTGTATAGTTGATCCAAACATCTGCTTAATAATGAGAAAGGTACTTCGTTATACTAAATCCCTCAAATATTTTGATTATTTAAAAAATTATTTGAAAAATCATAGGCAGTATCTTTCATTATAAATACGGTTTCTGATTTAGGCAATTTTGGGGGATGGGAAAGTCGATTAAATCGACCCATTGCATTACTGGTACTTTATTTTATCTACCCACCCTGTAAGAATGAAAGATTTGAACACAGCTACTGTGAACACATATTAATAAATATTTATTGTGAACACATTATATTAATATACATCTATTGTGAACTCATTTTAATACACAGCTATTTTGGCACATTTTTGTCCTTGAGCAAAACACTTTATTTCACGTTGATCCAATCAACTCAGCTGGCAAAATGAGTTGTATCTATAATTCGAAGGGCCAGCCTTGTCACATTCTATGTCATGCTGAATCTCCCTGACAACTACGTTTAGGGTTTACATGTTTGTGGAATGCTCAGCCACTTGCATGTTAATTTCACGATCAGACTGTTCACAGACTGTTCTGTTAATCAGATCAACTGGATCACTTGTCGTAACCGATGGAATGCCAGTTTTATTGTGAACATGTATTAATATACATCCAGTGTGAACATGTATTAATATACAGCTATTGTGAACATGTATTAATATACAGCCAGTGTGAACATGTATTAATATACATCCAGTGTGAACATGTATTAATATACAGCTATTGTGAACATGTATTAATATACATCCAGTGTGAACATGTATTAATATACAGCTATTGTGAACATATATTAATATACATCCAGTGTGAACATATATTAATATACAGCTATTGTGAACATGTATTAATATACAGCCAGTGTTAACATGTATTAATATACATCCAGTGTGAACATGTATTAATATACAGCTATTGTGAATATATATTGATATATAGCTATTGTGAACATGTATTAATATACATCCAGTGTGAACATGTATTAATATACAGCTATTGTGAACATGTATTAATATACAGCCAGTGTGAACATATATTAATATACAGCTAGTGTGAATATATATTGATATATAGCTATTGTGAACATGTATTAATATACAGCCAGTGTGAACATGTATTAATATACAGCCAGTGTGAACATATATTGATATACAGCTATTGTGAATATATATTAATATACATCCAGTGTGAACATATATTAATATACAGCTAGTGTGAATATATATTGATATATAGCTATTGTGAACATGTATTAATATACAGCTATTGTGAACATATATTAATATACAGCCAGTGTGAACATGTATTAATATACATCCAGTGTGAACATATATTGATATACTGCCAGTGTGAACATGTATTAATATACAGCTATTGTGAACATGTATTAATATACAGCCAGTGTGAACATGTATTAATATACAGCCAGTGTGAACATATATTAATATACAGCTATTGTGAACATGTATTAATATACAGCCAGTGTGAACATGTATTAATATACAGCTAGTGTGAACATGTATTAATATACAGCTATTGTGAACATGTATTAATATACAGCCAGTGTGAACATATATTAATATACAGCTATTGTGAACATGTATTAATATACAGCCAGTGTGAACATGTATTAATATACAGCTAGTGTGAACATGTATTAATATACAGCTAGTGTGAACATGTATTAATATACAGCTATTGTGAACATGTATTAATATACAGCCAGTGTGAACATGTATTAATATACAGCCAGTGTGAATATATATTAATATACAGCCAGTGTGAACATGTATTAATATACAGCTATTGTGAACATGTATTAATATACAGCTATTGTGAACATGTATTAATATACAGCTATTGTGAACATGTATTAATATACAGCTAGTGTGAACATGTATTAATATACAGCTATTGTGAACATGTATTAATATACAGCTATTGTGAACATGTATTAATATACAGCCAGTGTGAACATGTATTAATATACATCCAGTGTGAACATGTATTAATATACATCCAGTGTGAACATATATTAATATACATCCAGTGTGAACATGTATTAATATACAGCCAGTGTGAACATGTATTAATATACAGCTATTGTGAACATGTATTAATATACAGCCAGTGTGAATATATATTAATATACAGCTATTGTGAACATGTATTAATATACAGCTAGTGTGAACATGTATTAATATACAGCTATTGTGAACATGTATTAATATACAGCTATTGTGAACATATATTAATATACATCCAGTGTGAACATGTATTAATATACAGCCAGTGTGAACATGTATTAATATACAGCTATTGTGAACATGTATTAATATACAGCCAGTGTGAATATATATTAATATACAGCTATTGTGAACATGTATTAATATACAGCTATTGTGAACATATATTAATATACATCCAGTGTGAACATGTATTAATATACAGCCAGTGTGAACATGTATTAATATACAGCTATTGTGAACATGTATTAATATACAGCCAGTGTGAATATATATTAATATACAGCTATTGTGAACATGTATTAATATACAGCTATTGTGAACATGTATTAATATACAGCCAGTGTGAATATATATTAATATACAGCTATTGTGAACATGTATTAATATACAGCTATTGTGAACATATATTAATATACATCCAGTGTGAACATGTATTAATATACATCCAGTGTGAACATGTATTAATATACAGCTATTGTGAACATGTATTAATATACATCCAGTGTGAACATGTAATAATATACAGCTAGTGTGAATATATATTAATATACAGCTATTGTGAACATATATTAATATACATCCAGTGTGAATATATATTAATATACAGCTATTGTGAACATATATTAATATACAGCCAGTGTGAATATATATTAATATACAGCTATTGTGAACATATATTAATATACAGCCAGTGTGAATATATATTAATATATAGCTATTGTGAACATATATTAATATACATCCAGTGTGAACATGTATTAATATACATCCAGTGTGAACATGTATTAATATACAGCTATTGTGAACATGTATTAATATACAGCCAGTGTGAATATATATTAATATACAGCTATTGTGAACATATAATTATTTGAAAAATATAAGCAATATCCTTCATTAGAAATATGGTAACAAAAGGGTTAATGATATATATACATTCTCTGTATTTATAAAAGATTTTGAAGATGTCAAGAAGGCATGTTTGAAGAACAGCTTAATGGAAAATCATCTGACTGTGGATAAGTGTAAAGAAATAAATAGTATTCTGGTGAAAACAACTTCACCGACTACCTCTTCCATTATTCAATGCTATTTTGAAAACAAGAATAAAAGTTCTGGTGGACTCCTTGCTTCAAAACCTGAAGAAGTAACTAACAATACTTATATGGTAACTTTTCAAGAGAAATCAGGTAAGTTGTTTTCCGCTCTCTCTTTTTATCTGGTCTCCCACACAGTACTGGGTGTTGTTGTTGTTGCTGCTGCTGCTGTTGTTGTTGTTAGGGCAATTGTTTGGCAGAATCATTATAGTATTGGACAAAATGTCTTGTGGTAAGGGCCAGTGGTACCATTAAGGTTAACTAACAGCAAGGCCAGATTCCGACCTTGGGGGTCCTGGAGCACTTCAGGTTTGGTGTCCTCTTTCATACACTAAAATAGAATACACAGAAAACCTTCAAATTTACATATCAAAATCTTCTTACTTCATGTAATTGGAATTGACAAGTTGTATATACATACAAATGTTAAATGGAAAATATAACATGGAAATGTATATATATACAAATGGAAATATATATAATATGTAAATGCTAAATGTTATACATAAATATACTGAGCAATTAGTGTCAGTGCTGTTGCAGAGTTACACTAAAAACTTAGGTAAAAACATCCCACATCTATCATAGGACAGTAAAAAAATCTGTCAATGCTAAACATTATCTAAACTAAGTAGAGTAAGTTATGCCTATTTAGATCTAAGTGCATCACTACAATACCGACAAAAAGTATTTCTACACTTGGCATTTGCAAAATCTTTAACTAACTCATTAAACTGCATCATCTTCAGAACACTGCTTTCTACATCCTGTAGGCACAGAGCACTTAGTCCTTATGAGGGCCAATTTGTTGAATTATTTCTCTCCTGGACACCTAGTAACTATCAAGCTCAAATATGTTATAAGCACTTCATCAACACTTGGAAGAGTATCAGTAAAACTGACTGTTGAGATGGCATGAATCATGACCTGAACTTGGAAAAGGCTGCAAAGTGGACAAGTTCTATTAACACATTACTAAAATCATAGGGAAAAGTAGTGATAAGTTATTCAGCTTCAGTTCTTATCTCTGCACGAGGGAAGCTACAGAAGTTTACTATTGTTTGAACTTGTCATGCACTAATTCATAAGCTACCCTATGGACTAGGTGCTTTTGCATAACCACCCTACAGGTTGGATTGGATTAGGTGTGTGTTTTTGTGGCACCACAGCACAGTGGGAGAGAAAGTGACATATCAAATGGGTGGCCTTGAAGAGAATGAACTGTGCTTGGTAGTGTATTGTGGAATGTGCCCAGTTTTCCATGCATGAGTTGGACTGAAAAGGTGTATTAGAAATTTGGCAGGGAATAGGTGGGAGCACATCATTATCATTGTTAAACATCTTTTGCCAGACAGTCTATCACATTCTGTGACTAGGCTGGACAGGTGACTACAACCAGTTTATATGTTGTTTTGTTTTGGTATTACCTCTGTTGGCTTGATGCCCTCCCTAACTCCATTAGAGCATTTTATCATGCTACAGAGTGGGACATGTCCAGCTTTCCATGTTGGCATTAGTTGAATGTGGAAAAGGGGAGGTGTATCCATCTCTGTGTTGGTATGGGTTAGGCTAGTATAGGAGGAGACTGGCTGTCTTTACATGTTAGAAAGAGTTGGACAGGATGAGCAAGGTGTGGGAAGAACTAGGCATTAAAAGTCCCACAGCTGAGTTTTTTTTTGGGGGGGGGGGGGGTGACAACCTCTTCTGAGACTGATGTTGAATTTACATCATATTTGATTCTTTTTCTTAGCAGCCTCCTGGCTGTCATTTTATAGTCTGTGATGGCATCCAGTTTCAATTCTTCATACCTATTCCGAATGAATCTCAGAAACTTTTCCAGAATCAGTTAGATCCACCACATTATTCAGGTCAACTTTAACTCTTTGAAAAGTTTTATTTGTGCTGTTGAAGTACAAGAATGAAGTTCCATCTTTTGGCCATCAGAGCAATTTCAAGATTTCATTTTGTTTGCCAATTGTCTGTACTTCATATCTTGCTTCAGGTGTTTGCTCCAAGTCACTTTCAATATCTTAGAATGTATTTTCAATGCAGTTGTACCCATCTATGTGGACTTCAGTAATTTTAACTCTTGCTGACCAATGTATGTGTAACAACAACTTTCTAGTTAATGTTTATATATATCCTTTCAAAGACTTCATTAGATTTGCTTGTCTCTGTGTTGATGCAAACAAACAAAGTGTATCAAGCCAAAATAACTGACAGCTTCAGTACAACAGTAAGTAATAGCCTGTTCAACATGATTCACTGAATTAGCAGCATATGGAGTAGAGACTGCTGCTGCATTCTTATCCTTAAGTCAAGCTTGCATTTCTGTATAGTGACCAGAAATATTGTTGGTATTGTCATAGGACAACCCACTGCAGTTTTCAAAATCAATTTCTTCAGTTTTTAGAAATTCTATCTAAGAGGTAGCTAGTACTTCGGCCTTGTGAGAACCAGCTTGCAGGAAAATAAGAAAAAAAATTTCTACTGGGCCTCCAGTGGATGATGTCTGACACATTGTGGGATATGCTTGGCTTCCCTTGAGGGACTAAAAGAGGGTGTTTATATGCTACTTGCAGTGGGGTGGGGGTGGAGGCCACGAGATTATAGGTGGATGTCAGGGGCAAAAGGTTAACTGATCAACGTGAGCCATATTTGCTGTTGAATCATCTTCAAACGTGATTTTATATGAGAACCATATGTTAAGTTGCCATCTTAACCTTTAGCATGCTGAATTTTTTTAATGAATTGCTTCCCTTGACCTTGCATTATATATTAAGGGGAGATCACTCTATTAGTGACATAAGATGTCTAGAGTGTTCAGAAGGTTAATAATGAAATAATTAATAATTTTACAAAATCCTTCAAAATTCTTCATTATTTAATTGAAATACTGCATTTCATTAAAAATATTGGATCAATATTTCATTTACAAAAGAAACAATAAAAAAAGAAGGAAAAAATGGCAACACATGCACACTCAGTTGCACACTACAGATAGAAAATGCTGTATCGCTTATAAAAACTCTTTGAAGAAAGTGAAGACAGTTTCAGCATTACTGTGAGTGATAGCGAAACTAAGACACTGAAATAACTAAGCTTCCTCATGAGCATCATCTTATATTTCAGTAAAATATGTCATCAATGATGACAAAAACATTGCTGTCAGAAGTCCAGCTGTTGCAAATGCTCAATTACCACAGAGAAATAGGATTTACCAAATGAAATTGGTTTTTTCAGTAGTTTATTCACCACCTTCACAGTAGTATATAGGATGTAAGATAGAGTGAAAGAGTCACTGATAGTGGCATCTTATCGAACCTATGGGCAAATTGTAAGACCACCAAACCTCTTCCCATTAAACCATATATTTGTTGATACAGCTCTCACCTGTAGCTGACCTCCTTTGAGGCTGTATCTCCTAGGGAGTTTCTCAGGAGTTTTAATGATAAGGGTCCCAGTTCTATCATATATATATATCATCATCATCATCACCGTTTTACGTCCGTTCTTCCACGCTAGCATGGGTTAGACGGGTTGTCCTGTTGTGGGCAGTGTCTGGTCGGCTGACCATGCCTTGCTCATACAGGAACTGATCTGGCTTGATTTCTACAGCTGGATGCCCTTCCTAACACCAACCTCATTTACAGTGAGTGCTGGGTGCTTTTTCGTGGCGCCTACACGTCCACTTTACAGTGTGGGCTGGGTGCTTTTTTGCCGTGGCACCTCCACGACCACCTTGCGGTGGGGGGGGGGGGGGGGGGGGGGGGGCATATTGTTTATATGCTTCAGCATGTACCCATGGGAGGTCGGGTACCCTGTATTACTGCGTGACGCCAGAAGTCACGGTCGTGTGTCATTGACTTTGAGAGGTGTAGTTGGGTAAGGTCGGCTTTTATCACCTCATCCCAAGTCATCTTGGGTCTCCCCACTCCGCGGTTTCCATCAACTTCTAGTGCTCTGCACCTTTTTATGCAGCTGTCATCCTTCATACGCATCACATGTCCATACCAGCGTAACCGCCTCTCCTGCACGCAGCATTTGATTCCTCTTATGCTCAGTCTCTCTCTCAATTCATTTATGCTTTGTCGTTCACGTATATTACTGTTACACATCCATCGGAGCATGCAGGCTTCGTTTCTCTCTAATCTACGTAAGTCTTCCACCTTCAGCGCCGAGGTCTCACTACCATGCAACATCGCTGTTCGGATACACGCATCATACAGTCTGCCTTTCATTCTGAGGGAGAAGCCTTTTGCAGCTAGCAGTGGTAGTAGTTCCCTAAACTTCTTCCATCCCGTTCTTACCCTAGTTATTGTACTATATATATATATATTTCGTTTCTAAATTTGTTTAGCAAGATTGTTTATCTGAAATCGTGTGTTGAAACCGATATTGTTATACTTTGGGAGGGTCATGTTGCCAATAAGAAACACACGCACCAGTTGCTTTCACTTCAATTTATTATATATTTATAAATTTATAAATTTACAAATCTACAAACTTATAAATTTCTGGTTGGTTGGTTGGTTCCACAACCAGATAGGTGTTTATATATAGTCATAGTCCTTTCGTCACACACTCTGTGACCTCTTCAGTGACTGGGGATTCCTTTCTTTGTTTCTGTGCCTCTCTTTTGTTCTGTCCTACGCCATTTTGTTTCTGTGTGTGTGTTGTGTGCTCAGTCTGCGCATGCGCCACATCCGGGTGTCTGTGTGTGTTTATGTTCATTTATTTATTTGTTTATTTACATGTTACTGGTTGGTTGTTTGTTCTATGTGTGTGTGTGTTTCATTTTGTCCTTAATTGTAAGTTGTGATGTTGCTGTTCCACTCATATTTTCTATTTAATTTTGGTTGTAATTCTTTTATGTTTATTGCCTCTGTAATTTATCTAAACATTGCGTCTTTTCTGTGTGTAGATTCTATTTTTATTTCTATGTTCTCTAATTTACCCTTGTGTTCTATCTTAGCATGTTGGTAGAGTACAGATGATTCTTTATTATCTTGAAGGTCTCGCCAGTGTTCATTTATCCGTTCCACTACACTACGAGCTGTCTCACCTATGTACACTATATTTTTGTCTCTACATTGTCCTTCAGTACATCTTATGCTATACACTACATTTCTAGTTTTACAGTTAATATGGGGGCTTATTTTACAGGTTATACATTTCTTATCTATACATGAGGGTCTTTGAAAAGGGTATGTCTTGCTAATAAGTGTTTTTACGGAGGTACCTGGTCTTTCTACTATCTTAATATTGAGTTTATGTTTATTTAGGGCCCTTCTAAATTTGTAAGCTAATTCACCTCTAGGGGTTGTATTGATGAACATTACACTCTGGTATTTATTGCTATCATACCATGAGTTTATTCTATTAGCCTTGTTCCTAGTTCTTTCTATCCTATTCCAAAATTTGCTCCTATACAAGGGGCAGGTCCCATTTATGTCATTATTTACCATTTTTTCCCATTTGGTTCTGGCTCCTCTATACACTCTGATTTTATCTCTCTGATTGTAGCCAGTGAACTGCATACGGTGGATGAAGTGTTGTATGTGTCTCTCTAGTTCTTCGGGGTTGCACATGCGGGACACATTTCTCATCACCCGTACCAAATCCGCAATCAGTATGTTGATTTTGGTATGGTCCGAAATGGCCGAGTTTCGGTGGATCAGATATTTGGAAGTCATGGGTTTGGCATAATGGGAATGGAGGATTTGTGTTTGGTTGTTAATGGTATCTAACCAGAGCTCTGTGTCTAGTACAGGTAATCGATGGTTGGGGTGTTTACTTGGGTAGTCTATAGTAACTCTAATGCTCTGGTGGATGGAGTTTGCTATTTGCTGGATGCTTTCCATTGTGTTTTTCTCTAGTTCCTGACTGTTCTCTAGTGGGGGTGTCTTAACTACGATGTTTATATCATCTACATAGCGGGAGTACATTATCAGGGTTAAGGGGTCTTCTAATTGTTCTTTAAGTTTAAGTTTAAGTCTACTGTCCCACCATACCATGAATAAGTTAGCTATGTCGCCTGCAATGCTAACACCAATGGCTGCTCCTTCCTCTTGGGCATATGTTTTTCCATTAAATTTGAACATATGTTCCTTAAGGGTTAGTTTTATGCTGGCCCCTACCACATGTGCAATCATTTTCTTCAGTTCATCGTGGTTTTCGGGTGTCCGTATGGCTCTGGTCCACCCGTTCCATCTATCTGTGTGGGTTTTCTTGGCAATTGAGGTAATGGTAGGTGGTCTGCCTCTTGCTGGTCTTGTAGGGCACAGGTTGCTAAGGTCATATGTGTCTAGGTAATTATTACTATAGGTAAGCTTAAGTAGGAGTCCCAGCTCACTGGTATCAATCCCACGGAACTCAACCTTGCTCTCACTGATCATCTCTACGCATTTCTCCACAGCAAAATCCACGTCAATAGATGGATACAGGGACACAACATCCATACTGCCTATTATGCAGTTTGTTAGGTCCCCAGATCGGTTACTCTTGCCGATTCTGCTGAGGAGGTCCTCCGTGCTGTCACATACATCTGGGGACATTTCAATGATGGGGCGTACGATCAGGGAGAGGAAGTAGGACAGTCTGTAGTTACTAGCAATGTTAGCCCCACAGACTGGCCGTGTTGGTGGTCCCGCGACAGGGTCCCAGCCAGTTTTATGGTCTTTTCGAAGCCCATACAACGCCGGCACGTCATTGTTCCAGGCCTGGAAGTTGTTGGCAGTCCTTTTGTTGGGCTGCATTATATTCGTCCACATCACCATATGGGCATTGAGGGCTTTTTCTCTATCCTCATGCTCCTATGAGGATAGTTATGAAAAGTTACATACAGGTAAACGTGGCTTGAAAGCGAATAAGCTTATCAATTAAGTGCATAAAGCAGTTGAACCGGTTATTAAAAGTCACGAACCAATTAGCATTTTGGACAATCAATGATGGGTTAATAATCTTCCAATAACAAATTTAGCAGACCAAAGTTGCAAGATGGTGGCCCTGATGCCGCTGGGTGTCAGATCTGTCCGCCATGGGTGACCCTACCAGGAAATAGTTTTCCAGATGGCATAGCTCCAATACCTCCAACACCTGCACCAACATCTATAGCACCTCTTTGTAGACGATATTGCGTGTCATCCCTTGAGGAATGTAAGCAAAAAAGTCCATTCCTGCTCCCTACGCGGGAACAGGCAACATAAAGTTGGCCATGGGAGAAGCATGGCTCCCCCAAATGGATGCCCGCCACCGACAATGGTTGCACTTGTGACTTGTTAATGGACATGGGAAAACATGGTCTCACCAGGAATTGGGATCGTCGGAAATCGAACGGGATATCTGACGCCGAGGGGAAAAGGTTCATCCTTAGCAGTGTATTCGGCAGAATTACCAGAAGTACAACACTATGGGTGTTGTCATATTAATATTTAACCAATTAAAGTCATAAAAAATAAATAATTTAAACATTCCGATTCATATGTCTATAGCAATAATCTGTTATATGAAGTGTTAATTTGCAGGTTGTTATTTGCAATAAGGCGATTTAAAATGCCCCAGAAAAGCCGTATGTCAATACAGAACTCCAATGACTCCCCCAGCAGTTAAATTATAGAGAGGGGGAATAATCTATTATAGAGAGAGGGAAGAGCGACGGAGATAGTAAAGCTAAGAAACTATAAGGAGGTGTGTAAAACAGTGTTGTCATATAGAAAGTGAAGAGCGACAGAGAGAGTAAAGCAGTTAGTTAAATTATAGAGAGAGGGAATGATCTATTATAGAGAGAGGGAAGAGCGACAGAGAGAGTAAAGCTAAGAAACTATAGGGAGGTGTGTTAAACCTCAAAGCATGAAGAGAGTAAAGCAGTTAAATTATAGAGAGGGGGAATAATCTATGATAGAGAGAGGGAAGAGCGACGGAGAGAGTAAAGCTATGTTTGTTGTATAAATTGATGTGTTGCTTAGTTTTCAAAGTTTATGTCGTGTTGATAGGGTAGTAGAGAGTGGCATTAACCTTTTAAAGAGAGTTGCAGAGGAAATTGAGAGGGGAGTAGAGGGAGGGATGAACCTTTTAAAGAGAGTTGCAGAGGAGATTGAGTGGATTAGAGGGAGGGACGAACCTTTTAAAGAGAGTTGAAACATGTATGTAGTTTCATAGATTGAGGGTAGTAGAGAGAGGCATTAAGCGTGTAAGAGAGAGGGTTACAGCATGTATTTAGTTTTATCGATTTCTTTCATAGAAGCAGGAAATTATTTGGCAAAGTTTATTACGCGTTGACGATCGTTGGTAAATTTGGAACACATAGGAAACAAAATCATCAAAATCGGTAGAGAAATGTGGAAATGCATAAAAATCATACACACACACAGACAGACATCTTCTGTTTTACATATATACAGATATATATGTATATATCATCATCATCGTTTTTATGTCAGTTTTTCTGCATTTGTATGGGTTGAACAGGACCTTCTTAACACCACATTGCTTAGGTTACTTCATCATCTCTGTGAATTTCAGCAATTTCAGGTCAGCTCTCACCACCTCTGCTCAGGTCTTTCTTTACTTACCTCTATGTTGCTTCCTTTCACTGGGAATTCCAGGCATGTGTATGAGTATGTATATATATATATCATCATCATCCTCATCATCATCATCATCATCATCATCGTATATATATATATAGGGCCTAGCTAAGTGCCTCTATATATAGGGCCTAGCTAAGTACCTAGCTAAAAGTAAGCCACTCTACCTGGCGTTCGTCGATCTGGAAAAAGCCTACGACAGAGTCCCCCGTGCTATAATCTGGTGGGCTCTTAGAAAATTAGGAGTAGATGAATGGCTTGTGAAAGCTGTACAAGCCATGTATAGGGGAGCAGTCAACAAAGTTAGAGTTAGCAATGAGTATAGCGAAGAATTTAGCGTACAGGTCAGTGTCCACCAGGGCTCAGTTCTTAGCCCTCTCCTGTTTATTATAGTTTTGCAGGCAATAACGGAGGAGTTTAAGATTGGATTCCCATGGGAACTCCTGTATGTGGATGATCTCGCACTTATAGCTGAATCCATGGTGGAACTAGAGAAGAAATTCCAAACATGGAAGCAGGGACGAGAAGGAAAAGGTCTCAAAGTCAACCTGACAAAGACTAAGGTTCTTGTAAGTAGCTGAAAAAACAGAACCCAGATTCCCTCAGGGAAATGGCTTTGCTCAGTATGTAGGAAAGGTGTAGGTAGGAACTCCATCCTCTGCCCCAAATGCAAACAATGGGTACACAAGATATGTAGTGGATCTCAGGAAGTTTAACTAAGAATGTAGGCTTCATATGTAGCAGCTGTGCTGGGAGAGCAAGCAGCAAACAGCCACAGGAAACAAGCACCACCAAACTCTGGGAGGGCTCTGTAGAAACAGTAGATAGCTTCTGCTACCTAGGTGACCGAATTAGCAGCGGAGGTGGGTGTTCAGAAAGTACAATAACTAGGGTAAGAACGGGATGGAAGAAGTTCATGGAGCTTCTGCCACCTCTAGCTGCAAAAGGAGAAAGGCAGACTGTATGATGCGTGTATACAAACAGCAATGTTACATGGAAGGGAAACCTGGGCGCTGTCTGTAGAAAACTTGCGCAAATTAGAAAGAAACGAAGTTTGCATGCTCCGATGGACGGCAAAGCGTAAATGAATTGAGAGAAAGGCTGAATATCAGAAGAATCAAATGCTGTGTGTAGGAGAGGAGGTTACGTTGGTATGGACATGTGATGCATATGAAGGATGACAGCTGCATGCATAAAAAAGTGCAGTTGATGGAAACTGCGGAGTGGGGAGACCCAAGAAGACCTGAGATGAGGTGATAAAGCCGACCTTACCCAATTGCACCTCTCAAGAACAATGACACACGATGGTGACCTCTGGTGTCATGCAGTAATACAGAAGACCCGACCCCCCACAGGAACAAGTCGAAGCTGAAGCATATAGACAATATACCCCACACCCTCCCACTGCAAAGTGGTCGTGGAGGTGCCACGGCAAAAAAGCATCCAGCCCACACTGTAAAGTGGACGTGTAGGTGCCACGGAAAAAAAGCACCCAGCACTCACTGTAAATGAGGTTGGTGTTAGGAAGGGCATCCAACTGTAGAAATCAAGCCAGAATCAGTTCCTGTATGAGCAAGACAAGGTCAGCTGACTGGACACTACCCACAATAGGACAACCCGTCTAACCCATGCTCACGTGGAAGAATGGACGTAAAACGGTGATGATGATGATGATGATGATGATGTATATATGTATAGGTATATATGTATATATATATATATATATGTACACATATCTAGATGTATATATATATACATGTATATGTATATATATATGTATATGTATATCTACATGTATATATATATATGTATATATATATATGTATATATATATATGTATATATATATACATATACATATATATATGCATATATATGTACATATATATATGTGTACATGTATATTTATGTATATATGTATATATACATAAACAAAAAAAAAAAAAAAATTATGCCAGGTTAAATTAGGGATCGCCTTCTCTCTCTCTTGGCCTGCTGAAATCGCCTCTCACCCCCTCACTCTCACTATCATATACGCTGCTCTCACACTCCCCATCACTCCTTGCCAACCAAATATAAATAAGCCTTGCTACAGGCTAATAAACCCAGAATTTGTCTCCTATTATTGATGGTCGCTTGTTCAGTTTTCTTCTACGAAATGTAACGTACATATTTCTTCTCAACTCTCCACATTCGGTTCATTCATCTATATATCTTACAATCCCCCAGAATCAAAAAAAATCGTATTCAAAATTGGCTTTCTATAATTCTGTTCTGTCTCAATGTTGTTCTAAAAATAATTCTGCTCCTCGCAAACTACCCCATACCCCTCCCACCCGCACCCACTCTCCACCTTATTATTTGGACCAATCACAAGTAAACGACCTATGCTAGCACTTCTGGTTGCTTTTTCGATATGATGGATGAACTAGGGAATTTCTGGAGAGTCAGAAGAATCTGGACACCCGAAGACAATGCAAAAGATAACGACAAATTCACCTCATGCTGCCGGACGAAAGGGCAAAGCCCCACCCTCTTTGTTGTGGCCGCGGATGGCCAACATAACCCCAACCCCATCAACCACACCCCTCCCTGCACCCCACCCACCAAACGCAATCCAAAACTTCAGAGTTGGTACCATGAATGTAGGGACCTTAAAAGGCCGCTCAAACGAGGTTGTAGAAATGCTTGAACGTAAGGAGGTTGATGTCTGCTGCATCCAAGAGACCAGGTGGAGGGGCGGGTCTGCTAGATTCATTGTGGGTAAAAAACGATGCTATAAGCTTTTCTGGGTGGGAAATGACAATGGGCTGGGTGGAGTAGGAATCATGTTAGCAGAAAAATGGGTGGATAAGATAATAGACGTAAATAGAGTAAACAACAGAATAATTAAAATAAGACTTGTCCTCAATAGAACTACTGTGACGATAATATCTGCGTACGCGCCCCAATCCGGACTGCCTGGCGCTGTAAAAGACACTTTCTATGAGACACTGATGCTCACTACCTCCCAAATAACCGACAGTGACTATATAATTATTGCTGGCGACCTAAATGGTCACGTTGGACAACATTGTGACGGCTATGATGAAATCCATGGAGGCTATGGGTTTGGTACGAGAAATGAGGAAGGCTCCAGAATCCTGGAATTCTGTGACGCAAATAACCTAACAATCTGTAACACTAACTTCAAAAAACGAGACAATCACTTGATCACCTACAGATCAGGGGAACATACCAGCCAGGTAGATTATATCCGTGACAGAGTGACTTGTAAACACTAAATCCCTCCCCCATGAAGAATACACCTCCCAACATAGACTGATAATTAGCGACCTCATAGTCAGGACGAGACGTACTCGACAGCAGAAGAGGACTATCCTCAAGAGAAAAAATATGGAAGCTAAAGGACCCCACAGCCAGAAATAAATTTCAAAGCATATTACTTGATGCTTTCGACAGTAAGGAAGAGCATTTAGAGTCGGACAATATAGAGGGACAGTGGGAATTCCTGAGAGCAAACCTGCTGATGGCGGCAGACGAAGTCTGTGGCCGGAGCAGGCCTATAGGCAGGAGGAGAGTAACATGGCGGTGGAACAGTAAGGTGGAGGAGGCGATTAAGGCCAAAAAGCAGGCTTGGAAAATATGGCGGGATGGGGGAAGTAGAGAAGACTATCAAGTGGCCAGGAGGGAAGCTAGGAGACAAGTGTACTTCGCAAGAAGGGAAGCAGAGGAAAGAAAGTTCAAGCATGTTCTACAACGCGAGGACCAAAAACGTGAGGTGTTCAGGATTGCTAGGCAATGTGTCAAGGAAAACTGATATTGTTGGGGAGAAGTGTGTACTAAATGATGATGGCGTACTCGCCATCACCGACGCTGATAAGAAGGTCGCTTGGAAGTGTCACTACGAGAGGCTACTAAATGAGGAGAATAAATGGGAGAAGGATAGTCTCCCCCAGATCGATCCAATAGAGGGACCAGCAGTGTTAGTTGAAGGTAGTATAATAAGTAAGGCAATCAAAGATATGAAGACGGGTAAGGCGGCTGGGCCTTCGGAAATAGTTGCTGAGATGCTGAAGGCCTCTGGAACGGTGGGACACACCATGGTCACCCGGATAGTAAACCAAGTCATACAGAATGGGGTTGTTCCGAAGGACTGGCGTAGCAGCATCATCATTAACTGTTACAAGGGTAAAGGAGACGCCCTAGATAGGAGTAACTATAGAGGGATTAAATTAATCGACCAGGTCATGAAGGTCACGGAAAAAGTAATAGTGCAACTAATCAGAGAGAGAATCGATCTAGATGAAATGCAGTTCGGGTTTGTGTCAGGCAAAAGTACCACAGACGCTCTTTTCATTGTACGACAACTACAGGAGAAGTACCTAGCTAAAAGTAAACCCCTATACTTAGCCATTGTCGACTTGGAGAAAGCCTTCGACAGAGTCGCCCGTTCCATTATCTGGTGGGCTCTTAGAAAACTAGGTGTTGACGAATGGCTTGTGAGAGCTATACAAGCCATGTATAAAGAAACAGTCAGCAAGGTTAGAATTAACAACGAATATAGTGAAGAGTTTAGCGTAAAAGTTGGTGTCCATCAGGGCTCTGTTCTTAGCCCCCTACTATTCATTATTGCTCTTCAGGCTATAACAGAGGAGTTCAAGATCGGCTGCCCATGGGAACTCCTATACGCAGATGACCTAACGCTCATAGCTGAATCAATGGCTGAGCTAGAGAAGAAATTCCAAACATGGAAGCACGGCCTAGAATCAAAAGGCCTTAAAATTAACATGGCTAAGACTAAAGTTCTAGTTTGTAGGAAAGAAAATAAGGCGCCGGTCCCTTCCGGGAAATGGCTATGCACAGTGTGTAGGAAAGGCGCAGGTAGAAACTCCATTTTATGTCCCAAATGCAAAGTATGGGTGCATAAAAGATATAGTGGGATCACAGGTAAGCTAACTAAGAACACAGATTTTACATGTGGCCGGTGCTCTGGTGCAATAAGTAGCAGCAAGTGCCCACAAAATACTAGCTCTTTCAACTGCGCAGAGGGTTCTATAGAAATAGTGGACAGCTTCCGTTACCTGGGTGACAAAATCAGCAGGGGGGGAGGGTGCTCCGAAAGTACAGTAGCTAGAGTCAGAACTGGATGGAAAAAGTTCAGAGAGCTTATACCACTATTAGCCGCTAAAGGGTTCTCCCTAAAAATGAAAGGCAGGTTGTATGATGCCTGCATACGAACAGCAATGTTGCACGGCAGTGAGACCTGGGCATTGTGTGCAGAGGATATACGCAGACTAGAGAGGAACGAAGCTTGCATGCTCCGCTGGATGTGTAATAGTAATATACGCGAACGGCAAAGCATAAACGAACTAAGGATAAAATTAGAAATAAGAGGGATCAGATGTTGTTTACTCGAGAGAAGGCTACGTTGGTATGGTCACGTGATGCGCATGAAAGACGACAGCTGTATAGCAAAGTGCAGGGCAATAAAGATAGACGGTAGCCACGGAGTAGGTAGACCCAGAAAAACCTGGGACGAGCTGATAAATTCCGACCTCACACACTTACACCTCTCCAAGACAATGTCACTGGACCGAGAGCTTTGGCGGTACTCAGTAATAGAGAAGACCCGCCTTACCTAAATACAAAGTAAAACCTACCACAGTCAGTAGGCATCTCTAACAAAATACACCCCCGTCCCACCACCCCCACCCCATCCACACCGCCCCTTTCAATGTAAAGTTATGTTGGTGCCACAAAATCCAGGCCAAAACAAATGAGATCGTGTAGGTGTCACGACAAAAAAACACACAGTCCACGCTGTAATGTGACCGTGTAGGCAACACGGTAAAAACCTCCCAGCCCCACACTGTAAATGTGGTTGGTGTTAGGAAGGGCATCCAGCTGTAGAAAACCCGCCAGACAGTCCTATGCGAGCAAGACAACCACTCTTGCCTCAAGTGGGAAAACTCCCGTCCAAACCCATGCAAGTATGGAACACGAACGTTAAACGATGATGATGATGATGATGATATGTATATATATGTATATATATATGTATATATATACATATATATATGTATATATATATGTATATATATGTATATATATATGTATATATATACCTATATATATGTATATATATATCTACATATATACCTATATATATATATATATATGTATATATATATCTATATATATATATGTATATATATTAAAGAGTTAAACAAGATTCAATGAGTACATCAAAGAATAAGTTTTACAGTAGATTGGAAGCACTCTACTGAAAATATTTTCCAGAGTTATTATTATTAAAATACAAATATTAATAAAATAGATGTTCTTTTGATCAATTAAATTTTATTATACATATTTCAGAGGTACAACAATACGTGCTCATCAGACAAAATATAATGATACATGACATACCCTGAGATTTTAAATGGTTAAAATTTAATCAAGGTAGTGATGAGAAAACTCAACATTTATACCCTAATAATGAGAAAATGCGAAAGCGTAATAGATTCAATAGAGACGGTATGAGTAAGAAAAACGTTGCTTTAATGTAACAGTTATAGAGATTTTAAAATGTGGGATACTACGAATTAGGATTATAGAGGAAGATGTCTCTGGAATTATAATTTTATAACAGTTTATGGAGGCAACCAATAGATAATTAAAGAGAGGGAGAGATAAAGGGGAGTAAATTATGCAAAAAAAAATTTTTTTTTCCCCCATATGGACTTAGCGGTTAAGTTTCAAAATATTTAATTTATGTTATTTTAGGGTGAAGAATCAAAATTTTAAGTTTTTAAAAGTTGATGGTTATTTATAATAATTTTATAAATTTTATAAATTTTTTAAATGTTACATTTCTAAAATTCTAAATTTTATGAAAACAAAATTAAAGGATTTACTAGGCCCGCGAAAGAAAAATATACACTGTTGAATATTCCTTTAAATGTAATCTTAAACAAAAATTACCTATAACAGTGTCAACATTTTCGGTATGTAAAATTTATGAAGTACTTACTGTTACAAATATCGAAGAATTTATTGTCAAGTAGATACATTGTCTGAAGTATAATGATTAACGCAGAGTTTTCAGCTATATATATATATGTATATATGTGTGCATTTATCGTAATAAATTAATATTTATTATATTATATTAAATTACTATATTAGTTCTACCTTCATGGGAAGAATGAACTCTAAATAATGATTATGTTATTGTACAATATATTTATATTTGCACAAACTATATATTGCGTTATACCAAAACAATAATTATGATTAAGTTATTATCTATATATATAAAACTGTGGTTGTCTGTCTGTCTATCGATTTTTGGCACACATCTCCTCTTAGAATCTCTCACGGAATTGCACCGAAATTGCTATACTTGTACATTGAGCCCTAGCGAAGACATCGGAAAAAGAAAATTTCAAATTGACCCACCCTATGTGACGAAATCGAATATAATGTATCGATTTTTGAGCGTAAGTGATCAGTTATTTCCCTTTGTTCTGTTTACATTGAGCGTCTTACGTAAAAAATTACGCTGGCTTTAACAGTTGTCGAGCCAGCAAAATATTGACCTGCAAAATTCATCAGTTCGAACACTAAGCTTCCGTTTTGCTTCATTTCCATTTAAAAGCATTTTAAAACAATATTTTTACTTGAAAACAAGTCTATTTAAAGACTACGTAAAACAAGCAAATATTTCGTCGTTAGGCGTGCAGACAGACAGTCGTGCAGACAGACAGTCGTGCAGAGAGGTGATATACGCGTGCAGACAGACAGTCGTGCAGAGAGGTGATATACGCGTGCAGACAGACAGTCGTGCAGAGAGGTGATATAGGCGTGCAGACAGATAGTCGTGCAGAGAGGTGATATACGCGTGCAGACAGATAGTCGTGCAGAGAGGTGATATAGGCGTGCAGACAGACAGTCGTGCAGAGAGGTGATATAGGCGTGCAGACAGACAGTCGTGCAGAGAGGTGATATAGGCGTGCAGACAGACATAACTGATAATTTGGTTACGCTAATGTTTTTCTCTGCGTTGCAGTGTTTACATCTATATATATAAAACTGTGGTTGTCTGTCTGTCTATCGATTTTTGGCACACATCTCCTCTTAGAATCTCTCACGGAATTGCACCGAAATTGCTATACTTGTACATTGAGCCCTAGCGAAGACATCGGAAAAAAAAATTTCAAATTGACCCGCCCTATGTGACGAAATCGAATATAATGTATCGATTTTTGAGCGTAAGTGATCAGTTATTTCCCTTTGTTGTGTTTACATTGAGCGTCTTACGTAAAAAATTACGCTGGCTTTAACAGTTGTCGAGCCAGCAAAATATTGACCTGCAAAATTCATCAGTTCGAACACTAAGCTTCCGTTTTGCTTCATTTCCATTTAAAAGCATTTTAAAACAATATTTTTACTTGAAAACAAGTCTATTTAAAGACTACGTAAAACAAGCAAATATTTCGTCGTTAGGCGTGCAGATAGACAGTCGTGCAGACAGACAGTCGTGCAGAGAGGTGATATACGCGTGCAGACAGACAGACAGTCGTGCAGAGAGGTGATATAGGCGTGCAGACAGACAGTCGTGCAGAGAGGTGATATAGGCGTGCAGACAGACAGTCGTGCAGAGAGGTGATATAGGCGTGCAGACAGACATAACTGATAATTTGGTTACGCTAATGTTTTTCTCTGCGTTGCAGTGTTTACATTTTCGATCTTTGTTAATAAATAACCAGTGCAGTTTCTATCCCCAGCATCCTCTTTTGTTATAGCATTCGGGTTATCGTTATGTTTTCTTAACTTCATAAGGCATATTGTTGGTTGAGGGAATATTAATCAAAAACACCACATGCAAGTCTGCACAGTAGACACTACAGTTTTTAAGCCAAGAAAGAAACTTAACATTGTAACTTTAACACAGCTTCATCAGTTCGAACACTAAGCTTCCGTTTTGCTTCATTTCCATTTAAAAGCCTTTTAAATCAATATTTTTACTTGAAAACAAGTCTATTTAAAGACTACGTAAAACAAGCAAATATTTCGTAAAAAAAAAGCAAACATTATATAAGTTTATTTAAAATATATGTATCTGTAAATTTCGTTAGGCGTGCAGACAGATAGTCGTGCAGAGAGGTGATATACGCGTGCAGACAGACAGTCGTGCAGAGAGGTGATATAGGCGTGCAGACAGACATAACTGATAATTTGGTTACGCTAATGTTTTTCTCTGCGTTGCAGTGTTTACATTTTCGATCTTTGTTAATAAATAACCAGTGCAGTTTTTATCCCCAGCATCCTCTTTTGTTATAACATTCGGGTTATCGTTATGTTTTCTTAACTTCATAAGGCATATTGTTGGTTGAGGGAATATTAATCAAAAACACCACATGCAAGTCTGCACAGTAGACACTACAGTTTTTAAGCCAAAAAAGAAACTTAACATTGTAACTTTAACACAGCTACTGAGCGACCCCGAGCAACGCCGGGCTTTACTGCTAGTACATTATAAATATAGATGCCAAAAAAACCAAATGCAGAGATATACGTAACTAATAATATGATTATGTTATTATACAATATACACATATTTGCAAAAAATTAGGTATAGAGAGATATACTAAGTATTAATGAGACAGTATATATGATAACGATTATAATGTTAGATAATAGATTCAAACATGCAAAAGTTAAATACATACATATATATAAAAGAGTGTAAATGCATGAATGATTCACAGTTCAAAATAAGGTCCGTAAAAATTTACAGGTTGGATATTTGAACTATATTTAAAACATAGATAGAAAAATAAAGATAGAGAAATAATGGTATGGATCAAAGTTAATAATATTATGTTATGTATAGACACTGTTATAGGTAATTTTTGTTAAAGGAAATATTCAACAGTAAAATTTTTGTTTAAGGGAATATTCAACAGTGTATATTTTTCTTTTGCGGGCCTAGTAAATCCTTTAATTTTGTTTCCATAAAATTTAGAATTTTAGAAATGTAACACATTTAAAAAATTTATAAAATTTATAAAATTAATATAAATAACCATCAACTTTTAAAAACTTAAAATTTTGATTCTTCACCCTAAAATAACATAAATTAAATATTTTGAAACTTAACCGCTAAGTCCATATGGGGGAAAAAAAAATTTTTTTTTGCATAATTTACTCCCCTTTATCTCTCCCTCTCTTTAATTATCTATTGGTTGCCTCCATAAACTGTTATAAAATTATAATTCCAGAGACATCTTCCTCTATAATCCTAATTCGTAGTATCCCACATTTTAAAATCTCTATAACTGTTACATTAAAGCAACGTTTTTCTTACTCATACCTTCTCTATTGAATCCATTACGTTTTCGCATTTTCTCATTATTAGGGTATAAATGTTGAGTTTTCTCATAGGTTAATCACTACCTTGATTAAATCTTAACCATTTAACATCTCAGGGTATGTCATGTATCATTATATTTTGTCTGATGAGGACGTACTGTTGTACCTCTGAAATATGTATAATAAAATTTAATTGATCAAAAGAACATCTATTTTAATATATATGTATATATATATATATATATATCTATATAGATATATATGTATATATGTATATATGTATATGTATATATATATATATATATATATATATAGATATATAGATATAGATATATAATACTGCTCCTTAATTGTAGAGCTAACTCTGTTGAAGGGAATTGACTGCTATTTCTAGTTGTCGAATACCTATTCACGCCACTGAAACGAAACCGCTGTGATGTGTAATATCAACACGTGGTAGCGGCCAGTTTAAGATTTTGACTCGAAGTGTAAACATGGATCGCTTGATATTGTTCTTCCTTGTTGACAATCCAATAATATCCACTTTCCGTGACTTACCATCTGATTAATTGGTGAAATATATTTCTTTAATGAAATATATACAGGGAAGATTAATCATTAAAAGGTATATATTTTTGAAGTTCTAGTTAACTTTATTTATTTGTTACCTACTAGCCATGCGTGGTTACACGCTTGTAAAAATTATCTCCTGTGATTTTTCATGTTTATATTTATTTATATATATGTTGATCAATTCCTGGTTATATATATATATATATATATATGTATGTAAAAAAGAAAATTTCGCTCTACATGGCTGAATACAATAAAAGTAATCTGAGTTTTTCGAATATTAATAATAATATTCGATTCGTTTACAATTATGCAAACAAGCCTAATTTTAGTCCAGAATTAGCCATCGAAACGGCTTGAGCTCAGCCGTCGGGGTCCTACTCGTTCCTATTACCCACTCTACTACCCTAAGTATTGAGTACTTTGGTGCGTTATGGTCCACCTGGTTCCTTACCACATTTCCTTTGTTATATATATATATATATATATATATATATATATATATCATCATCATCATCACCATCATCATTGTTTAACGTCCATGTTCCACGCTTGCATGGGTTTGGACGGGGGTTTTCCCACTTGAGGCAAGAGTGGTTGTCTTGCTCGCATAGGACTGTCTGGCGGGTTTTCTACAGCTGGATGCCCTTCCTAACACCAACCACATTTACAGTGTGGGGCTGGGAGGTTTTTACCGTGTTGCTTACATGGCCACATTACAGCGTGGACTGTCTGGCATGTTTTCTACAGCTGGATGCCCTTCCTAACACCAACCACATTTACAGTGTGGGACTGGGAGGTTTTTACCGTGTTGCCTACATGGCCACATTACAGCGTGGACTGTGTGTTTTTTGTCGTGACACCTACACGATCTCATTTGTTTCGGCCTGGATGTTGTGGCACCAACATAACTTTGTATTGAAAGGGGCGGTGTGGATGGAGTGGGGGTGGTGGGACGGGGGTGTATTTTGTTAGAGATGCCCACTGACTGTAGTAGGTTTTACTTTGTATTTAGGTAAGGCGGGTATTCTCTGTTACTGAGTACCGCCAAAGGTCTCGGTCCAGTGACATTGTCTTGGAGAGGTGTAAGTGTGTGAGGTCGGAATTTATCAGCTCGTCCCAGGTTTTTCTGGGTCTGCCTACTCCGTAGCTACCATCTATCTTTATTGCCCTGCACTTTGTTATACAGCTGTCGTCTTTCATGCGCATCACGTGACCATACCAACGTAGCCTTCTCTCGAGTAAATAACATCTGATCCCTCTTATTTCTAATTTTTTCCTTAGTTCATTTATGCTTTGCCGTTCACGTATATTACTATTACACATCCAGCGGAACATGCAAGCTTCGTTCCTCTCTAGTCTGTGTATATCCTCTGCACACAATGCCCAGGTCTCACTGCCATGCAACATTGCTGTTCGTATGCAGGCATCATACAACCTGCCTTTCATTTTTAGAGAGAACCCTTTAGTGGCTAATAGTGGTATAAGCTCTCTGAACTTTTTCCATCCAGTTCTGACTCTAGCTGCTGTACTTTCAGAGCACCCTCCCCCACTGCTGATTTTGTCACCCAGGTAACGGAAGCTGTCCACTATTTCTATAGAACCCTCTGCGCAATTGAAAGAGCTAGTATTTTGTGGACACTTGCTGCTACTTATTGCACAAGAGCACCGGCCACATGTAAAATCTGTGTTCTTAGTTAGCTTACCTGTGATCCCACTACATCTTTTATGCACCCATACTTTGCATTTGGGACATAAAATGGAGTTTCTACCTACGCCTTTTCTACACACTGAGCATGGCCATTTCCCGGAAGGGACCGGCGCCTTATTTTCTTTCCTACAAACAAGAACTTTAGTCTTAGCCAGGTTAATTTTAAGGCCTTTTGATTCTAGGCCGTGCTTCCATGTTTGGAATTTCTTCTCTAACTCGGCCATTGATTCAGCTATGAGCATTAGATCATCTGCGTATAGGAGTTCCCATGGGCAGCAGGTCTTGAGCTGCTCTGTTATAGCCTGAAGGGCAATAATAAATAGTAGGGGGCTAAGAACAGAGCTCTGATGGACACCAACTTTTACGCTAAACTCTTCACTATATTCGTTGTTAATTCTAACCTTGCTGACTGTTTCTTTATACATGGCTTGTATAGCTCTCACAAGCCATTCGTCAACACCTAGTTTTCTAAGAGCCCACCAGATAATGGAACGGGGGACTCTGTCGAAGGCTTTCTCCAAGTCGACAAAAGCTAAGTATAGGGGTTTACTTTTAGCTAGGTACTTCTCCTGCAAAAGTACCACAGACGCTCTTTTCATAGTACGACAACTACAGGAGATGTACCTAGCTAAAGGTAAACCCCTCTACTTAGCTTTTGTCGACTTGGAGAAAGCCTTCGACAGAGTCCCCCGCTCCATTATCTGGTGGGCTCTTAGAAAACTAGGCGTTGACGAATGGCTTGTGAGGGCTATACAAGCCATGTATAAAGAAACAGTCAGCAAGGTTAGAATTAACAACGAATATAGTGAAGAGTTTAGCGTAAAAGTTGGCGTCCATCAGGGCTCTGTTCTCAGCCCCCTACTATTTATTATTGCCCTTCAGGCTATAACAGAGGAGATCAAGACAGGCTGCCCATGGGAACTCCTATACGCAGACGACCTGACACTCATAGCGGAATCAATGGCCGAGCTAGAGAAGAAATTCCAAACATGGAATCACGGCCTAGAGTCAAAAGGACTTAAAATTAACCTGGCTAAGACCAAAGTTCTAGTTTGTAGGAAAGAAAACAAGGCGGCGCTCCCTTCTGGGAAATGGTCGTGCTCAGTGTGTAGGAAAGGCGTAGGTAGAAACTCCATTTTATGTCCCAAATGCAAAGTATGGGTGCATAAAAGATGTAGTGGGATCACAGGTAAGCTAACTAAGAACATAGATTTTACATGTGGCCAGTGTTCTGGTGCAATAAGTAGCAGCAAGTGCCCACAAAATACTAGCTCTTTCAATTGCGCAGAGGGTTCTATAGAAATAGTGGACAGCTTCCGTTACCTGGGCGATAAAATCAGCAGTGGGGGAGGGTGCTCTGAAAGTACTGTAGCTAGAGTCAGAACTGGTTGGAAAAGTTCAGAGAGCTTATACCACTATTAGCTGCTAAAGGGTTCTCCCTAAAAATGAAAGGCAGGTTGTACGATGCCTGCATACGAACAGCAATGCTGCATGGCAGTGAGACCTGGGCATTGTATGCAGAGGATATACGCAGACTAGAGAGGAATGAAGCTTGCATGCTCCGCTGGATGTTTAACAGTAATATACGTGAACGGTAAAGCATAAACGAACTAAGGAAAAAATTAGAGATAAGAGGGATCAGATGTTGTTTACTCGAGAGAAGGCTACGTTGGTATGGACACGTGATGCGCATGAAAGTCGATAGCTGTATAACAAAGTGCAGGGCAATAAAGATAGACGGTAGTCACGGAATAGGCAGACCTAGAAAAACCTGGGACGAGCTGATAAACTCCGACATCACACACTTACACCTCTCCAAGACAATGTCACTGGACCGAGACCTTTGGCGGTACTCAGTAACAGAGAAGACCCACCTTACCTAAATATATAGTAAAACCTACTCCAGCCAGTAGGCATCTCTAACAAAATACACCCCGTCCCACCACCACCACCCCCACCCCATCCACACCACCCGTTCTATGTAAAGTTATGTTGGTGCCGCGCCATCCAGGCCGAAACAAATGAGATCGTGTAGGTGTCACGACAAAAAAACACACAGTCCACGCTGTAATGTGGCCGTGTAGGCAACACGGTAAAAACCTCCCAGACCCACACTGTAAATGTGGTTGGTGTTAGGAAGGGCATCCAACTGTAGAAAACCTGCCAGACAGTCCTATGCGAGCAAGACAATCACTCTTGCCTCAAGTGGGACTACCCCCGTCCAAACCCATGCAAGCGTGGAACACGGACGTTAAACGTTGATGATGATGATGATGATATATATATACATATATATATATATATATATACATATATATATATATATATATACATATATATATATATATATATATACATATATATATATATATATATACATATATATATATATACATATATATATATATATATACATATACATTAATATTTGATGAACATTTACATGTTATAGTTGCAATTGACTAATAAGATCGCTAGAGTGAAAAATCTTAATTCAACAACATAAAGTCTGCCTGTATGATCTAGAAAATAATATATCAATACTCACAGACACATATGGGCAAAAAGCCTTGGTACCTAGACACGTTTAAAATTCAAAATACAAACTTTTTCCGCAGATCGGTCAGAACTTCAAACTTCAAACATGTTTCACAAAGGATGGTATAATAGTAAAATAATTAACTAATTAGCAGTGAGTTAATCAACTTTTTCTGTGTTTATCAATAGGCACCCAGATAAAAATAAAATAACTCAACCTCAGAAAAATATCTACGGTCTGGTTAGCGTAGCGAAAATACACGAGGTTTTGCACACAGCTTATTCCAGTCCTCTAACGTCCCACACATAGTGCTAGAAATAACAGCCGTTTGTATGGGATTACAAAATTCAGCTCACCTTGGGGAGCAGTGATAAATAGCTTAGAGTTTAGACTCAGCGAGGTCATTTACAATCATTTCAGCTTCAGGAATCGCTTCCAAGCAGTATAAATTAATATTTGATGAACATTTACATGTTCAAGCCACGTGGTATGGTCCATTGTTTATTTGTGCGGTCATGTGCGTTTGTTTTTGACACCACAGCAGATGCACAAGTTTGTAAATTCCAATGCAGATAGAACTCTATTTTTGCTCACCCGGACATTGACGGAGGATCCAATATTCCTAGTTCAATATGTGTTTGGTGTTATTTTGGTCGCACAAATCAATCACTTGGTTCAATATTATGGAGTATGGTTTTCTGGTCTTCGTAACACCACCCACCCCACACGCAACTAACATCACTAACACCCCCCACGCACACGTACCCACACACCCTCGTACACCACCAACTCTACACACCCTACCACCACTAACCCCCACTCACACCTGCATTCAACCCTTTCTCCACCTCCCGTATACTAACACCCACTAACACCCCCTTCATCAAACTACACACACACCAGTACACCACACTCCCTCCATCGACCCCCACACCCTTCTCTCCCTGCTCCACCCACACCCTTTCTCCACACTCACTCATCCCACTAACACCTCTACTAATACACACACACACCCTCCTCACTCCAACTTTCACACCTACCCATCCTCGCCCCTTTACCATTCCACCCGACTGCTGCTATGCCCTCTGACCACCTCCCAGCACACACAGACACACAGCACTCCTACCGCCTTGACCACTTCCTGTTGCGCGCGCATCTCTCCTCTTCCGACCATCTCTTCATGGAATACTCGTATGTGGAGCTTGACCGCGGAATCAACTACCATCCTAGGAGTTTACCAACCTTTCAACCACATCTTCTTATGGAATCACCTTTATAACTCCCCCCCCCCCCAAAAAAAAATGTTTTCCTACACGCTACCTACACCCACACACACGTGCTTTCCACCACATATTTACACCTTCAGCCTCCGGATTCCTCTCCCCCCACCCCTCTATCCACACACGCACACACACTCCCACCTACACCCCACCCCACATACACCTCTTCCTGAACATGCAACCCCATTCTTCCCCCAACCCTTGCTTTCACATACACACACACGTACACCTACACACACACACCACCTTCAGCCCTCCCCGCTCAGACACCCCATCTCCTCCCCACTTCACCTTCCACCACCCCTACACACCCCACACCCTTTCACCACCTGTTTTACCCCATTTTAATTTAATTTTATTTTGATCATGCTTTTATTTTTAATTTCATTCGCACCGTTTCCTCCCACCCCCTTTTCGCTATATGTCTCTCCACCACTCCCCTACACACCCTTTGAACTCTCTTCCCACACACTTTTCACCTGAAGAAGGGCTTATGCCCGAAACGTTGTTCCCCACCACCACCCCACCCTCCAGAGCGTGAAATTAATAAACATTTGTTGTACTGCCTCTCTGTTTTGTTCCTGTTCAAATTTTCCATTATATATATATATATACATATACATATACATGTATGTATGTCTTTCGGTATAAGCTATTCTATACATACATATACATACAAATACACACACATACACATACATACGCACACACAACAAACACATACACACATATATATATATATACATATATATATACATATACATACATATATATATACACATACATATATATATATATATATATACATGCATACACAGACATATATACACATACACACATACAAATACATACACATATACACATACACGCACTCGTTCACACACATATATATGTATATATATATATATTGGGAAAAAGAAGTGGGACAAATTATAAACTGAGCCTGGTAAAAGATTAAAATATTTATTATCACCACTAAATTATTAATATTATCAAGTAAATAATTATTATTTACCATTCATTATTTATTACCCATCTTTTATCCATTCATTATCTAATCATTCACCTATTAAATAATAAATATATGAATTAACTAACAAACAAACAAACAAACAGATAAACAAATAAACAAAATAAATGAATGAATAAATAAATAAATAAATAAATGAATGAATAAATAAATAAATAAATATATATATAATATAAATAACTAAATAAATAAATAAATAAATAAATAAATCTCGAACGTTCATAACTGCACGGATGCAAACATGAGCAGATATATAGGTGAATGTGTGTGTGCGGCCACGGAACCTTACTCAGAGGCATACAACACAATATATAAGACCTGGAGGGGAGGAAAGAAAGTAATAATGAGAAATGGAGGGACGGAAGTGGGATGGGGGACTGGGGTGGGGTGGTGATATGGAGGGGGGGTCAATCGGGGGCCGGGTGGGTCTGTAGTTTTTGTAGTTTGCATAGTTCTTGTGCATGCAATTAGGGGAGTGTTCCGAGATCTTGTTGAGGAGAGGGCCTTTGGCGAATAGAATCTCATAGCTCTCGGAGATACAGAGGTCACAGCAATTATGGCCTCCCGTGTAAGATCGCGCTCTCTGGAGTAGTCTCCATTTGATCTTAAAGGGGATGGAGTTCCTTTTAATGTGCCAGATGTGGGCGGCGAGTGTTGTTTGGTTAGATTTGTCTGGGCGCCGGAACGAATGTGTGTGGGCGTACCAGCGAGTCTTAAAACTGTTAGAAGTCATCCCGATGTACGAGTTTCTTTTTTCATCGGGGCCTGAGAGTACATCGCATATATAGACAAGATCTTTTTTTAGACAGTTGTTGTTGAGGGGGCATGTAGTCTTATCAGGGCAATTGCAATTGCCATCGGTTGCTGGATGGGCTTCGGAAAAAGTAGACTTATTTAGCTTATTGACGTTATTGTTGGCTAAGTTCCTAGCTAGATTAGGTGTGGTAGAGTAGGAGAGTCTGATGGTGTTCTTATTAAGGATAGTATAGTACCTATGTTGGGTGGGGAAGTGTTTTTGTAAGAGAGTGAAGAAAATTTTAGCTACAGGTGTAGAGACTTCGCGGTTGAAGGGGGGGTTGTACCGGATAATGTGCCTTCGCCTATTCTTCCTGGGTGGGCGTGGGGCTATACTAAGGTAGGTAATCTTATCTCTAAAGCCGCTGCGGGCCAGGGCCTCGTTGTAATAGGGGGCTGCTGCTCTAAAAATATCTTCATTGGCGGCGAGGCTAGATATCCTAATGGAGACACTTTTCACTAGGTTGTCTAATATATTTTTGGAGTGGTTAGAATTAACGTCTATATATCTAAGGGATTCATTAGGTTTGTGGTACGGGTAGTAAAGGGAAGTTTCTAAGTCAAGGGTAACGTCTAGGAAGTTAGCTTTAGATAAGTTCGAATCTAAGGTAATCTTAAGGCCTAAGTTATTAAAGAAGGTGTAAAGCTTTTTCCTGAACCCATCCGTGGTCCTGGGGTTGATTTTGTGGAGGGCAAAGAGGCCGTCATCTCGGTAGAGACCGCCGGAGAGGCCTGTGAAGAGGGTCTTCAACCTGTGGAGGATGAACAGACCCACAAGGTCACTTATTTCATTTGAGTCGCTAGCACCCATACTAATGTCGAAGGGGGTCTCAGATTTTTTGTTGATCCAGTGGGATCTGTCATGGTAAAGAAAAGTCTTACGTGCATGGAGGATCACATCCTGCTCAGCTTCGGTGATGGTGGTAAAGTTCCTGGTGAAGTTAATCGCGTCAATCAGCAGGCTCGCTGATATGGAGGCGTAGTAGTACTCGATGTCTAGCTGCAGGAAACGGGTGTTGCTTTTGTCGGGCAACTCCCGGAACCATGTGATTGCCTCGGATGTCCTATTCCAGAGTGGGAGGGGTGAGGCAGCACGTAGTCTAGGTAGAATCCTGTCCAATTATTTATTTATTTATTTATTTATTTACTTTTTCTTCTTTTTATTTTACAAAAAGCACTCCGGCTAATTGACCACTCCCCAAAGAAAAAACCGTCTGTGCCATATTATGGTCCTGCGTATCTAAATACCAACCTACCCCTATATATACATATGTATATATATACATATGTATCATCATCATCATCATCATCAACGTTTAATGTCCGTGTTCCACGCTTGCATGGGTTTGGACGGGGGTAGTCCCACTTGAGGCAAGAGTGATTGTCTTGCTCGCATAGGACTGTCTGGCAGGTTTTCTACAGTTGGATGGTCTTCCTAACACCAACCACATTTACAGTGTGGGTCTGGGAGGTTTTTACCGTGTTGCCTACACGGCCACATTACAGCGTGGACTGTGTGTTTTTTTGTCGTGACACCTACACGATCTCATTTGTTTCGGCCTGGATGGCGCGGCACCAACATAACTTTACATAGAACGGGGTGGTGTGGATGGGGTGCGGGTGGTGGGACGGGGTGTATTTTGTTAGAGATGCCTACTGGCTGTAGTAGGTTTTACTATGTATTTAGGTAAGGCGGGTCTTCTCTGTTACTGAGTACCGCCAAAGGTCTCGGTCCAGTGACATTGTCTTGGAGAGGTGTAAGTGTGTGAGGTCGGAGTTTATCAGCTCGTCCCAGGTTTTTCTAGGTCTGCCTATTCCGTGGCTACCGTCTATCTTTATTGCCCTGCACTTTGTTATACAGCTATCGACTTTCATGCGCATCACGTGTCCATACCAACGTAGCCTTCTCTCGAGTAAACAACATCTGATCCCTCTTACTTCTAATTTTTTCTTAGTTCGTTTATGCTTTGCCGTTCACGCATATTACTGTTACACATCCAGCGGAGCATGCAAGCTTCGTTCCTCTCTAGTCTGCGTATATCCTCTGCACACAATGCCCAGGTCTCACTGCCATGCAACATTGCTGTTCGTATGCAGGCATCATACAAC